>OY728139.1:419417521-420667521 GCA_963277665.1 Viscum album | reverse complement strand
GTTTGAGGATATAATAAAGATAATGACAACAATGAAAATGAGTCAATATGGAATGAAACCATCATTTAAATTTTAACTCTTAATAATTATTTTAGAAAAATTTGACATAATTTTATCTACTATTTTCAAGATAATTTTATAAAAACCATGCTCGTTATTTCATATAAATTTATGAATAATTACATAAAGTTTAACTTAATGCAGTCAAAAAGATCGATAAGTATAGTATCTTTAAGGATTAGGTACATTAAAGAACATCTTGACCATGGTATACAACAATAATATTTGAAACTTCATTATAATTCTTCTAAAATTCCAAGGATTTTAAAAATAAAAAAAAACCTTTGGACAAACATCAGAACATGGTGAGCTATAAAGAATAGTAAGGGAATAAACAAGTTATAACTTGAAGAAGATAATTCATTTTATATAATGGAGATATAAATGAGGCATAAAAGTAAAATGAATGATAAGTATTGATATATCATGAATGTAATAACATGGTAAATGTGGTAAAAACACAAAACACTTCATCATAAACATAAGTCAAGGCTAAACTGCCAATCATTAATGGTGGAAAAAGTCCCAGAGAGGATTTGGGTTCACACCCTTTCCTAACATGAAGTATCATGATACTAAACATTTCCCAATGCATTGGAGGGCTATATAATTATGGGAACACCTATCACATTCATTTCATTCTCATTCTTAATTTTTCCGCATTGATCATAAAACATTGATTCATTCAAAATAATAATTTATCCCATGATTAAATAATGAAAAATAAATTTATTTTAGTCCCCAATAAAAATTATATATGCATAAATGTGAACACCATTGATAGAAATTAGTTATGTTATTCACTACATAATTGGTTTGGCATGGAAAAATTGTGGTGAAATTGTGGTAGAATGACAACATCACTTAAAGATCCATAAAAAATGGTTGATGAGAGATAATGGGATATATCCTCACATATAACTAAAATGGGAAAGAAAAGGGACATGTAAAATCATATCCCATCATTATAAATTGTAAATTGAACATATATGTTAATGAAAAAACATGAATAATGAAAAGAATCTGATCTTTATTTCGATATGGTAAGGGATATACATAAAGAATAATGGTATGATTAATGAGATTTAAAGGGATATATCATCAATTAAACATCAAATGTAATGTAATGTTAATATAGAAGAACATATCCCAACAAAATTGATTGGAATTTAAGAAGCATAACATAAAAGAAGTACCTTAATGGAAATGAGAAGAGGAAAATACCTTTCAGAATTTAAGTACAGTAACAAATTTTGTAAACATCAAAATGAGAGAGAATAAATGATCCCTTATTAAAATAACATCCATTTGTTAGTACGGGACGTTTATAAATAAATGAAATCATTAAAAATCAATTAATAATTCATGTCTCAATGAAGGTTTGGGAATTGAATGGAGGATAGGAAGGTGAGGATGCCTTACATGTGTGTGTGGATCCAATAGTTTGGGAGGGAAGTCTGTGCTTGCATGGGAATCCTAGCTAGACGACTATTCAAAGGTGGGGAGCTACAATCATGATGCAAATGTCGGGGAGGAGCAGTTCCTTGTAGATTGTCTGGTTGAATTCCCTAAGACCTTCAGGTCATCTAATATCCTATGCCTATGGGCCATGTGATTTTTGAGCATACAAGCCTTGTAAAGGTTCTCCCTCATGCCTTGAAAGGACATTTATCAAAAATAAATAAAAATGAATGCCTTCGGGACATTCAGACTTAATAAAATATTCAAAAACACAAACCATTTGATGATTTTTGACCATTTTTTTCTACCAAATAGATGTTTTTATTATTAATTTATTATGCCTAGAGAGTAGCTTATTAAAATAATTCCTTTTATTATGTGTAGGTGAGTCATACTCTTAAAAAATGATTTTAAAACATTAAAATATATTATTGGTGTTGGAGGATTCATAATGGATTTAAAAAGTAAAACAAATAAACCTAAAATCACATTATTTTAAATTGAAAACATTTATATGGTAATGGGTCCAATTCATTGTAATTATTACATCACTTTTGCATAATTTTGATTTCATAAAACACAAAATATATTTATATGATATATAATAATTTACCTAAAAATTCTACTATCTCAGAAAACTTTAAAAAATTTACAATTGGATAATAATGAAATTCAAACTCAAAAATTAAAATTCATTTTATCTAAATAATTTCCTAAATATTTGATTTCTCACTTTTAAAATAAAATCGACATCTATTATGAAATGTTGGGTTTTTTACAATAACAGGTTTCGAATCCTTATAAAAATTACATTTGAATTCATAAAAATTATATGATAATTTAGATTTTTATAAACATTATTTAATAATATTATTAAAATATTATTTATTTGAAAAAACAATGAATTTTTATAATTATTAATTTAATTTGAATATTAACCAAAAATACAATTTTTTATTTATTATAATAAAATATAGATCATTTACAATGTAACAATAATATAATAAAAATATATTCATTGTTATATAAAATATAATGTACATATTTATATTTATAAAGTCTTGATACATATACCATTAATACAATATAAAAATCCCTAATAGTATGGTGTGTGATGGTGGGACATTCAGGGGTGGTTCGGCGAACGTGGTTTGGGTTGTGATCCTGATGAGCTTGAACTTCTCCAATAAATAGTTTCTCTCACACATAAGTTGTTGGATGTTAAGATGGACTTGGTCAAGGAAAAATCCCATAAATTTTATCTCCCTCAGAATCTTCAATAAATGGGCTAATAGTGTATGATCCTTCTAGTTGAGGTCATCACTTCTTTTGTCTATGAAAATTGGATTTCTTAAATCCCTATATTTATACTAATTATGTGATCACTGTTAAATGACTATAATTTCAATGATAAAGAAACATAATGTTTTTCTAAATATAATTAGATATAATAATAAAAAATAAGTGATTTTTTTTTCTAAAACAATATTATATAATAATCCATTTAATTAAAACAAAAAAGGAAATTTAATTTATAATAGTTCGGGTCATTACAATCACCCACCTTATGAAATTTCACACTCAAAATTTTTATTTCTTATAATAAAACATATGACATTAACTCTATTTCATAACCTACTCCAGTTCTCAAGTTTCTTATTCAAACTTGTGGTTCCTCCACCAAAACTTGACAAGGTTCACTATCTTATTTCATAGAACCTTTTCTATACGATTTAAGATCTTCATCGGCTGCTCCTCATAGGGAAGGTCATTCACCAATGGTACTATCTAAGGGATTAAGAACATGTGAGGGGGTCTTTTATGTATTTTATCAATATGGATACATGAAATGCGTCATCTACTATAGATATGATTTATGGAAGTTCTAGTTGGTATGCCACCACTTCAATGCGATCAACTATATCAAAGGGGCAGATGAATCTTGGAAAATGTTTTCCCTTCTTCCCAAATCATAGTACTTTATTCCATGGAGATATTCATAGGAATGTGATGTCTCTAACATCAAACTCTATGTCTCATCGATGATTGTTAGCATAGCCCTTCTATCGACTATGATCATCCTTGATGCACTACTGAATGGTCATAACCTTTTCTACAATTTCTTCAACCATTTTAGTACATAGTAGTTTTTATTCCCCTACTTCATCACAGTATGTAGGTCTTCTGTACTTCTTCCCATAATGAGATTTCACTACAAAATATTTCACATTTTCCAATAGGGTTGTATCTATTAGTAAAAGTTCATTTTCTTTTGGTAAAACGTTTTACCAACATATATGTCCCTATCACAAAACTGTTGGTAAAAACTCTGTTGCTAAATGTATTTGGGATAGATAAAATCATTCTATTACAATTATAATAATACCAACAGATAACATATATGTTGGTTAAATTGTTTAGCAACATGTACTAATAACAATTTTTTCTGTTGGTAATAATATTACCAACATATAATACTTGTCTATAAATTTCATTTGAATAAAAATTAAAAAAAATTATTTCTAATAAAATTTCATAATATATTTAATAATTTGTCATTTATAACAATCTTTTTAAATTATTAAAGAGATAGTGATTTTTACAAATTTAAAATTAGAAAAAAATAATATTAATAATGAAATTTAATACAATATTAATCAATAAAAAAATAATTCCCCAACATGATCAATCCCACACCCCACACAGCCCACCTCACCCCCATGCCAGCAGACCATCCATGCCATACCAGGGACCATCTAGCACTAGCAGAACATCCATTCCCCAAGACCATCAAGCCAACAGCAACTCATCCATGCGATTCAGCCAACATCTAATACATGCCACACATGAGCCTACGTGCACTATACACCCATCCAGTAATGAAGTATTCCTCACCGGAGCATTCCTAATCAGAGCATATGAAATCAAGGAAGAAGTATGTGAAATTTTAAAATACAATGGTTGTACGCTTCACCCATTACCATGTAGCCACTCTACCTGAAAAAACAATAAAGGATTACACAATAATTTTAACTTATAAAAACCATTAAAAAAAGAAAGAGAGAAAGAGAAGTTAGTGGGTAAAAAGATAACCTCGAGAATTAAAAATTAGTAAACTAACATCAGGTTTTATATAAATGTTTATCCTGAGCTTCGATGATCTTGGAATAACTTGAGAATTTGTTTGATCTAGCAATAGAATATATTATTTAACATAATAAAATTTAGACGACCCTACCTTGACCATAAGTTAAATAATAATTGAAAAGAAGTCATAACACTACCTACTCGGGGTCCAACATAACTTGAAGATATGCTCTATAGATGCAGCAACATGTCTGGAATCATAAGTAGTGAACCCAAAAATATGAGTTCACATACAATAGATACGATCCTAGGAATAACATATTTATCAGAAAAAAATGTTATGGAATACCCGTCAAACTTGCCATTTGGGCTTATCGCCACAGCCAGATGAGTCCTTCAAGCCAATTTATCAATTTTATGCATACCTATCCTAACACTGAATATCAATCGGACTTCCACTTTCATTCCATGACATGAAATGGAATAAAATGATACAATTTAAAAGGCTCTACTTATTACAAAGGGATGAATACAACTTATATCACTACACTCCAGTATTCGGTAAGGGCTTCTCATGCAGGTGACTATGAAGCCTTCACCCTTACAACATGTATTGCTGCTGACATTTTAGAACAATCATATAGTATAATTGTCAAAGATGGGATGTAAAGAAGAAGAAACTTATACAGGATCGATTCCATTGTCAATATAAATTCTCAGTATACATTTGATAAACATTTGCAAATCCTCCATCCATGAGTTGATCATCACAACGACATACCAATAAAAGAACAGGCTCAACATTAAACCAGCTTATTTTTTCTTATTATTTTTTCCATGTGTTTATAAAAAATGAGTGTAATTACTACAAAATTTAATAACAGCAAAAATACAACATCAACATTGACATTTTGTACAAGCATATCATTATGAACAATATGAAAAAGAACACATAACAAAATGAAATGATGAAATAAGCATAGGTAATTTATCTGGTTTTTTCAAATAAAAAACAAATAAATTGAATTAAATACAATTAATCATATACACCAAAAAAGTTTACAAAAGAAATAATAAATTTAGTCGAAGAAAACATGAAGAAGAGAAAGAGTGAACTCACACATTCTAACATAATCAACTTAAATAAGCTTCCAAATATGCCTTAGAGAATATCTTAGCCTTGAGTGAGATCTTGAAGGGGAACTCAATCTAGTAGGTTTTGCATTCTTCAAAACTGGTATGCAACTGTTTTTTGACACACAAAAAACAGTTTAAAGCATTAACATCAACAACTTACATACATAATATTACAAATGTATTATAAAAATCATACCACTAATATATAGACTAGAAAAATAATCTCAGAATAAATGGCTAACAATGTAATTTCCATGAATGTTTTTTGAAAAAGGATCATTTTTACATGTCACCTTCACATCATTTCATATAAACATTAAATGAATACTTTAAAAACAACTATAATCTCACCAAATATAAGTATTATATGAAATTTTATAAAAACATCGCAACCCGACCACACTAATATATCTTTTTACCATATTCATATTAATATCAATAACTAACCTAATAAATCATATCATGATGTTCCGTATGAAAAAACAACATAAGATATGCAGAAGAAGAAATATTGGAAAGCTACGAGGGGGTGAAGTCGGGCCACCTGGTCTCCTATAGCCATCCATGAACCCCTTTATATCATGGAATCTAGGGAAGATATATAGACCATCTGATGGATGGACCTTCCCCGAGCTATTGGATTCAGTTTTCATTGCAGTGCCTTCCCTATGGTAGATATCCACATAAAAAACAACACTGATGAATAGATTGAGCATAACGCATGGTGGGTACTTAATATCCAACCTGAAATCCAACCATTCTGGGTTAAAACACTATTTAAATCCATTTATAGTCATCAAATACATACCTATTATAAACCATGGAATATTCTTCTACAAAAATTTAATCGCGCCCATCTAGATCATAGTACTCTTTCTCAGCATTAGAAGATGATTCAGTGAGTTTTTTTGTGGAACATGGAATTGATGACTTACTTCCCATGTTTCTTTGGATATTTTATTGGATGGATTTCCTTTGCTAGAAGTATTATAACTATCACAATACAAGTCATACAACATCATGCATTCCAACCAATGTAATGGAACCAAGAAATTTAACACGGATCGAACCCAAACTAGGAAAATATTGAACATGTACACCATCATACAGTCTGTCCGAATATTATCCCATAACATCCATTTGAGACAAAAACAATTTAACCTCAAACAAACACCAGATTGGCCATATGTCCCCGCTAAATGCATTGTGGAAAACATAAGAATAGAAACTCAAAAGCAGGGACTGACCTTACCACCATTCATTGTAGAGGAGCATGAGAATGCCGAATATTCAGGTACCTATCAGATCAATATAGACAGAACAATCCTACTATGGGCAAGGGGTATCGCCTTCAAGACCTAGCCAGGCCACCGAAGACGACAACTTCATCCGCCCTTAATGAAGGTCGTCTTTGAGATATTGCGATCGAAACAGTAAACGAAGGAGGGAAATCGAAACCAGTTGAAGTGTAAATCAAAACACCCCAAATACAAATATATAAAGGGAATATAAAATCTATTAGAGGTTCAATCCAATGTTATGTGGAAGAAATCCTAAAGAGATAACACCACAATAAACCTAAACAGATCTGAAATCACCCTATGGGACTGACCCTTCATAGCATCACGATGAAGAAGAACATATTGCCGAATGTGATTGAAGAGAGAAACAAAGAGGGAGTAGGATGCAAGGTGAGACGTGAGACAGGGGAGATGTGATTCTAGATGGGACGATGGGCCGCAGGACGGAGCTGGGCGGTAGGCCGGAGCTAGGCGGCAGGACGTGAGGCGTGGCGGAAGGACATGACGATGCCTTGAGGAAGATTAGGGTTTTATTGGTGTTTATTTTTTTATAAAAAGTATTTAAATGCTTGTTGAATAATTAATATTAAAACCTATAAAAATTGATAATATTTCAAGAAAACTAAGTAAAAATTATTGAAAAATATAAAAACAATTAATATTTCAAGAATATTAAAAATTAAAATCAATTATGAGATGTTTTAAAAAAACACCTTCAAATAAAATTTTACATTGACAATAAAAATAATATATGTACACACACTTTATTTCTCTTGATTAGTTATTATTAATAATATATATATATATATATTGTTATTTAATGGTTTCTTGTAACATTTTTTATTTACGGAAAAAGATTTTTTGGTAATAACGTTATTAATAATAGATTTGTGTGTTAATAAAGAAATGTTGGTAATAGTATGATAAAGAAATAGATTCAACTGTTGGTAAATGATTTGTCAGTATTAAGTGATCAATATCAATAGAAATATATGTTGGTAAAAAGAAGTGTTGGTATTAAAAAATAATTCTAATAGAACTTAATATCTGTTGGAATTTCTCATTTTTACCAACGGATATATTATCTGTCAATAAATTTCTGTTGGTATAAGCTTTTTTTTGTAGTGTTTATACAGATCGATTTGGACGCTTGAGTGAAAACTGTTATTTTAAGAGAACTCAACCAGATGAAGATATTTGTCTCATCCTCCTTTAATGTATATAGAACATGCTCTCAACAGGACTTCCGGTGTTTGAATTGTCTTCTTAGACTAGCCATAATTTTGAGTATGATAGGTTTTACTAAAGTTCGCCTCATTGTTTAGTGTATTTTGAATACTTTTACCTAACTTGCAGGTGAATATCATATCTCATTAGAAAAAAATTATAGTTGTTATCCATGCATCATTACCACTTCTTTGATATATATCCATGAAATTTTATGCAATGAGATATCCTCTTGAATTGAGATAAAGTGAGTTTTTTTTATAACATGATCCACAACAAATTATATATTATTTTACCCCATATTTACTTCAAAAGACCGATGATAAATTCAATAGTCATGTTCTCCCATTTCCATGGTGGTATGGGTAATGGTTACATCATACTATTAGATTTATACCATTTATCATTCACATTCTGGCGTACCAGGTAATTTGATTTATATTCAGCGATCTACTTCATCATATTTTCCCACAAAATAGTTTTCATAGAGATCTAGATACATCATTGATCTTCCTGGGTGAATGGATAAAGTATAACAATGTGCATCATCCAATTATTATTTCATTATCTTGTGAATTTATGGAACACATAGCCTTGAAACAAATATCAAAATTCCTTATTAATTAATTTTAAACTTTGAGGATTTACCCTTTCTCCTAGATTCTACATTCTCATGAATTTCTATATCATTTCATTAAGCATATTTTACTTTATCCATTACGGATGGTTGAGCTATCAGTTAGGAAAGGATTGATGATGTTTCATCCTTAATGATTCACATTTCCAACCATTGTAGATCTAAGAATATGGGATCCTTCTCAACATTCATCATTGATATGGATATAAGATCTTTTCTTCTTAGAGAATCTGTTATGGTATCCCGCCTTTTATTACATAAATTTTCATTACATTTTACAAACATAAGATCTTTAAAGTCTAATATCATGGAAATCAGGAACAATATACATGAAAACAACTTAAAAAATTCTTATAATCCAATTTTAAGGATTCGTCTTAAGTTCATCCCATGTACCATTACTGAATCTCATAACCTGGAGACATACATCAAAGGAAAGGTTGAGCATAAGTCTTAGTAAATAAAACAAGTGAAAATTTTTACATGTGATCTTGAGCGATATCAATAAGAACATTAGAGATATCGTAATAGTATGATAAAGAGGTATATCATAGAAATAATAACATGAATCATAACATGAAAATGTGGATAACAAATTTAATTTAGGCATTCATGAACATATCACTAAGTTTCAACCCCAAGGTGTCATAAAAATTATCTAGGTTATTCACCAATATAGTGTAAAACATGTCATCTCTAGGGATTAAATTATTTACCCAATGCATTGGGGCTCTATCACGGTGCACTCTTAACTCATAATAAATTATATAGATCGAATAAAATTTAAATAAGGTCATGGTATGTATTTTTTAATGACATACCACATGAAAAGGAAACATAAATGAAAAGAGAAGATGAAATTTCTTTTACGAAAATTCACCAGCCAAATGACGTCGCATAAAAATTCTGAAAATTAATTGATGAGAGCGGTAGGGGTCACTCAACAATTGGACATGAAACTGAATGAAATAAGGATAAAGAATAATATAACCCAAAATAAAAAAATGAAAACTATAAGACATAACATAAATGAAGTCATGACTAAAAGAGGAGGGTGAAAGGTTCCCTTACTTTGAAGAGTAACATAAAAACTCTATGGTTGTGACCATGGGGGGGGGGGTTGAGGGAACCTTGGGACGACTCCTTGGGAGGTAAAAATATAAGTGCTTTATCGAGGATAAATTTTAATGAACGGAATGAAGGAATGGGTTTGTAATTAAAGAAAAAGTGGGGGGATATTTTATTAATTTCCAAGGGACCCCTCAGAATTGGTATTTGAAAAACCATGGGCATTCCTACTATATTGTCCACATGGGACACCTTATAACATATCATACTATTCAAAAGTCAAAAAAAATTATTACATCATGAATACATCATTAATGATGTCATTAAAAACATAGAAACTCAAAACTGTATTTTTACTACTCATTAAAAACTCTACTATTTCAGAAATATGCCAAAAATTCACCCTAACCATTTTTTGACATACTTAATCCAAATGTTAAATCCATTTTATAAAAAATAATTTTATTTTAAATTAAATTAAATAAATAAAATACTAATAACTGACTAATAATTTCTAAAACATTTATTTACTTATATTTTGATATAATTATATCACATTACCACTTAAGATGACTAAAAAATATTTATACCTCCTTAGGTGATGTTACTATGCCATTCCTAAAATTACCATTAAAAAGGGTAAAATTGCAATTCCAATGGGTAATGTTAATATTCACAAAAAAATAATTGGTCTTTATTGAACCTCATATTCCACCTTAATTACTACCATGTATGTAGTATTTGAAAAAATTATTTCACAGAAAATTTTATTTATAAATAAAAAGTATTTACAGTATTGATCAAAAAAAATTATTCATAAAACAATATTCATTAAATTGGAACTTCTTAAAATTTTTCCAAAAATTCTTCCTAGGTTAAATTTGACATTTGAAATTCAAAAATGATGTTTATTTTACCATAATAATTCTCTGTGTATATGAAATCATTGAAAAGTACTATTTTTACATCTAAAATAAATTTATCAAATATGTCTTAATTAAACATATACTTTATTAAGAAAATCAATTCCAAATACAGGAATCATGAAATAAAAATGTTATTTATACCAAGGGATTACACAAAGTATCTAAGGCCTCATTACATTGACCCTTATAACATCTGCATAAGAACTATGAGTAAGATGTGCAATGGTGATATAATCTTTGGGCAGCTCGGAAAACATTGCTTGAGTGGTGATTTGTATTAGCTTGATCTTCTCTCGTCTGTGATTCTGATCAAGATTCACAAGTTGAATCCTATCTTGGGCTTGGTCCAGACCAAATCCTAGTGATGTAACCTCCTTCCCAAGATCTAACTGATTGGCTTCATATGGCCCGAGTCTACTGGATGAGGCCAATAACTCCTCTTTCTATATTAATTAACCATGATCACTTGTATTTATAAATAATAATCATAATGTTATGATTATAGTTATCAACAGTCATATTGACCAATGATCATATAACAGTCGAAACCTAGTGGTATCATTTTAATTATACTCCATTCATTAATTAAAGGATATAGTTTTGTTGAGTATAAAATAACACACAAATTCAAGAAATGAATATTATTCAAAAGTTCAGATCATTACATTCTTCCCCACTTAAGAAATTTTGTACGTGAAATTTTAACTCATACCATATAAAAATATAAGTTGTGGGTACTTCTTCCTCATATAATCATCTAGTTCCAATGTGTCTTCTACACTTTTATTGCTTCTCCACAACACCTTAACAAGGCATGTAGTATTGTTGTGTAGAACCTTGTAACTACGATCCAAGATCTCCACCGGGTTCTCCTTATAAAATAGGTCATGTTCCAGTTGTACCACTTATAGACTTATTACATGTAATGGGTTAGGTATGTACATCCTCAAGAGAGATACATGGAAGAAATCATTATCATGTGCTATAATTAGAGGAAGTGAAAGCTGACAGGCCACTGATCCCATGTGATCGAGGATTTCATAGGGGCTAATGTATTTAGGGAAACTAAGCTTCCCTTTCATCCCAAACCACATGACTCTCTTCCCATGTGAAATTTGAAGAATGACTTTGTCACCAACATCAAACTCGAATCCCTTTGACAATTGTCAGCATAACTCTTTTTCCGACTCTGAGCAGCCTTAATGTGTTTCTGGATGGCTCATAATTTTTGAATCATATCTTTTACAAGATATACACAAAGAAGCTTTACCTTAATATCTTCGTCCCAATAAGTAAGATTTCTAAATTTCTTCCCATATAGAGCTTTATAGGGTTTCATTTGAAAGCTCAAGTGGAATCTGTTATTATAAGGACCCAACGCTATTACATACATAATCATGAATTTAGTCATGAAAAAAATCCCTTTTACGTTGAGTCTATTTTCATGTTTATATATTAAGATAATTGGGACAATGCATTCATAACATTAGACATTATCATTGAGAGGATAACATAAAAATAGATTCCATTTTATTCAAAATAGAAAACATTAAAACATAAACATGACTCCTTAAAAATTATTTACATTTAACATGGCTTCAATCCTTCTCTTACACATCCATTAACCTATGAAAAATCATTTAAAAACTTTGGATGAGAAAAAAAGCCCAGTTAGGGATGGAAATTAAGGAAAGAGCACAATAGTCCATGAATACTCATAACGTATGAAAGCATTTACAAAGGACATTATTGTCACCAATATATATACTTAATTTGGGTAACATGAGCTTGAAAAAAGATCCATATAAAACATGAGAACATAAATATAATTATAGAGGTATCTTGGGGCAGTACTTACTTAATCTTGTAACCATTCATGGCTACCTTATAATCTGTAACCCTCACGGCTACCTTACATTGTGTAACCATCGTAGTTACACTTGGAGTAACCATATGGACTACATCCAACATACACATACCCAATTCATAGGATAGATATATAGGTCCCACCATTCATCATAAATAATTCCCAAGAACCGAAACATAATCATACAACATGAATAACCATAAAAACATTGCTTTGAAATTTCATAAACCCGAATTTAAAAAGAGTATTTTTAAAGAAATCCCCTTATAAATATCATATAATTGAAGTGAGACTTAATAGAGTGGATTTAGTATGTATATATACTATAAATACACATAATAGAACATAATATAAATAGAACACATCACACAAACAATTAAGATAGCACATAAATAATGATGTAGAAGGTTAACACAAAGAATGGAAATCGGGTTTAAAATTCCCTTACCACGGGTTTGTCTTACTTCAAACTTGTTTAAACTTACTGTATAATTGTTAAAATAGTGTTATTAGTATTTTAAATAAAAATTTTCATGTTTAAAACATCTTATGTTATGATTTCATAACATCATTTCACCCTTTAATTGTTTGTATCTTGCTCCTTAAACTATTTTTGGTGGATATCTTCACATGATTTCTATTATTTGTTCACGGTGGACATACTTGTCGATTGGAAGTGAAACTCCACAATTGGAATAGAGTAGTATTTAAATATATCCAGTAAAATAAATTATACCATTTAACATTTTGAATTATAAAAAGAGGATGATTCACATGTTAGAACGTTAATGAGGTTCGTTTAGATCATTTTATTGGTTCTTTGATAAAAATGACCTCATTTCATTTTATAAATAAATAAAATGATTACAAAATAATTACAGAAATATTTATGAGAATATTACACATATTAAAACATGTTTCAACCATAAAAATGGTTTCATCAATATACTTTAAATAGTTATTGAAAATTCAATTCACATCATCCACCATGTCGGAAATTCGACACATCGCGGAAAATGTTTTTATTCCATGAATAAGTGGGAGAGAAGAAAAAAAATGATGATAAATTTTCCATGAACATGAGGAAATCCATAATATACATTATTTATGGAGATTTCATGCCTCTTGTGTAAGAAGAGATGAAGAAATCATAAGAAAAGGATGGAACTCAAAAAAAAAATCCCTTAAAAAAATTCGGCAGCCTAACGGCTACGCAAAAAGGTTTTAGAAAATATTAAAAATAGAGGGGACAAGGGTCATACATCCAGAAATGAATAATAATATATATTAGATATATAATAATAAGAAAATAAGAACATGGTATGTAAAGAAGAAATTTATACCACATAAAAGAGAACTTGAATAGGAAGAAATTGAGAATATTCTTACCTTGTAGAATAACTCTTAGAACATTAATGTTGGGACCCTGGGGACTTGAGGAAACCTTGGTAGTACTAATATAAAGGTAAGTAGGCCATATCTTAATTTATGTAGAATTGTGAATGATGTTAATGAATGAATGTGATGGTATTTATAGGAGAAGTAAGGGAATATTTTAATAGTTTCCAAGGGACACCTCGTGAGTGGTATTTGCAAAACCATGGTCTTGCCCATGGTATTTTCCCATGGTATAAGACAATTGGTACACCTCACATATTATTTTACTATACACAAGTCTACCAGATTTAGTACATCATTAATGATGTCATTAACACACTGAAACTAAAAACTATATTTTTTACTATTCACCGAAAATCAACTGTTTCCGAAAAATTCCCAAAAGTCACCCAAACAATTTATCGACATGTATATTTCAAAAAAGAACCCCATTTTTTGAAAATAATTTTATAAATATTTATAATTTAATTTTTAAATAAAATCATACTTAATTCAAAAATTACTTATTAAAAAACTATATCTGCTTTTATATCACATTGAAAATTTAATCAATATGTCATTATCTTAAAGCCTTAAAAAATAAAATAAAAATAAAATTTTTTATTCATTAGGGTCATATTAATATTAATATTACTATTAATAATGGTATGTAAATATTCACCAAAAAAACAAGTTGATTCCAATAGACTCCAACTATCATACTGAACACAATTGTAGATGACAGTTTCTTGAAATTCAAAACATAAAAGTGGAAAAGTTATGTTTTAAAGGATAGTTAAAAATATCTACTTAAAACAAAGATCCATGAATTTCTATTTATTTTTAGAAATACTTGGGGTGTTACATTATACCCACCTTCTTGAAATTGCGTCCTCATAATTGTATTTACTTATTAAACAACTGAGGGTATTTTTCCCTCATAGAATTTTCAGACTCCCATGTTGCTTCTTCAACCACGTGGTTTCTTCAAAAAACCATTACATGGTGGATTACCTTATTCTGCAATACATGTTCCCTTCGATCAAGAATTTGAACTTGTTACTCTTCATAAGAAAATTTCTCTTCTTACTGAACTGCTTCTCGCTCAAAACATGTGATGAATTTGGAACATATATTCTCAACATCGAAACATGAAAAAAAATTATGTACCTAAGACAAACTCGAAGGAACAGCTAAGCGGTATTCCACTGTTCCAACTTTCTCCAAGATTTCAAAAGGTGTGATGAACCATGGACATAGATTACCTTTCTTACCAAAATGCAACACACTTTTCCAAGGATAGATTTTAAGGAAAACATAGTCACCAAGCTTGAAAGAGAAGTCTTTCCTTCTATTATCTGCATAACATTTCTACCTGCTCTGAGCTATCCTCATGTGATGGTGGATCATCCTAACTTTATCAACCACTTCCTCTACTAATTTTTTCCTCATCATCATTCTTTCACCGACTTCATCCCAAAACACAGGAGTCTGACACAACTTTCCATACATGGCCTCAAAAGGTGCCATCTGAATATTAGAATGAAAACTATTATTTTAAGAAACCTAAACTAAAGAAAAATGATGATCCCAACATCCCTGATAGTCCATTGAAAAATCTCAAATCATATCCTCCACTGTTTGAATCGTTCATTCTGACTGCCCATCTGATTGAGGATGAAAATTTGTACTGAAAGTTAACTCTAGGGCCAACGACTTCTGAAGTCCCTTTGAAAATTTAGAAGTGATCATGGGATCTCGATTAGATACAATGGAAAAAGGAACTCCATGTAACCTGACAATCTTTTTGAGGTATAATCAAGAAAGAAGATCCAATGAAATTATATATTGAATAGATAGAAAATGTGTAGATTTTATCAGCCAATCAACAATAACCGAAATTGCATTGTTACCTCGATAAGTCTTTGGTAGTCCTACAATAAAGTCCATGGATACATTCTTCCATTTCCACTCTGTCACTGGAAAAGGCTGGAGCATCCCCTTTAGTAACTTCCTCTCTACTTTAACCTATTGACATGTTAAATATTTCATTATAAAATCAGCATTATCTCTTTTCATTCCATCCCACCAATAATACTCACGAAGGTCTTTGTATATCTTAATACTACCATGATGAACAGAAAATAGAGAACTATGAGCTTCACACAACAATTATTTCTTCAATTGGGAATCACAAAGCACACACATCCTTTTACCAAATCTCAAAACACAATCTATATAAATATTAAATTCAAGAAACTTCCCATATTTAACCAATTATACCTTTTTCTGTAGCTTATGGTCTTTTTTCTGCACTTGCTTAACTCTGCCAAACAACAAAGACTACACTGAAACCTGAAACAAAATTGAGGTATTCCCTACACCAACAACTTTTAAGCCAGAATTCATCAAATCATTAATCAAGGTATCATGTTACAAACATTGTATGGTTAATGATGCATGATGTTTCAGACTTAAGGAATCCACCTATTTATTTGCATTCCCAGGATGGTAATTGATCGTGCAGTCGTATTCCTTTATCAGTTAAAGCCATCTTCTTTGCCTGATGTTTAAATCTTTCTGAGTGAATATATAATTCAGACATTTATGGTCAATATGTATTTGACATTTCATTCCGTTTAAATGATGCCTCCAAATTTTCAAAGTAAAAACCACAGCTGCAAATTCCAAAATCATGTGTGGGATAATTTAGATCATAAGGTTTAAGTTGTCTCTAAGAATAGCCAATTACCTGATCTTTCTGCATCATAACACAACCAAGTTCCTTCAAGGATGCATCATAGTATATCACAAACTCACCATTCCAAGAAGGTAAGGCCAAAACTGGAGCTTTCACCAATCTCTTCTTCAGTTCATGAAAACAAACATCACATTCCTCTATCCGAACAAATTTAATCCATTTCCATGTTATCTTAGTTATCGGCTAGATAACTGTGTTAAGTTCTTAACAAACCATTGGTAATAACCTTCTAATCCATGAAAACTATGAATATCTATAACATTTGGGGGGTATTGGACATTCATCAACAACTTTTGTTTTGGATGGATCAACTGATAGTCAATCCTTATTTATAATGTTCCCCAGAAAATAAATCTGTTGAAACCAAAAATCAAACTTTCTGAATTTTACATACAGTTTCTTTTCATTTAATGTTTGTAAAACAAACCTTATATGTTTTTCATGCACCACTTTATTTCTAGAAAATACCAGAATATCATCAATAAATACAACCACAAAGTTATCCAAGAACTCATAAAATGCTATATTCATAAGATTCATGAATACAGTAGGTGCATTAGTTAATCCAAACGACATAACAACAAATTCATAATTCCCATATCTATTACGAAATGCTATTTTCTGGATTTTATCCTCCTCCACCTTCAGCTGATGGTATCCAGATCTCAAGTCAATCATGGAAAAATACTGAGCTCCCTAGAGCTGATCAAACAATTCATTGATATGAGGAAAAAGGATTATTGTTTTTAATATTGATGTCATTCAAAGAACTATAACCAATGCAAAGATTCATGGAACCATCTTTAATTTTAAAAAACAAAATATGAGGTCCCCATGGTGAAGTGCTATGACGAATGATGCCTTTGTCGAGAAAATCCCGCAACTGATTTTTCAATTCAACAAGTTCTATTGGAGCCATATGATATGGTGGTTTTGAAACTGTCTTAGCTTCCATAACTATGTCAATTGTGAAATCGACTTCTCGATTAGGTATGAGACTAGGTAAATCACTAGGGAAAACATCAAGTTATTCATTTACCATAGGCACATCATTAATTTGAGTAGTTCCCTTATTGTAAACCACATGAGCAAGATAACGTTCATTTCCATATTAAAATAGTTTCTCATCTTCCTGATATGTTATTAATTATATGAGTTCATTCATATATACAAACTTAAAATCTTTCTAAAAAATAAATTCTTTAGCTCTACAGTCAATCTTAGCATGATAATCAAAAATCCAGTCCATTCCATTAATAACATCAAACTCAAATAAGGCTAAAACCAAAAGGTATTCAGGTAATTTCCTTACACATAACACAATATAATGACTATTATAAATCCCCATTCTATAATATTACCCCCTGGTGTTTCAACAATAGGTTCGGGTCTCATCTATTTAGGTGATATTTCTAATTTACCAGAAAATTTCTCAGAGATGAAGAAATGTGTAGACCCCGTATCAAACAAAACATTAGCAAAATCTGAGTGAACAAAAAAAGTACCTGATACAACATCATTGGATGGCCCGACATCTGCTAATGTAGTCACAAAATATCTCACAACACCTTTCTTCTTTTATTCTAGCTTCTTTACATCATTCAGATCTCTCTTTGGGCAGGCATTGACATAATGACCTATTTCACCACATTTAAAACACCTTACAGTCTTAGGATCATTATCATTGCAATCTCGGGCCATATGTCCAAACTTATCACATTTAAAACACTTCCCAATTTTGATAAGACATTCCCTAGGGTGTTTATTGCCACACTTTTCACAGACTGGTAATTGGATTTTATTACCATCAGATTTATTTAGTTGATTCTTACCCATTGCTTGCCAACTGGACCTCTTCTTTTCTTTGTTTCCGAAATGCAGGTGATCATCAGCCAACTCCATCTCTACCCTCTCATAACATCAGACAAGTTTATCATAACATTTTAATTCACGGGAGGACAACACCCTTTGATACTTTGGTTTTATTCTTGAGTAAAAGTAGTTGATTTTTCTATCAGGATCCAGAATAAGATTTGGAGCATACCTCACCAGCTGGGTGAAGTTATCTTCATACACAACCACTGATTCTTCCTCCTCATACTTCAATTCAAGGAATTTCTTTTATATTATATGTCGCATCACCATAGGAAAATATTTTTCAAGGAAAAGGATTTTAAATTCATCCCACTTTAATGCATCAAAATCCTCTCTACCCCTGATATTATCTACCATTGAACACCAACGATCAGCTTCCCGTTCAAAATGATAAATGGAAAGAATTACCTTTTGATTGTCTAAACATCCCATAACATAGAATATCTTTTCAAGGGTTTTGATCCATCCTTCAGCTGCTACTGGGTCATAAGATCTATTGAATGTAGGAGGATGTTGTCTTATAAAATGTTCCACTACCATAATGTTATGTTGTGGTACCTCTGTTTATTATCTTGCATGGATGCCACCACCATTTATTTCCTATGTTATCTTATCCATTACTATCAAAAACTGCTCGGTTCCAATCCCTACCATTCTAGTCTATAGTTCTGAAAGGATGTCACTCTGTCGGTGCCTCTCCTCTTCAGTATCCCTGTTCCTTCTGTGGACAACCATTCAGAAAAAACATATCATAGATGAAGAAACATGGTAATCATTAAATTCTAAAACATTTCAAATTAAACATAGAGTGAAAATCATTCATGTTATTCTATTAATATCACCCTAACCCCTAATGTTATCTAAACCATCCTCTGATACCAACTATAAGGACGTGACCTTATTAAATACATAATCTTGAATTTAGTCAAGAAAAAACATCCCTTTACATTGATTAAAATTTCAAGTTTATATCATTAGAGAATTAGGAAAATAAATTCATAACATTACACATTATTACAGAGTGGATACCATAAATACAGTTTCCATTTTTTTCAAAATATAAAACATTAAAACTTAAAAATCACTCCATTACAATTCATAAAAATTTAACAAAAATTCATTCCTTGTCTTAAACATCCATTAACATTTGAAAATCATTTCAAAGCATGGGATGAGCACAAAAGCTCAGCAAGGGAGGGAAATGAAGGAAAGAGCACATTAGTCCATGAATAGTCATAACGTATAAAATCATTTACAAAGGACATGCTTGTCACCCATATATACATACTTTGTGTAAAATGATATTGACACAATATCCACATAATACATGATAACATAAATATAAACATATATGTATGTTGGGGAATTACTTACATAATCTTGTAACCATTATTGGCAACCTTATAATCTATAACCCTCACAGCTACCATACTTTGTGTAACCATCGCAGTAACACTTGGAGTAACCATATGGCTGACCTCCAACATACACATACCCAATGCATTGGAAGGAAATATAGGTCCCAACATTCATCATAAATGATTCCCAAGAACCAAAAAATAATTATACAACATGAATAATTCCATAAAAATATTTCTTTTGAATTTCGTAAAACCGAATTTAAAAAGAGGATTTTTAAAGAAAAGCCACTTATAAATATCATACCATTAAAGTGAGACTAAATATAGTGGATGGAGTATGTATATATACTGTAAATACAAATAATAAAATATAATATAAATTGAAACCATCACACAAACAATTTAGATATCACATAAATAATGATGTAGAATGTTAACCCAAAGAATGGAAATCGGGTTTAGAATTCCCTTACCTCGGGTTTGGCATACTTCAAAATTGTTTAAACTTCCTGTATAATGGTTAAAAGAGTGTTATTAGTATTTTAAATACAAATTTTCATGTTTATAACATCTTATATTATCATTTCATAAAATCATTTAACCCTTTAATTGTTAGTATCTTGATCCTTGCACTGTTTTTTGGGTGAGTTCTTCAAATGATTTTTATGATTGGTTCATGGTGGATATTTTTGTTGATTGGAAGTGAAAATCCAAAATTGGAATGGTGTAGTATTTATATATATCCATTATCATAAATTATACCATTTATCATTTTTAATTCTTACATGAGGATGATTCCTAAGTTTGAACATTAAAGATGTTTGTTTAGATCATTTTAGTGGTTCTTTGATAAAAACAACCTCATTCCATTTTATAAATAAAAACCATGATTACAAAAGAATTACAGAACAATGGATGAAAAATATTAAACATATTATAACATTTTTCAAACATAAATTGGTTTCATAACCATACTTGAAATGTATATTGAAAATTGAAATCACATCATCCACGTTGTCGGTAATTCGACACATCACAGACAATGTTTTTATTCCTTGAATAAGTGGGAGAGATGAAAAATAATGATGATGAATTTTTGATGAACATGAGAAAATCAAGAATATTCATTATTTCAGGAGATTTCAGGCCTATTTTGAATGAAGAGATGAATAATGAATAAGAAGATAATGGAACTCAAAATAAAATAATAATTGAGAAATACCTTACAAAAATTCAGCAGCCTAACGACTACGCAACATGGTTTTAGAAAAAATTAAAAATTGAGGGGATAAAAGTCACCCATCCATAAATGAATAATAATATAGAGTAGATCATTAATAATAATGAAACAAGAACATTGTATGGAAACATGAATGTTATACCACATAAAAGAGAACATGAATGGGAAAAGAATGAAATTGAGAATTTTCTTACCTTGTAGAGTATCTCTTAGAACATGAAGTTTGGGACCTTGGGGGCTTGAGAAAACATTGGGAGGACTACTTGGAAGGTAAGGAGGCCATGGATTCATTTATTAGAAATTGGGAATGATGTTAATGAAGGAATGGGTAGGTATTTATAGGAAAAGTCAGGGAATATTTTAATAAATTCCAAGCGACACCTCATGAGTGGTTTTTGAAAAACCATGGGCTTGCCCATGGTATGAGATAATTGGGACACCTCAAATATTATTTAACTGTACACAAGTTGAATTGATTTATGACATCATTATTAAATCATTACTGATGTCATTAACACACCTTAACTAAAAAATGTATTTTTTTCTATTCACTGAAAAATCAATTATTTCAGAAAAATTCCCAAAATTCACCCTAAAAATTTATCAACATGTAGATTTCAAAAACGAAGTACATTTTCTGAAAATAAGATTCTAAATATTTTTAATTTAATTTTTAAATAAAATCATACTTAATTCAAAAATTAATTATTTAAAAACTATAACTGCTTTTATATCACATTGAAAATTTAAACAAGATGTCATTTCTTAATTCCTTAAGAAAATAAAATAATTATAAAATTTACTACTCATTAGTGTCATATTAATATTCATAATACTATTCATAAGGGTATGTTACTATTCACCAAAAAAATGTTTGTTCTAATAGACTCCAAATAACATACTGAACGGAATTTAAGATGACAATTTTTTGAAATTCCAAACATAGAAGTGGAAAATTTATGTTTTAATGGCTGGATAAAAACACATACTTAAAACAAAGTTCCATGCATTTCTAATTATTTTTAGAAAAACTTGGTGAGTTATAGTTTTTGAAAGAGAACTCAACTAAAGGGAGATATTGGTCCCATCTACCTTTAAATTCCCTTTAGCATGTTCTCAGTATTTCCTCAGGTGTTTGTATAGTTCTTTCAGTTTAGTCATCATTTTAGGGGTGATAGACCATACTGAAATTCAATTTGTTACTCATAGCTTGTTGAATATTTCTGCTAAATCTTGATGTGAACCTTGGATCACGATTAGATACAATAAAAATTGGAACTCCATATAGCCTTACCACTTCCTACACATAAATCCTGACAAGATGATCAAGAGATAAATCTTCTCGAATAGAGATAAAACGGGAAATATTAGTGAGACGATCCATAATAACCTATATAGCATTGTTTCTTTTAGATGTTCTCAGGAGACCAGTGACAATGTCTATTGTGATATAGTCCCTCTTCCATGCTCGTATGGGTATTCATTGTAATACCCCATTAGTAAGTTCTCACTCTTCCATCACTTTCTAACATTCCATGAACTTTGAAGTGTAGTAAACAATCTCGCTTTTCATATTATCCCACCAAAAATGATCATGAAGGTCCCTATACATTTTCGTGCTTCTAGATTGTATAAAGAAGGTAGATCTACGAGATTAATCCATCAGATCCTTCTTTATTTGTAGAATAGATAGAACACGTAGTCTTGTACAAAATTTCAGTACATCTACTTGATCAATCATGAAATCATGAAACTTCCCATCCCTCGTAGCCTAAAACATCTTCTGTAACAAAGGATCTTCTTTCTGAGCTTTCTTTATCTTCTATTGTAATGAATGTTGAGATATAATTTTGGGTAAGGTTGATGATGCCCCTTCCTTTATAATTTCAATTTATAGCTTTATTATTTATTGATCAAAGGATATCATTGAATCCATATCGTGGACAGAACAACTAGGCCCTTCCTACGTAATGCATTAGTGACTTTGTTTTATCTTCTGGGATGCTAATGAATTGAACAAAAATAGCATTTAAGAGTTTCCAACCATATCCTTTGTCTCATGTTCAATTAAGTTTGTTTGAAAATATACTTTGAACATTGATGGTCTGTTTATATATCAAACTTTTCTCCATAAAGATAGTGCCTCAATATCATTAGAGTAAAAATGGCCCAAGCCATCTCTAGATCAAGCGTATAAAATTTCTTCTCATGAGTCTTCAACTATTGAGATGCATAAGCAACGACATTTTCATTTTGTATGAGGACTCACCCTATCCCTTTCATAGATTCATTGTTAAAAATAATGAATCCATCTCCACTTGAGGGAAGAGTTAACATGGGTGCAGCAACAAATCTCTTCTTCAGCTCTTGGAAACATCCCTCACACTCCTTTATCCTGATGAACTTGACCCCTTTTTGAGTTAACTTGTTTAATGGATAAGGATGTTGTTAATTTTTTTCACAAACCTCTTATAATATCCTTCTAATCCAAGGAATGTACGAATCTCAATTATTTTGGTAGGCTAAGGCCAATCCTCTACAACATTTGTCTTTGCAGCGTCAACTGTGATTCCTTCATTGGTTATAATGTTCCCCGAGAAAGAAACTTTTTGTAACTAAAATTCACATTTTCTAAACATTCTAAAAATCCTATCCTTCTATAGAGTTTTTAAAATAACACTTAGATGATCCTCATACTCCTTGCGTCTTTTGGAATATATCAGAATATCATCAATAAAAACTACCACAATGTTATCAATGTAGTCCATAAATACTCTATTCATCAAATCCATAATAAAATAAGGTGCATTAGTCCATACGAAAGGAATAAAAAAACTCTTAAATCCCATATCTAGATCGATTTTTTTTTAATATCTAATTTCTTCAACCTCAATTGATGATAATAGGAATTATGATCAATCTTATAGTATAATTTATCCCCACAAAGTTGGTCAAATAAGCCATCAATTCTTTGAAAATGGTATTTGTTCTTCACTATGACCTCGTTCTGTTCACTATATTCAATACATAGCTGCATTGATCCATCCTTTTTCTTCACCAAGAAAATAGGTTCTCCACAAGAAGACAAACCTGGTCAGATAAACCCCTTCTCCAAAAGATCTTGTAGTATTTTCTTTAATTCCAACAGCTTCCCATTTTGCAACCAATACGGGTTCTTTGATATTGTATGAGATCCAAGTACGAGTTCAATGGATAACTCTGCCTCACTTTCTAGTTTTTGTCCAGGTAACTCCTCAGAAAACACGTCAATGTATTCTTGGATGATGGGGACATTTTCAATCCTTATACTATCACTTCCTTCTTCTTCTTCATTGATCAACTCAATAAAAAATGTTATATGAGGTTCATCTAGATAAAGATCTGTTTGAGATATCTATCCATGGAAGATAGTTGTAGGTTTTTCATTCAATACTACTATGATTTCCTTGGTTCTTCATTGGATATTGGCATTATAATTTGTGAGCTAGTCCATACCTAGTATAATGTCAAATTCTAGCATGGTAATGACTACTATATTTGAGATAAGATTATTCTCACTAAAGTAAATACTAGAGTTTTTAAACAATGACTCTTCTTGGATAATCCCACAAGGAATCTTCTCTAATAACTCTACTTTTATAAATTTAGGGGATGATTCTAAATTATTTTCAAACATGGAGGAAATAACGTAATGCATAGAACTAGAATCAAATAAAGTACTTTCAAGATATGAGATTATAACCAGAGTACCTACCACCACATTATTTGGAACTTTCACTTTAGCTGTTGTGATAGAAAAATCACAACCTTTCTCCTTTGGCCTTTGCTGAGGCTGATGGTTGTACCTCTCCACTGCCCTCGTATTTGGATAGAGATTGGAAATGTGCCCATGTTTTCCACACTTATAGCATTAGACATCAGGTAAGACCTATACCATATTCCCTCTATCATTAGTTTTTGGGAGTGGAGTCTACATCTCACTACAAAAATTCCATGTGATGTGGACATATCTTCCACACATTTAACACTTCTCAATCTTGAGTATATAGTTCCTGAAATGCTTCTTCCCATATTTACTACACATGGGATGTTGCACTTTCTTTCCTCTTCTTCCCTGTTCAAAGTTCTTTCCTATGTTGAGCTCTATTAATCACTTATGTTCATTTGATTTATGATACCTTTACGTCTCAACAAACTCTAGTCCAACATTCATTACCTTCTATACAATCTACTCATAGTTGTCATAGTCTCAGTTGGGTAGATTCTTCCATATATGAGGTCTTATTTCACCAAAGAATCTATCAGCATTCTAATTTGGATCCCTGAAAATACTAGAGGTGTAACGTGAAAGCCTTGTGAAGTTCATCTCATAGCTACCAACAGATTCATTCTCCTTCTGCTTCAGTTGAGAAACCCCTTCTCCATTATTGTCTTCATAGAATAAAGTAATTACTTATTGATGAAGTTCCATCTGAACTATTCCCATTCTATTGCTTCAAACTCCACTCTTGGCCTCATGTTTTTAGAATTCTCCCACCACTAATCAGCTTCTCCCTCTAAGGGGTAAACAACCTGGGTGACCTTCTCTTGTTATGAATATCGGAGCATAGAAAAGATCCTCTCAATAGAGCTTATCCAGTGATCATCAATAAATGGGTCAGTATATCCACTGAAGCATGGTGGTATTTGATGTATAAAGGACTCAACATAATGCTGTTCCCTTCATAGTGCAATCAGTCTCTCAGCTTCATTCAAGTTATTTCCATAACTTCAGTTAGTTGGTTCATCATTCTCATGAATTTTTCCTTTTCGGATTCCATTGGAGGGTTTCCTATGCATGGTATATTGCAGTCACCATTTTCATAGTTCCACCATTTTTTTTCTATTTTCAAAAAAATTAAAAAAATTAATAGATTCTTATTTCATTTATGAACCTTTTAACAATAATGTATTTTTATGTCTTAAAAATTTATTCTTAAACATAGTATTCTTTAACAACAATTACATTTCTCTATAAACCCTTCATAATGTTTCATAAAAATCATGTGATTAACCAAAAATATCCCCCATGAGTGTCAAACTAGTAGTGCATCAAGGCCCATTGTCTTGTAACAGGATACCTTGGGTCAAGCCCAAAACACCTTGTCAAAGTTTTCACTCCTAGGTACATCTGTGCCATATCCACATCCAGTTGTTCATATCCAGACATGGAATTATTTGTTTGGAGAATACTAACTTAATATTTCACAAAAATACCATGATGTTTTCCTATATTTAAAAATTTTCATAGGGTTATTCCTAGTGTTTTCATATCCCAATTTCCACTAATAACTAAACTATCCATTGATACCAACTATGTCATCCTAACTTTTTATTAAATAACATTTCATTACAGTTTATAAATAGGGGATCGTTAATGTATAGTGTCTTGGAAATATGAAAAAATATACATGAAAACAATACAAAACATTCTTATAATCCACATTTAAGGCTTCATCGTAAGATCATCCTATGTAAAATTACTGCATCTCAAAACCTGGAGACATACATCCAAGGACAAGGTGAGGATAAGGCCTAGTAAGGAAAACAAGTGAAACATTTTACATGTGTTCTTGAGCGATATCAATAAGAAAATGATGGATATCGTAAAAGGAAGATAAATAGGAATATCATAGAAATAATAACATGAATAATTACTTGAAAATGGGTCTAAAACAATTTATTTATACATTCATGAACATATCATCAACGTCCAACCCTATGGTGTCATAAAAATTACCAATTTTATTCACCAAGGTATCGTAATCCCTGTCAACTTTAGAGATTAAATTATTTACCCAATTCATTAGAGAACATTCAAGGAACACCATTAATATTTCTTTATTTTAATGCGAGACACATATTTCACAAGAAAACATTTCATAAATAACCCAAAAAAAATTGTTTCATTTCAAAATCATGATGTTTTAAAAGTGCATAAAAACATGATTGTTATTTAATTTATAACCCTTGGAAAAGGAATGATGGTTTCATGTATATAAATTAAAAAATAAAATATATCATTATTATGTATTTTTGAATACCCCTAGAAACCAAATAGGTTTGGGTATTCATATAAACAAAATAAGATAATTTATTGAGAAAAAGAGATAAAGATTTCGATATGAAATTTATGGAGCTTAACGACTATATAACATGGATTTAGAAAATATTAAAAAGAGAGGGGAAAGGGCCACCCACTCATAAATAACTCAAATCATAGTATAGGGATGTAATATAATTTAAATAAAATCATGGTATGGATTTTTTAATGACATTCCACATGAAAATGAAACTTGAAAGAAAAGAGAAGATGCAATTTGTTTTATAAAAATTCGGCAGCCTAACGATGTTAATAATAAATTCAAAAAATTATTTGATGATATAGAAAAGGGTATCTCATAAATTGGACATGAAATTTATAGTAATAAGGATATATTAGAACATAACCCCAAATAATAAAATCGAAACTAGAAGGCATAACATAAAGGATGTCATTACTAAAAGTGGAGGATGAAGGGTTCCCTTACCTTGAAGAGTAACTACAAAAACTAGAAGGTTGTGACCTTGGGGGAATTGAGGGAACCTTGGGATGGTTCATTAGGAGGTATAAATAGTATATCTCCATTGAGGATAAATTTTTAATGAAAATAATGAAGGAATGGGTTGATAATAATAGCAAAAGTGGTGGAATATTTTATTAATTTCCAAGGGACACCTCACTAGTGGTATTTGAAAAACAATGGGCATGCCCATGGTATTGGACACTTGGGACACATCATAAGATATCATACTATTCACAAGTTGACAATAATTTTTACATCATTTTTACATCATTAATTATGTCATTAAACACACTGAATCTCAAAACAGTATTTATATTATTCACTAAAAATTCAACTATTTTATAAAAATTCCAAAAATTCACCCTAACCATTTTTCGATGTGTAGAATCCAAAAGTGAAATCCATTTTATAAAATTTTGTTTCATTTTAAATTATATTAAATAAATAAAATTCTAATATATGAATAATAATTTCTAAAATATTTATTTACTTGTACTATTATATAATTATATCACATTACCACATAAGATGACTAAACATATTTATACCTCCTTAGGGGATGTTACTATCCCATTAGTAAAATTACCATAAATAAGGGTAATATTACTCTTCTAAAAAGTAATGTTACTATTCGCTAATATTTATTTTGATATTATTAAACAAAAATTTTTCACCCTGATTACAAACATCAATGCCCATTTTTTGAAAATAATTTCATAGAAAAAATTATATAATTATAAAATGTTTTTATCCTATTAATAAAAAAACTATTCATAAAATAAATATTCATCAAATTGAATATTATTAGGAAATTTCTAAAAATTCAGCATAAGATAATTTTGACATTTGAAATTCAAAAATGAGGTTTTTTACAATAATAATTTTATATATATGAGAAATCATTGAAAGTACCATTTTTACTTCTATATTCAATTCATCAAATTTTTCTTCATTAAACATATTATTTATTATAAATATATTCCAAAACAAGAATGATGAAATAAAAATATTATTTATATAAATGGATTACACAAAGTATCTAAGGCCTTGTTACATATCCCCTTATAACACTAGCATATGAACTGAGAGTATGGTGTGAAATGGTGATATTATCTTGGGGAAGCTTGGAAAACATTTCCAGAGTGGTGATTTTGATCAGCTTGAACTTCTCCCTTAGGGGATTCCATTCAAGTTTCACATGTTAATGCTCAGCATGGGCTTGGTCCAGAGCAAAGCCTTGGGACGCAACCTCCTTCCCATGCTCCGACATATGGGCTTGAATGGACTGAGTCTACAGGATGAGGTCATCTACTCCTATTTCTATATTAATTAACCACAATAGCTTGTAGTTTTAAATAATAATCATAACGATAATATTATAGTTTCCCACGGTCATATTGACCAATGATCATATAACAATCGAAACCCAATGATTTCATTTTAATTATACTCACTTCATTATGTAAAGTATATAGTTGTGCTGAGTATAAAATATCACACAAATTCAAGAAACAAATATTATTAAAAAGTTTGAGTAGTTATATCTTCCACCTTTTTTGTACTAGGATGGTATTGTAATTAGGAGTCATAATACATAATGAGATCTAACTATATTCACTATCACATATGAATATCTTTCTGTGTGAATATATATTTGAGGCTCTTGTGATCATTATATATATCACACTTCTCCCCATAGATATAATGCCACCAGATTAATAAAGTAAAGATCACAAAAAACAACTCTATATCATGCAAGGGATATTTTTTCCCATGAATTTTCAATTTATTTGAATCTTAGGCTACAACTTTATCATTTTTCATCAATAAAAATCCTAATTAATTTTTTGAAAAATCACTATATACCAAAAAGAGTTCCCAATTTGTCTATATTGTGAGAATTGGTGTAGTGATAACCCATTTTTTATCTCCTTTAATCTTTCATCACATTATTGCATCTAGAAAAACTTCACTCCCTTATGAGTTATTTTAGTAAGAGGGTTTGAAAATAGTGATAAATCTTTCACAAGTCCATGATATTTTCTAAACCTGGGTGTTACCCTGCTTATGTGTCACCACCACTTTCATCCACGTCACCTACATCAGCTGCCCATTTACCAATTACCCCTCCATCGTCTAATCTAACACCCGATGTACCCATTGAAAATTGACGGGTACCTATGCCATATCGTGGCTCGTCTCCCCACCTAGGGTTTCTGTCTTCCAGCGTCTTCCTCCTGTAATTTGAAAATGAGCCCTGTAGCATTATTACATGGGAGTCTCCACCCTCCAAACGTGAATACCCTCATGTTATTTCATGAAAAATATTAGGGTAACTCCTAAGGTTCCCACTCTGGAATCTACTTCCCTTGTATGGCTCATCCCGTAGACTACTTACCTCATCCTCGTCTCCATTTTACTACTCTTCTTCGGCTGGTCATCCATGAGAATGCAGTCATATCCTCTTACAATTAAATAAACAGATGTTTGGCATCCCATCTCCCAAGTTTCTCGGAATTATTCAACTCCTACAATCTCTACCTCCTTCATCCAAGAGTCTACTCCTCCCATTGGGCTCAATACCTCCAACCGCCACCCCTCCTGGTCGCGAAATCAGTCGCTGTCTATGAGGATTCTAGGAATTATCAGTCTCCTCCAAGCACTACTGCCGTAAAGCACACCTCACACCCACTTCGTGAATCCATTCACCATCACCTAAATGTGTTATTTTCTTTGAAAACAACTATTTTATTTTCTTTACAGAATTCGATGAAGGGTAATTTTTTTTCCTAATCCCATATTCAATCATCTCCCACATCACACATATGGTCATTTCTCCTCTATAGATTCTCCGTATTATTTTTTCCCTGCTTTTTATTTCTCAATTTCAGTTACTTCATACGATTTTTCAAGATTTTTGTACAATATAGTTCTTCACAGTAGGTCGGTCCTCATAATGTTTTGGATAATTATTCAGTTCTCTCTAATATATTGATTTTCCAGCTACATCTGGATTTTCAATGTGCATTTGTTATACTGATTTCCATTTTTTCTATAATTAAAACATAAAATTCATTTAGTCTCATTAATTTTTTAGCATTTGAAATTATTTTTATATTTCTTATAAACAACTATTTTCAATTTACTTATGTATAACTATTTTCATATTGATGATTTCTCAAAATGATTCCATAATTGTTTTCAGATGTTGCTTATACATGTTTTTTTGGTGATTTCAAATTGCATATTGTTCAAGGTACCATGGTTGAGCAAATTTGTATAAATATGGTATTTAATTTTACCAAACGCAGATATTGTTCAACCTATTATCATTTTTTTATTATCATTTTCTAATTTAAACTTTGGTTTAATCAACATATAAAATGGATCATAACACCAATCCTTGCTTTCACAGTAGGTGAATATGGAATTACACAGTGTTGATTTTGTTTTCCTTTTGGTGTATTTCCTGTCTATATAACTTCATGTTCATGGAAATGTTTTTAGCTCTTGTATTAATGGAGACTAAAATGTGTTTAGTGTCATGACTTAATGGTGTTATTTTCTGTTGGGATGTAGGTATAGGCTTCTGGGGATCTTTTCTTCCCTAAAGGTATGTTCTTCTAAAATTGTAGTTATTTTCCCACTTTCACATACATGTTCTATAGGTTGTTTGGGTGTTTCAAATATTTTTTTTTTAAATTAAGATGGATTTTTTTTACAAATATGCAGAAGTGGATGTAAACTTGGAGGGTCTCAATGTGTTTAAGGTACCTTGGATAAACAGATTTGTACGAATCAGGTTTTTACTTTTACCGAACGCAAATACAGTTCTCCCTATCATCAATTTGTGTTTTTATCATTTCATGATTTCAACTTTGGTTTAATAAATATATGAAATGAATCATAACACTAATACTGCCTTTTATAGAAGGTGAATATGAAATTATACAGAGTTGATTTCATTTTCCTTTTGTTGTTTTTCTTGGTTATATTACTTCGTGTTCATGGAAATGTTTTGAGCTCATGTATGAATGGATATTTTAATGTGTTTGGTGTCATGAATTAATCATGTTATTTACAGTTGGGTTGTAGGTCTCAGTTTCCGGGGATCTATTCATCCATAAAGGTGTGTTTTTTCTAACTATGTAGTTGTTTTACCACTTTCACATACATGTTCTATAGGGTATTTTGGGTGTTTCTTAGGTGGATGTATCCTTTATCTTATTTTAAAGATCATATTCAATGTTGAAATAGTCTAAGATTTTTTTCTCTTTTCTATTTGTTTTTAAGAGATTTTCATTGTACATGGTTCATTCTCTGACTTACCAATTACTGCCTATATTTCTATTGTGCAAACAATAGTTATTGAATAATTTTTTTTAATATAACATGTAAAACATATTTTCAAAAAATATTTTTTCACATTTTATCTTCAATTTAGTTTATTTAGAAAACTGGATTTCTATTTGTTATCATTTTCAGTATATAATAGCATAAACAAATCATTTTACTAGAAGATTTTCTTCCACTAACAATTCAATTCCTTTATTTTTTAATCCTTGTAATTTTGTTAAATGCATATGGCTCACCCAAAAAAATTGGAGGAGTGGATGTAAACTAGGAGGGTATCAATGTGTTCAAGCTACCTTAGTTAAGAAGATTAGTATTTATCGGGTTTTTAATTTTACCAAATGCAAATATCATTCAACCTATTATCATTATGTGTTATTTCTTATCTACTAATGGGACCTTTCAACATTCATTGAATCAATATATGAAATTAATCCTAATACCCATATTACCTTTTACGTGTGGTAAATATTGAATTATACATCATTGATTTCATTTTCCTTTTGGTATTTTTTTGGATATGTATCTTTGTGTTCATGGAAATGTTAAGCTCATATATGAATGGATCATTGAATGTGTTTTGTTTCATGAATTAATGAAGTTAGTTATAGATGGGTTTCAGGTAACATATGAAATAGTTCTTAATACCTATCATGCCTTTCACAAAGGGTTTCAGTTAACATATGAAATGAAGTTAGTTATGGCATGTTCAACAACTCTTTTAACTGACATTACCATTTATTCTAATGAAACATTAAAGATACAAGTTTGTCTCCTAAATGTTTGGACCATCTCATTAAGAAACTATGACGTAGCAGCTTTGGATTTAATTCTTTGTGATGAACTGGTGTGTAATCAACTCATTATTTCTAAAGTATATAACATTATTCCATAAGTCTGTTGTTCTTTACTAGATGTATTAGAAGACCATATTATAAAGCAATGACATGAGATGAATATTTCTAAAATCCCCTACTGTCCATTGTTAACTCACTCTTACAAGAGACAAAGATTCAACGTACGGTTACAAACCATCATTTAATCTAAAAATTCAAAACTATTTTCTGTGAAGGACTATGCTATATTATTCAAAACATTCAAATTTTTCGAAATCATGGATACTACGTACATGCAAGACATGCTTTCCGACTATTATTTAATTCAACAACATATGTTCGGCCAACTGATGTTCAATTTCTAATGTTCAGTTTCAAATTCACTCCTTTTGATGACATTATTCAGAAAAAGGTTTCATAACAGCACTTAATAGGTACAGTTTCTTTACAGCTATTACCCTCTTCTGCTTTATTAAACAACAAAATATGGACTACATAGGTATGTTTTTCTGTTTATAAATAATATATTCTGCATAACCTTGGTACTTTTTCCTGTTTATAAAAATCAAAATCTGCACAAATAAATAATATATTCTGTACAACTAATAACATATTCTGCATTAATAAATAAAATATTCTGTATTACGTAGTTACATTTTCATGTGCATAATTAAAAAATTCTGCACTTATCAAGAACATATTATGTCCACTGAATAACATTTTCTTCATTAATAAATAAAATATTCTGAACTACATAGGTACATTTTCATTTTTATAAATAACAAATTCTGCAGTAATACAGAAAGCATGAAATACTATACAATTCTGTCAATTTGTATAGATATTACATTTTGTCTTCATATTGCCTTCCAAATGTCTTACTGTTTCTCATATGGATTTATACTTACTATAAAATATTATAGATATTATTGGACATCAACGTCACTTGTATCTGACACAGTCTATTGACACTACACACCAAAAATTACAAATTGTCTCACAAGATGATAGGTTAGAAAGATTCTATTATTAATTGTTTTTATGTTCATATTGAAATTAATAATGACGTATATTTAATTGATTACAGAGTATTACAAATTAACTGTTCTTTATGGGGAAAGTATGCCACCATAATGACATAATATTTCAAAAACATCACTGCCTCCTCTCCGATACTGATCTTGAAACTAGTTAGGGAAAAGAGATTAAGTATTATGTTTTGTATCAACATATTACCACATTCCACTGTTATTTCTTTCTGCTCTATAAATTTCTATGAAATGATAATATATTAGTCTATCAAATTTCTTCAGCATCTATGATTTTCACAACCATAATTAATGCATCGAAGAAACTATACAACCTTGAAATTCCAACTATTCATAACTTCATAAATAGGTATAACATTTTTTACTATTACATTTGTGATTGTTAAGTTAATGAAAAACATCATCTTCCATGATTACCCCTAAGACAATTGCTTTAAATTCATTGTGTACTGCATTGGACAGGTCTGGGTTGATTACTCTCTCACAGCTTCATAGTACTCCTTCATCACAGTCTCATTATTATACCAGCCCTTTTCTTTGTTGGGACAATAAAAAAACAATTTCAGATGTAAAAAAACTTCTTCAGGTACTAATCATATTCTGATTCTGTAGTTTCAATATTTACTCTTCATTCTTATACAACTATGTAATATTTTACTCAATATATTAATATCATTTACTCTATTCTAGTTGAAAAAGTGTTTGATTTATGGAACGACACAGAAAATCCAAAGCTCCCATAAGTGTTTCTTCGAATCATGCAACTATTGCATGAAAAAGGTAGACACTAAGGATGTAACCATTTCATGCCAATATTGAAAAATATCCCCAAAAGTCACTACTCCTAGGTTAGTTTCTTTTGTTTCCTTTCATACGTATTATTATATTGAAATTTCCAGTACATCTAATGAAACTATATTGATATTACTAAATAACTTTTCAATCAGATTTCAAATGTAGCTGCTTATGACAGATAAAAAAGACTCCTTTTCAGTCATTCTATTCGACAAACAGGTCAGACAGTTTATAAACAATACAACTGCTAAATTGAGAGATGCATTAAAAGAAGTCACATTTTTCAGTTGTTTTTATTACTAAATTATCACAGACCTTGACATTATGTAAACTGACCCTTCACTTCATTTAAAATTAGGATGATGATGAGTTCGGTTTTCCCTCAGAGCTACAAGTTTTCAAATCAAAAAATATTCTTCTGTCATTAGATGTCACAAATTACAATATTCTCAATCGACATTGTTCTTTAGAACAGAACACATAAAATGATATCTTCATCATAGATAATGCAAATAATATCACCAATTTTCATGACACCTATCTTCAATGTCAGGTAACTATAAATTCCAAACTCAGACCTTACATTAATAACTTGATTACTTACCCATAACATGACTTCTTCTAAATTATAATATTATGTAGGATCATCACATCCTGCATTCTTCAAATGTTCATTTGACCACTAAACAATAATAGGTAATACTTATTTATACTTTTTCATTACATTTATTTATACAACTTATTACACACTATTGTCACATTTGTTTCACACTGGTTCTTTAGGAAGAGGACAACCCTAACACATCATCTGTCCTATGCAGTGTTGCGACATCAGTTCTTACAACTTCTACTACTTCATATACTCAGGTACATATTTATTTATCCCTTATATAACTATTATATTCATTTTATTATTGGACGATACAATACTCAGATGAAAGTAGTTCTTTGCTGTGACTATAATTATGTTTTTTTCGTCATCTTCAAAAATTCATTATTTGACTTATATTTCTATTGCACTTGTGAAATTCACTAGCTTAATTCATCTTTTCATGGTTATCTTAAACAAATGTTTTGTTTTCTATTATACTCAAATATCTTTATGTTTATTTTTATAGCTAAATACAGTTCACTAAATGTTCTTTTGTTTTTATGAATTTCGTCAGGTTTCAATATGCATTCTGTTATGAATTTATTATGCCAAATACATTTCGATAGGTAAATACATTATTTGAGTAATTTTTTAGAATCAATGTTTGATATCAATTATACATGATAATCACTTTTATTTGAAACTTTTAATTAAATTCTTTCTTTGATGTTGAAAAATCATTTGCTAGATTTTGATGCCGATAATGCGGTACAACAGAAGGTTGTAATGTACTGAGAGCCTACAATATCACCGAGCTCTGACAATAACAAAAACTGAAGTGAATTATTGAAAATCATTGCTTTAATTGGAAGTTATTCGATTATCCTTATAAAATTGTGTTCCTATAATTATTTTCCCATTTAAAGGTAGAGGGTTTTCACTATTTGAATACATCTATAAGTTAATGGAAATTGTTAACTTTGAGTATACACTATTTAAATCTATAACATGGTGTTTCTTTTTTAAATTTACATCTGTTTTATTTGGATAACATATAGAGATAATAATCATTATTTGATAGCATAATCTTATGATTTCCATTCTATGTTTTTTACTTTTTTTTAATATCTTAGCTATGTGTTTTTTTTGGCATTAGAAAACACAAAAATTCTTTTTATTGTTACAAATATATGTATATCTCAAATTAATCAGTTTTTGAGTTGTTTCTATTATGATATGAATCATTTTTTGAGCAGTTTCTTCTATGTTCTGTACCTTTTAGCATCATGTATTTCGTTATCATATACCATTAAATTCAGGTATGGGAACTTCAACAAGGATCTATGGGTGGCCATATTAGGTACAACGTCATTTATGGATTTCAACCCAATGAAGAAAGAAAGGGAAATCCCTATTATGATAGTGTTTGTAATGGATAGGAGGAAGAATGTGGATTAAGAGGAATACATGCTACTAAATATACTGAAATGTAATCACAAGAAAACAATGCGGGAACTAAATGGTTCAACAATTGTTGTTTCATAGTGAAAACATTTTGGTAAAGAGGTCCACCCATAGGGGGGTCTCTTTGTTCACAGAGGCTACTGCTTTGTTCCCAGGCATTAAGTCTTATGTAACTATTGTTCCTTCATTATGTATTATATAGAGAAAGATTCTCATTATATAACTTTTGCTCCTCAATTTCTTTAACTTTTATTCCTTCATTACGCATGTCATTTTTTTCAAATATTTTCTGTATTTATATGAACTATTATGTTAAATAAATAGTATTTTATAGATAAAAATAAGAATTATTTTATAGTTTCGTGTAGATTCCTGGGCGGAGTACTAGTTGGTGATAATACACAGCTAACCCAATAAACTATGGATATCTGTCACAGATGTTGGGCTCGACCATCCTTCAAATTCTTCTATCATTTATGGGTCAAAAAATATCCATTTCTTGTGATGATATTCCCTTTGAAATATACCTCCTTCAACTAGAACTCATATTTTTTTATACATGGAATAATACTTCTCCATTCATAGGTCGTTTAGCATAGTGCTCAGATCCTCATCATTCTCCTCCTTTATTTTGGAGTATATTAGAATATAGTTTGTAAAAACAACTACAAGTTTATTGAGGTAATATCTAAAGACTCTATTCATCAAGTCCTTGAATATTATTGGTGAATTAATGAGTTTGAAGGGCATCATTATGAACTCATAGTGCTCATAGCTTGTACATAAAGAGGTCATGGGGATATCTTCCTTCTTCACCATTAATTGATAATATCCTGAACAAATATCCACCTTAGAGAAGTATTTTTCTCAAGTAGGTAATAAAATCATCTGTCAATATGTGGAAGATGATACTTTTTCTTTATCGCGATCTTATTAAGATCGTGATAATCAATGCAAAAGTGCATTGACTCGTCCTTCTTCATGATGAAGAGGACTGGTGTACCCCATGGTGAAGAACATGAGGGTATGAACCCTTTATCTAGATTTTCCTATAGTTGTTTCTTAAAATCATCAAGTTAAACAACATGTATTCTATATAGATTCATGGATAATGGTAATGCCCCAGTTATAAGCTCTATTGAAAATTCAACCTCTCGGCTAGAAGTAAGCCCAGTAAATTCCTCAAGTAATAAAACATCATATTCTTTTATAATATGCTTATCATCAAGGATTATTCCTTCCTTAGACATAATCATTTCATTTATATATGCTTAATAATAGGGAAATAATATCCATGCTTGAGATGTTGGTGCTAAAGAAGATTCATCCTTCTCCTTGAACTTGTATAGAATTGGAGGACAATTTGAGATATGGAGAGTGATTTCATTCTCCAAATAATTTATGTTGGTACTATATAAGTAAATCTAATTCATGCCTGTAATTTCATAAAATTCCATCAAAGTGAGTATGGAATAGTTTATTAGGAAATTCATCCCACAAACATTGATAGGGGAGTATTTATATACTTGAGTTGAAATACTTTCCCCATTTTCCATTTTTACCAATAACTGTACTTACAAGATTTGTGGTGGTGTTTGGATAGCTTTACTAATCTTTCATGATATGAAGGAATGCTTAGAACCAGAATCAAAATGTAAGTTCTCTATTCTGGAATAATAACTGGTGTATCTATCACCACATCATTTTCGGGATCCAACTCAGTGGTTATGATGGAAAACGATCACCCTCTCTACCTTGGAGATTGTTGGTTGTCATTGAAAACAATTTTCTTAGGGAATTAGATTAAAAAGTGTCACTGTTCCTTGTAGTTGGAGCAATGAACAATGTGTAGAGCATTGACCAGAGCATTCCATTCCTTAATCACATCTATGGGTTTCTCCAATTAGTAATTTATATCTATGTGTCCTTCCTTCCCACACCTAAAGTGTCTCTTCATCCCAATTAAAAAAAATTTGGGGTACTTCTTTTCTCACCTTTGACAATTTTCAGGCTGAAATTTGATAACACCATTAGATTTCTCCATTAGACCACTCGAATTAAAATATACTTTTATTTTCATATCCCCATGATACCCTCAGGATTTATTGATATCTATTTCTACTTTGAGGTAGCATTATACAATTTACTTATAGCTATCCAAGACTCTGATTGCCAGGGATTTTCATAGACAATGTTTTAGCCTGCCAAATAAGCAGTCAACATTGCATTCTGGGATAATGAAAAAGATAAAGGTGTATGCTACATGTCTTATTAAGATTCCCTTAAACACAATGATAGATTCATCAAATTTTTACATGAGGTAAATAAAATCACTTTACATTTAATGTCAGAGAGTGTGAGGAAAATATTTTTGGAAAAATATTTTCCCGAATTCCTTCCACTCCATTACTTTGATCTATTCCACACGGTTCATATTCTAGATAAATTTCCACCACTGATCAGCTTCTCCCTCCATATAATAAATATGCAGAAAACCCTTTTCTTACTGAAAACATTGAATGATGGGGAATATCTTATCAATGGATTTGATCCATTGTTCCATGATTAAAGGACTAGATGGCCCATTGAATTTTAGAGTCCTTTGACAGATAAATATCTCAATAGTATGTTGTTATCTATTAGGTGGGTTTGGATTCTCCTCATGATCTAGGTTTCTATTTAAAATTATAGACAACTGAGATATTATCAGGACAATATTTGTTATCCCTACTCCCATCAGGTTGGGCTTCTCATTCAGGCAGTCATGACATTGCTCATCGCATTGATTGTTTACCTGTTTCTTCTTATTATATCCATTGGATAGAATTAAATGAAAATTTGGGATGATTATTTTAAACTATTAAACACATAAAGGATAATACAATGAAATTAGATGGATGAATTATATATTAAATTTATTTTTAGATCTTATGAATTTCTAGGTTTTAATCTATGTTATCCATGATTTATTTCCTAACATATATACTTATGGGAATTTTTTCCTTAATAATTTTTCATAATAATCTCATGAATATACCAAATCATGTCTTCTAGATGTGTCAAACTAGGTATGCAGTATGGCCTTTTTCATGTACTACATTGCCCAAATTTAGGCCCGTGACAACTTGTCAGAGTTGTTACCATATGGTGCATCTTTATCAGAACCATGTCCACTTGTAGTATCAAGATAGGGATGTATTTTCATGATAAATAGATAACTCTACACATAAAAACATTTAGGGATGGTTTCATATACTTAGTCTTATCCCTAAGGGGTTTCTTTAAATCTTTAATCTTAATCCCAAAAAAAACTAAACATTTACTGTAATACTAATCAGTACATCCCTACTCATTATTTCACATTAATTACAGATTTATTACATAAATATACAGTTAATAAAACCCAAAATATATATAATTATTGTTTTATTATGAGTTAGGTACATAACATAACATCATGAACATGTAATATTACAGTAATATTGAAAATTTTTGTAACATGCTTCTAAAATTCTTGGGATTTTAAAACTACACAGAATAACATGGGGACAAACATCAAAAAGGGGTGAGATATAAATCCAATTAATGGAAGAAGAATGTAATAACATTAAAAATATAACACATGTTAGACATTATAAATATCAACGGGGCATAAAAGGATCATGAATAATATTGTTTGATATAGCATGATATTCAAAACATTGGAATTGTGGAAACAACATAAAACACCACATCATAAACATAATTCAAGGATAAACAACCAAGAATTCATGTGTAAAAAGAACCATAAAATAATTAGGTTCACTCACTATCCCAACATGATGTGTCATGAACTAAACATTACAAAATTAGTAAGAGTGTTATATAATTCTAGGAACACTCATCACATTCATTTCATTCTCATGCTTAAGTGTGCCATATAAATCATACAACATGGATTCATTCACCATAATAATTTAATCTATGATAATGAAATGTGTAATACATGTATTTAATTCCTTGATCAGAAGTAAATGTGCATAAATGTGAACACCTCTAATAGAAATTGGGTATGGTATTCACTGTATAATTGGTTGGGCATGGAAAAATCATAGTGCAATGTCAACAACATAACAACATCACATAAAGATCAATAGAAATGGGTTGATGAGATATAATGAGATATATCATCACATGTAAATTAAATGGGCAATAATAGTTACAAGTAAAAAAAATATAACAACATTATAAATTGTAAATTTATGGCTTCAGTTAATGAATAAACTTGAATAAAGAAAACAATCCAAACTATATTTCGACATGGTAATGGGTGTACATAAAAGATCATGGGAGTATTCATGATTGTGAAAGCTGAATCTCATAATATATACATTAAATGTAATTTATGGGTAATATGGAAGAATATATCCCAATAAAATAAAATTGAATTTCAAAGATATAAGTTTAGAGAATAATTTGAATGGAAAAGAGAGGAGAGAAATACCTTAAGAAATTTCGGCATAGTAACGACTTAGGTAATGGTAAAAATGAGAGAGAATAAATGTTAACTCATTCAAATAACATCAATTGGATGGTATGTGATCTTTATAAATAAAATAAATCATAAAAAATTTCAATTAAGAAGACAAATTTCAAAGAAGGTGCATGAATTAAAAGGAGGAGATGAAGGTGAGAATCCCTAACCTGAGTGTGAGGTTCCAAATGCTTGGGAAGGGATTATTAAGAGCATGGGGTGGTTTGGGAGGATTATATAGATTTTTTATAAGTTAATGGATGTTCTAAATAGGGTTTTAGTGAATTTAAATTGGGTCATGGATGGGTTTATATACTAAATGAGTGGGGTTTCATTATTATTTAGGATCTGGACTCGACGTAAAAAAATATCCAAAACCACAACCCATCCCATGGTTTTTTCCCAATTTTTAAAACAAATGGAACTTGTTTTTATTATTTTATAATTACAAGGTCTGAACTTATTTCAATAATTTCCTTACATATGTGGAGGTGAGTCACACTCTTTAAGAAATGATTTTAAAACCTTAACATATATTACATTTTTTGGAGGATTCATAATGGATTTAAAAAATTAATCAAATTAACATAAAAATGTCGATATTTTAAATAGAAAAAATTTATTTGGTCTTTGATCCCATTTATAGTAATTATTAACACACTTTTGGGACATTTTGATGTCATAAAATACAAAGTATATTTATTTGATATTTAATTTTTTACCTGAAAATTTGAATGTCTTAGAAAATAATGAAAAATTCACCATTAGATAATTTATACAATAAAATTCCAAAAAAAATATCCATTTTATCTAAATTTTTATCTCAATATGTAAATTTTCACTTTTAAAATTAAATAGACCTTTATTAAGAAATGCTGTCTTTTTTGACAATAATAGTATTTGAACCCTTATAAAAATTACATTTGACTTCATTAAAATTATATGATCATTTATATTTGATAAAAAATATTTAATAATAATATTTTAAAAAATATTTATTTCAAAAATCCGTTATTTCATAAATCTATTAAATGAATTTGAATATCAACCAAAAATACAATATTTTCTTTGTTGTATTAAAATCAAAATCATATACAAAGTAACAATAATAAGATTAAAATAAATTCATTAATATATAAAAATAATTTACATATTGATATTTTTAGGGTATTGATACATATCCCCTTAATACACCAACTAACTCCCTACGAGTAAGGTGTGCGATGGTGGGACATTCATGGGGTTGTTTGGCGAATATGGTTTTGGCCATGATCTTGATGAGCTTGAACTTCTCTCGTAAATAATTTATCTCATTCATAAGTTGTTGGATATTAAATTGATTTTGGTTAAGGGAAAATATAATAAATTATATCTCGCTTAGGATCTCTGATAAATGGGATTCAAATGGTAACATCCTACTAGTTGAGGTCATCACTACCTTTTTTGTGCCAATTGGATTTTTTAAAACCCTATATTGGTACAAATGATGTGATCATTGTTCAATGGATATATTATCAATGGTAAAGACACATAAGAGTATTTTAAATCCAATTGGATATAATAAAACAAAATAATTTCAAGTGTTTTTTATAACCATATTACTTGATATAGATTTTAATTAAAAAATGAAAGGAAATGTTATTTATAATATTTCGGGACCTTTAAAATTTCCATATCATTTTTATATAATAATTATTTATTTATTTTCATAGATCTTTTGGGAAGCTATTTCTTTCATCTATCTGTAATTATCCAAAAAATAGATATCATTTTCCATTCTGATGGAAGACAAAACCCTATTCTACCAAAAATGTGAATTATTTAAGAAAGTATGAGGATTTCTATTCCATCAAAATGGTACATTGTATCTCTTTTATTAATTTTTTTATATAGTTTAATGTAAAACACATATCACATACTCAATCATCCACACATAAATCTAATACACAATGAGCTCGGTGTGACTCTGACTATATGTTTTTAGTTTATAATTTACATTTTGGTTATAAATAGACATCAGATACTTAAAACTAATAAAACACATTAATATAGGACTCAAAGTATGTGTTTCTAATTTAAAATCACATTTAAGTAAAAAAGGAATGTGACGTACTTATAATTCAAAAAAAAACATTCTTATTGGTTTAATAATTTATAAAAACAATACATATGTCTTTTGAGATGATTATGAATTAGCTACACCTCAATATGACATATAGTGTGAGTGGTGTGACTCCAACTGTATCTTTTTATTTAAAATTAACATTATTTTTAATAAAAAAATTCAACCAAGATACACAAAACCAAGAAAACACTTTCAACATATTTTTATACTTTAGTAAAATGATACATATATCATTTTTGATGTGTAGGAATCACATTCACGTCAATCTGATACATTATGCGCTGGGTATGACTCAAAGTGTCTGTTATCAGTTTAAAATTTACATTTTAGTTTAAAAAGTGTCACTCACTAAAAACCCAGATAACATGCTTGGATTTTCATTATATTTTAAGAAAAAGATTTATAAGTTATTTTTTATGTGATGGAATCAGACTCCCATAAAACTGACACATGATGTAACCAATATTTCTCAAAGTTCGTGTTTCTTATTTCAAATGACATTTTAGTAAAAAAGGAAAGTGACATAGTCAAAACTGAAAAAACACATTCGTATTTTATTGATAATTTAGGAAAATGATCTGTATGTCATTTAGTACATGTATGAATCATATGTAACATGATACGATATTTGGTGTGACAGATATGACCCCAACTGTGTCTTTTTATTTAAAATTGATATTAATTTTAGTAAGAAAGACAACTGACATACTCAAAATTGAGAGAACGCTTTTGGATTATTTTTTTAATTTAGTAAAATGGTCCATAATTCATTTTTTCACATGTTGGAATAATATTCACCTTAATATGATACATGATGTGCTCAGTATAACTCAATGTTTCCATTATCAATTTAAAATTGAAACATTAGTTCAAAAAGTCTCATGAACTAAAAATTTATAAAAAACGGTTTGATTGTCTTGATAATTTGTAAAAATGATGGACAAGTTATTCGTTATATGTGTGAATCAGTCTCACGTCAAATAAACTCATGATCACTACTACAAAATATGACTTTAACAACATTTTATTTTGGCGCTGATAAAAGGTACCTTTTATCATCCCTTTATTTTTTGCTTTGATAAAGGGTTCCCTTTATTAGAACATTATTTTCAGCACTAATAAAAGTCTAAAATAAAATAAAATAATTAAAAAATATTAAAAACTATTAACAATTTTATTAATTAAATAATTATTATTAAAAATGAATAAATTGAATATGCCTATAGGTAAATTATACAAATTAATTAATACTATATATTAAATATATAGATATATAAAATGAATAAAATTAAATAAATTAAAAATTAAAAATTAAAAACATGGAAATTTTAAAAAAAATATTAAACATTTTATTAATTAAATAATTATTGATTGAATTAAATAAATTTAATATTCATATATATAGATTATAAATATTAATAACTAGTTTATATTAAATATAGAAATTTAAAATAAATAAATTTTAAAAATTTAACAGATAATTGAATAAATTAAATAATCATTTAAGAATTATTAATGAAAAAATATTAATAAAAATTAATAAGTATAATATATATGTGTGTATAATAATTATAAATAGTAATAAATAATATATATTAAATATAAATATATAGAAAATGAATAAAATGTAATAATTAAAATCATATTAATTTATTATTCATTTTTATTGTTGTTTGATTTTCAAATTTAACATATATATCAAACGTCACGTGTTACATTTATTTCACATAAAATTATATAATTAATGAATTTTTATATACAATGCACACACACAGATATTTACGTAATTAATGAAATCTTATATAGAAACACATACACATAATATTTATATAATTTTTTTAAATTTAAGTATATTTTAAAATTTCATTAATACATGATACATTTAATATATTCTTTTTTTAATCAATAAATATTATTTATTTTATTTAAATATAATTATTTTTAGATATTACTTATTCATTTTTAGTATTTATTATATTTTATTTTACAATTTAATCATTTTCTATTATTTATTTATATTTATTTATTTACTATGTTTTAGTATTTTCCATATGCATTCATCTTTACTTTAATATATATCCATCTTTTTTTAATATATAATTAATTAATAAAACTTATCCCTTTTTTTCTATATTTTTAAAGTGTACACTTTTTGAATTATTCAATTTCAGTCAATTTTAAAATGTATGTATATGATATTATATATCCAATAATAATGTAAAAAATATAATTGTAAATAAATATTTATAAATAAATATATTTATATATATGCAATTACCATCTTTTTAAATCCATAAATTTAAAATTATTATAAATAAATAAATTTTATTTTTTTAAAATTATTTATATAATTATAAATAAATAGATAAATAGATAAAAATATATAAATATTTATAGAATACAAAAAATTATTTAAAAAATATACTCATGAAGACATAAACTTAGAATCCTGTTAAGACCCATAAGGGTAGCTACCACTGATCTGCACCCTGTGGGGGTATATATATATAATTACCTAAATATATAAATATATAAATATTATTTTTTTTAAAAATATTATTCACATATTTATAAATAAATAATTATATATTTAAATAGTTATAAAATTATAATAAATATATTTAAATAATTACAATTTTATTATTAATATTATATATATTTATATTATATAAATATATATATTTATAAAATTAAATATAATTATATAATTATATATAATTATATAAATATTTATAATGATATAAATATATTTATAATTATAAAATTATAATAAATATATTTAAATAATTAATATATTTACTATATTTAGATTTATATATTTTTATTATATATATATAATTATATGTGTAACACCCCAAGATTTCATATAGCGTTATTTCATTAAATAATTCAATAACTTGCCTACACGCAATACCGAGTTCAAGCGTACCATGACTTACCAAACTAGCCGTTCAAAAGAGGTTATGAATAGTATTAACTGAATTTTGAACTTTATATAATCCTTATAATTTCAGAATCCATATTATGAGTTTCTTAGACATAATGTAAGAACAAATTAATTTTTTTCAGAAAAAAGAAGTATTTTTTCAAAAATGCACATTTACCGACTTTAAATGGTGAACGTTTTTTAAATCCAATATTTTAAAACTTTTATATATTCAATTTGAATAAATAAATTTATTCTTTAGAATGGGGACATCAAAAATTTACAATGTAACACCCCAATCTTCCTTGGTACGCTTCTCTTTGAATAATACAGTAGCGTGTGTTGTATAAAACTTCGAGTTCTAACACACACCACAACCAATGAAACTAGCCCTTATGAATAGTAATACATACTTTTTGAAATTTTATACATTTTATCTTTCAAAATGGACTTCATTTTTGGATTCGGAATATCGAAATTATCCTAGGATAAAATTTTGGTACTTTTCGGATAACTTTTATATTTTGATGAATAGTGAAAATTACTAAATTTTTATTAAAAACAACTTTTTTAATCGAAATAATTAATAGTGATAAATTATGAATTTGAGTGGTTTTAAATTATATTTAGAATATATTTTTACCATTTAATAAAATGTTTGTTATTGGACATAATTTCATATTTAAACCGGACATAAACAAGTGTCAATCTTTTGATATTTATTATCTCTTAAAAACACGCTTTTTGTTTAGACAGCGAGAATTAATTTTAAATTAATTTCTGCCACTTCTTTGTTTTTAATTTGAAAAAATGGACTCCATATTTGGAATCAGGATGTCCAAATTTTGTAAATAGGTAACTTTTATTTTTATACATTTTGAATAATTACTTCGGTAAATATTTTATTTACCATGGTTAAAGGGTAAATCCGGTAAATAAGGGTAAAAAAATAATATTATAATAATAATAAAATTTCCTAAAAGGTGTCTTAACCATATTGGTTGATACATGTCTGACCATGGTCATGTTTGGGTCGATTTTGGGACCCCATGGATCCACATGTAAGTGATAATGACACTTTATATTAATTAAGTTAAAGTAAATATAAAAATGACATAAGCCTATATCTTTTAGAAAATTTTTTTTTACATAGGGCTATATATGTTATATGTTAGACTATAAAAATTCATTAGAAATATAAAATGATTTCCTACATAATGGTATTTTATTTATAATTTTTAGACATTAAATAATTTAATTTAGTTATGACACAATGATGATGCAGTAATTGCCTTATTAGTGAAATATTAAAATAATTGACATTATAAATACATAAATAAATATAATTTGAGACTTTGAATGAATTCCACGAATTTTATAGGTTAATATGACATGTTATGTTTGATTTAATTAACTTTTTTTGAAGTAATAATTCTGTTATGATTTTCAAAAAAATCAAATACCAAATAGTGTCAAAATTGACATAAAAGTGTTTTTTAAAAAATATATATTATTAATTGATATTAAATTCCTAAAAATATAATGTTCGTACAAATGACTTTTATCATGATAGGTGTACCATTAATTGACCACATGGGGGTCTCTTAGGGGTATATAGTACGTTTATTAACTATATAATATAAAAATATAAAGTGTCATGGTAAGTGTCAATCTAATTAACCAAGAGTTAAAACTAAAAGATAAAGTTAATATAATGACCCAAACCTATCGAAAATCTATTGGTTGAATGGATTTAGACCCATACCCACCTTGGGTTTGAATAATCCACTTTGGAGCAATTAGAAACCGAATATTAATTTTTTATAAAATAATACTTTAAGTTTTTTCTAAAGATCCCCACCTCCCCCTTATAAAAGGACACAACTTCTAACCAATTCCTTACACCTATCAAGCCTTTTGTATTGTCAAAACTATGACCAATTAATCTCCCTACATACCTATACTCCTCTTAAAAGCCTTATATTAGGTATAAGGCACATCAATACTCCTTTTTGGTTCAAACCAAAAGGAGTTACCCAAATTAAAGGTAACAATTTCTCTTAGCTTCTTTTCTTTTATTTTACTTCTCCAACCCCTAAACTCTTCTTATTATTTTCTTTTGTAACAAAACCAGTATCCTAAATATAATAGGATATTTTTATTATAAGTATTTGAACTACACTTACACACACCTCTATCTAATGGGTGGAGAACATAATGTTTCTGTGGATGGAAACCAAACGCCTCACGAAGCGATGATTGTTCAATTATATCCTATCACCTCTCATGGTGGCCATTATGATGGAACTATAATTAAATATGATATTAATGATATTTATTATATATATAAAAGCTTATGTAATTCCATTTTATATCATACCATTATTTGTTTCATGTTGTATATATATACGATAATTTTATTTGAGGAAGTGCAGACTACCGCCCCCTCAAAGTGATATGACTCGTTCATACCATACATGTAATGTATAAAGGATGGTGTTAATGAACTCAAGTAACACATATAAGATATTATATTATAATTTAATAATAATATACCTATGTATCATTTGGTTTTGATTCCTTTTAAAATGAAAAATGGAATGGAAGTAGCGTTCGTGCGTACGTGCGGATTACCGTCTCCAAGAACACGATGAGATTCATTTCCCCATCATATACATTAAAGACTAATTATCATATTATGACTAAAAGTAATGTTTTAGGACTTGATATCATTTTGTATATGAATAAGATACAACCTATACATAACAAACACGACTTACGTAACAAAGCATATAAAGGAAAATGAATCAGTTAACACCCGAAACGACGATAATACTAAAATATTATTAACAAAGATATATTTAAAGATCATATATGATATCATATTTTTGAATATTATTCTTGTATAATTTAATGAAAATTATTTAACAATTAAACATGAGGTTAAAATACACACTATCAAGGAAAAGTACAAGGTAAGGGGTTTTCATCTCTCTCCTTATTCCCATGAGATTCATGCCATATTGCCAATATTACCTTTTGTGTGGTGTATGTACTGCCTATAATTGTATTATTTGTATAATAAACTTTAATTTATGTGTATTTACATATTAATTGTATAATACATCTTTCAGGGGGTGTATGTTTCGTATGTTACCAAATTGGTAAGGGTTAATTTCACAATCTCTTTATTATCTGAGGTTGTTTTTATGTAAGTATCTACTGGGACATATTTATTTTCCATGTCCATGTTTTATGAAAGAGTTTACAAAGGAATTATTTTTAGGGACTTTTTACTAAAACATAATTTCAAATATTGTAAATATTTAATCTTCTAAATCTTTCTCTTTAATGTCCATGTCTTCAAAATGGTTTTTAAGGATTTATTTATATGGATATAAATGTTTTTAAAATGCTAATTCCTTTAATTTTTTCAAATTGATATGGGACACTTTGATTAAAAAATGCCTTTAAATGACTTCTTTTCTAAATTGTGTTACTTTTAAATGTTTTCAATAAAAAGGGGTATTTCTCTCAAAGAGTTTTACAAATCATTTTCATCCATGTCAATATTCTTTAATGGATTTTAATTTTTTTTGAAGTTGATTTAACATGATACATATATTCCATATTGTGTTGATGGTTTTGTGATTTGTTTTACTGTGGATTTTTTATTTTTATACCATTCATGGTTTATGAAGAAAGTATTGACATTTTGTATGCTAGTTTTAATACGAATGTTTATGTTATGTTTAAACCTATTCATATGAGTAATGCATTGGAATTAATATGTGATGGGTGGAGCCCGCTATAGCTCCTCGATGCATTGGTAGGTCTCATGAGAAAAACAAGTGTATTGGCATGAGGCCTTGAAAAAATATTATTTTTAGTCTTGTCACAAGGCCTTGGCTACGTGGTTATGATAGTCTGGCATTATGCATTCCCTCATTCTGAAAGTGGTTAGTGATATTGCATGTGATTATTCGAGTAGTAAAATATCCATGTGAATAAGAAAATGGAATTATTTTATTTTTTCCATATTATGTTGAAGTTAAAGTTTAAAAGGCTTTTGTTTTAGTTATACATTGCCTTAAATGTTTATGATTATTTATTAATGTTTAAGATATATTGTTATCCTTACTGAGCATCTGAGATCACCCATTCCTATGTTTTAATTTTCCCATTATGTGAAGAAGTAATTTATGAATGACCTGCCGGGATAATATGAGGAGATACGAGGACAATGTGTTGTTGTAGTAGTTTTTCACTTTATGATGTAATGTAAACTTTATGATTGTATATAGTTATTCCAAGGCTACTAAACTAATTGGTCTTTAGAGACTTGATCTTTCTTGTGATCATGAAAATGTTATCTAATAATGCACTAACTCTGGGAAACTGGGGTCGAGGCGTTACAGTTAGTATCAGATGAAGTTTAGTAATATCCTTGGAAACTAGATTTAGATAAAATCTGATTAGAGAACATTACCCTAAGATAGACTTTGAGGATTAGTATAGAAGAACTTCCTAGAATTTTGTTATTGTATAGATTTTGTGAGTTTTCCAAAAAATAAATCCCTTTCTGGATATGAGCAGGTAGAGGCGGTTCTGGAACAGATGTACCTAGGGGTAATACCCAAAGACACCGCTTTGAGCTAGACTCGAATGGGAACTAGTGCATGATAATGGGCTTTGCCGTACTCTTGGTTACGACACTCCTGGGGGATATGATTAGGATAATTCTCATTTTCTTTACAAACCATTATAAAGGGATAATGAGTATATACTTACTCAAAGAAAACATTTTTATGATTATGGATTATATCAATAAATTGTTTAATTTATGTTAAGTGTTTTACAAGTTCAGGATTAGGTATTTCTATTCATAAACTAATCTACTGTATGCCATTGTTTAGAAATGGTTCCTAGTAGAAGGAATGAGAACTCCAACAATGAATATGATCCAAAGAGAAAGAGGATCATATCTTTCATGGTCCTAAGCTATAATTTAGATGGGAAATAGTCTCCCACGTATTATCATCATATGAAGAAATAGTATAATGTGTTGATAAGATAAGTAAATAATTCTCAGAGTCCTATGGCTTTGAAGGGAATCCAGAGATAAAAGGATGGTAGAGATAAGGATAGATAAAGGGAAGAAGGTAAAGAAGAATGTTCCCATATGTGATAATTGTGGAAAGAATCACCTTGGAAAATGCTTGAAGTGAATGAGAGTATGTTATATGTGTGGAGAAAAAGGACACCAAGTATGTGACTGGAAGGGTAAGAAAAAGATTTCAAATGTACAGTGCTTCATCTGCAAGGAGTTTGGACACTACGCGAACCAATGTACCAGTCATCAGACTATGCCGAAAATGATGCTATTGGATAGTAATAAAGTTATGATACTACCACAGATGAAGATGAATGACTAGTGTTCTTATGTTGTTATTTTGTAATTATTTCATTGAAGTGTCGTATCAATGATGTACTGGAAATAAATAAGGATTGTACTGCAGTATTATTTCATTGAGGATTTTGCGATTTTATGGTACTAAGAAAAGTGAATATAAAGTGAGTTAATTTTTTTAAAAATTACATGGTTGATGGAAAGATAAACCATAATATGGTCCTAATATTGAGGTACTGATTTTGGAATAATACATGATTGATTTGGATAAATTATATTGGATATTCTTGACTACCTTGAAACTGAATAATGATTTGTATATTCCATAATTGTTGGAGTTTACAACATTTTTGGATTGGAGAGTATATCCATTATTCTTTAAGGAATAAGGGATCATGAATGTAATAAATAAGGTTTTATGGTAATTCAGTATGTTGTAGTATTTTAAAAGAATACATAATGAAGGTGTTCACATGTAATTATGAGGGAAAAAGAATCTTCATTGTGTTTACCTTCCTTATAAATTTTGGACTGAAGAATTTTGGATAGTTCTAGTTTGTATTATTTTTTATTTGATATAAAAGGACAACCCAGATGTCGGGCGGCAACCCGTCGTGTTCAGCAAGGCCGCGAGACTTGAACCCACAACCGAAGGGTGACAAGGGTGTATCACCTACCACAGGCCCACATGATGTCCTGGATTAAATAATTTATTTTTTTTAAAAGATCCGGTAGATGAGTTATAAATTAATTTTTTTTGAACCCTATACAAATATGATAAATAGAATATTTTTTTTACGTTCTATTATCTTTTAGAGTGAAAGATTAGTTTGTGGTACAAATTAGTTAAAGGATGGAACTCTACTTGTCAAGAATATATTTTTCTTCTTCTCTTATTCTATGAAAATATTAATTCTTATCCTTTTTATAAGGGATCCTAAAACCAAATATTTGATATCATAATACCCTATGTTTTGTTGAACCGATGGTATTTCAAATCATCATAGTTTGATGAATTTAAGGACCTCAATTTTACACTTGTTTGTGATTGATGACCTCAATCACTACCTATAAATATTTACATTTTCCCTCCAATTATATGTCTCTAATTTTTACCAATGTTCTCCTAATAGAGATCATAATTTGGTGGGGACCCTTTCATTTCTCTTTTCCTCTTATTAAGACTAAATTTTATTAACCCAATTTACGATGTGGGTTTTCCCACAAAGATATTTTATATTTTCAACCTTTTATTATCAAAAAAATTTTCAAATTGCGAGGACGCAATTTTTTGAAGGAGGGGAGAATGTAACACCCCACGATTTCATAGTGCATTATTTCTTTAAAATAATTCAATAACTTTCACTACGTGCAACACCATGTTCAAGTGCACCATGACTTACCAAACTAGCCGTTCAAAAGAGGTTATGAATTGTATAAACTAAATTTTGAACTTTATATAATCATTATAATTTTAGAATCCATATTATGAGTTTCTTAGACAAAATTTAAGAAAAAAATCATTTTTTTAGATAAAAGAAGTATTTTTCAAAAATGCTCTTTTATAGACTTTTAATGGTGAACCCTTTTTAAATCTAATACCTTAAAACATTTATATATTCAATTTGACTAAATAAATTTTTTCATTAGATTTTTTACATAAAAAATTTACAATGTAACACCCCAAGCTTCCTCGGTATGCTTCTCTTTGAAAAAAACAGTATCGTGTGTTGTACGCAACATCGAGTTCTAACACACACCACAACCAATCAAACTAGCCCTTATGAATAGTAATACCTACTTTTTGAAATTTTATACATTTTATATTTCAAAATGGACTTCATTTTTGGATTTGGAATATCAAAATTATCCTAGGATGAAATTTTGGTACTTTTCGGATAACTTTTATATTTTGATGAATAGTGAAAATTACTAAATTTTTATTAAAAACAACTTTTTTAATTGAATTAATTAATAGTGATAAATTATGAATTTGAGTGGTTTTAAAATATATTTAGAATATATTTTTACCATTTAATACAATGTTGGTCATTGGGCATAATTTCACAATTAAACCGGACATAAACAAGTGTCAATCCTTTGATAGTTATTATCTCTTAAAAACACGCTTTTTGTTTTGACAGTGGGAATTAATTTTAAATTAATTTCTTCCACTTCTGTGTTTTGAATTTGGAAAAATGGACTCCATATTTGGAATCAGGATTTACAAATTGTGTAAATAGGTGACTTTTATTTTAAGACATTTTGAATAATTATTTCGGTAAATATTTTATTTACCATGGTTAAAGGGAAATTCCGGTAAATAAGGGTAATAAAATAATATTATAATAACAATTAATTATCCTAAACTGTGTCTTAACACTATTTGTTGATATATGTCCGACCATGGGCATATTTGGGTCGATTTTGAGACCCCATTGATCCACTTGTAAGTGATAATGACACTTTATATTAATTAAGTTAAAGTAAATACAAAAATGACATAAGCCTATATCTTTTAGCAAAACAATTTTTACATGGGGTTATATATGTTATATTTTCAACTATAAATATTAATTAGAAATATAAAAATATTTCCTACATAATTTTATTTTATTTATAATTTTTAGACATTAAATAATTTAATTTATGTATGACACAATGATGATGTAGTAATTACCTTATTAGTGAAATATAAAAACTAATTGACATTATAAATACCCACATAAATATAATTTGATACTTTTAATGAATTACACGGATTTTATAGGTTAATATGACATGGTAGGATTTATTTAATTAACTTTTTTTAAAGTATTCATTCTGTTATGATTTTCACAAAAATCAAATACTAAATAGTGTCAAAATTGACATAAAAGAGTTTTTAAAACAAATATTATATTATTAATTGATATTAAATTCTTAAAAATATATGGTTTTGCCAAAGGACTTGTATCATGATAGGTGTATAATTAATGGACCACATGGTGGTTTCTTGGTGGTATATAGTAAGTTTATTAAATATATAATATAAAAATACAAAGTGACATGGTAGGTGTCAAACTAATTAACTAAGAGTTAAAACTAAAAGATAAGGTTGATATAATGAACCAAACCTGTCTAAAATCTATTGGTTGAAATTATTTCAACCCATAACCACCTTAGGATATTAATAATCCACTTTGGAGCCATTAGATACTGAATATTAATTTATTATAAAATAATACATTAAGTTTTTCCTAAAGAGACCCTCCTCCCACTTATAAAAGGACACCACTTCTAACCAATTCCTCACAACTCTAAAGCATTTTGGATCATCCAAACTCTTCCCAATTAAGCCCCATACATCCCTATACTCCTCTTATAAGACTTACCTTATTTATAAGGCACTTCAAGACTCTTTTTTGGTTCAAACACAATGAGTTACCCAAATTAAAGGTAACAATTTCTCTTAGTTTCTTTTCTTTTATTTTACTTATCCAACCCCTAAACTCTTCATATTATTTTATTTTGTAACAAAACCAGAATACTAAATAAACTATGATATTTTTATTATAAGTATTAGAATTACACTTATACACACCTCTATCTAATGGGTGAAGAACATAATGTGTTTGTGGATGAAAACCAAACGCCTCACGGAGCGATGATTGTTCAATTATATCCTATCACCTCTCATGGTGGCCATTATGATGGAACTATAATTAAATATGATATTTATTATATTTATTATATATATATAAGCTTCTTTAATTCCATTTTATATCATCCCATTATTCGTTTCATGTTGTATATATATATGATAATTTCATTTGAGGAAGTGCGGACTACCGACCCCTCAAAGTGATATGACTCGTTCATACCATACATGGAATTTATAAAGGATGGTGTTAATGAAATCAAGTAAAACATATAAGATATTATATTATACTATAATAATAATATACCTATGTATCATTTGGTTGTGATTCCTTTTAAAATGAAAAATTAAATGGAAGTAGCATTCGTGCGTACGTACGGATTATCGTCTCCACGAACGCGATGAGATTTGTTTCCCCATCATATTAATTAAAGACTAATTATATTATTATGATTAAAAATAAATTTTTAAGGACTTGATATCATTAAGGATATGAATAATATACAACCTATCCATAACAAACACGGCTTACGTAATGAATAATATAAAGGAAAACGAATTAGTTGACACCCGAAACGACGATAATACTAAAATTTTATTAAAAAAGAAATATTAAAAGATCATATATGATATCATATTTATGAATATTATTATTTTATAATTTAATAAAAATTATTTAACTATTATATAGGATGTTAACATACACACTATCAAGGAAAAGTACAAGGTAAGGGGTATTCAACTGACTCCTTATTCTCACGAGATTCATGCCATATTGCCACTATTACCTTTTGTGTGGTGTATGTACTGCCTATAATTATATTATTTGTGTAATAAACTTTAATTTATGTGTATTTAAATATTCATTGTCTGATACATCTTTCATGGGGTTTATATTTCATTAGTTACCAAATTGGTAAGTGTTAATTTCACAATCTCTTTATTATCCGAGGGTGTTTTTACGTAAGTATCTACTGGGACATATTTATTATCCATGTCCATGTTTTATGAAAGAGTTTTCAAAGGAATTATTTTTACAGAATTTTTACTAAAATATAATTTCAATTGTTTTAAATATTTATTCTTCTAAATATTTCTCTTTAATGTCCTTGTCTTCAAAATGGTTTTAAGGATTTATTTATATGGACATAAAAGTTTTTAAAATGTTAATTCTTTTCAAAAGTTTCAAAGTGGTATGGGACACTTTTATTCAAAAATACCTTTAAATGACTTCTTTTCTAAATTTTATTACTTTTAAATGTTTTCATGAAAATGGGGTATTTCTCTCAAAGAGTTTTACAAATCATTTTCATCTATGTCAAAATTCATTAATGGATTTTAAACTTATTTTGATGTTGATTTATCATGATACAAATCTTCCATATTGTGTTGAAGGTTTTGTGATATGTTTAACTTTGGATGTTTTATTTTTATAACATTCATGGTTTATGGAGAAAGTATTGACATTTCATATGCTAGTTTTAATATGAATGTTTATGTTATGTTTAAACCTGTTCATATGAGGAATGCATTGGAATTAATATATGAAAGGTGGAGCCCACTATAGCTCATCGATGCATCGGTAGGTCTCATGAGACAAACTAGTGTCTTGGCACGAGACCTTGACAAAATCTTATTTGTAGTCTTGGCACGAGGCCTTGGCTACGTTGTTATGATAGTCTGACATTATGCACTCCATAATTATTAAAGTGGTTAGTGATATTGCATGCGATTATTCGACTAGTAGAATATCCATGTGAATAAGTAAATGGCATTATATTATTTTTTCATAATATGTTGAAGTTCAAGTTAAAAAGGCTTTTGTTTTAGTTATACATTACCTTAAATGTTTATGATTAATTATTAAAGTTTCCACTCTATTGTTATCCTTACTGAGCATCTAAGCTCACCCCTTTCTATGTTTTATTTTTCCCAGGATGTGAATAAGTAATTTTTGAATGACCTGTAGGGATAATATGAGGGGATATGAAGAGAATATGTTGTTGTAGTAGTTTTTCACTTTATGATGTAATGTAAAATTTATGAATGTATCTAGTTATTCCAAGGCTACTAAACTAATCGGTCTTTTGAGACTTGATCTTTCTTGTGACCATGCCAATGTTATGTAATAATGCACCGACTCTAGGCAACTAGGGTAGGGGCGTTACAATATAAAAATATATAATGATATAAATATATTTATAATTATAAATAAATAATTTTCAATAAATATATTTTTAAATGTATATTTAATGTATTTGAAATATAATTTATTTATAATTATAAATAATATTATACATTTTTGAAAAGTATTAATTTATTTATAAACAAATATATTTATTTATTTATATAATTACAAAATTATAATAAAAAAATATATAATTATATATGTATTATTAAAAATTTGAAATTTATAAATATAATTATAAATCCTTTATCAAGACTAAATTATTAAGTGCTGATAATGGTTCATTTTATCTATTTTTTATTAATGATTAATATTGAGATTTATCTTCACTTCAATAAATAATAATGATCGAGACTTATCAGTACTTTTTTAATAGTGATAAAGATGCTTTTTATCAACCCTAATAAAAGGGATCTTTATCAGCGTTTTTTAAGCACATATAAAAGTGCCCATGATATATTTAAATGAACCCTTATCACGACTCATTCAGTCATGATTCTCAAGATCTTGGAGAGCTCTCTTGCTTTCGGTGCTAATCCTTCATGTTCTCTCAAACGAATCAAAGCTATAATCTGATGTATGTTATTTTCTCTTATTGCACTCTCGTTGTTTATTTTTTTTTGTTTTTTAGTTTGTGTTTTTTTATTTTCTTAACCAAAAAGAACCCTAAATCTAATATCTCTCTCTCTCCCTCTCACTAACTTAAATATACATACACAATGCCACTCCAACTCTATACACACATTCTTTCTTCATATAAGACCACTTTGAACAACAACACCATCCGTTGTTGTTGCTGATGATGTTTTTTTATGTTTCCATTATATTATTTCTTATTACCATTTAGATAGTGTATTTTGTCATTTTTTGAATCTTGTTTACATAATATGACATGCACCTGAAGATGAAAAAGGTTTAAAATTTTATAAGACTTATTTTACAGGGAACGATATTGGATATGAATAATATAACGTGGGTTAATATACATGTTATTTTAATCTGAATGGGTCAATCTAATTTAGGGAACTAAAGTTTAGATTTTAAAGATTATATTAGTTGATATTATCAATATTATATATATACATAAATAATTTAATTAGGAACAAAATAATTAGTTTTTCATTGAAATCAATATAAGAAAATATTTTCAGTTTTTTATTTGATCCAAACTCAAAATTTGTAATGTATTTTCAATAATAGGTTTTTTTATAATTTTTTATTAGGTTCCTAATATTAGTAGATTTACAAAACAATATATTTACTATAACATTATAGTTATGAGAGAAGATGATATTCAATGGGTTAGAGAGATCATTAAAGAAGATACAATTTATTACCATTATCAATGAATGGATTCCAATAATTTCTCATGTCCTTTAAATTAATAACTAGATAAATAATGTTTTAATTTTTATAAACTAATAGTAAATATATATGATTAATTTAATTTATTTAACATTTATAAATTAACTAATTCCATGGAACAACACACCTGATCAAATTCTTGTAGGAGAGTTTCCATATGCGATTCCATACATAGAAGATGTTATATATTAGATTACTTTTCTATAAAATTATTTTATAATTAAATTCCTCTCTGATAATGAAGTGATTTTTAATAAAGCCGCCTAATTTAAGAAAATTTATTTTCTTTATTTGTATGTGCGTGTGTTATCTTATCTATAAATTTCACTTTTATAAATCTATAACATCACAATATAGTACAACTATTCAGAACATAACTCGAGTTGAATAAAAATGTTACTACACCCTTGGAACCATCAACCAACTTCTAAATGATTGATAATAAATAATTATCATTCAACATGATCCATGAGAAATGGTTTAAAAAACCAACTCACATGACAAGTGCATCTATGTAAAATAGTATACAAAAGAATCCTATGAATATAAATGCCAACATGCATATAAATTGTAATAATTTGATAAATACTAGGTAAAAATAAAACCCTATATTAATAACCAACCATCCATTGATGACACAAACTCCACAAGTCTCCATTAGATATCATTTGATACTCTATCCCTTCCAATAAATAATCAATCCTTTAATACTTAAAACCAAGGAAACATCAGCTACATGTGCACCAAGATGCACATAAATTGGTTAAGTAATGTTACTAGGTAGGTTTTCTCTGATGTTTTTCCATATCCCTGGTCCATATAAAAACCATGTATATCATTTTTTATGAAAATATTCCTAATGTAATATAATAATAGATAAATCATACAATTCATAATAGTCATGAGAAACATATACAACTTTTCTTAAAAAATGATAATGAGTATCAAAAATATGGTTGTGTAGTTAAGGATTTTTTTGGTAAGATATATATATATATATATATATATATATAATACAAACACTTCATTAATTAAATTCTTAATTTTTGTGCATCTTATATGAATAATTTTACTTTCTTGGAAAAATATATAATAATTCAATACTCAATTACAACTAACCTTCATTACCTTTATTTAATCCATCCCCATAAGCATTATTGTTTTCCCTCTCTTGATGATGGATTTGAATCCCTCTTTCAAAATATCCTTCATATTATAACTGGGATTCCAATGTTTCTTGATGATAGACCTTCCACTCAGATTTTAGTCATTAATCTCTATCAAATATATTTCCACAACAATAAATACTGCATCTCCCAACTCATTCTTCAAATCATTCATCCTTTAATACTTGTTTTTTAATACTTTTGGACAACACAATAAATGGCACATTAGAATTATTCAAAACATAATTAATGATTTTGGTTGGTTTCTTGATATTAATTTTCATTGATGACTCACTTAGCTAATTTTTATGACACATTATCCAAAATTACTTTTAGTTTGGGTGTAGTTACATTGGATCATTTTATAACTCAATAGTTAAGAATACATAGAGGATAATACCACTATGATGAGTGATCTCACGAAAATACTCATGATTCCCATTTCTTGTGAAAAAATACACCAAAATCTTTTTTATTTTCTCTTCCCCTACTTTGATAAATTTAAAAGGGTAGAAACCAGAATCTTGAAGGCATTCCTCCCATAATGAGAAGAGCTACCTGGCCCTGCTTTTGGCTTCATCTTCAGGATACCTTCTCTTGGAATCTTGGAGAAATGTCATGTTGTTAAGATCTCCCATAAAACTCGCACCAATACCACCACAAGTTTGTTTCTCATCTAATCTATGCCAAAAAAGGAACATTTAAGAGGAAGCAATAATAAAATAAATTTTTGGGAGTGGATGTGAATGACTATGAGTGGAGTCCATGTGGATTGGAATGCTCATTAAATCATTTCTAAAATTTAATATGTTAAAATCCATAATTAATATTTCAGTTAAAATATTTTTTATCCTCAATGCATATAAATCTATTATATTTGAGATACACATGAGGGAAAATTACTAGTAATAGAAGTAATATTTTGTGCAACTCAGTGGGGGCGAGTTGCGGTTATCATGAAAGTGTTAGGAACCTCTCATCTCCCAAATAGTTATTATTGTATATTGTTTCATGAGACTCAACACCCATATGTATTATATTGTTTAAACTAATCAGAGTATTATTCATCCAAAATGATCACTAATAACTGGTAAGGGATCACCTTGGGTTAGAGTAGTTCATACAACATAGGTGGATTTCTATAAAAGATAGGGGATGGGTATCAAGAGAAAAAATGTAATAATAACAATTTGGTTGGTATTTCATAAAATAATTTTGGAACCATAATGATGGGAGAAAGGCTAGTTTGATAGAGTGAGTATAATCCTTCATCAAGATATGTAACGAAATAAAGTGTTTGAGTATAGATTATATAAAGGTAGTGGAGGGTAGTGGTACTAATTTATTATGGTATTATATCTCTATACAAAATAGTAATAATTTTTATAAAAAATGAATGAAAATGTAAAATTTTAGGCATGAAGTGTATTTTTTTATTTTGGTTCAAGTCAAATTAAATGTTTGACTACACATGAAAACAATGTCTTCTATATATTATGATTTTGCAATCCTGAGGAAGAAAATGTTTGTAATGATGAAACTATGGAATTATTAGAGGATCAATAGCATGTTTATGAAGAAAACAACAAAGATACAATATAATAATTTTGAATTAAATTATCAAGATAAGAAGTTATGGTATACAATTTGAGGTTGGTTGGAATCAATGCAGCCGACCTATTTTCCCAAAAAATTCAATATTAATTAGTTATCTTGGGGTCACAAGGAGGATGAATATATTGAATGATATTGATTCATGGTTTCACATCAAACCTATATCGAAGGAAATCATTATGATATATATGATGGTAATGTTATGGTATAATTAATCTATTTTTCTGAAAATTAATATAATGAAATATTGATTTAATATTAATTATTCTTTATAGTGTTCATTTATTTTAGAATATTTTCATTATAAATTTTTCATAATGGCCACTGGGAAATACCATAGTGGATTTCAGACTTTTCTTATGAAGCTATATATTAGGGATACTGAGGGGAAAGTAAATACCATTAAATAGTAATTTCTAAAAACATTATAAAGAAGTAAACATATACTTCTATCATCAATTTTCATAATGATAAATCATTTAAGGTGAATTACAGTTGATAATAAATTATTCGGAATTATTTATTTTATCCAACTTGATTAAAATATGTTAATTTATAAAATAAAAATAGGGTTTTGAAAAGAAATAATGTGCATCAAAACCATTGTACCCCTATTACAAATCAATTATGGGGTATGCTTCATTAAAGAAAACATTGGTATGTATTTTGAATCAACAATAAAAGTTTAATTATGTGATATGTAAAAAAATATGTTCCTTTTTTATTTTCAAATTGACGAATCAAGATCCTAATCCACTTTAATCTCACATTATGTGTTGTGAAAGGAGGTTCGTGAAAATAAGGAGGATAAATTTGTGGATGAAAACAAAAAACATTATGGAATAATGTGTAATTAGGAATTTTTTTAATTTTTTATGATTTACATAAATATTACATAAAAATATCTATTTATGTTAATATAATTTTTATATGGTTTACACTCAAGAATTAGTAAGGACCGTAACAAAAGAAAAGCTACATTAAGTATCTTTGAAGTGGTCTAAACAATATTATTGTGATAGAGGATTCGGTTTTGGAGACTCTCCTTGAACATATTTCAAGAAGATAAAGCCACAAGAAGATACATAAAATGTGAAGAGACAATTGAAGACACAAATAGACACACTGCAAGATATTATTATTCGATGTGGTTTGGAAGACCAATGCATAATAATGGATCAAATTGAACCAGTGGTGGATCAAATATCTACACATGAACCAAATAATCTCAATATATTTAAGTCTAGTCTTTCCCCCAAACCGCATATCTTACCCATAGTAATAAAATTTGTCATTACTCTTTCTCATAAATGTGAATCAAAAAACATCTTCAATCATTTTATTACAAAAATTATTCATGGTATTGTGGTATATGATTTGTATCAATCAACCCCCCACATCACTATATTGTGATGGGTATTGTGTGTAATATCTCGAGAGACATGTTACACCATAAAGAACTCCAAAATAATCACATGAGAGTCCATATTGTGGTAGCTCATGAGCCAATTATTGAGTTGACTATTACTAATGATGGTACAAATATTAAAACATTTAATGATTCTATTAGATTGTTCATGTCATGGTCGTCTAATCTTATAAATATACATGAGGTATGTCTTTAAAAATTATATTAAAAACCTATAATGGACGAGGATAAAAGGTCTAATGTTAGGTATTATATTACATATGGATAAAGTGGTGGTGAGATAGAAGGTCAAACAAATAAAATCTCTTGAATCGACCATGAAAACAAAAAACCATTCTGATAGTACATTCTCCCCGTATGTTTTTGAAGAAACATTTATTATCATTACAAATCCATGAAAACACCACATTTATAGATAAAACAATTTCTTACATTCAATGTGAAGAAGAAATATATAAAAATTATTTGATGGACAAAATTTATCTCTAGACACTAAATGAGGTTATCTTGAATTAATGGTTGGGAATATTAGTTATGAATACATACATATGGTATATTTTCAAAATATGTTTATCCAAAAAGTGAGCTATAATGTTTATTAAATTTAATAACTTTTCATATTTTCTATAGGAACTTATATTACAACTATATAATTGGAAGATCATTTGAAGCACTATTTGGATTCATTATTCCCTATATTATTTCTATAGAAAAACATTCTTTGGATGGTGAAGAAATTAAGAATTGAAAAGATTAGTTTCTCCGAGAATTTAATAAAAAAGTTTCAGATGACAGACTATTTTTTATTCTTAAAACAATAAGGTAAAACTCTACAATATAATAACATAATATATATTTTATATTTTTTCATTACTTAATTGTTTTTTTAGGGGACACTGGATGCTTATTGCAGTCAATATGGACACCTCAATATTTAATTTTTGGAACCAATGCATGGATATCCATCCAACCAACCACACATGATATGTATTGAAAATTTTTAATACAACGAAATAAATATTTTATAGATAAACATGGAATTATATGTTTCATTATGTGTTTTACCAACAAATTCTTTTATGATAGGGCAGTCACTAAATATAGGATAAATCATGGAATTATGTCAGTGTCATAAGTGATAAAGGTGTGGATTACTACAAATAGAAACAAATAATAAGGTATATATATATAAATATATAACTACCAAAATACATCAAAACAATTTCCTTATTTTGTTATTTTTTTTGTAGTGTTTGAAAAAAGATAATGACATTGACTATGGATGTTATGTTTGAAAATTTTGGAGAGGGGTCATAAGGCATGAAAAGATCATAATCCCCCCATAGGTAATTTTTGATGTAAATTAAAATTTCATTAAATGTATTTAATAATCATTTGTTGGTTTATATTTTCTCAGTAAAATCATGGTTTTTGACATCCTAGATACTGAAAAGAAGAAATAAATTTATTTATAGATGATTGGGCTGCATAATTTTTGTCTGAATGTATAATGACAATAATTTTAGGTGATTTCTTGCTATTTTTTATATCAAGTATGAGTCATGAACTTAAAAATATATTTGGTGAGTGAATCATTAGTTTTAGAATGCTTATATATTATTTTTCATCTCTCTTTCAAGGATAATTATAATAGAGGAAATTAATTTTTTTAAAAGACCTAACCTGAAAAAAAATATATTTTGAGAAATAGTGGAGGTATAAGTGAAGGTGGTAGTATAGTCAGAGTCGTAGACCAACATGGAGGAGGAGGTTGAGGTGTAGGTCAAGGTAGAGGAGGAGATAAAGTGTTGTCTTGAAGATAATAAAATTATCTGGAATTAATTAGAATAAGGATCATATGAATATTGTGTTTGAGAACAATTGTTGAATAATGCCCACAATACATGTCACTTATGATAACATCATTTCTGCATTGTTTTAGGTGGCTAATTTAAAGAATGTTTTCAGCCAATTTTTAAAGTGATTTTATACATGGTAGTAATCCACATGTATGATCATTATGTATTAGAAGATTCAATTTCTCCACTATTGTCATTGAAGCAACATCTGTACACCACCCAATCATCAATCAAGTATATAATAAGACTTAAATGATTAAATATATATGTTTGTAATCAACCACCAAATTCATTAGGTGTATGACATAACTATTGGAGGAAAACAAACGTTTATATATCATGGGTATCAAGGAGGGTTGGTCCCAAAGTGTCCTTTATCATTTTAAAATTGGTATTTTAATACAATAAAGTTCCACTCACAAAAAACTAATAAAACTTTATTGGATTGTATTGATAATTTCGAAAAATGAATCATAATAAATTTAGAACATGTATGAATTAGTCTCATGCCAAATCTACACATAATGAGATCTATATGACTCAATGTATGAGTTTCCAATTTAAAATGAAATTTTAGTGAAAAACAAAAATAGAATACTCAAAACTGAGTAAATGAATTTGAATTATTTTTATAAATTAGGATAATAATATTTATGTCATTTGGGACATTTCTAAATTAGCTACACAAAATTTTTACAAATGGTGTGACTTGTATGAATCCATGTCTATATTTTTATTCAAAATCAACATTAATTTTAATGAAAAAAACAACTAACTTACTCAAAACTAATAAATAAAATTCATATTGTTTTGTTACATTAGTAAAATAGTCCATAATTAATTTTTGATGTATATGAATCAGTCACACCACAATCTGATACATGATATGTATGATATTACCCTTAGTGTTTATTATCGGTTTAAAATTGACATTTTAAATTAAAAAAGTATCCTTAACTAAAAACTAAGTAAACATGCTAATATTATCATGATAATTTTGTACAACGATTCATAATTCATTTTTGAAGTGTAGGAATTAGTTTCATGTCAAACCCACACATGATGAAACCTATACGACTAAAAGTTCATGTTTTTAATTTAAAAAGAAATTTTAATAAAAAAAGTGGCATACTCAAAACCAAGGGAAAAAATTCATATTATTTGGATTCATTAGTAAAAAGATCCATATGTCATTTGATATGTGTTTGAATCATCCTCATCACAATCTTATTAATGGTGTGACTGGTATGACTCCAAAGGCGTCTATATATTCAGAAATGAAATTAATTTTAGTGAAAAAACAAATAACATACTCAAAATATATAAACCGCATTCAGATTTTTTTTTTCTATTAGTAAAATTATCTATACCTAATTTTTCTTTTATAGGAATCAACTACAACTCATTCTGAAACACAATGTTCCTTGTGTGACTCAAAGTCTCAATTATCAGTTTAAAATTGACATTTTAATTAAAAAATTATCATTCCCTAAAAACTGAGAAAATGAACTAATATAGTCTTGATTATTTTGTAAAATTATTAATAAATATTTTTTCACATATAAGAATCTATATCATTTGAAACCAACACATGATGTAACATGTATGACTTAAAGTGTATGTTTCGAGTTTAAAATGACATTTTAGTAAAAAAACATAACTGGCATGCTCAAAATTGAGGAAATTAATATTTATTGTTTTTATAATTTATTAAAATGATCTAAAATTCTTTTTGGACTATTAGGAATAATACTCACCTCAATATGATGCATTTTGTAACTGGTATGACTCTGAGGGTGTATTTTTATTCAAAATCGATTTTAATTTTATTTAAAGACAACTAATAGACTCAAAATCAATAAAAAATCATTATATTTTATTGTCCTTTAGTAAAACAATCCATAAGTCATTATTGATGTGTAGGAATCATCTGAACCTAAATTTTACTCATGGTGTTTCCTATATTACTCAAATTGTCTGTTATTAGTTTAAAATTGAGATTTTAATACAAAAAATTGTCACTCCATGAAATCTTTGAAAACACACTTTGATTTTCTAGATAATTTTAGAAAATAAATCATAATTTATTTAGGATTTATATGAATTATTCTCATGTCAAACTCACACACGATGCAACATGTTTGACTGTATGTGTCTATTTCTAGTTTAAATTGAAATTTTAGCAAAAAACTCAAGTGTCATACTCAAAATCAGTGAAACAAAATTGGATTTTATTGATACATTAGTAAAGTGATATAAAAGTCATTTAAGACGTGTATAAATTTGAATAACTTCAATCCAATGCACAATGTGACCGATACGACTCCACGTGAGTCTTTTTATTCAAAATAGACATTAATTTTAATAAAAAAACAATTGATCTACTAAAACCTATAAAAACACATTCATATTGTTTTGGTACTTTATAAAAATCATCCAAAATTAATTTCTGATGTGTAGGAATCATATTCACCTCTATCTGACTCATAGTGTGAGTGATATGACTCCAACTTCTCCGTTTTATAAAAAATTTACATTAGTTTTAGTAAAAAAACAGGTGACTTACTCTATAATATTTTTTTCTTATATTTGTGTTGGAATTTTTTTTTCATTTAATTAATATATTTGTATCAGATTTTTCTAATTTCAACTATTATTTTCTATGTTGTTTCTAGTTATTTAATGTGTTATTACAGCACAATGTATGCCCTATTTCTGGTGCAATAGTGTGTTGTACCATCACACTATAATATTCCCCTTTATCAGTTTTCTAAAAGGCACTAATAAAGGATTCTGGTATCATAGCTTTTAAATGAATTGATAAAGTGTCCATTTATCATCACTTTTATAAATACTAATAAATGAATCCTTTATCATCACTAAATAAATGCACTAGTAAATGGTTTCTTTTATTATCACTTCTAAAAGAGATGACAAAAGTGTGATTTATCAAAACATTTTTGCACTAATAAAGCACCCATTTATCACCAATTTTTGGGTGTTGATAAAAACCTGGGCCTTTAAACCATGCTACGGTTGTCAAATCTTTTTTAGTTCTAATAAAAGCCTATTCTGGCATTGTTAAGACATGTTTTTTAGTAGTGATTTTGACTAGTATGACTCAAAGTGTTTGTTTCCAATTTAAAATTACATTTTACTTTAAAAAATTTGCATAATCAAAATAGATGAAATTATTTCAGATCTTTTTGATAATTAAGGATAATGATATATAAGTCATTTAGGATATATAGGAATCATCCTCACCTAAATATAATGCACCATGTGACCTGTATGACTATAATTTCATCTTTTTATTTAAAATTCACATTATTTTTTGTAAAAAAGACAACATATATACTCAAAACCAATAAGAACATTCATATTGTTTTGGTACATTAGGACAATGATCAATAATCCATTTGTGACATGTAGGAATAAGCCACATCTCTATCTGATAGATTATGTTCCTGGTATGACACAAAGTGTTTTTTATTAGTTCAAAATTGGCATGTTCATTTAACAAGTGTCCCTCACTTAAAACTAGGAAAATACGTTTCGATTGTCTTGATAAATTAGGAGAATGATTCATATGTCATTTATGATGTGTAGGAATTTGTCTCATGTCCAACTGATACACAACGTGATCAGTATGACTCAAAGTGCATGTTTATTGCTTAAAATAATTGTTTGGTAAAAAATACAATCTATGTACGCAAAACAAAGAAAACACATTTTTATTTTTTTTGATAATTTATAAAAAAGATCCATAATTAATTCTGGATATGTATGAATCTACCTTACCTTAATACAACACAAGATGTGTCTGGGATGACTCTAAGTGGGTCATTTTATTTAAAATTGACATTAATTTTAGTAAAAAATACAATTGACATAATCAAAACAACTAAAACACATTTTTAATATAGTTATAATTTATTAAAATGATATATAAATAATTTTTTATGTGTAGGATTAATCTACACCTTAATCTGATAAATGATATTTCTGGTATGACTCAAAGTGCCAATTATCAAATTTAAACTGATATTTTAGTTCCAAAAGTATCACTCACTGAAAAAAAAGTAAACATAATGAAATTTTCTTGATTTTTTTTGAAAAATGATTCATAATTCATTTATGACACGTAGGAATCAGTCTCATGTCAAACTGACACATGATGTGACCAGTATAACTCAAATTTCATGTTTCCGGTTTAAAAAGGCATTTAAAAAAAGACAAATGATGTATTCAAAACATATGAAACACATTAAAATTGTTTTTATACATTATTAAAATGATTTATATATCATTTAGGATGTTTATCAATCATTCTCACCTCAATCCAATACACTGTGTGATCAGTACGACTCCATGTGTGAATTTTTATTTAAGGTTTATATTAATTTTAGTAAAAAAGAAAACTGACATACTCAAAAAAAATAAAACTCATTCAAATTGTTTTTATAAATTATAGAAATTATTAACAAGACATTATTTATTTGTAGGAATCATAATAACCTAAATCCAATTCTTGATGTTCCTAGTATGATTCAAAGTGCCTATTATATGTTTTAAATTGACATTTCAGTTAAATAAGTATCACTCACATAAAACCAAAAAAATGCACTGGGATTATATTTAAAATTTATTAAAACTATTCATAATACATTTTTTATGTGTAGTATTTTGTATCAAGTCAAACGGGCATATGAGTTGACTGGTATGACTCAATGTATGTGTTTCCAGTTTAAATTGACATTTTAGTAAAAAATACAAGTGATGTACTCAAAACTGAGTAAACACATTAGGATTATTTTTATACATTATTACATTTATCCATAAGTAATTTTATATGTGTATTAATCATATGAATTTCAATTTGACTCATGTAGTGACCGATATGACTCCATGTATATGTTTTCAATGTATAAGGGTCATTTTAGTTTAAAACACGCATCACATCACCAAAGTTGAGAAAGCAGGCCTAGATTTTTTATCATCATTATATATGTTATTACATAATTAATTTACCAATCATATTTTTCTTATAATTATTTATTTAATTTTCATAGAGATAATTTTTGAAGACAAACAAGAAATGGTGTGACGTGTAGGAATCAACCACAACTCAATCTAATACACAATGTTCCTGGTATGAATCAATGTTTAGATAAAAATTAACACTTTATAATTAATTAATTTATTTATATTATTACTAAAATATTAAATATTTTCTTATATAGGTGTATTATTTTCCTTGAGAAGGGGTGGTTTGTTTTTTAATAGCATGTTTTGGGTTTAGGGGTAAAATATAAAGGAGTATTGATATTCTTGATTAGATGTGATAATCTGTAATTACTCATTTGATTGTATAAAATAATTTTTTAAATGTATATAATATATTTTTTTCATTTTATTTTTGTTTTATATTTTATTTCATTTAAAATCTTTATTTGAAACATATTTTTCTTCTTTTTGGTGCGGTAATGTGCTGTTACGACACAGTACAGTTTACCCTTTTATCAAAGCTGTTAAATGTGTAAATAAAGGTTAAATTTATCATAACTTATAATATTATTCATAAATTCACCCTTCATTAGTACTTTTTTTATCATTGATAAAGGACTCCTTTATCAGTATGTTTCTAGCACTAATAAAAGCCTTGGGCGTTTAATTGTGCTCCAATAGTCAGTGCTTTTGTATCACTGATAAAAGCCAAATTTTTCACTATTAAAATAATAATTTTTGTAGTGAGAGTTATGCTAATTTATCTATTAATTTTATTTAACGATATTCTTATGGATGTATGTTATTCTGAGACCTAATAATTGGTATGTTTTTTGCATATATGATACAACACAGGCCAAAGAAGGTTTGAGTTATCCATTAGGGTGACCTATTGAGCATCCAATGATTCAATTAATTATATGATAAGATTATTATAAAACTTATATTTTATTAATTATATTCATGAACATATATAATAGGTTTTGTTAGGGGAACCACTGGTGGTGGATTATTAATATTAACAGTCACACCCTGTTCATGAACTCTGGAGGATATGCAAACATGGTGGTTTATAAACATGTTTAGGTGATAGCTACAACGTAGGTGGATGAGATGAAGGAGCTCAATGAGTAAATAGAGATAGATACTAGGTGAGTACAAGAATGGTGGATGGATCTCCATGTCATTTAATTTTAGAAAAATTTTCTATATTTTATATGGAAATTATATTATGTGATCTTTGTTAATATGTATGATTTGTGACCTGCATGAGTTTCAACTGATATAATATGTTGACGTTATTAATATATTCTATTTTTTTATAAATCAAGATATGTAATCTATTGTTTTTTATATGCTTTATAGATGTTTAGTTATTTATATATTATTTCCTATTATGATACTGAGTTTATAGTCTCCCCATATATATTATTAAACTCCTTCCACTATTTGGAATCCACTGGTATATGTGGAGAAAATTCTATGGTTATATGGAACTCCAGGATGAGTTAATATTTGGGGAAGTAAGTACAATTATTGTAAAAAGTAGTGTGAATTCATTATTTATTCACCCTTCTATTTAGAGTAAGCTAGATGGGGATATCACTGGTTTGAAATTTGTATATAATTCATATTTTTTCAAAGAAAACACAAGTATAGGTGGATATCTAAGCTTCTACGGAGTTGGGATTATTGTTCTTTATTTTTTGCAAGATATTTGAGTTGATTTTATGTATAATATATTTTTTGGATTATTAATTTATGGTTTTAATCTTAGTTTGGGGTGGAAAGAAGAAATAATTATTGAATTATATCTAGCACAATGGTTCACATAAAATGAACAATTTTATATGTGACTGTGATATCTATTTTTTAAAAATGAAATAAAATTCAATTATTTTAAGAATAAAAATATTCATCATTTTCTCAAATAACATATTGATGGATATTTAATTAGCTGATCTTATTCTATTTTGATTTTCTAGATATGAATCATTATTGGGAAATGTTTTTTATATTATCTTAGATATGAAATCAATATTCTAGGGGTAGAATTGTATATATATACCTAATGAGGATTTATACCCTATATTGGGTTGTCAGTATGTGTATACGGATACTCACTAGGTATAAAAACCCCAGTATTGGTGTATTTACCTAAGATAAAATGGGTTATATGGGATAATCATCGGAGAATATACCTCATAAAATGTGACCAATAGATGAGTGTGGTTATTATAATGAGTAAAAAGGACTAATTTTTATATAGTATAAGTTATAATATTGTTGATTTTTGTTCTATAGAAGAGTTACAAGGTTATATGTTTGCTTATACTTAATATGGTCATGATATTAAAGGGTAACCCAATATAGTAGTGTCATCATGGGAATGATGATGAGTTAGATAAAACAACATAGGTAGATTATTCATGTAATAGGAATGACACATGATCAACGGGTGATCATGTATTGGTTTAGGCATGAGTTATTCCATGGGTATATGCGGGTAATGAGATTATAGGTGGTACTTTTTTAGATGTGTTTTATAGGTAAAAGATGAATGGTTAGTCATTTATTATGAAATTGATCATGGAATTGATGTGATAAAACTCATATTAGAATCTTCCAAGCAATATGAAAGGGTGGTACTAGGATAGACACTTTCTTGGGATTGGGTTTTACATGGAAAACAAAGGAAATTATATACTAATGTTATTATAGTTTAGAGTGTTCTCTTAAATAGGGAACAAAATAGTATATTTTAATATTATCTACATATTATATGGGATGGGACAACCAACACATAGCCTTGGATGGTGTTCTTAGTGATTAATTAGGTTCAATTGTCTTGGAATATCCTGTGATTCATATTTATTAGAGGATCAAGGAAAATATAAAATGTAAAACGATTGGTTAAGAGAATCATGTGACTCCATTGAGTGGGTCATTATAATGATGTTTTATGTATGGAAATTGAATGTGATCCTTATAAATTTTTGAAATCTAATTAATCAAAACTAGTGTTCAATCCCATGAGACAAATTTGGGGTAAAAATTTTCAAGGTTTGATTATGTATCCCAAGGGGTTCTAAGGATCCTCAGTTGACCTAAAATCATTGATTGGGATTGGAAGTTATCTACATGGGGATTTATCATTCCTATATTGTGATTGGGTATGAGATTATCATTATAAAGGTTCGTTACACCTTGATTTATGTTTGAAAATACTAATAGAGTTATCCTTGTAATCTGTTGTAGTGATATAGTTGACCAACAACATCAATGAGTATGGTCAGTTGTCTATTAACTAGTGAAAATCAATGTATTGATGTATGGACAGTGTTGGAGATGAATATTCCATAGTGTCTACATATAATGATAAATGGGTTATGAGGATAAGGGATAAATAGAGATGGTCGGGTTATATGGGTAATGATCTATGACTTTGATATACTGGGGGTTGAGTTACTCAGTGTTATTGAAAAATTATAGTGTTCCTCAACCATGGAGATTTGGGAATCAGTATATTGTGGAAATACAAATTATTTGTTGTGGAATCCATGTTAATTTCGAAATGCAAGAATCATATTAAAGTGAGTGAGTTCACCAATATTGGGATACACCTGTTATCTCAACTGTGTGGTGGAAGATCAGTGATGTGTTCGATTAGTGGTTGAGAAGAGTTCTATTATGTCATTGAATCTATATCATTTATTATTGGATAGGTTGATTATTTTTTAACTAGTGATAATCATGTGTATTTTCATTTAAATAATGTTGTAATATGAGTAAGTTGGTAGTTGTTGACCAATGATATGGAAAATCATAATTCATGGAGTACACCATTATATTTTTTTGGTTTTGACCATTATTTTGAGTGTAATTTCAATCAATATCAATAGTGATGCATTTGGAGAAGGTAGACTGATGGTGGATGAAGTCTTTTATTGGTACTTTGATATAAGAGTGAAAGTTATATATTATGTTTTTAGAATCAAAAGATTTTGGATTCATTTTGTGATGTTTTCGTGATTGTAGTACATTCATTAACTAAACAATGGTAAATTTGGGAATTTTAATGGATAAGGGACGATCATTGGGTATTTTATTTACTTTTGGGAACTGATGTTATATTTACAATAAAACGGGGATTAATGTGATAATTAAATTCTTGGTATGAGACTACACTTTACATCATGGAAAATGAGGTCATGAATGGTTGAGCTCTAATTGTTTAATGGTTTGGAACATATTGAAAATGTCAATAATTTTAGTATGATGTTTGTGATTTATTATTTCCTTAATTAAACCAAAAGTGGGGTATCTTCATGAAGTTAATGAATTTACTCATTTTTGTGGTGCGTGATCAATTAATTATTTTGTTGTAATCAACATAATGGGCTACCATCTATAATGCTTTGTATTCAAAAAATTACAGTGACATGGAAATTAATAAAAACGTGTCATTTAGAAGATGATTGATGTGTACGTTAGACTACATCATGAGGTTCTTAGTGATTGGTTAGTTTTAATGGTTCATGGATAGTGTAACACACTATAATCATTTATGGGGTGAGGATTTGGGTAGTGTATTAGGTTTTATTGACTGATAAATTTTACAGAATATGTATGCGGAGATATCATTAGGATGAAAATTATTATAGTCTATAATTGGAAATGAATCATGTCCCCAGTGTCCCATAGGTTTGAAGGTGTACCGGTTTCTAGTGGAATGAAAAATGTAGTAAATTTATTTATTTATTTTTAATTTTGAAAGGAAAATAAATGTTTTGTGAATTTTTATCATGGATAAAGGGGGCCTTTTAAAGATTAATTTTTGAGTTGAAAAGTTCATAAATGAATTTTGGGGTGTTGGGTAAATGAAAAATATATGGAGGTAGCTCTATTAATCAATCAGATACCTAATTTGATGGAAATGGGTACATGGTGGAAGAACTAGGGGTTTCAATATGTTTGGTCTTTTGGGTTGTTGGTGAATGTTCATTGGGTACCTAGTAGGAATAATATTTTTTAAAATGAGGGATGAATAGGAATTCTACCCCCAAACTTTAACCCCTTTCAATATCTTTATACATTGGTGGTTGAACACCAAGGGGAGGTTTCCTTTTATTTTACTCCTTCTTTACCGTTATTCCCCCTTTATCAGTGGAGACTGGAGCTTGTCACTTAATCAATTTAAGTTTAGTTTCTCTCTCTATTTCTTCCCCTTGATTCCTAATTTTTGTTTATATAATTTCAGTAGAATGAGTTTATGTATTTGATGATAATTAAACCTGATCATGGTGGAATCATCATGATATGATAGGTATTTTGTGTGGGTTTTCCAAAGGAGGCCTGGGAAGGATTGGAGGACATGGTTACATATTATTTTTCTACTAGTATGTCACTAACATGATTTTTTTTCATTCTTAATCAAACAATGATGAAATTAGGTGGTGAGATGGGATGTAAATTTAAATATTTTTCCTGGAATTAGTCTGATGAAAATCAAAGAGTGGTTTACACACCATTGGAGGAGGTTTTAGTACACTCACACTATGTAGTGGGGATTTATTCAACTACCCCTAATTATATAATTCTATAAATTAATTTTTGAGTTAATTAAATATTATTTCATAATTAATTAATGTGGATTAATGATGGATTTAAGGCCTTTAAAATGTAATCGACGACAGTTACAAACCTAGATAGGTGGTCAGATTGGAAAAAATGGAGGGAATGATTTCATTAGATGATAACATTGAAAGAATATTGATGGTCTATAATATTACCACATTAATATATAATTTAATTTATTATGTAGAAATTAAGTAGGTATAAGTGTGTTTGTGTTTGATAAAAATGCTAGTCGGGGGGGGGGGGGGTTACTATTTGTTATTTGAGATTAACCATGAACTAGTAGAACTGTGGTAGTGACCTCACATGAGTTACCTAGGATCATTGGGCTTCTCTTCAACCTCATTAAGTGATTAGTGGGTGTCCAATGATGAGGGGCACCTCATGGGATTTATAACCATGGGTAATGATATGAGAGACCTAGTAAATCCCCGTATAAGGTAAAGTGGTACATCATAGGGAGTGATGGGTTATCATTGAGGTAATTTTATTATTACCATATGAGTGGGTGACATAAAATATATAATGGGATAAATATCCTAGAAAAATAGTGTCCTAGAGTGTCAAAGATAATTGGCCAACCAAGGGGTATTGTTCTATATAGTTGAAAAATAATGTTCTGCTCTAGTACATTATGCATAAAACAGATGAGTTTTGGCCTAAGGTATTGGATGATAGGTATGTTGGGGTGTGTGATACTCGATATGTGATGGGTTATGGATGAAGGATAGCTTGATTTTTGGATTTTAATATATTTTTTTCATTTTTATTCCATAAATTGGTATTTTAGGTGACAGTTTTCTAACGTGGGGATAAATGTGCATACCAAGCATTTATTTTAGAGATTTCTTGGATGTAATTCATTTCCACCTGTGACCTTATGATGATACTCTCAATATGAGATGCTTTACAACTAAGGTGTGGACATACAAGATTTCCCAGTCTATAATCTATGTTATCCGATGATAATTTATTTAGATCCAGGGAATATATGTGATTCCATCCATGGATATATTATATTGTTTTATAAAATGTGTGTGCTTACAACTAACTATATATAGATAGGATTTCCCAGTTTATATGAAATCTAGGTAGAGGTGTGATTTAGTTTCATAGGTATTGAGAATATACCCAATTGATCTGATGAGTATTTGTAGATAGGTTAGATATTATCTAGACTATGTTATGGCTCTTATATAATTGATGAATGTTATTATGACTATGATATTATCTCATAAAAATAATTCTATATTATTCTAATTCATGCTTTGATGTTTGTAAAAGAATGGAATGATATGAAAGTCCAACCTACACATGGTAGCAGGGATAGATGATATTCCAATCCATTCCATGATAGGGTCAGGGTATTAGAATCTATGTTAGATAAGGGTTATATGTTAGTAAGAGAGTGGAATAATGTTCCACTCCACATTGACCATGTAAATTGGCGGGATTCTATGAAAACTCATTCCATGTAAATATTATGGGATTGGATGTTATTTTAATTCACATGGAATTAGAAATGGGGTTGTATGCTATTCTCATCCATTCCTTTTCATAGCTAGGGGATGGGACACTATGCCTATCTATTTTTCAAATTTTTGGTGGTTTGGATGTTGTGCCAACTAGGTTATGAGAACCTATAGTTATGTGAAATTAGATGCAACAGAAACTAAATTTTTTTCATATTGGTTATTGAAATTATTTACGGTTATGTTAACTTATCTCTTTATATTGTTTTATAATGGGATTATAGGTAGAGGAAATTCTAACCCACTATAATTTGGATGTTATATTCAAACATGATACCTTCACTAGTCAAATCAGATATAAATTAGTCGTTATGGTATCTTATTGAGTATCTAATGGTTTAATTTGTTTTATGTATAAGATAATTATACAAGTTACATTTTATTTAGTACATTCATGCACATATATATGGGTTTTTAGGGGGGGCTGTTTGGTGTTGAACTATTGAGTTTTATACTAACACCCTACTCATTCAATCTAGTATACATGAAAACATGGTGGTTGATATCTAGGTTTGAGTGATGACTCTAGAATAATTGGATGAGATGGAGGAGATTATTGGGGATGTGGTGACATGTTTCAGGTGGTATTGAGGATGGACAATGGGTCTTCTAATAATTCATTTTCAGTAATGTTCATGTTTTGTAAATGATTAACCTATTAGAAAATATTTGTTACGATGTATAACTATATCACATGCATTAGTTTCATCTGATATATCATGGTTATATTATTTATTTTTGGAGTGTTTTTTGTTATTCAATATGTGCGATGGGATATTTTATCTTCAATTTGGATGTTTCAATAATTTATATGTAGTTTTTTATTGTTATAAGAAGGGTATAATATTAATTCATGGTTAATTATAACTTCACTACTAGTCTAATATATCTAACTAGCAAGGAGGTGTGCCATAGGTCACATGGAACTCCTAGATTGGTTACAATTTATGTTATATGGGTTAGGTATGTGACATATCTCCCAACTATTGAGACTTTAATGAATAATGATACTATAATCATATGATATTTTGGTGTTACTAACTCACTCAATAATGTGTAATTAAAGATCAATGTGGAATAGATATATTATATTTTGACCCTTAATGGCATCCAAATGTGTATAAACTATTAAAAAAACTTTATTTTTTTTTGAATTTCAATTATTGCAACATTTAATGTTTGTATTTATGACTAAGATAATCTATAACTACATTTCACTTACCATGTGTATAAGGGAGTTTAAGATCAACTTATTTTAGGTATTCCACCCACCTATGTTTCCTTTCATTCATATTATATTATAAAAATATATACTTGAGGCTTTTAAAGTTGGTGTAACCCACTAATCCCTCACTATATAGATAGTATGAAGAATAATTTGAGACTTGGACAAAGATGAATAACTCTAGGTCATGGGTTAGATAGTTTTTTCATGTGGTCAGCTACTAATAACCATAAGTAACAACAAGATAATTAGTCATGATTATATTTCCCAAACTTATTAAAGTGTCATTATAATATAACTTAAATCCATCACCTTACTAAGGTAAGATTAAAATGGGATCCATGGTCAATATTTTTTTTGACTCTTATATAATTATTTCTTGATCTTCATACCTAATAATTATTACACTCTCTCTCAAATTTTCCATATGATCAAGATTCCATGAAACATTATGAAAGAATTATGGATAATATTCTCCAAGATGTATAAAAATATTTATCTCAAATACACTCATTAATAATTTTTAAGAAATTACCACTTACATTTTCTAAGGATCTACAAAAATTTGAACATCTTAAACTACTTGTACAAGGAAGATTATTTCTTAAATAAATAGAGTTCATTTAAAATAAATAACATAATGATAGTTCCCTAACAATGACTCTAATAAGATTTGAATATGACAAATATCATTATCTTTATATCTCAACTAAAAAATAATGTTATTCATAATGATCACTATAACATAATATAAGAATGGATGGAATATCATGTTCATTAATGTCATAAATATTATAGGTTCACTTATAAAACTGAATTGTATAACTAGATAAATGAAATGACCCCATTAACAGTGAAAATATTTCTCCTAAATTCCTTATATATCACTTAGATAAGATGAAAAATATAACATATTTAAATCTTAAAAAACAATTATATCATTTTAATTGATAAAATCAATCAATGATTAATGATAATAGGTATATGTTATTGATGACCACCAAATTTACCCATTCATTATCCAGACATAGTCATAGACTCCCATCGCCATTCATAGAAAAGAGGACTATTGAACCCCATTGAGAATTTATTGGTCTTATAAAAATATTCACCTTGAGTTATTCAATTTTAATTTTCACCTACCTTATAACAATGGCATCTATACAATATGATAGAAAATAAATAAATTCGGTTCTAGACAAAAACATGATAGAAAATTCCACCACAAATTTGGGAGGAAACCTAAATATGTTATCTATAAAAACATTAGGTAATAGTTCTACCACAGGTGAAAATATATTTTCCTCTATATATTAAACTGATCTAAGAATCAAACTCACGATTTTAGTGATAATTGATCCAACCGTCCCTGATATCGACCTTCTAATCCTACTTAGAATTCCCACACTATAATAAAAATATACAAAGCATTATCTAGATATAATAAGGTGACACACAATTGGTATCTATCAATATGATCTCAAAACATGATTAAAAACTATATACCCATTGTAATGTCAAAGATACTCACGTTAAAGATGAATTTATAATAGATTCCAATAATTTCCCATGAAAATAATATAAGGTAAACATTTTTTACTCTTTTCCAAATCATACATGATTTATTATCAGGATTCATTATCTTAAAAGATACCACCTCTTTTAATCCAAGATGATATATTTGATTCTAATATATAAATAAGTGAGAATTACTAGTATAAAATATCAAAAATAAAACTATCCTGGATGAAAATAATATAGTACTTATAGGAGTACAATGGCGCTAAAAAAATTAACCCATTATTCTATGAAACTACTTTATGAAACTATGAGAATAATGGGTGGATATGATAAAAAAATATGTAATGTAAAAAGAAATGAGAAATTTATTAACAAAAGGATCAAAAAGATCGATGAGATAATTTTACAGAACTATTTGACAAAATTTATTAGTATATATTTTTATTGATCATGTTCACAAAAAATATAAAAGGGTTATTGAAGAATTTTTTTTATATATTACTATGATTATTTGAGAAAAATTTCATTGAAGTGATCTATAATCACATCAATGTTTGTTATAGAGAGATGAATATCTCTTAAAAACATTATTCGGTCATGTGGTGTTGAATTAAATACATTTCTAATGATATTTGTGTACAAACATGATCTATTTATTATTTTTTATTTTTTATCAACATTTATTTGGTTGATTTAATAAAATTTGATGAAAATTATAAAGGTTTTTTTATGTAAAATATGTTGTAGATGTTTAGGTGGAATTTGATGGTGTCAAAATATCATTGGATATATTTCAAAATTTATTTAGAAAATCATGTCATGGAATAAATAACCATATCATTATGGAAAAAATAACATGTCGTGGTCCACCCCCATTGGGAACCCCTCTTATGCCTCCAGTGAAGATGACAGTGACCCCTAAGGCTTTCCATCAATAGTCCTTATGTTTTCAATAAAGACCGAGGGTAAAAAAATAACATATGGGAGGAATTATCTTAATAAAAAAGATGAATATAGAAACAATACATTGATAAAAACCATAATATAAATAACAAAGATACACAATAATCCCATAATTCATGGATAATTCTTGAAAAATAAAAATCTAAAATAAATACCAATAATGATATTAAGATTAAGATCTACAGAAAAACCCATTATCCAATCTTGTATTGTTCGACATGATCACCAATCTCTCCCTCGAAACTGGAAGGATATTTTATATATATGGGGATCATAACATGTATAATAAATAGGATCATACTCAAGACCTCTATTGAAATGTATAAATACCATAATAAAGCATTAGTGAAGATTTTTTAGAACTAATAAGAACATATTAGGTCCACTACAACTAACCACACTAAGAATCACTCAATTATCATGACCAAGAAATAAAATTGTATAGAATAATATAATAAGAAGGTACCCTTAAAAGAATCCCCCAGTAGTGTGTATTTGTCTTTTCCCAAGGTAAAACATTATGTGAAACAAATACATTTCACATTCATGATATTTCACACCATATATCATGTACACATCTCATATCCAATATTGTAGGTTATTGTGAAAATATAGGACATCAACCTCATTCTGTTCCCCAACGATGAATGACCCATGGCATATAATATCATTTCATCCAATAACATGTTGGGTATTCCCATGAAACTATCCCATATTCACATCCCAATACCCTGCAGGTTCTTAGAGTGAACCTATGTATCCTCATCCATAACTTGTAGAGTTTGTTCGTACATAATGTATTTATCATCACACCAATACATCATAGGTTCTACCAATACATCACATGCTTAAATAGTATGACTATACTTACCTCAATACATCATAGACCATAATACACCTAATATAGTGAGTTTTTATGAGGTTGAAATCATTTATATGTTCCCTTTCAATCCATTATGTTAAGGTAAAACACCATGTACCCAAATATATTGGGCATCAATGAGGTTATCCCACTCGGTTGAGATGTGTATAGAAAAAATAATGAAAATAAAAGTATAGTATAACCACACACCATCCCAACTTATGGTTTTATTCCATATGTCACTAACATATCCAAAACAACTTTTTTCACCATCAAAATCACCATAGAACAACCGATTTCATTTACTAGGCTACCAAGCCAGCCCCCTTTCCTATACACAAATTCACAACAAACATGTATGATTTTCTATCAAGACTCATCATTTTCAATTTTCAAAATCCATTTTTACCAATGCAATTAAATTATATATATTTCTTATTAATAATATGATATTACCATAAAATAAATCACCCATATTATTTCCAGCTATTAACTGTTCATTTTAAGCATTAATGAATCATTTTAGTCATGAGATTATAGAGTTATTACCACCTCCATTCCATATTCAATATTACCAAATGTATTTCACACCACAGGGTCACTATAAAATTATCAAACATTAACTAACTAAGCTAAGACACACAATAACAAACTCACTCTATCTATCCAGTCATAAAATGCAAGTTACAGTCCCACTGTACAATCCACAACCTCAATTATATTTCATTATATTGCTTGTGGCATATGTTGTTAAACCTACCCAACAAACCACTATCTCATCTAAACCCCCTATTTCACCCATGAATTATATCAAGACACCCTATTTCCATATTTAAAATAATCTTAAAATTTTCACAAAAACATATACAAAACAAAAATCTTTATCACAATGCCCAATAATAATTTCAGTATCAAGTACTGCTATATTCACTCATATATGAAACATATTTTCACACTAATTACATTTTTCTAAACAATTGGTTTATTTCCATATTTAATATATTTTCCTTTTATGAAATGTGAATCTATAACACAATAACATAAGTAACACACAAGTATTAAAATCATGAATGATTTTCCACAGTAGTAGTGAACAATTACCGAGTGTGAAAGAATACCATGAAGGTTGGTAAACACGTGTGAATCAACCCCATTACCCTCCACATTCTATAGTCTAGTTCATTATATTGGTTTGTTAAATCCATAATTCAGACATTATTAAGACAAAATAATGATAATCCCACAATTTTCATATAAAATGGATAGTTCCCAAATCCCTTACAACAACCAGAGCATCATAATCCACTGTTAAAGAATGATACTGGGAAAAGGAAATCCCAAGATTGAGATCAGGTCAAGGAAATGTTCAATAACATAAATAAAAACATCCACCATCAATAAAATTATCCAACCTAAACAATCCATCTATATCCCAATGGAACAATATTTTTTATGATTAATATAGAGAGAAAACCGAGAAGGAAAGGGGAAGAACTCACCTTGAATAATAAATAATCGATCTCCCAAAACCAAGGTATGGTTCCAAGAGAGAGGGGACAAAAAATCTCCAAAAAATACCTTGTAATTTCATTATATTCAATGGGAATAGAGTCAAAATAATGAATTTTTGTGGAACCTAAAAAATTATACCCAGTATTTAAAACATGATACCACACATTATGTTAACAGTTAAGCCGTAACGTATAATTTTTTCAACAAAACCATGGTGCAACCTTCTTTTCAATAAAACTGGATGGAAATGGAGTTTGGGTAGTTATCTATCAAAATTAATTATTTATAACCCAATTATAAAATATCTTAATGGAGAATAAGGTTTGATCCAGATGGAAGGAATTTCAGTTAGTTCATGTAATCAAGGGAACAAAAGAAACTGTCAAGAAAAGTAAAAAATCATATAAACAAAAGAAGGTATATAAGTGATGATTATAGTGACAGGAATAAAACAATGACAAGGTAGGTTAATATAGAAATAATTCACATATATCATAAATAAAGTGAGAGTAATCAATGATGATATATGTTAATTCAATTGGTTGGTTTCAAACTAATTTTCTTCCATTCAAGTGCTATAAAGAAACACTAGATCTAAGATTAAATAGGGTGGCATATTTTTTCAAATGGTAATCATATGAGTGAATAAATCATGAAGTTCATAATCTATAGTATCCACTCATTAATATAATGATGAAATCATCCCTTCATCAAGATCGACTTCTTGGTTGATCTTAATGTGAAACCCTCAAGGGGCATATAATGAATCAAATTTTCCATGTATTATTTTTGGATATTTTATGGATTAGTTTTGGGACAAGGAGTTGATATGGAATGATATTCTGAGGCATGTTGATACCAAAATAAATGTTGGAAATATATTAAATATGTTAAATATCATCCATGTGTATTTTTCATGAAAATGTAAATAACTCCCGAACAGGGGCCTGGATCAAAATTTTTTATAGCACCGGCATGTTCAAAGCGTGGGTTTTACCTTAAATGTGACCTAACCTTTTAACTACTTGGGAATTTTGGTTTACCATCATCACGAGAAAATTAATAAAATATTTATTTATTTTATCAGATGTCACAACAACCTAGTTAATTAATCTATAAATACAAATGTATGGGAAAAACCAGGGTTTTCCATATAACCCATGAGATTTTGAGGATCTATTAGATGATATTCTTTGGGTGAACGATAGATAGATCATATATTGTTAATTAGTGATCAAGGAAATTGAAGGATCCTTCAAATGATGAAAATGTTGATTTGTTTATCATCAACGATCAATATAAATCTAGGTAAGATGTTTGTTTGGTTTGGATTTATCTGTTTTTTATCATTCTAGCAATGAACATGAATCAATAAACTAAGGAATTGATTCACAGATTGGTCGTATTATGGAATGGGTTTATCTGTGGGGACTTTATTAGGATAATTTTTTTGGTTCTTCATTTTTATTCTAACATAAATGAATAGAGTCCAGCCAAAAATAGACGAGGTTCATTCCTATTTTTCTGTTTCATGGATTTCTCCCACTATGTATTCATCACCATTTTTTAAATTTATTGGCGATTCGATATAAATACCGAATAATTATAAAATTTTCACCCATTTTAGGGAACAACAGTTTGATATTTTAAATTTAGTCTTGGTGCAATGTGGGGATCCCGAAACGATGGAAGTAGTGAATGATCATATGGATTGGGCGGTACAATATATTCCAGTTCATCGGTGTGTGGCGAGGGATGAAGTATGAGGGAGATTTCCGGTAATATTTTAAGGCTAAAACTCATTATTGATAATGGAAAGGTTTAGATAAACTATGGATTCATGTTTTATAGTGAGGTTATTGGCAAAATATATGGCTAGAGGAGTATGAGAAGACACGTGAACCATATCTGGGATTCTGGAAAATCCCAAAACACGCGGCATGTAATTCAAGATTACATGGCATATGGGGCCCCAGTTGAGGTGTTAAATATTTTGTGTGAAGAAAACTATCACATGGTTTGTGAAATTGTCATATGTAATGTGAAACTTCCATGATGGATTCGTGTGTACCTAGAATGGTACATAGGCATTACTAGCCATACATAGACAAGCACAGCTAGAAACAGACACAGCCAAATTTACATGAGCTGGAACATGCCATGTACTCAAACAGTGACATGGGTATGGGTCGGAATAAAGGATAATGATCTAGTGCTGAAGGGACATACTATATAATCATTTTAATAAGTTTTAGATCCATTTTCTTCTTCATCTTGGACCATTTTTCTTAGGGTGTGTACCCATGATCCATTTCTTAAGGGTTAGAATGGAATCAAATCCTACACATGGAATAGTGATCCATTTAATACGACTACATGGATAGAGTTTGATGAATCCTTATGTGTGGCTTAGAGTGAGATCTTATATCATTATCTTTCCAAACAGTGTAGTTCTTGGTATCATCTATAATAACACTATGCAGGTTTTGATCCTATACTTAATGAGTTATTCCAAATTGTGTTGTTGGTATAACCTATGGATTTTGGTGTGATCCTAATCTATTTATTGGTCTATTAATCCTTATATTGTATACATCTTATAGAGAGACCCATTGAATAAAACATCTAGGAAGTATTCCATTGATTCTATCTGACTTAGGTAGTGTATTCTCCGGGATGAGTGTTATGTCGAACCTTTGAGTTTGATACCTATACAAGAATTACTATTTTGGATTTACCATGAGAATGTGTGTATTTGTTAAGTATATCTAAATATTCTTGTTATCTGTGTTTTAGACATATACATGTGTTGAGATGATGATTATTCTAATTGTTTTATGCTTAATAATTTTTTGGTTTCCTTTTGGGTATTGTTATATTCAGTCATGCATGGAATTTTCCCGCACATGTTGTGTCTTATGAGGATGATAAATGTTTGATAGTGTCTTAGAGAGATTATGATCAAGAAAAGAATAGTGAGGAAGACTGACCAAGGCGTGTCTATGCAATTACCTTGAAAATAGTCCCCTTCTATACTTTCATGTTGGGATTGTTTTCAGACTCTTTGTGGTGGTCTTGTATTTGGCCCGTTTTACTTTCCAGTACTTTTTTCCAAACTCTAGTTATGGGATTTTGTTCTATGCATTCATGGTTTTAACAAATTTTTTTACATTTTAGAATTTTATGGTCTTGTAGATGTGTGTGTGTGTGTGTGTGTGTGTGTGTGTAAGAACTTTAGGATAAGGATTCCATTGTGGGTGATATTCCCACTCGGCACTAGTCACCACCCCTGACCAATTAGAGGTGACCATGGGGTTGTCGTGGAACATGCCCTATTGGGATGGGTCCTTATAGAGTGGTATCATAGCAGTCAGTTCTACCTTAGTACCATATTCTATGATATTGGTTTAGGGAAACAGTGTTAAGCATTTTGAATTCATATTTCAATCAAAGGACTCCAGTGTTGGTATAGTGGCTGAGGAATCATACACTAGGAATCTTTTAACCTACCTTTCAACTCGGTACATGTGGACAATAGTTGCAGGGAAAAAAATTGTTACATGTAGCTTACGTGAATGGGTTGTGAATTCTATGTTCTTCATGAGTTATCTCTTTAGGAATACTCATTGAACGTGGTATAAGATTTTGATTTCAGGATTCCTCCCTGATGTATGCCATGAATTAGTTATACCACCACATATTGTGAGGAAGATGGTATATGTAGTATAGTCAGATGAGGTGTGCAAAATGAGTGCACATCACGTGTTTTAGTGATAGTGACCCCTCAGGTTGAAAATAGATCTCGACCCATAGGTAGTTGAGTACGAAATTGATGTTTTGAAACAATTTTAATATCGTTTAAATGCATTGGTAGATCATATGGTGGTCTTGGAAAGGATTCATCTCTATGGATAAATAGGATGATGTCGGGGTTTAGTGATACATCTATATGATAAGGAGACTCTAGTATGGCTATATTTTTAGGACCTTTTCTGAGATGATTTGTCTTCATCAATGTTGTAGGTTCTACACATCCAAGACCTTCTACAACTTCAATAAGGATGTATGACAATGAATTAGTATTCATTGAGGTTCCCTAAAGGTTATAGGTACTCGATGAATATGGTTCATGGTGAGTTATCTCGAGATCAAACCTTTGATTGTGGACTGCATAGGGACATATGAGATATAATTATACATATATGAATTCCTACCTATGATGGGGTGTTAGAGAGAGCATGATATTTTATTGTATAAGTATACACAAACATTTGTTGTCAGTAGTGGGAATATAAGATAAGTGACTTCAGTGGTAGAGAGTTGATGTTAGTCTCATGGACCTAAACATGCGGTATGTTTTAGGAGGAAATCCTAGGATATAAGGTCTATGTTTCACAGCTCATATTATGGTTCTAGTCATCCAAGGGAGAGGAGGAGATAATCTTGTGATGGTCGATGACATCTTGCTCAATTTTGTCTGACCCTTTATATGGATGATAGGTAGTTAGTGGATGAGCCACCTAAGAAGAGGTATAAACAGAAGTAGACAAATTTGTAGGGTGGAAAACATGGAATAGAAGTTAGGATAGTAGAATTAGGTGGTATAAACTTTGTCTTGTGACCACCGGCACCCCCAAGTGGTCAAAACCAGACTCAATGAGTAGTGGATAGGGGTATATAGAGCTATAGAAGATCAAGACTTATGACCTGAAGGATCATGGGATGATATGAGGTACAATCTATGTATTTTCTACCTTAGTTGTTTTTCTAACAGACACATGTGTTATTCATTCTTTTATTTCCACTTATTTGGATTGAGATGTAGAGACTCTAGTTGAGCCATTGGATTGGCCCTTATACTTGCAGACTCCAACTGGAGGCGACTTCGTGATCACACACTTTCACCGACTGCATGACCTTACTCATGGAGGTGAGAGTTTCTGTTGGGATCACCTTGTAGTAGCGATGAGGCCTTATGATGTCATCTTATGAATGGATTGGTTATCTTTTTTTCATTCACAAATAGACTATTTCAAGAAGAGTATATGGTGTTTCCATAGTGATGAGAAAATGTTTTCCTTTGTTGGTGAAAAGAAAACTATGACAACATAGGGTGGACTCATGTATAAGAGGGTCAATTAGCTAGAATGACCCTTGCTCTAGTGGATGTAATGAGTTTAAATTCCTTATAGTTGTAGTGGAGTATGAAGAAGTGTTTCCTAAGGATGTTCAAGGATTACCTCCCCATTGAGAGATATATTTTTTCTTTGATATACACCATGGGATGTCCCTGATATTCATGCCATCATATCAGATGGCTCCCACGAAACATTGTGAACTGAGGGTACAATTGGAGGGCTAGTAAAAGAAGGGTCTTGTTAGACCCTGTGTTTCACCATAGGAAGCTTTAATGTTGTTTTCCATAGAGTAAGGAGGCTCAATGTTGTGTGTGGAATACTGTCACCTAATCCAAGTGACTATAAATAACATGTAGCCACTCTCAAGGATTGATAGACTCTTTGATCAGTTGAGAGGGGCATGATGGTTCTCAAATATTGACCCCAGATCAGGCTATCACAAGTTGTGAGTACGGAATAAGAATATACCAAATATGGAATTTAGATATCTCTATGGTCACTATTTTAACTTGGTGATTCCCATTGGTGTAAAAAAATCCCAAGAAGTGTTCATTGGACTCATGAACAAGATCATTAATCCTTTCTTAGACCATTTCATGGTGGTATTCATCGATGATATCATAGTGTACTTGGAATCTAAGAAGGAGAACAAGAGACACTTGAGGATGGTTTAGTATGTACTTTAAGAGAATCAACATTACTAGAATCTCCTGAAGTGTTGGTTCTAGATTCCAGAGTTCAACTTTCTAGGATATGTTATCTTAGCATATGGTGTAGCAGTTGACCCACTAATGGTCAAGGAAATGTTATCATGTGATCCACTCAAGAGTGTGATGAGGGTGTGGAGATTCATTGGGTTGACAAGATACTATAGTAGATTCAAACCTAATTTCTCTAGGATATCATATACCATTACATCATTGAACCGAAAGGGGAAACCTTTCAAGTATAAAGAGAGGTGCAAGCCAGCTTTCCAAGAGTTGAGATAGATATTTATGGGTGCTCCCATATTGTGATTTACAAAGGAGGGTGTCGAGTATGTAGTGTTCTACGATGCATTAGGAACTGGTCTTTGCTATTTTCTGATATAGAGGTAGGTACTGATTTATAATGGTTCACATTAGTTGTGACTAAATGAATTTTTTTTGTGACCCATGATATTGAGTTACCAATGGTAGTAACTGCACTTAAGATGTGCGGACACTACCTTATGGTGGATTGGTTTATCATCTATTCTAATCATAATAGACTCATGTATATCATCTCTCATTAGAATATAAACATGAGATAGAGGTATTGACTGGTGTCCCTCTAGAATTATAACTTCATGATTTTCTATACTATAGGGATGAGGAACATGGTAGAAGATGATCACATTAAGAGATCTTGTTTTTAGTTACCGAGCGAGGTGTCAGATTTGTTGGACCCATAGATATAATACTTTATATATGGGGAAGGATCATCTACCTCTATTCTAAGGTATTAATCCCTATAATTTTATAACAATTTATGGTATCTTGGATTTGTGATGTTGACTATGAGACCCTACATACTTATATATCTATTTGAAATGATCCTAATATATTTTTTGAAGGTGGTAGAATTCCATTATTTTAAAACAAATCATAATGATAGAGGTAACATTTCAAGATTATGATTTTAGAGAGTAGAATACATCTCCTTTGGAGGTATATCTAGGTTTGTAAAAGATATACCAGAACATCCGTTTTAGTATTACTGGCCAGGGATAAAGAATGGAGTTGTTGAGTTGGTCTCTCAATTCCTTACATGTCATCAAGTGAAGGCTGAGCACCATGTTCCAATATGTTTCAATCAACCCCTTGGGGATATTGAGTAAAATTGGTATCAGATATATATAGAGTTCATTATGGGTTTACCACATAATCTAGTGGACATGATGCCATATGGTTGGTCATAGAACAACTCATAAACTCATCCCACTTTCTTGAATTTCGAGATAAGAGTTCAGTAGAGTTCTTGGGATTACTCTATGTTCCAGAGATAGTCTGACTCCATGGAATCCCCTCGATGATCATTTATGATAGTGATTCTCACTTCACTTATCTGTTATAGAAGGGGTTACTAGAGGATTTTGGGAATCAGATTCATTTGAGCGCAACATTCCACACAAAAACTAACGGTTAGACTGAGCGGATGATTTAGGTCTTGTATGAAATATTTCAGACCTGTATGTTAGGATTTTTTAAGTTGGTAGGATCACCTACCATTAGTGGAGTTTGCATAAAATCACAACTATCATTCCACCATCAACATGACACCATTCAAGGCCTTGTATGGGGGACCCTGTAGGTCACCACTATAATGGACTAACCTAAGAAAGTCAGTCCTTTTGGGTCCATATTTGGTGTGAGCTACTACTGAGATGGTGATGATCATCCCAGATAGGATGATAACTACACAGAGTTTTCATAAGTCTTATACATATAGAAAAATATATGCCTTTTGATTTTGTGGAAGGAGACCACATGTTACTATGGGTTTCACATCAATGTGGATTAGAGAGATTTGGTTGGGGGGAAGCTGTATCCATGATTCATTGACCATTTTCAAATAATGTATAGGGTTGAGGAAGTGGTGTATTGCATAGCTCTACCCCCACAGTTATATTGAGTATAAAAATTCTTCCACATGTCCCAAATAAAAAGGTATGTGCATAATCCATCTCACGTTATCGACTGGGGAGAGCTATACATCGATGATAGAGCTACCTGTGTTGAGTACTAGGTAGAGATTGAGGATCAGATGGAGTGGATATTATGTGGGAAATAAATTCCCCTAGTTTGTTTCTAGTGGTAGTGGATGGATCTTTAAGAGAGAAGTTGTGAGGGGGATACTCATATGTGTGATCGGTACCCACATATCTTTGTATATCATTTTGTTTTGGCTTTTTGAGAAGTAAATACCAAAGTTGGGGATAATCTAGCAACTCAGATTTTCTATGTCTAATATATGGATATTGTATGGATTATTTTTAGAACTAGGTGGTGTGATGGTGTGAGATTTTAAGGCCTAGTGTGCCCAGAATAATTGTTTGAAATATATTAAATATCATGTGCATGAATTTTTCCTAAAAAAGTGTAATAACTCCGAAACAGGGGCCATAATAAGAAATTTTAATGCACTATTGAGTTGAGAGCATGAGTTTTATGCTAGATGTGACTTAAACTGGGAACACATCATAAATTCTCATTGAGCGTTATAATGGAAAAATTAACCAAATAAAAAAAATATTCATTCATTTTATTAGATGATGCAGTGACGTAGTTAATTACTAAATAAATAAAAAAATATTGGGAAATAGATGTGTTTCCACATAACCTTTATGATTTTGGGGAGTCATTAGAGGAGCTCCAATGGGGGAATAACAACTAGATCATGGATTATCGATCTGTGTGCAATGGAATTTAAGGATATCACCAATGGAGATGATGCAGATTCATTCATCGTTACTGATTGTTCCAGTTCGAGATAGGATTGATCCAATTCCAATAAGAATTATTGTTTTGTTTGGATTTATCACCATTTTATTATTCCTATGATGAATGAAAATAAATCATCTAATTAATTACTTCATATGATGGGTTTATCTATGGGGGTTTTATTGAGAGAATGTTTTATTTTTTTGGTTCTTTGTTCATGAATCAAATGAAACGAATCGGATCCAACCAAACATGTCCAAGGTTCATTACTCTATGGGTGTTTCTTGAATCTCTCTAACTGTTCCTACATGTTCATTACTAGTGTTTTGTTTGATCAATGATTGGATCAAAATATCAATGAATCAATTGTTGTCCATTGGTTTCATGGAGGAATTGTTCAATATTGAAGATTTGGTCATAGTACGAAGTGGGGATCGCATGATGATTGAAGATGTGGTGGATCAGATGGATTGGGGATACCTGATTTTAGTGTTCTTTGGCACGTGAGGATGGATGATGCATGTGATGATTTCTGATTATATTCTAAGACTGTAACTTGTGATCAATGATTGAAACAGTTGGCCAACTATAGATTCGTGTTTTTCGATGAGGTGATTTACTGGATCGATGATTGGCGTAGAAGGAGAAGACACATGAACAAGATATGAGATTATGGAAAATATCATAACACATGATGTTTAATCTGGGATTACTCGACGTATGGGGTCTTGGTTGCAATTACATGGTTCCCATGAGAAGTTAAGTATCACAGAACGTGTGCCCCATCCACGAAAACTTAGTGCGTACCCAAGATGGTATAGATGCACAGGCATATGCACAACTATTCATACACCCATACAGCAAACTGAACTAGAAGATAGTCAGAATTACATGGGATTGGACATGTCATGTACTCTGACACGAACACAGGTAGCACCCAGTGATGAAGGGACACTCTGTGTACAATTAGTTCACAACATGAACTCCTCCAAGAAGGCTTAGAGATATTTTCCTCTTCATTGTGGAAGTGTTTCAATAGGGTGTGTACCCTTGATCAACTTCCTAGAGTTTAGTATAGAATCACATCCTACACATTGGAAAGTGATCTCTTTAGTGTGACATATTATATAGAGTTATTCAAATCTTTCCATGAAGCATGAAGTGAGATCCTCTATCATCATCTTTCCCTTGGTGGAGTTCTTGGTATTGTTATAACCAAAACTATGTGGACGCTGATCCTCAAATTTGTGGGTTATTCTAGATTGAGTTGTTAGTACACCCCATGGATTTGGGTGTGATCTACATTTGTGTATCATTATTTTCAGTCTTCAAGCGTATAAATATTATGGTGAGACCTAATAATGTATACATCTTGGATGGACATCATCAATTCCATTAGACTCATGGACCAATATCTCATGGATGAGTGAAATGTGGAACTTTCGTGCATGATTCCTAGGCTGAAATTATAGTTGTGACTTTTATCTTGAGATTTTGTGTCTTTTTTGAGTATATCTGAATATTCTTGCTTTATGTGATGTGGACGTATACTTGTGTTGAGATTACTGTTATTATTGTGGTTGTGGGATTAGATATTTCTGGGTGTTCTACTGGGTGTTATTATATTCACCGATGCATAGGTTTTGCATGCACGTGTCATGTCTTATACAGACAATCGACCTTTTGACGGAGTCCTAGAGGTGTCAGGACAAGGGGGATCTTACTAAGCCAGACTGACCAAGGCGTGTTCTGGTGATTACCCTGATAGCAGTCCCCTTCAACACTTTCAGGTTGGGATTGTTTTTAGACTTTTTGTATTGGGATTGTATTTGACCCATTTTACATTCCATTATTTGTTGTGGTATTCTGATTGTGGGATTTAGTTGTACGCATGAAATATTTTATCAGTTGTTTTACTTCTCAGCATTGTATGAGCTTGAAGATGTGTACGTGTGTACATGCACTTTATGCTAATGATGAAGATAACTTCCAAAACAAAACCGCACAAGAATCAAGTAAAAAAATTACCCACACAAATCCCATTCCATAGAAGAGATTAGCCAACAAACATGATCATACCATAAAAATACTTCTATAAATTCATTACAAATGTCTGAATAGAGATATGAAGTAGTGTGAAAAGATCAAAGTTCTCCATCGAATATCTTCAAAATTCTACCTATGTTCCAATGATACATAACTTTTTTGAGGAAATTCCATGAACACATACAATATATTGGTTCATGTTTTAGTAAAAGAAAAGAAATGATTTTCTAATTCATAAAATAAATGTAATTAAAGGAAAGTATTTTTATTTCTCATCAATTTTATTGGATGAGAAATTTAGAAACAGAAAAATAAATGATTTTAATTTCTCACCATCTTGTTGGGTGAAAATTTAAAAAAAACATAAGAAATGTTTTGATAATATGATAAAGATAACCCTTATTAAAAATTATAGTTCCCTAATATTTAATTATTCCAAATGAAAAAAATATTATAATCTAAAATTGTATCATTTATTTTTAAATAAATATTTACATTATTATAAATAAATACAGTTTTTCAAAAAATATATATATGATTATAACTATTTTTATTTATAAATAACTTTATAAATATATATATATATATTTATATATTTTTTACTTTATTTATTTATATATAATTTAATAAAAATTATTTCATAAATATAAATATTTATATAATAATATATATATATATATATATATTAATTTATTAAATATATATTTAAAATATATTTATATACAAATATTATATTATAAATACATATATATTTTTATAAAATATTTAAATAATTATAAATATATATGTATAAATATATTTATATATTTATAGATAAAAATATTGAATAACTAAAATTTGTATAAAAGGGTAATATAAGGAATATAAAAAATGGTATTTACAGGCTCCGTTTCCTTCCAAAACACCTCGATACAATTTCAGAATTAATGAAATCCTTATTAAATAGGATGTAATTATCTTATAGACATGACAACATCATGATGCAAATTGAAGCCTAAAGACCCTAAAATTCGAAATAAAGAAGACTTTTTTGAGGAATTTAGTGAAGTGTGTAAATCATTGCAGAATAACTAAACATAGTGAAAGAACACATACACACTTAAAACCTAATATTTTCACCAATGATGTTTTTTAAGGTGGGAGAACACTTTTGTTTTTCAGAAATGATTTTTAATTCAACAATTCATAGTTGTTAAAAGGGTGATAAGAATTTTAAAAGGAATTTTACCTCATCAACAAGAGAATCCACAAAAAATATACAAAATTTCGTATATTTTAGTTTAAAAAACAAAAAATAATTTTCAATAAGGCTCTTAGAATTAGCATGTTCATTAGTGTGCACAACATCAAATAGAATTTGAATTCCAAATAAGTTTAAAGGGTGAAAACAAAGTTTTAAATTTGGTTCAATTTGATCTCTAATATCTCAAAAATTAGCAATTTAAATTACCAACAAAGAGGCATAGATCCATTGAAATTAAACACTAACACCTATGTCATCATATCAAACTTAGTTATAATCATCAACAAATAATCATAAATTAAATAAAATTGCATAAACATTACTCTCGTTAATGAAAAAGCATTATTAATTTGAATTCAGTTAAGATTGTCCCCTCTATAGACTTGTGTGAAGTCCTATGTTTGGTCAATTTTAGATCCTATAAAGACACACATATAGACAGAGTCAAAAATTTATTCATAAGAGAAAATCCAACCAATGGTTTGAGTTTATGATAATTCTATCTATAAAAACCAAGATGAAGCTCCATTTATATATTGAGAACACTTGAAATTTCTTTGGGAGGATTACTTCCTAAATTCAATTGACCTACCACATGAACAAATCACATGCAGGATTGTTTCTTTTCCTCATACAGTCGATGAATCCCTTTTTTCGGTTAGTGTATTCATTGCCAATTTTATTCAAAACAATTTTTTTGGTTTATTGTACTCATGATTAGTTTTCCATCCACATTACCATTTTACTCAAATGGTCAGTCATACACATTGTGGAATTTTCAGTTTCTCTCACAATAGATGGAATTACCATGGGAGTTCATTGTTAATTTGTTACTAATAGATGTGAGATGAAGATTTCCATCTCAATCACCATGATAAATTCACAAAGACATCAACAAAAGTGATGGGAATAATTTTTATTTAATATAAATTAAAATAAAACAAACACAGGAAACCTTGAGTTGACTCCCATGAAGCTCTATGTGTTTTGCCTTCAGTTAGAATCATATGTAGCTTAGATTTATAGTAATGAAATGGTATCTAAACCCTTTGGCTTCCCCTAAAAATAATACATAATTTTCTATACATTGAAAAAAAATTGAATTTTCTTCTCAGAACTAATTCAGCAATCCCAATAACATGTACCCTCAGAATAGTGAAGGGTCTAGAACACTTATCCTTTGGTTTTCTGGGAAAACGTTTAAGTATATAATTTAAAAACAAGACCATTTGACCAATCTGGAAATCATTATTCTAAACGATTGAGTCATGAATGATTCATTATTGAAAATTTTTGTGTTTTTAATAAGACTCCCTTCTAATTTACACCATCCCACTCATCTCCAACAACATCCTTTTACTAGCAGTTTTAATGTCAAAATTCTAAACATTAATAGCTCAAAAGGTATTAGGATGAAGTTCCTCAAGAAAAAGATATATTTTATCAAATAGAAGCATATATAGAGGTGTTTCTAAAAGAGTTTTGTAAGCAGTTCTGTAAGTCCACAAATCTTCATCTAAACTAACTGACCAATCTAACTTAGAGCTAGAAATTGTTTTCTCTAAAATTTATTTGATCCTACTATTAAAAATTTATTCATATCCACTAGATTATGGGTGATAATTGGTTCCAGTTCCACAAGAACATATATATTTCTCCATTAAATAATTTAACTTATATTTCTTGAAATGATTACCATTATCTATAATGAATGCCTTGGACACTCCAAATCTAGAGAAAATGTTATTCTAGTCAAATTTTACAACACTTGCATCCAGGTTGTTCATAAGGGATATAACATCAATCTAATTGGATACACAATACAAATCCCAAATAATATACTCATTTTCATAAAATTATATAAATTATCACATGAATTCCAATCCCTGATTACAATCATCGCACATCAAAAACTTATAACTCAATAAAAAACTTTTTTTGTAAACTCATGCTTACTGCAAACATTTCCCAACCCCTAATACTTTTCATAACAAACAAATATTCTTATAACATCATTTAATAGGTTTGAACAATAGAAAATTTATTGGAGGACATTATGGGTATTTCTCTCACCCTCATAGTGTTATCTCTATGGTAAAGAATGTAAACCTTTAGGAATAGTAAGAATCTCTTCCTCATCCACACATATCCTTATGAAAACATCAACTAAAATTCTAAAAAAGGGTTCATCCCATAAATAATAATTTAAATTGGAAATGATTCCCTTTATTTGGTTCTGTGAGATGATCTTGGACTTGGCTTCTATATCAAGAAAGTTGGTAGAATCTATAAACCAAGAATGTTTCCTAACTATAACAGTAGGTAATTATTCATTTGAAAATGATGTTTTTATCTCCCTCATCTCTATATATTTTCTATTAGTTAATCCTGAAAAGTTGATAGTGGACACATTTTTAGATCCATTATTATTCTTTATTTCCAAATCATACTCATATAACGAACGTGTCCATCTCATAATCCTTTGTTTGGAGTCCTTCTTAGCCAACGATATTTGAGAGAATATTGTTCTATGAAAATATAAACTTATACCCAGTCATGTTCTATGTAAAATTATTTAGGACAAACATAACAATAACAAATCTATTCATTATAGTAGTGTAATTATTTTGGGCATCATCCAATAACTTACAAACATAGTAAATTATATGCATCCTCTTATCCTTAATTTTTCCTCAAACAACCGTCATTGATAAATCATTTACATCGCACATTAATTTAAAAGGTAATTTACTATATAGAGTTGAAATAATTGGTGATGATAAGAGTTTCTCCTTAAGTAGATTAATTGACTCAAAATAATTTTCATCAAACAAAAAAGGCATTCCCTTAAATAATTGAGAGAAAAAGGGAATGGTGATTTTGGAAAAATCCAATACAAAACTATTGTAAAAATCAACATGATCTAAAAATATTCTAATTAAATTGACATTATCTAGAGGATTCAACTTTTGGATCACTTATTTTTGGAATTTTCAACATAAATATCTTTATATGAAACTTTTTTTTTCTAAAACTATTTTTTTAGAGACCATGTACTAACACTTTTCGAAGTTTAGAACAAGTTTTGTTTCTTGGAATCTCTCCAAAATAGTTTCCAAATTCTCTAGTAATTTTTCAATGTTACATCAAACAATTTAAAATCATCCATAAAAACCTCAAATTTCTTATTAATATTGTGTGAGAAAATAACCATAAAACATCTCTCAAAAGTGGTTAGTGCACCACACCAGACCAAGGATATTCATCAGTAGGAAAATATCCCAAATGAATAAGTGAAAGTGGACTTCTCATGATATTCAAGGGCTATTTTAATATGATTGTAACCAAAATATTTATCAAGGAAATAAAAAATTTAATTATATCATCTTCTCATTCATTTGGACAAGAAATGGAATTGTGAACTGATCTTTACTAGGTATAGTATTATTTTTCCAATAATGAATGAAAAATATTCACTTGTTCGGTGTCCTAGTTGATTTTTTCTCATTTTACTAATTTTTTTTAAAACTTTCACTCTTATGTTTTTCGATACCACTTGCATAGGACTATCCCATGGACTATCCATAATTGGGAAAATTATCCATGCATAATGAAATATGAAATCATTCTCCTTGTCAACTTCTTTAATGTTTGGGTTAGGTCTTCATTCTCCCTTAACTCTAGGATTACGGCTAGGTTCCATGAGTATTTTATGCATGCAATAAAGTCATATACGATTAATATTAGTGATATAACACCCAATCATAGATTGAGACTTCCTCAATACATATATCAAACTATCCTCATGACTTACTTATAAATTTCATGAGATGATAATAGGTCATGAATAGCAGTCACCTAGAAAAGGTTATTTCATATGAGCAGGAAGGAGTTTGATCTCTAAATCAAGGGATTTTTTACTAAAAGGATGAAACGTGAGTCCAGGAGTTCCATGTTCTTCATGATACCTCTTAAGGATGACACAGTAGAAATAATCTTTAATATCCCAAAAAAATTCTTCACATACTTAGAATCTAAGATCAAGTTTATAATTTTTTGCAAGGAAAACTCGTCGGAAGTGTTCCATTAATTCTCCCAAATACTCATAAAAGTGTTCCTTTTAATTTTAATTTGTGAAGTTATCCTCAAGATCTAACAGAAAATTCTTAAGATTAAATATAAAAATTTTATATTCTAAAAAACTCAACTTAGCTTAAATAAAATTATTATCCATCTCTAGAAAACTATCCAGATTGTCACTATTAACATTCTCAAAAATGTTGATGACACTTATTTTCAACATCCAAAAGGGTTTATTCTGCCAAAGATTGTTTATCCCATTCTTAATAAATTTGATCAATTTAGTATTCTAATATAAGAAACTTGAATCTAGTACAATTATATCTGTAATGAAGTTATTTATTATTTAAAAATAAATTTAACTCCTCTACTGTCTCTCCATAATTAAAATTGTGATATCCATTAAAATAAACAATGAAAACTCTCCCCGTATCTAAGAACGTATTACCTTGAATAATCAACAATTCCATGTCACACTCTATATATAGAATGAGAAAATCAACCTAAAAATATAATTTCCATACTCTCACAATAAATTTATCAAGTCTATCAATTGGGCGAGTAATGGAATGATCGATTAAATTTATGAAATCAATGGTGGTTTGTAATTATTCTAACCTTATGTGTTGAAAAAATAATAATTGAATTAGATTAACGATCGATCTAAGGTCACAAAAATATTTGTACATGTTAATATCCCCTAGAGTGAAAAGGATGAATAAAATCCATAGATCTTGATGTTTAAGAGGTATCTTATATTTCAATAAAACACTAAAATCTTATGTGAAATTGTAAATAGAAAATTATTCCAAGGTTATTTTGTTGGAAAAATTTTTTCATAGTGATTTGAGATAGGATGGGATTTTAATTAAAGCTTCTATAAAATTTATAGTTATCTAGAGTTTATAACAATATCAGTAAATATATTATGTTCAGATTTAAGATTCTTCCTTTTATATATTTTAGGGAAAGATATGGCTGGGGAAATAATATTCAAAATTGATGGATTTCCCACATCTTCTTCATGAAATTTATTTTCCCTTTTATATTAATTGATTTTCATGTATTTTTTATGTGTTGCTTTAGATGAAATGATAGTTTTCATAGATTTTTCAATGTTGTAGTGGAAATTTCTATATTCAAGAGTTTCTAGATTTAGAATTTTAGTTTCTTCCATATTTTCAATTTAAAATGCTTTGGATCATTTCTAGATTCTTTGTGAGTTGTAAGACAACTCAAAGTTATTAAAGCCACACATTCTTCCTAGGAATAGGTTTAGTGGTGTTTGGAGAAGATCATTTTTCACTTCCTCCAAAAACTCTATAAAATTTACCTATTTGCAAGTTTAGGTTTTTTCAACCTAGAATCTGTTTTTTCTTTATCTGAATATTACTAGGCATTTTGTGAATAAACACATACCTATCAATTGTTGTAAAATAGATCTAATTTCCTCTTGAGAAATAGATGTTTCATCCTTATATTGCTTTAGATATTGCAACTCTCAGACCCTATTTTAGTATAATTTGAATTTTTGAGTCCCACATTGAAGTATCCCACCTTATAATTATATTTACTCGTATATAAAAGAATATCTCCTCATCACATTGAAGTAAGTGGAATTTTCCACTTATATGATATCAATGGGTAAATTCTAACCTGATACCTCCTTTTTTTCTCTCACGTCTAGGGTTCCAAGAAACCCCCTGTGGATTCATGGTTCTGTCTGGGCCCACCTCTACCCTAACCCTACTTGGTCCGGTGCTCCCTAAGCCCTATATTCTTTCTCGGTGCATCTATCCTCAATGCATTCTATTTCTTCCCTAGCATGGGATCATCCTCCCTACAACAGGTGTGGGAATCCTCATGCGGGATCCTCCTACTAGCGACGAAGCCCTCTGACCTCCCGCAAGATGGACCTACCTTCCAGCAGTTGCACTCCCGACACCCCTCTACGAACCTCTGTCTGGATGAAGGAATGCATCCCCACATTCGGCTTTGCTACACCAAAATGACGTCCCACCATTCCATCCGTCTTTGCTCGGCCCCGATGAAGGCACGTTTCCCCTCTTCTCATCCTACTGTGATGACATCCCACTGGCTTTTCTCTTCCATTCCCACGACCCCTCTTTCCGACCACATCCCACCCTTCTCAGTGGGTAAACTCTGCCCTAAAGGCATTCCCTCCTAGATCGGTCTAGGTGCAACCCCAAACACCCAATGGCATGCCCTACCATGGACAGTCCTCCCGGATATATCCACGAGCAACCCCCCCCCCCACTCGGTTCCCTTCCTGTGGGATACTAGCATCCGTCGCTGAATGTCAATTTCCTCACCAACTCTCGAATACCTCCCTCCAATGGCCACCTTGGTCCTACCTCTACTTATCAGTACCTTCACCCGCATGGTCGACGAACAGCTTGACTCCACAAATTTCTTCATCTCATAGAAGACCATGTTGATGCCACTAACTGGCATGGACCTCGATTCCCATCTAAAGGATCAACCACCACTACACACCGACCCAAAATATTATCTATGGAAACTTGCAAACAACAAAATATTTACATGGATGGTCAATTCTATGGACAACTCTATCAACGATGTCACCCAGACAACCAACACAGTCAAGGAACTGTAGAATTCCTTGACTCTCATGTACTATGAGACCAATAATTTTTCTCGAGAATCTGATCTCCTTCATCAGTTGTCCCTCCACCGCCAATAATCATGTCCATTTCCAACATACTTCATGGAATAGAAGGATCTTCGAGATGAACTTCTTGAGTGGTGGCCTATTCCAAAAACACCTACAGAAGTAATATCCCGGTGGGACCTACTTTTCCTTTCAGTATCCTCTATGGCCTCGACTTATAATATGTGATGATAGATATGGATAGGATATCCATTCCCTTGTCCCTAGAGATTTCGCAGGTCAATCATCGCCTTGTGAAGGTTCATCGGGCCCTTGCCCCACCCATCCTTATCCTTGATCACACTACTCTCCTAGGTCATGGCAGGAGCCTCCCAACCAGACCCCATGGACACAAATGTGGAGAAAGCCAACATCATCCACTCTATCATCCCTATGGCATGATCTTCCACCTGGTTGTCCATTTCTGGGTCCTTTATGGTCGTCCTGCTCAGCCCCCACAATAGGGCCAAACTGCGGTCTAGGAACCATCCCTGTGTACTGCCGCTAATCCTTCATCATTGGATCACTCCATGGATGTGATCTAGAAGATTCAATATCATAGGACCACCTCCCTACCAGGATCTTCATCACCATCTCTTTCCCACTCAAGTTGTTCCACTACATTTTTCAGTCATCGCTCCCCTGCCAGGATACATGACTCAGGTGTGTCTGACCATCTTACCTATGATGCAGGTATGAACTCCGACTATAGTCCCAATAATGGTACCTCAACCATCACTATCGTTGATGGTTCCACTATCCCTATTGTTGGCTTTGGTACATTCTCCCTAACCTAATCTCTTCACCTATCATTCATGACCCATTTACGACATAGTAATTTTAGTCTTTCCTCCATTAATTATCGGACCAAAGATTTAATTATTAATTCTATCTTTACATCATCCACTATTATGTTTCAAGAGTGGATGATGAACCAAAAAATTGGTAGAGTCCAGCTTCAAGATGGGGTGTTCATATTCGATGGTCTGACATCCATCGCCTGCATGTCTGTCTCTGATCATGCCTTGGAACTCCATTCTTGGTTGGGCCACCCCTCTCCATCCTCCCTTCATCATCTATATCTAGATATTAGTCAGCATTTATCTTTTCATTGTGAGTCTTATAACTGTTTGAAACACAATCTCACTTCATATATTCTTCAAGTAGACACACAGGCTTCCAAAACCTTTGATTTGGTTCATTGTGATGTATGGGGTCCATGTTCCACCTTGAGTCAATCATGGTATAAATACTATATCTTTTTCATTCATGATTTTTCCCGTATGACATGGCTGTAACTTATTTGGAAGCTGAAAAAAGTATTTTCCTCCTTTAAGACATTTTACCATGAGATCCAGACACAGTTCTCCATCTATGTAGAATTTCTACACACCGAAAATGGGTGTGATTACTTGTCCACCCCCTTTCATCAGTTTCTCTAGGCACACGACATAATCCATATGAACTCCTATGCTGATACCCCTGAGAAAAATGGAGTAGCTGAAGGAAAATATCGGCATATTATGGATACTTCTCGTGCCCTCCTCTTCAACCACAAGGCGCCTCTTCTATTTTGTGGGGATGCCATTATCACAGCTACTAACCTCCTCAATCGACTTCCTTATTCTATCCTTCATGAGGGACACCTTTTCATACTTTGTTCCCCTCTCTCCCTCCTCACTCACTTCCACTCTATGTCTTCAGATGTCTCTTATATTTCTGGGACACTCACCCCAACCTCTCTAAAAATTCTCCTAAATCACCACACTGTATTTTTCTCGGATATTCCCACACTTAGTGTGGATACTAGTGTTTTTCTCTTGAAATATGATGGTATATCATCTATGTCGGTGTGACGTTTATTGAGATCTCTCATTTCACTCCACCCTCTCCTCATCTAGACACTACCATCGATGAGTTCCATCCACTCATAATTCACTCTCTCCCGGTGTCTTCCTCTACTGGTCATCACTTTTGGACAGTCTACTCTCCTTCCTCATCGACTGTACCCCTCATCTTGGCTGAGGAAAACATAAATCCCAAATTTTTCGATGCTCCTGTCACAACACCAGACAACTTTCCTATTGCACTCCGGAAAGTCACTCTCTATTGTCAGAATACTCCACTTTTTACATCTTCATAAAACGATATGTCATCACTGGAGATGATATCTATCCTCCGCCTAGTTGGTGATTCCAAATAACACATGGCATGACAACATGCTATGTGAGATAAACTGTAGGCTTTGGATGACAACCAAACATGGGATCTGGTCCCCCTCCCTATAGGCATACTGGTAGTTGGTTGCAAATGGATCTATACCATCCATCTCAATGTTGATGACATTCTTCATCGCCTCAAATCCCCATTTTGTGATGAAGGTATTTTCTCAAAAATATGAAATCAACTACTTTGAGACCTTCTCTTTGGTTTCCAAGATGGTCTTTTTCTATCTTCCTTGAACGGATGAAGCATATCGAGTTGGACTGCCACTTTTTCACCACCATCTATAGTAGAATCATATCAGTTTTGGCGAAATTCCAATGGCATATCAGCTTGCCGACATCTTCACCAAAGGCCTCCTAGGAGCTCACCTAGACTCTCTCACTACCAAGCTGATAATTTACCACCTCCACGGCCTAGCTTGATGGGGAGTATGGATGGACTTGTTTGATGTCATCTTTTTTTCTTTGTGGGACTCTCAGTCCAAGATGGGCATGTTCATCTTGAGGGGGAGTGTTGGACCCCATTTTAGTATAATTGGTATTTTTGATTCCTACATAACAATATCCCACATTGTAATTATTTTTACTCATCTATAAAAGAAAATATCTACCTCACATTTAGGTATATGGAATTCTCCACCTACAGTAACCTAGGCAAATGTTCAAATCTAGGTGAATGCCAGGTATAAGTACTCCCTACTCACCCCAAGAAAGGTCCCTATAATTTTGGATGTCCTAGTTGTTGTTATCTAAAAATTTAACACCTATAGGATACATCCTATGCCCACATATTGAAAAATTATCTTTTTTAGGTAACTTGATTTGCATTTAAAAACTGGGACAACTCGTTGTGTGTAAAAAAACATGACATTGTGAAGTCATTTCTCACTAAGTGTGTTTTATTCGTTTTCATTGTAAGACCCAGATGATTGAACCTCAGCTTGTTGAACAAAATTTATTTCCTTCTTAACAATATTCCTTCTTCTATAACACTTTTGTTGTGTATTTTGTGCCAGCGCATAAGAAATTTATTTGAGTTCCTCTATAGTTTTAGCATTAATGTCCCCACCAAAAGATTGATCTATCAATGTTTACTGATATGGTGTGATACTATTATAGATTGTGTCCATGATAAATTGTGAATGAAATTTGTTATTTAGACATTACAAAAGTATCCAACTAATCTATCATAATACTCATGAAGTAGATAAACCTCATCTAGAAGAAATTGAATGATTTTATACTATATTTTAGTGATCAATCTTATATGAAAAAACTTCATAACAAAATCATCATATAATTGGTCCCATGTATCAATGTTTTTTTAATATATATTTTGAAACTAGTTTTTTTCATGTCCTTTAACATACAATGGGAAGACACTCAGTTTTAGATCTTCCTCACCCAATCTTCTTAGTGGTCATTTCATCACCACATAATAATAGTCTCCAATGATGCCAAGAGAGTTTTCATTATATAATCCATGGTATGATGAAATATGGATATGTCGGATTTCTATATCTCATAGTTGGGAGACATGGGAGCATAAATAATATAGGATATATTACTTGAAATATTTGGATGTTTGAACTCCAGAAGTTTAACTCTATTTAACATCTCATATCCAAGTTTAGGTAGATTGAAATTTTCAGCTTGTTGATTGTTCTGATTCTCCCTTGGATCTTCTTTTTTTTCTTCTTCAAGGCACTAATATATTTTTAAATTTCTAGTAAAAAGGGATCTAATTTCAAACTAGAAATCCTACTATGAATTCACCAGCATGTTGATTGTGTGTTTTTTTGGAATTTCATATTAGTTTTTTAATTTTCCATTTAAGAGATTTATTTTTTGTTATATTTTTTTAAGAAACATATTATTTATTTTTTTAAAACTTTGGACACACATGACTCCACCGAAAATGTTTCTAATGTTTTATAGGACGAACTATATTTTTGAGTAGTTATCCATATTATTAATTACATACAACCACATTAAAAACTAGGTTAGTTATGAATATCAGTTGATCCATACGGATGGACTTCCAATTAGCGGGTGTGACCACGGAGGAAGCACTCATGAAAATTAACAAAAAAAATGTAGGTATTGAAGTAATTATTATAGTGAAGTGAATAAAACATAAACAATGCTGGTGGAAAGAGAAATATAGAACACATATCTTTAAGTATGTAGGAACAATTAATGATGAGATAGGGGAATTCAATTGGTTGGTTTCAAATAGTCATTCCTCCATTAATTCTATATAATAAAAACACTAGAGTTGAGATAATATAGGGTGTCCAATTATTTTAAATATTCAACTTGTGAGTAAATGAACCACATTGTTTCTCAATTACGGTATCCAACCATCCACATAATAATGAAACTACCTATATCTAGATTAACTTCTATGATGATCTAGATGTTCTACCCTCAAGAATAATACCTCGGTTCAGATGGATTCATAGATGATTATGTAGTTAAAAATTTATTTCAAATAATAATATTTTTCACTGATTCTAGATATTTTCAAAAACTTAATACCTAAGTAATGAAGATTTTGCAAGCTTCCAGCAAGAAACTACAAAAGAATGCAGTAAAAAAGTTTTATAGTACAATCTTATTCCTCCTAAAAATTTAACCAATGGTCATGGTCATATCATGAAAATATATAAACAAATACATTAAAAACATCAGAATATAGAAATGAAGAATTGGGAAGAGATTAGATTTCTCTTCTTCCCATGTTTTGATGATGTTATATTTCATGCACCTTGTCCTAGGTAGTTCTGGTCTATTTTCTTCCACAAGCCTCATCTTCAACCTCCAATGATGTCCTAATGGCTCTATGTGAATCTCCATCCCTCATACTCCCATTGATGTCAAATTAAAAAAAATTGAACCCAATTCTCAGACTCATGCTTACAGTTACAACTTTAAGAAAATAACTCTATCCTTCATGTTGCATATTCATTTTACAACTCCCTCCTCACCAGTGACACAAGTAGATCCCTTATAACCAAATGAACATCCCCTAAAATTTATGTGCTCAGCAGTGGTCGTGATCTAAATTCTAAATGATCACCTAGTGGAATGTTCAAGGGTTGTGATTATTGAAGTTAGTATTGCTAGAATATTCTACCTGTTCACATGATATCCTTCTCTTTTTCTTGAAATCATCATTCCTGATTTAGCTGAACAAATAGAAAAATATGTGGATTTGAATTTCTGTCAAATATCCATATTTGATAAATTATATTTAATATAAAATTCAATTTCTTGTATTCAAATTTCATGATTTTGAATTTTTAGGTACCCATGAACTTTATTATCATCTAGTGGCGTAGATACTATTTCACAATGTTCAAAATAATTCAAAGAAATTAATGTTGCTTCATATGAATAGTATTCTATAGAAAATATATTTTAAAATTGTGAACATAGAAACAAGTTCAATAGTTAGTGAGCCAAAACATTAACATAGATCAATAGGACTTGACCACCACAAAAATTAGTTTTCATTTATCACTAATGAAAAATACAATATATTTTTCAACTTCATCTTTGGGTTCAACTGGATTCAACCTACTTCAAAACTGTGGTCATTGATTTGGTAATGTTTTTCTAGTACACATTATGAACTCATGCAAATCAAAAAATTCCTTCGATTAGTTAAAATTGGGCATTGTTGGATTCATAGTTTTTGGGTCTTCTTCAAATATCCATAGATTCGATTCAACCATAGTTGAATCTATCTTACACATCATCTGAAATCATAATAGCCTAGATTTATTTCAAATTCCAACCCCACTCATAAGTCATCATCCATAACATTGGGGACTTCAACATTAAAATTATCATTTGGTTCATCGAGAACCCATTATTTATTAATGATCATGCTAAGGGGGTGACATGAACCCAAGAATAAAAAAAAAAACTTTTCATATTCTAACAACTCACAAGATTTGGTTGTCTTGCTAATTCCTTAAAACATTGATGGGGAAATTCTATGAATAGATAGGGTGATTTGACATTCAAACTCAGAATCACAACATTGCGTCTGAACTAAACCCCTCGTTCTTCAAATTTTTCTCTGAAAACAAAATAATTCTCACTAGTGAATAGATTACTAAAAACTTCATCACTTAGATTCAGGCCATCAATAACTCATTGAGCTTTGATCAACAGTTTTGAGCACAAAAACTTTTTTTTCTTCCTGCTTAGGTTTCAGTGGCTCAGAATCATCCTCATTAGATTTTTTTTGTTTAATAATGTGCATAATATTCATTATCATCATTGAATCTTCCATATAAATTATTCATATTGGTTTAAAAAAATGGAAATCCTGACCATCAGGGGCCAAAAGTCATCATAATCAAATGACTCAGACGATCTTCATTTTATTTATAATTTCATTCTCAGAGTATTCTTTCAGTTTTGATCAATCATGGATGGCCATATTCAAGTGTATGCATTAGTGTAGAACATCATTTTCATGTTCAGTTTGCATCTCAATTTTTTCCAAATAATCACAACATGGGTTTGGTGAGCTTCATCAATCTTCAATGTAGATCAGTAAATACATGTTGTAAATCATGGAAGATTATATTACAATCAATCCTAATTTCACTCATAGTCAATTGTTTCTTCTAGATAGATGAGTTGAGTTTTTATTCATGCAACATATTGATAACAATAAAAGTAGGTTTGGTGGGATAATTATTTCTTGGGATTTTATCTTGCGATTGAATGCCTAATGCGACAGCTTGATCAACTATGGATTGCACAGTTAGTGCAGAATTTATCATGCAATAAGATGACTTTATCCATTATAGTTTGAGGTGATTGAGAAATTTTAAACATAGGGAATATGTGGGTCATGCATTCACTCTTATATATTTTCAAATTAACAATTGTGATCAATTGAAATCATGATCTTGTAGTCACTTGTGCCTTTGCCAATTTTCTCCCTCTTACAGTAGCTTTAATTTATTTCCTTGCAGTAGCATGACATGTTATCTCAACTTATCAACATGCAGTCACTCTTTGTTTGTAGATCCAGGGTCACACGGTTGGTTAGTATTCATATTAGGTTGATATGTAAAATCAATACACCTATCGCAAGTGAAAATAATTAATTCAAACAATCAATTAAAATTCTGAGAAAAATAAAATGATTAAAAAAATAAAAAAAATATGAAAAATACGCTTCAAAGATAGAATTAAAATCATAGAGAAATTATTCACTTTAAAATAAAAATCCAAAATCCAAATACAATTGTCATTGAATTCCTTAAATTAAAAATGAATTCTACAACAAAAATTTAAAATAAGAACATGGAATTGATAAAAGAATAAATTTTAAGAAATTAAAAAAAACAAACATTAAACTAACATAAAAAATTTAATGAAAACCACAAAATAATTATACTTATAAATTGAATTAAAGAACTCTTAATCAATAAATCACCAAAATTACACATTTTTATTAAAACATTCAATGAATTTTATTTCAATAATATGTAATGAAATTTTCAATAATTTATCATTTAAAGAAATGTTATACATTAAAAAAATTAGATATTACTCTAAAATTGATGTGGCTAAGTGTATAAAAAACAAGCCACACAACTATACCACAAAGGGACTCGACCCAACCCACCCCATAAATCACACCAATAATTACTCGTTGGTGATATACGACAAGGGTATCAATATAGAAAAGACAAGACAACACACCATAGTTACCCTTCAGAAGGAAGAGTCACCAAAACCTATTCCCTCAAGATCCATGTCGCAATGAATACCTCCACACTATAGAATCTAGACTTCATACCTCATTTTATCCTAACCATAGAACTTAGTAAAATAGATCTCTAAATGATATACCAACAAAACTAGCTAGTCAAAGCTTTACACTACATACACAAGTATAATGTTGCAATTCTACAGCTTCCCATTTCCAGATAGATCCTCAAACCCAATTTATAGAATAATAAAATGACACACCGCAAAGTCCCCAAGATGAATGAGCCACTAAAATTCGACTTCTCGTTCCACTACGCCTCAACCACTTGAACAATGTCGAAGCCATATCTTTGACTAGACTCTCACAACACAACACATACCAATATGCCACAAAATCACCCCAAGATAAAAAACATGGCCAAATCTACTTTTATTTGATTAAACCCACTTCCAACACCTCCAACTCCCAAAAAAATTAACAATCCATGAAGGTTCTAACTATTATAAAATATATTTTTAAATATGATTATTTTTTGAAGATAAAGACTAAGTCTCTAGATGAAAAGAGATGAAACCTAGAATTGTATCATAGAACAAGTCACTTTTTCATGGTGTGATGATAGGAAGTAATTTTGAGATGTAATTATTGAAGAAATTAAATATTCCATCTCTGTATGAAATAGGTAGATGGATAAAACCATTTCATGGATAAAAAAATAGTATTAAGGTTGACGAAGCCCTTATTAGTTTCCATAGGACGAAGTAAGAGACCATTTCATGATAATATATCAATTTCAATGGCTTAAGATGAAAAATAAAGGCAATATGTCATGGTTAATATCCAAATAGTTATTTTATTACATCTCTAAATTTTTTATAACATTGAAATAATCAAAATTTTACGAGGAAATAAAGAGATATCCATGATTCAAGGAGGATTATATTTGATCAAGATGCACCGTGTTGTGCTAAGAAATAGAATGTCATTGTTTTGAGGTCTACAATTTAAATCAAATTTTGATATCTAATTAAATACAATGGTGTTAGAAGAATAATTTGGGAAATTTAATTAGGTTTTTATTGATGTATTTAACCAAAAAATCAAGAATGTTTCTATACAGAACAATCATAATTGATTTGGGATGATCAATGAGATAATAGTTATTTATATGACCTAAGAAATATATTTGAAGGGGAGTTACTATAAAAAAATGATTTATTGTGGAAATTATTATAATAATTTGAAAAAAGACAATGAGAGATCCATTTAAAAGAATAAAACTTTACATTATAGGATTCATGATTAATGATTGAGGAAGATATTTACTTTTGATATGAAGACTTTTTCTTGACTATTCATATTATTTATAAGTAGGTTTCACTATGATTTTCTTGTATTCCATGTGAGAGGAAAAATAATTATTGGGAGACACATTTGTAAAGGGTACATAGATTTCCTCATCTCTTAATGGATTAACCCTGATTATTATTGGAAATCAATGTTACATGGGGTATGGCCCATAACATACTAAGAACCAGCTACTGTCATCATGCGTCAACTATTTTAATAACTCTCAGCTTTAACATGTGCTTGATTACTATAACAACCCAAGGTTTTGAAAATAAATATAGAATGCAACTTTTCCTCTTCTATGTTTTGAATTTTGTAAAATGGTCATCTAGTGTTGTGTTCAGTAAGTCATTTGGGGTCTGATAGAACAAACCTGATTTTTGGTGAACAGTAACATACCCTTATGAATATAATATGAGTATTAATATGACCCTTTAATAGTAAATAATGATATTATTTTATTTTCTTAAGGTAATATGATAATGGGATCGTAATTAATTTTTCAATGTCTCATAAAACTAGCTGCACCTCAAGATTTTTATTTTTCGAATTATCCACAACTTAATGTAAAAATTAAATTAATAATATTTAGAAAATTATTTTTGAAAAATGGATTTCACTTTTGAATTCTACATATTGAAAAATGGTATTGGTGAATTTTTTGGATTTTTCTGAAATTCTAGAATTTTTGATGAATAGTGAAATACGATAAAATACCGTATATACCAATTATCAGTTAAATAGACTAATTATGACATAATATGTGATTTAAGGCCAATTGGTTCTAACTAAAATGCCATTATTTCTATTAGGGGTCACATTAAACAATAATATTGGTTGTCTTGATGGAAATAATAAAATAATGAATTAAATATTCAAAATTTACCCCTCTCCTCTACTATAAAATCCCCCCACAATTACCACTTCTCTTCACATCTATAAGCCTTGAATCTCCTCAATTTTCTGCTCAATAACCCTTCCCTGGTCTCTCCCCACGTCCAAGAAGCTTTTTTTCTTTCCAAAATACCAAAAACCCTTCCCTTAAGGAGTTTCTCAAGGAGGTGATTTCAAGAGATAAAGCATCCTTCTTTTTCATTTGGTTTCATTTCAATTTATCTTCCTTTTCTATCCTCAACTCACATCCTCTATCCAAATGACAATGATAACTCCTAAAACATGTATATAATTGATTTATATAATGTTAATGGAAGAACCATCATAAATATTCTTACTCCCTCACTTTTATTTTTATAAACGAAATCGACGTCCATGAAGTTATGATTTACAACCTTCATGGATGACAAAGTTTTGTTCTTCAATTTATTATACATTAATGGTCATGAAACCATAATTATGGTTTCAAAAAAATATAATATATGTGTTATAACATAATAAATATTATAGAACCATAATATGTACATATAATTAAGTTATATGACAAAACTAGTTCATAATATTCAAAATACCACCAAATAATCGAAGTGGTTGTCAACTAATGATTCGTCCTCATTCCATGTAAAAAAATTATAGAAATGACCATTATCAATTATTTATGTTCATTAATAATATATAATTTCAATCATGGAGATTTATAACCATTCCACATGAACTTCATTGCTTAAAAACAAGTGAACCGAATATGAATATAAAGGAAACGAACACTCGAGAACGACGAAATTCAATACAATAACTTATCAATAAAGGCATAAATAAACTAAATAGAATTTTGTTAAACTAAATAAATGTCTAATAGGTTATGAAATAAGTTATTAACAAGTATAATTTCATATTACAGGAGCTTATGTACAAGTGTAGAACATGTTTTGAGTTAAGTTAAGGGTTTCCCACCTGAACTTCCACTTTCATTCGAGATACAGTTTTTGTCTAATTTCCTCTTTGAAATTATTATGTATTGTTATGTACTCCTAATAAAATATATTTTAGTATTCTATATATTTACACCAACCAGAATTATTCCCTATTTTTTGGATAGTTACATGTTTTAAAAGAAGCTCTCAAAACTGTTTCCAAAAATTCGAGCTCGATACAAGGGAATTTCTCAAATTCATATCTATCCTCAAGTGAAATCTATAATCTGTTTTTGGAAACCATTATTCTTCTAAAAACACTAATTTTATTACAAAAATACTATCTTAATTCACTTCTGGTTTTATACAAATATTTTTCCAAAATAACACTTCTTTTCAAAATAAAAGAGTATTTATCTCCATAATTGCTTAATGATTTTATAGGAGTGTTTTCATCTAATTCAACACTTTTGTTGATTCCTTGGAATTATTGGATTTAATCATTTATGAATTCATCTACCATATTTGACTTAATTGTTTTTGACTAAATCCATTTTTGATGATCTATCCTAAAACCATTCACCATATTATTCTGAATGGTTAGTGTTTTATGTTTAATGATTGAGTAAAGTAAGTTACATTTCATATGATAGTATCAATATGAATGTATATTTTGTTTATGTTGATACCTAATCATATGAGGAATGCATTGGACTTATTATGTGATGGGTGGGGCCCACTATAGCCCCTCGATGCATCGATAGGTCTCATGAGACAACTAGACGTGGAATTGGCTGAGGCCTTTCCAAATGTGATATGGATTTTGGACGAGGCCTTAATCACTAGACGTCTTGGTCGAGGCCATGAAAAAATGTTTCAGAATGTTTGTAATATGAACTTCCCTCATTATGAATATATTAGTTGAAATTTCTTGTGTTTATTATACTAGTAGAATGCCCATGATTATGTTTTATTATGGCATTATTTACTTAACTCATATTCCTGCCATAATGCGTTAAAGATTATTATTAAATACATGTGCTTTCAATTATTCACCACGTCTAATGTTTATATTATCATCCAAAATATTGCTTATTTTTACTGAGCTTTTGTGCTCAACCCTTTATTATGTTTCATTTTCTCAGGTAAAGAAGAATTCTATTATGAATGACATGATGAAATAACCTAGGAGTTATGGAAGTTGTCTAAGGAGTTTCAATGTTGTTTTTCATTTCAAGTTGTAATGATGAACTTATGTATGTATATTTTTTCCAATAACACTAAACTACTCGGTCCTTCAGGATTCATATTCCATGTTTGTATTCCAATGTAATCAAATAAAGAACCTGCTCTGGGAAACTGGGGTCGGGCCTATACAGTTAGTATCAGAGGAAAGTTTAGTAGAATTATTGGAAACTAGATTTAGAAAATGTAGAATTATGGAAGATTCCCTAAGTTTTTCTTTGATAATATACAAACAATAATTCCCTGGTATTTTGTTAAGGAATATATTATGTGGATCATTCAAGCAATACATCCCTGTCTGGATACGAGTAGGTAGAGGCGGATCTTGCACAGAAGTATCTAGGGGAAAAACCTGAAATCACCGCTTTGAGCTAGACTCGAACGAGAACTGGTGCATGAAAACGGGCCTTTCTGCACTCTTCGTTACAACACTCTCAGGGTATATTCTTAGGAAAAATCACATTTTCTTTACAAGCCATTATGAAGTATTGAAATGTAAAATATTCCTCAAACAATTTTTTTTTGTGAATATGGGATTAGCCATGTGTAGGATCTCAATTTTTCTGAGTATTTTTATGTTAAGATAATACATTATGATTCATAACCAAATATAGTTTATGCCATTATCTAGATATGGCGCCTAGTGGACAGAATAGAAATCGCATGAATGCACGTGTCCCATGTAGAGATTTTCCTCCGACGCAAGATAATGATGTTAGATCTGGTGTTGAAAAAAACATAACTATACCGGGACAACTTACACAGGTTATGAATAATAATTATACCCATATGAAGCATCCGGATCCACCATGTGGAAGATCCATACTAGATCGCTTTATGAGACAATAGCCTCCATCATTCAACGGGACTACAAATACTTTTGTAGAAGAGTAGTGGGTATATTCCATTGAGAAGATATTTCTCGCCTTGGGATGAAATAAAATAGATAAGGTTGTCATGGTAGTCTATCATCTATTAGGAGATACAGATCAGTGGTGGTCCTTAATCCAAAACATAGAGGAGGAGGAAGATATAGAAGAGATGGAATGGAGTTATTTTAATGAAATCTTCTTAGAAAAATATTTCCCTCGTGAGCAGCGAACAAATATCGAGAGAAAATTCTTGAATTTGAGGTAGAAGGGAGATGATAATTTTGTAAGGTATGAAGATAACTTCAAAAGATTAGAAAGACCTGATGTGGACTACATACGGAATCCAAGGAGAAATATTGATCGATTCTTTGATGGCCTAAAGCCATTATTCCGGTGAGCACTAGTCTCCCAATGTTTTTCATCATATGAGGTTATAGTTTCATGTGCTATCAAGAATGAAAAATAATTCTCTAAGTCTTATGACTATAAGGGAAAGCAATAAAAGAAGAGGGATGCTAAAAAACCTGGGAATGTAAATAAGGAAATGTGGAAGAAGGGAAGAATTAAATTTTCACCATGTGACAATTATGGAAGGAAACACCCTGGTGCAAGCTTAAAAGGAAATGGAGTATGCTACAAATGTGGTCAGAAAGGACATCTTGCTGGTGATTTTAAAGGGAAGAATAAATCCAGTGATGTTCAATTCTATAATTGTCGGGATATGGGACACTATGCTAATGATTGTCCAAATCTTCAAGAAAATTGCAATAGAAAAGGCCAAGGGATCAGGGACAAGCTTATGCAATCACAACTGTAGAGGTTGAAGTTTCTAATGATGTGGTGGCAGGTACTTTAATCATTTCCTAAAATTTATCCAATACTATATTTGATTCTAGATCACCACATTCATTTTTATCTTCCTAGTTTTCCATGAAAATTAGATATGTACAATTTAATTTAATAAAAGAGTTATCATTCAAAACTCCTAGTGGATGTATCTTTGTAACAAAGGCATGTCGATTAATCCCCCTCCAGACACCAAAATGTTCTCTAGTTTCTAACCTTATCATAATACCAATGAATGAATTTAATATAATTCTTGGTATGGATTGGCTGTCAAATTATTATGCGAAGATTTATTGTAAGAAGAAGGAAGTTACAATTTTTGAAAATTGTGTAGAATCCCTTGTCTTTAGAGAAGAATCGTCACCACCTGATTCTTATCTAGATCCACACCCATTAGCTCAACTAAATTCAATTATTTGGGAGGAAGAGAATGAAATAACTATGGGTGAGGAAAGGAATGTTCAAATATAGTAATTACCTTTTGTGAGATAATATGTTGATGTGTTTCCAGAAGATTTACCTGGACATTCTCCAGAATGAGAAATTGAGTGTTCCATTTATTTAATTTCTGGTTCAAAGCCCATATCGAAGACCCCTTATAGAATGGCCACGGTAGAATTTTTTGAACTAAATAAAAAACTAGAGCAATTGAGTAATAAGGTATTTATTCTCCCTAGTGTTTCTCCCTAGGGAGCCCCTGTCCTTTTTGTTAAGAAGAAAGATGGATCTATGAGGTTATGTGTTGACTAAAGGGAGATCAATGCTATAACAATAAAGAACAAGTATCCCCTACCTCGCATTAATGATTTATTTGGCCAACTTCATGGAGCTCAATAATTTTCAAATATTTACCTTCGATATGGATAACATCAGTTGTGTGTGAAGAAGGAAGACATTCCGAAAACAACATTTTCAACCTGGTACGGGCATTATCAGTTTACAGTGATGCCTTTTGTATTGACTAATGCAACCTTTAACTTCATGGATCTAATGAAAAGAGTTTTCAAGGAATATCTCGATGATTTTGTAGTGGTATTTATTGATGATATCTTTGTATACTCCAAAATCCACAAAGATCCATAAAGTCACTTGAGCATTATCCTGAAGACTCTTAGAAGACATAAATTATGTGAGAAGTTTAGAAAGTGTGAATTCTATCTTTAAAAGATTCATTTTCTTGGAAATATTGTCTATATGGATGGAATACTATTTGATCCTGCAAAGAAAAAGGAAATCCAAGATTTCCCCATGCTAACAAACATAATTGAGGTACGCAGTTTCATTGGCTTAACAGGATATTATCGGCGTTTCGTGCAGAATTTTTCCCAATTGGATAACCCACTAAAAAAGCTCACACGTAAAAGGGTTAAATTTGTTCGGACAAAAGATTGTGAAGAATGTTTTGAAGAACATAAGAGAATATTAGTCAATGATCCTATATTGACTCTACCATCGGGGAATGACAGGTTTGTTATTTATAGTGATGCTTCAAAGAAAGGACTTTGTTGTGTCCTTATGCAAAATGATAGGATTTTTACTTATGAATCATGAAAGCTAAAAATTCATGAGCAAACGTATCCTAATCATGATCTTGAGATAGCTGTTGTAATATTTTCTTTGATGATATGGAGACATTATCTCTATGGTAAAAAATGTGAGATTTATACTGATCAAAAGAGTTTAAAGTATATTTTCTCACAGAAATAACTCAATATAAGGCAAAGGAGATGGCTTGAACTACTCAAGGATTATTATTGCACGATACACTACTACCCAGGGAAGGAAAATAAGGTGGAAGATGCTTTGAGAAGAAATAATCATGGTGTGTTGAACAAGATGGGAGTTGAAAGGAATCCTATTTTCATGGATCAAGTAAATATGGATATGGGAATAACCATGGAAGGTGAAACATCAATGATTTTTCAAACGGTTGCCAAACCATCTTTACTAGAAAGGATAAAAAGTTCTCAGGCTGATGATGAGGAGTTTCAAAATAAGATTAAAGTTGTGAATGATGGGATATTGAGTGACTTTGTATATGAAGATGAAATTTTGAAATTTGGTAAGAGACATTGTCTTCCCAATATACCTGATCTAAAAAGGGAATAGTTAGATGGATCTCATAGTTCCAATTTCTCTATACACCCTGGTATCACTAAGATGTATAGAGATTTTAAGGAACATTTTTTGGTGGTACAACATGAAGAGGGATATTGCTAATTTTGTGACAAGATGTATAGTTTGTCAACAAGTTAAAGATAGAAGTCAACAACTTGGAGGAGTATTGAAACCTCTTCCCATACCTGAGTGGAAATGGGATAATATCACGATGGATTTTTTCATGGGACTAAAAAAGAATCCTAGAAGTAACCATGCAATATGGGTAATTGTTGATCGTCTTACCAAGTCAGCACATTTTCTTGCTATAAGAGAAGATCTACCACTTGAACGTCTAGCAAGACAATATATTAATGATGTTGTGAGACTTCATGGAGTACCCCTATCGATTGTTTCAGACCGTGATCCACGTTTTACATCAAGATTCTGGAGAAGTCTTAAGAAGGCCCAAGATATTGATCATTGTTTGAGCACTTCCTACCACCCACAAACTAATGGACAATCAGAATGGAATATTCAAACATTGGAAGTCATGTTGAGGTCTTGTTCACTTTATTTTCAAGGCATGTGGGAACAATATTTACCTCTCATAGAATTTTCTTACAATAATAAATTTCATTCATGTATACAGATGGCACCCTATAAAGAATTATATTGGAGGCGATGTCATACACTGACTTGCTGGGATGTTGTTGGTGAATGAATGCTCGTGGGACCAGAACTTGTTAAAGAACGAATGGAAAAGGTGAAGATTATCCAAAACCATATCAAAAAAGCTCAATATAGGCAAAAGAGCTATGCAGATAAACGAAGTAAGGATTTGGAGTTTCCAGAAGGCGATCACATTTTTGTAAAGGTATATCCATGGAAGTGTATTATATGATTCGGTAAGAAGGGGAAATTAAGTCCCAGGTATATTAGACCTTTTGAAATTCTGGACCGAATTGGAGATGTATCTTACCATTTGGTAATGTCGCCAAGTCTCTTCAAGGTTCAAAATGTGTTCTATGTGTCAATGTTAAGAAAGTACAGGCCATACCCAACACATGTACTCACATATGAAGAAGTGGAACTTGAGCCCGATATATCTTAATGTGAAGAGCCTATCAATATTCTTGATACAAGGGAACAAGTATTGACAAATCAGATGACTCATCTGGTGAAGGTTCTATGGAGGAACCATAAGATGGAGGAAGCAACATGGGAGCCTAAGGAGATTGTGTTAAAGACATACCCTAATCCTTTTAGGTAATATTCTATGAATTTCAAGGATAAAATTTTTGTAAGGAGGGGAGAATGTAACACCCCAAGGTTTTGAAAATAAGTATAGAATGCATTTTTGCCTCTTCTATGTTTTGAATTTCCAAAAATGGTCATCTAGAGTTGTGTTCAGTAAGTCATTTGGAGTCTGATAGAACAAACATGGTTTTTGTTGAACAGTAAAATACTCTTATGAATAGTAATATGAATAGTAATACGACCCTTGAATAGTAAATAATGATATTATTTTATTTTCTTAAGGAAATATGATAATGGGGTCTTAATTAATTTTTCAATGTCACATAAAACTAACTGCACATCAATATTGGTAATTTTCGAATTAACTATGACCTTATTTAAAAATTAAATTAATTATATTTTGAAATTATTTTTGAAAAATGAATTTCACTTTTGAATTATACTCGTAAAAAAATGTTAGGGGTGAATTTTTGGGATTTTTCTAAAATTCTAGAATTTTTTATGAATAGTGAAATATGACAAAATACAGTATATACAAATTATCAGTTAAATACACTAATTATGACATTATATGTGATGTAAGGCCACTTGGTTTAAACTCACATTCTATTATTACTATTAGGGGTCACATTAAACAATAATATTGGTTGTCATGAGGGAAATAATAGAATAATGAATTAAATATTCAAACATTAGCCCTCTCCTCCACTATAAAAACCCCCCACCACTACTTCTTCTCTTCACATCTCTAAGACATGAAGCTCCTAAATTATTTTCCCAATTACTATTACCTAGTCTCTCCCCACGTCCATAAAGCCTTTTTTCTTTCCAAAATACCAAAACCCCTTACCATAAGGATTTTCTCAAGGAGGTGATTTCAAGAGGTAAAGCATCCTACTTTTTAATTAGGTTTCATTGCAATTTATCTTCCTTTTCTATCCTCACCTCACCTCCTCTATCCAAATGACCATTATAACTCCATTATAAAGTATATACTATATTTATATCATGTGAATGGAAGAACCATCATAAATATTCTTACTCTCTCCCTTTTATTTTTATAAACTAAATCGACGTCCATGAGGTTTCGATTTATAACCTTCATGGAAGACGATGTTTTGTGATTCAATTTCTTCTTCATTACTGGTCATGAAACCATATTCATGGTTGATCCAGACTATAATACATGTTTTATAACATAATTAATAATAATGAACCAGAATATGTGCATATAATTAAGTTATATGACAGATCTAGTTCATAATATTCCAAATACTGCCGAATAATCAAAGTGGTTGTCATCTAATGATTCATCCTTATTACATGTAACCCAATGAGAGAAATTACCATTATCAATTATTTATGTTCACTAATAATATATAATTTCAATCTTGAAGATTTATAACCATTCCACATGAACTTCATTACTTAAAAACAAGTGAACCTGAATATGAAAATAAAGGAAACAAACACTCCAGAACGATGAAATTCAATACAATAACTTATCAGTAAAGACATAAATGAACTAACCATAATTTTGGTAAAAAAATACATGTATAATAGGTTCTTAAATAATTTATTAACAAATATAATTTCATTTTCCAGGATCTTAAGTACAAGAGCGGAACACGTTTGGTGTTAAGGTAAGGGTTTTCCACCCGAACATCCACTTTCATTCGGGATACTTTTATTGTCTAATTTCCTTGATGAAATACTTATGTATTTTTATGTACTCCTCATAAATTCGGTGTGAGTTTTATATATATGTACACCAACCATAATTCTTCCCTATTTGTTTGATAGTTACATGTTTTAAAAGAAGGTCGCAAAATTGTTTCCAAAAATACGAGCTCGATACAAGGGAATTTTTTAAATTCATATATATCCTCAAGGGAAATCTATAATCTGTTTTTGGAAACCATTATTATTCTAAAAACACTAATTTTATTACGAAAATACTATCTTACTCCACTTCTGGTTTTATACAAATATTTTTCCAAAAGAACTCTTCTTTTCAAAATAAAAGAGTATTTATCTCCAGAATTGCTTAATGATTTTATAAGAGTGTTTTCATCTAATTCAACACTCTTGTGGATTCCATGGTATTTTTGGATTTAATAATTTATGAAGTCATCTACCATATTCGACTTAATGGTTTATGACTAACTCTATTGTGGATGATCTATCCTAAAACTATTCACCATATTATTCTGAATGGTTAGTGTTTTATGTTTAATGATTGAAGAAAGTTAGTTACATTTCATATGATAGTTTAAATATGAATGTATATGTTGTTTATGTTGATCCCTTATCATATTAGGAATGCATTGGACTTATTATGTGACAGGTGGGGCCCACTATAGCCCCTCTATGCATCGGTAGGTCTCATGAGACAACTAGACGTGGAATTGTTCGAGGCCTTTCCCAATGTGATATGGATTTTGGACGAGGCCATGACAAAATGTTTCAGAATTTCTGGCATATGAACTTCCCTCATTATGAAGCTATTAGTTGAAAGTTCATGTGGTTATTTGACTAGTAGAATACCCATGATTATGTTTTATTATGGAATTATTTTCATAGCTCATATTCTTGCCATAATGTGTTCTTGTTTACTATTAAAGACATGTGGTTTCAATTATTCACCATTTCTAATGTTTATATTATTTTCCGTTGTATTGCTTTCTCTTACTGAGCGTTTGATATCACCACTTTTTTATGTTTCATTTTCTTAGGGCAAGAAGAATTCTATTATGAATGACAGGACGAAATAACCTTGGAGTTATGGAAGTTGCCTAAGGAGTTTCAATGTTGTTTTTCATTTCATGTTGTAATGATGAACTTATGTATGTATATTTTTTCCAATAATATTAAAATACTCTGTCCTTTGGGATTCGTATTCCTTTTTTGTATGCCAATGTAATCAAACAAGGCACTGGCTCTGGGAAACTGGGGTCGGGTCCTTACAATTACTTTCGTTATTTGAGAGTGGGGTTGAGAAAGATCCATTTATCCTAACCTATGATAAGGTAAATTTAATTTAATTTATATTTTTAAAATCACATAATCACACAACTAGTGTTCCTCAATCCTAAATTACATTACACAACTAAAAATTAAATCTATAATAGAATAAAATTCATGTCCATGTAATGAAAACAAGAATTTATAAAAACAAGTGTTCTTAAAAGATATACATTTTTTAATGCTTCACATATGTGTCTTTTATTTTCATAAAATGAATAGAGGGGGTTTTCAAAAGGAATGTTTTTTATCAGAACAACCATAAAACCATGCTCAATATGATTTTTAGTGGCCTTCTAGAGTAACATCATATTTAAAAAATTTATTTCTTTTATATGTTGGAGTTAGTTCCTTAAAACCAATTTCTGTGTACTTTATGATAACATGTATTCATTTTATAGAATATTAATAATCTCCTAATCTCATAATGTTTTTTTGAGTAATGTAGTATATGATAATGTCCTAAAAGTTGTATTCACAGTGAAAGGTCATAACAATTCCACGCTATAATAAGAACCCATAAGTTCTTTGATAGTATTATTAAATATAAGTTCTAAAGCCGAATGATATCATTTAAGAGACACAAATGATTCAGGCTATATTGGTGGAGACTCATAGGAATTTGATGCACATTTTCATGGGGTATGCCCCTGTTAACATCCAGTGTATGATATTATGAGAAAGAGACAATTCAGTAGGAAGTCCATATTTATATGTGTCATTGCATGTTTCTATCTACATAAGTGTGTATTGATCCTCAATATTTAATATTTTTATTAATTAGTATTATAAGTAATTTAATATTATGTATTATAAAAAACTATGATTCCATATGTTTGTAGAGAGGTAGGATACGTTGGGTGTGTCAAAAATAATATTCTGTTAATGAATAATGTGATAAAGGATTTTTCCTTTCTTTTTTTAAAAGATGTTGACCCTTTGATGGAAATGATATATCCTAAATAAATCCCTGACCATGGTGTTATATCAGGAAGTGAAATGTCTATAAAGTGAATGAAAGTGTTATCGAGCTCATAGGTTGATGACACCAGTATTCAACTTGCTTGATTAGATATATCATGATAAAGAGATTATATTACATAGTAAGCATCTGTATGAGATATTCTATCATTGTGAAATTAAATTTTTTCTATATGGGTTCCTTGGAATGTTTCTAGATTTCAACCATAGACATTAGTCCATTACTCCTAATTTCACAATGAAAGGGAACTAGAGGGTCACACACTATGTGTATCCATAATCTTAGTTAAATATTATTTTAGTATTTATTATTTAACAAGTTTAATAAATATTATTCACTCGAATTGTTTAATAATTATTTATTTTTTTCTTGATCATATATATTACTTCCCTATTTATTCAAGAGAATATTATGTGATAAAACATTTAAAAAACATTTATTTTTCATTTAGTGGATATAATATTTATTTACTTATTGAAAAATAATGAAGTGATATTTATTTATTAAATAAATAGAAATTATAAAAGGCTTGATAAATATTTTGGAGGAATGAAGGATTGAGTTTAAATGTCCGATGATAAATAATATATATATTTATCATTATTTTATTAAATAATATTTAATTTAATTTGCGTGTTTAACGCATATAAATAAATAATAATAATATTACCATTATTGAGATAAGGTTCTAAAGAGATTAAATAAATATTAAAGGGAACTTGTACAGTTTTTTATTTCTAACCCGAGTATTATATAATCCCAATTAAATTATTTTCAAGGAGTGAAAATTAATTTCTTTTGTGGTACACAAAAAAAAAAAATCAATAGAATCCTCTTGAAGCCCTAGAAATATCCCTTCTCCAAGAACATTTTAAAGATTGGATAAATATCTTCCTATTGCTTCCACTCTCGAGTCCATAGAGATCATGGGGAATCCTTTGGAATTGATTCTTGGGGTGATCAAATGAGAGACATGAAAAAGATAATTTCTATTGTGATAGAACCCATAGATTATTATAATGACATTCAATTATTTGTGTAACATATGTGGATCACCACTAGAGAGAATATATTCATCATTCCTACAATACAAGGATAGTATGACATGGATCCATTGTCAGATCCATCAACGAAGAAATAATTTTACACAAGGTAACTCATTGATTGATTAAATTAATTATAAATAATATGTGATGATATGATTCTTTGTTTTTGGTGTTTTATCCATTTTCTATATTCTTTTATTTATTTTTGTTGATCATTATATTTATCATCATGTAAATATCAGATAAATAATTTCTCATGAAAAAAATATGGGTATGACCCATCACATGATTCCTCTGATCTTGAAACCTACAACTTGTATCAAAGCATGTCACACAATTATTTTCAATTATTGAAAGATCATTTATTGATTTATACATTTATTATTGGTTTTTAATTCTAGTTTAATTGTTCTTTTTTCTTTATTTTGAGATCTAATTTCTTCCCGTTTGTTTCTTGTAAATATAATCAAATCAATTAATTTTATTAATTAAATAAAATCAATGATTATATCCAGAGGTGTCGAAGAATATGACCAGATAACACAAGAGTACACGCCATGTATCCCAGTGGTACATTTCATGTACAAGTGTTTACTGCAACAATAATTAATTCAGAATTAATTCAAGTCATTTCCATTTATTATGCATTGTGGATTTGATTATGAACCATGTGTTGATCGGGATAGCCAGATTCATGGTCATCCAGTTTTCATGTCATGAATTTCATATAGGATTCATAGTTCTTTAGTCATAGATGATCCTTGTATCTTCTTACATTGTCTACATTACAGGTTGTTGTGTAACTAGGAGACCACATACTGTGTAACCCATTTACACACCATGTACTTCAAAAATTTCCATGTAATAGTTGCACACCTATTCCCTAAGTGTATGTCATGGATAAATGGTGAGAATAATATATGGTGTGTATATTTATTGTACACACTATGTACTACTGCCAAATTTTTCATAATTAAAATTAATTTATTATATTGTGAAAACCTTATCAACATGTACTTTCTTATGTTCATTATGTTTATTGGACATTCCATGTGATTGTTTTTTTATATTTAAATGTTTAATTAATTTTTTTTATATTTTTTGGATCTATATATAATATATAAGTCAAATTATAGGTATTACTCTATAAAAATTGAAGCATTACATGATACGTAAAAATTAATAAAAATCACGTAAACCATGGGATCCTTAAGTTGAAAGTACACATCATGATATTACATGATAAGTCATGTATGACACATGTCATATGAGTAAACAATATACGAGTATTATATATGCAGTGTAGTTCAGACGAGTACTCATCGTGTTGACTCCATGGTACATTTTTTGTACATAGTTTATTTTAAAAATTTTATTTAATTTGTTTAAATATATTATAGATGATAATGTAAAGGAAATTCAAATTAGAATTATGATTAAAGAAATTATTAATTGAAGATGATAATTAATTGATTTGATAATTATTTTTCTTAGATAAGAAAAATTATAATTGAATTCCAATTATATTAAATGTATAAATAGATGCATGTCTGGGGATGATCATGATCCATGACCAGAACTTCTTATGTGATTGTTTTCATTTAATTTATTATTAAATTAAATTGTTGGCATGTGTGTTATATCTAATCTCATTATATATGGGTCTATATGCCCATGCTTTTTTATGTAAACCCCTTAATCAATCCATTGGTTCCCCTCACGTGTGTGTGAGTAAATGTATATGTAATGGATAGAGAAACGAAACATATTGAGGCATTTCATGTTTGGATCCAATGTTAAATAATACAAGATAAATATATAGGTGGAAAGCTGCAACACGAACAATAAATGGTTTAAGGTGTTTTCCCCTTGGTCATCAGTTTGTTTATCATCTTTTAGATAAAATAGCCATTAGTAAATGATCGTCATCATAGAACTTTATTGTTTTATTTCTGTCAAGAGTTGTGGTTATTTTATTATTGATGTTTTTTTGTGATCACATAAATTATTGAATTAACAAAAATGTAATATGGAAATAATATAATTTGGATTATGCATAAATATTATATTAGACATGGATAATAACATATGTAAATCCACTTAATATAAAAAGGCATGTAATAAAGAAAAAAATTTGAAGTTTTCATATAAAGACAAAATCCTTCAATTATATATATCAAGTCGGTATATCCTTCCACTACTTTAGTTAAAATCAAACCATAGTTCAATGTGCTTGACCAACCATTGTTGTTTTGATTTCAATTATCGAGGAATTATAACATGAAGTTTTGGTTTGAATTAAATTTGTTCACATCACATATTGACTTCCAAAGAAGGAAATAGTGTAACTAAATGGAAAAGGTTGAGGAAATCCAATTTATGGATTTCAAAATCGGGGAGACCACTAAAAAGATCAAAAAAATATGGGTTAATATAGTGGAAATTTGATATGCCTACCTAAAACCCTTCAAATTGGTTGACCAAACCAATTTTGGGGTGATGAGAAGTGGAATATGGATCATTTCCGCTATAATGTTCAAGAAACAGTATATTCAAAAACCAATAGTGATGGCTAGTGGGTTTCAATAAAATAATGGGATATTAATAAATATATTATTTATTTATTTGTCTAAATTTTATCAAATAATATTTTAATTCTCTACTAATATTATATGTAGAAACGATAATAAAAACGAATTCAAACATATCAAAATGATCCATAATTGATAAGGATAACTTTCTCACTTGCATAAATTTCTTAGAATGGAAAAGGCGCTTACACATTATCTTATTCCATGAAACAAATTGTATGTACTGGAGGAACCAATTCTGGTTGCACATGGTAATGAGGCTAGTGAGTAAGAGTAATATTTCTATGAAAAACATTTGAATGATGTAATATATGTTTAATGATTCATGCTATCATCTATGTCCAATGATATTTTGAAGCAACATAAGGATATGGAAGCCTATTACTTGATGTCTCACCATCAGGGTCTCTATCAAGAGAAGAGAAGAAAAGAGAGATATAAGATCTCCAATGCACTATTTATAACTAATATTTTATAGTCTTCACCACCTAGTCCTCAGGTATTCAAGATTATTAGGTATATTGAATGCTTATAAATCATATGGATTAAATTTCTTGATGAGTTGCACGTAGATCTCATACTTTCCGCACTACCCAAGACCTTCTCCAGATTTATTATTAATTATAAAATGTTAAATAATGATAATTGTCTTTCAGAACATCTTACATTGATTCACCAAGTGGATAATGATGTGGAACATGAAAAACTTGTGGTTTTTATAGTGATTTAGAAAAGGATGAACAAGATGAAGGGGATAAATACACATAACAAGTCTAAAGACCCTACGCACTATCATTCCAAGAAGATGAAGATACATATTCATATCAAGGAAAAGGAGGTAGTATGTTTTTCATGGGGAAAACACAACCAATAGAAGAGGAACTACTCCCAAATGAAAGGGGAATATAAAGGTGTGTTTATTATCAAGTGTAATCTTTCAATATCTACACATTTGGTAACATATACAAGTTATGGAGCTCACATTTGTATCCCAATTTATGAACCAATTAGATTCTAAAACATTTGTAGAGGATAGGTGGATTTTAGAGCATCGAATAGTGTGAGGATGGTTTCTCTCTCTATTGGTGACTACCACCTTGCATTGACAATATGAATGATATTGGTTTTAATAGATTTTTATTATATACAATTGTTACTAAAAACATAATTTTTTTATCATACCTAGTTGAAAATGGTTTAATTTCCATGTTTGGGAAGAAATTTTATTTATTTTTTAAGGAAATCATATGTTATGGTATGATGCATTTAAATAAAAGACTTTATGTATTAAATTAAAAAAACCCGCTAAAGATAATAGGTAACCAATCTTGTTCACACAACTCTTATAACACACAACTATGGAATCACTATCTTGGTCTGGTAAATAAGAAACATTTGACAATAACTTATAAATAAGATTATATAGAATCTATTAAGCTAAACCCACTTGAATTATGTCAATCTTTGATTACAAGGTTAAATTTCCAAACTGCCATTTAGTGGATAGGGTGAAAGGGCCACAGATGTAACCACACAATCTTTATTCAAGGTATAAATCCATTTAAATTCAGTGTAATTATTTTTATAGAACTAATATATATTTTTAATGAGGTCATTGGTGTTTTTGGGGGTGCAAGGGAATTGGTCGAGACTATAGCCCATATTTTTAGAAAAATAAGACTCATCACATGGTTAGAAGAAACTATGAAGGGTAGGCTGCATGATCTCTTCTAATCATGTATGGTTGGATAGTGGTCCAATAAGGGCACACTATTTTCCCTAACCATGCACCAGGGGTCACAGGCCGATGCGAGTATCTCATAAAAATGTAGCAGATGCGTTTTTCAGGATTGGTGCATAGTTTTTCTATCCGTACGACCTAACTATGCAGATAATATCTTTAAGAAGTAAGCCAATCATGGATGGCACATGGTTTGGCCAACTGTATGACCTGAAAAAATAGATAAAAATTACCATTCTTCCATTAATGACTTGTAATTCAAATCATCATCTTCTTTTCCCATTACAGTGGGAATAGTCTCCCATCTACACCAATTGGAGCTCCCAAATATCTCTTTCCTGGTTCTTCTATATCATAGTTGTTCGGACTTAGATTCATGTGACGTTAGTCTTATTGGTTATCCATCTGTGTGTACTCATTCCCTTTTACGATGCTCTCTATTTTTATTCCTCTCATTAGAGTTATTGAGATGTAGGCTTATATGCACAATTTTTAGGGCGTTGATTTGTTCTTCTATATTCTCTCAATCCAAACCAAATCTAGGGTTGACAATTGATGATCTGAGTTTTATAAGTTTGATGTAGGTGTTATACTACTTATCCATCATGTTTTGATGTTTTATAATGTGTTTTATCATTATGCACACTGGTTTTACCATGCGTGACTTAAATTTCATCTTCCTTCAATGGGATGACCTGTTAAACCCAAATAAGATTGAGATCAAGTAATATATATAGATCCATCCCTTTGGGTTTCCCCTCTTATATTCCTAAATGTATTTCATGTATATATGGCAAAAAAACCTATAAGAGTGTTTGGTTTCACTTTAAAATGATGATATCCCTTTGATATGTAATAAAAGGCTTAACATGATTGAGGCCCGTGATATTTAAAAATATTTGAATTGGTTAGAGGTGGGTGGTAATCCAACATCACCTAAATAAATGAAAAATGGTTACACCTTTATCGTTATATAATTTAAATGTTTAATGAATTGTTCATTGTGAAGTATTAAAGCCTATGGATATTATTGATAAGGATATATTGGCATGGAAACCCTAACTAAATCATACTAAACGGGCGTGACGACATTAGTAATATCTAAATGTGAATGAAGACCCTTGAACATTATATTTCAATATGAACATGGAAAACCTTATATAAATGTGATACCATATGCATATGATTTTCTTTGTGAAACTATACAGGCATGAAGTCCCTTGTGATACTATACAGTTATGATGACACATGTGATATGATAACGGGAATGGAGAACCTTTATATTGTGATAATATACGGGCATGGAGACCCTTTATATTGGGATAAAATTATTATACTGGGCATGGGGTCCCTATTATGTGATACTAGGCATGGAATCCCTGATATGTGATAATGGGAATGACATTCCTATTCTTGTGATACCGCTCATGGAATCCCTAAACTACTATACTTGTTATGACATCCCATATAAATATGATATTGGGCATTACATCCCTTGATACTTGTCCAGAGATATAGGAGCATAGGTCAAAGTTGGTAGTGTCGTCCTGGATTCCTTTCAGGAACCAAAGATGACCCTTTTCTAGTTACTATTACTACATTACATTATTATATCAACACACTTACATATTTTATACAAAGATTGGATATTTATTGATGTCATTGGTGTTGGCCAACTGAGATTTTTCTTACACACTATCTGGGATGCCTAAGGTACCCGGGAAGATTGCTTGCTTGGAGATGTAGAAAATCAAAATCATTGCCTTATGAATCCTTCAATTCTTGCTTTTCATAGGATGGGATCTTGGTAGTGATGACTATGATATATCATGGGATGATTGAATAGATTTTTTCTTCTTTTTATTTTTTTATAGCATGTATATTTCTTTTTTTCTACAACTTGTATCCATGTTTTTCTTCTTTATCGATATATGATATAAATTATCAATTTTTTTTTATAATATTTAGTTTTTAGATATTATTTTATTATTGTTTCTTGTTTGTTTGTAACTACTTCTGCTATGGTGGGTTACTCTTGTAGTCATTATAGTGTCTTCTTCAGCTATGCCATCTATTTAATCATTTTTATACCGCTTCCACTATTCATCTAATATTATCTTATCCATTGTGCTCTACTATGGTAATTATGGAATAATATACCAATGGTCACACCCCATAACCTTGCTACTAGTCTAAATCCTATGGATTTCAGGGTGATGTGCTTGAGTCCATGTGGCCCATGGGGATTTAGGAACCTCTAAGTGACACCCAGGTCCTAGACGTTACAAAGTAGTATCAATGGTTTCTTTTCATGACTTACTATTTTGAGATAATAGAAAATAGATTAGGAAGGTCGCAAGATTTGGTAATGAGATGTTCCTGTGATTAGTTAACCCATGTATAAGGAAAAACCAAATCACCTCAAATGGAAACTGTTATTTTATTTATTATTCTTATTATAGTTGAATTGATTCCACCATTGGGTGATGCACTTGAATTGTGATATTTCTATTTAAATTATTAAGGTATATCTAATATCCATGGCTTGACAAGATGAGGGAAATGAAGTATTGGGAATAAATCATATTAGCCACTTTATAAGAAATTCACAAGCCATTCATATGCCATGCCATATAGGAGCATTGTGTTAGTTGCATTGCCTGTGATTTCCATGAGTTATTTTAATTTTTTAATAGAATTTTTAAATTGATAATTATTCTTGTAGGGAATTTAGAAAACATAGTTAGTAATTAGAGTTCCAGACATAATGTAAAAAAATTCCTTTTTAGGTTATAACAGACATCATAAAGAGTCAACTATGGCACATTGAGTCATAGTCCATTTGTCAAATGGACTAGAATGTGTTATGGTATGGATTATATGGACACCATATTTCAGTCCATAAGGTTTATAGAACCATATTGATTAGATGTGGTGAAATATTTGGTTCAAACATTTAAAATGGAATTTAATACAAATATATAAATTTTTAAAGAATTTGGAATTAAAAAAACATAGAGCTTGACCCAGTTCTGACTTTAGTATTCGGTAGTAGGTTGCATCTATTGTGTGCTATATATGCGTTTCTATCACAAAAAAAAAACTAACTCACTAAGCTGGAAGAGGGGTGTGACTATTACACATAAAGGCTCTGTACCTGTTCTATTTTTATATCTGTGGATTATTCCATTATAAAAATTAATACGAGCCATGTATTTGGAAATTATAGAGTAATTCCAGCACAACATCCTCTGGTTGTATTCCAGAAGGATGATGAAGACCATGCTCTGGAGATGGTGGGACATGAGCTAATAGTTATACCTTTTGAAGCACCTCATGTGGTACCTAATCCTATTATAGACATGGGTGATGATGCCCTATTTTGATGATATTTCCAATGCTTTATGGAGACTATATAGGGATCATCATGTTGTGCCCCTTTTATGAGAGAGTTGACTAGGGTGTCCAACAACAGCATATTCTTATGTTTTCAGGGGATGGAATTCCATAGAATGCGTACTTATGGCACAATATGGTCATGTATATATTTTATATTATATAGTAACCTCTTTAGAAGAGAGTGAAACTCAATACTTACATGCTTCAAGGATCCGAAAACGCTGGTGGGATATTCTGAATCAGACTTGTCAATATCAGGAAGTGATGTGGAAGGATTTATAATTGAGATTATTTGATTATTTCTTTATAGATACCCTAAGGGAAATTAATTCTAGGGAGATTATGAACCTTCATCAGGGTTTGATTACATGTATGGACTATTCAGGTTATTTTATAACGATTCTGCGCTTTTCTCCAATTTTTACTTTTGATGAGCCAATGAAAGTGAGAAAATTTGAGGATTGTCTGAGGTATCCAATTCATTATTAGGAAAATGTTTCCTTTTGTCCTCCATATATAATATAATTATCTGGACCCTTATAACTGAGCATAACCTGAGGGATGTAGACGTTGTGAACCAAGTCAGTTCTGAACCCAGATAAATTAGTGGTTCAACTAATGACCAAAATCTGTGCTTTAACTCTATACATGTGAGTAGCGGTGGCTAGTTAACACCCACATATATTTATGTGGTATTTCACCACTGTGTAAAGCCTAGGCATTAGAATCCCTAGTGTCCCAGAGATCCCTTCGACTGCCAAGGTTTTGGAAAATTTGGAAATCTACAATGATACTATAGTACCTTCTCATCTATTTAGATTGGGAGAGGATATACTCTCGCAACATTTTCATGAGAAGGTTCAGTATATCCTTTAAAAAAAGGCATATAGAGTACTACTAGCCATACATGCAGAGTTGGAAGTCATGGTCGTGGTAGCCAGACTTCGTATTTTCAGCGCCAAAATAGTGGAATTGATCCCTGAAGTCAGTTTGTAGCATAGGGATGGAGATTAGTACATATCTATTCAATGAAACCCATTTTGGAAGAACAGGAAGTTGATCCATCTACAGTAAGAGGTACTATTATAGTAGCCTCTACTTACATTAATCCATTATTAAACACTGGTGCATCACATTCCTCCATATTTGTGCCTATTGTGGAGAGCCTCACACTTCATGTTGTGTGATCCTATGGCATTATGACACTTGATACATATTTGGATATATGTTATGAGAGTATACACCATTACAAGGAATGTGATGTTGAGGTAGGAAGCCATCTATTTTTTGGGACATCTTCATACTCAAGAAGACATGATTTAATTTTATTATCAGGATAGACTTGATGGTCCCCTATCATGACTATGGGGTTTTTTATCACTGGAGGCCATCTTTTACAGAACCATAGGGAAACACATTTATTCACAAGGGTGAGAGGGATGTACAAGATAATAGAGTTGAACAAATAAGCTAGGGATAGATGGAGAGATCTTCTAGATTTCCTACCATTATATGAATGATTAGGGACTACATCAGATTGAATTACCTCATATAGTTGATATATTGGGGGTTGTATTACCTGAAAAAATTTCTAGACTACCTCCTGAGAGAGAGGTATAGGTTTCTATTGAAGTAGTTCATAGAGATGCACCAATATAAATCACTCCATACAAGATGGATACTGATGATATTATAGAGTCTAAAGACATCTGGAGGATTTAGAGGATAAGGGTTTTATACTACATAGTACTTCTCTATGGGGTTCACTAGACCTATTCACGAAGAAGATATGTAGAACCCTCTTTCTTTATGTGGATTAACAGAAGTTATATCATCTTATATTGAAAAAAAGTATCACTTATATCACATAGATGATATTTTTGTCTAGCTTAGTTGAGAGAGAGAGGATATTCTTGAATATTGAACTAGGATTGTGATATCATCAGGTTCTAGTCACGCCTTCTGATATTCTATGTATGAATTTTTGTAGTCAGTACAACTTATATGAGTATATTGTTATGATTTTTGATCTTATGAACGTTCCTTCCATTTTCATGGTTCTGATGAATAGGGGTTTCTATCCCTATTTGGACTCACTTTACAGGATATTCATAGATGAAATGTCGGTTTATTCTCATAATCAGATCGACCATTCCACTCATCTTGATATCATTTTGAATAACATGAGAGAGAAGTGGTTGTTCGCTAATAACGACCCATACATTACATACATTGTTGTTACTTCATAATTGAAACACACTTATTACAACATATACCAAAACCATGAAAGGACCGTATATGTATAGTGTCTTTAGAAACTGAGAAACATAAAAAAATGGTTCATAAATCATCTACATTGTCTCCCTTTTATTTTATCATATCTAGAGTCCCTTTTGGCATATCTTACTTAATATCTTTCTTCCTGACCTAGGGAAAAGAAAACATACAAAAGGGTGATCTCAAATGCTCAGTAAGGGTAAACAAAAGAAATATCAATCACATCATATTCATAAGAACAAATCATTTTGGGAAATCATAACCTGTAAAAGAGATTATATAACATGGGATAAATCATAGTAGTGAAATGTAATACCAATAATCATAACTCAAAACATGAAACTTTTGGGTATACACACATAATCATATAGAATAATTTTTTATTAGTCAACACTCATTTCCAAGACTATCTTAGGGGACAAAGTCCATTTCTGCACCGAGTTCACTCCTCGTTTCAGTCATGTATCACTGAACCAGATTAACCTGCCGTTCCAGCCATGTCATCTCATGAGATATAAATCTTTACCCAATGAATTTGAGGGAGATATAGGTCCCACCAATCTCATAATTAAACCATTCTTATGTGTTCCACAAAATCATAAATCATACATCATATCATAACCCATGTAATAAAAATGGGATTCTTAAACTTCATGCCATCAAAACATAATCCATGTAAGATAAAAGCACATCATTAAATTAATTCCATCATCACATAATCAAATAAATGTAAATATAGGGATAGAAACAGAACCCTATATTATCTTAGATGGAAAATAATTTTGATAAAACACTTGAACTTCATTCTTGAGGAAAATATCCTTTCTATTTCAAAAACATTTTTCATTTCTTAACATGTCATAAAACTTTAAACTAAAAGAATTTGATTAAAAATAAACTTGAAAACGTATAAATAAAGAATCATTGAAATAATTTTCTAAAAGTCCATTCAGTCCGTATAAGTTAAAAAAACATTCTTCTTGTACTTTGGCTGGAAAAGTCAAAAAGTACCTCGTACGACAAAAGATTCCTTTCATATCTTTTACTAAAACTCACTGAAGGGTAAAATTGGATTTAAAAAATTGTAGGAGGATATAAATAATATTACATATTGACAAAACATGGATGTGGATGATAAATATTCCCCAGTAATTACAGAAGTATAAACAATAATGGATAAAAATTGAGATTGCAATATTTTCCCTTACCTTATGTCCGATTTGCTTTGTATGTGTCTAAACCTCCTGTATAATGATTTAAATAATGTTATTGACTTATTATAGAATCTTAATCATTGTTATTATATCATATATGGTCAAATTCTTAGCTTCTTAGTAGTAATATTTCATTCCTACTTGTTATTCGGGTGTTTATTGCTTTTTTGTTCTTCTGCATGTTTTGTTGAATAAATTATTATTCTTATTTTTAGTTTATAGATATCTCATTTTCAGAATGTTATTAGTGTAATATATATCATATTTATTCATTAAATTCATTCAATTAATTTATATAATCATTATGCAATGAAAATCATGTAGAACGATTCGCATCACATCGTGGAGACGATATGCCGTACGTACGGACGAGCGATGATATCGTTCCCATGATCATGAAATTGTATTAAATTGTATGTATACTATTTCAGAATCAATATAACTTCACAATAATAATATATAGTTATTCTTTACACCATTATACCCATCCATGTAAGGTGGTGGTGGAAAATAGATTACACCACGACGTGGAAACGGTATTCCGTATGTACGTACACGCTGTGATTTCATTTTCCGTAGGATGGATAGAAGGTGAAATAGGGTTGTTTCATAATTATAATAACATATAATTATATGAGTGATACTGATGTTATTACTTCATAATAAAACAACTAAAGAAGAAGAAGTAGAGGAAGAAATAAATTTGAAAGAATCGGTAACAGACATTACCTCTTCTTTGAAGCACCTCTTCTTAATCTCCACTTAGGGAACTAAAGATGGTCTTTGAAGAAGACCAAGACCTCTAGGATGTTTATAGGTTATTGGAGAAGATAACTTTGCAGGGCTTGGCCGAGCATGAAGTCTCTAAGTGGTGTGAGGAGGAGAGGGAGGAGATGTCCTTTTATAAGGGAGGAGAGGGGCACTTTAGGAGAAACTTAAAATATTATTTTATTATAAAGTCATATTCAGTTTTTAATAGCTCAAAATTGATTTATTTAGAAGATAAGGTGGGTATGGGTCGAAATACTTTCAACCAATAGATTTTAGACATGTTTAGGTCATTATATCAACCTTATTGTTTAGTTTGAACTCCTAGTTAATTAGATTGACATTTACAATGTCACTTTGTATTTTTATATTATATAGTTAATAAACTTACCATATACATCCAAGCGACCCACAAGTGGTCCATTAAGGACAAAACTATCATGATATAAGTATCTTGGCCAAAAATTTGGTTTTTAGTAATATAATAACAATTAATAATATAGTATTTGTTTTAAAAACTATTTTATGTCAATTTTGACACTATTAGGTAATTGATTTTTTTGAAAATCCTAACAGAATGATTAGTTCAAAAAAAGTTAATTAAATAAATACTAAAATGTCATATTAATCTATAAAATTAGTGGAATTCATAAAAAGTCTCAAATTACATTTATTTGGGTATTTATATCATCAATTATGTTAATATTTCATTAATAAGATAATTATTGCATCATCATTGTGTCATAAATAAACTAAATTATTTAATGTCTAAAAATTATAAATAAAATACCATTATGTAGGAAATATTTTTATATTTTAAATGAATATTTATAGTCAAATTTATCTTATGTATAACCCTATATTAAGAATTATTTAGTTATTAAACTTTGATTTTAACTATTTTAACCCTTCTTTAAATAAATTAATAATAAATGTCGTAATCTAATCCAAGTGGACATAAATGGTCATATTTTATTCCTAAGGTTGTTTTTGGTCGAATCACTCTTATTCTATAGAATTAGGACATGTGTTAGGGTAATAATAATATCATTATTACCCTTAATTAACCTATTTACTTTTAACCGTGGTAAATAAAAGTAAACAGTTACTATTCACCAAAAATTATTTTCATCTCATTGAACCACATTTTACACCTTAATATTAACCATGTCTCTCGGAATTTTGAAATTCCACTCACAGAAGCGGTAAAATTACGTTTTATGTAAATTTGCAAATTCTCCTAGGAGGTGGGTAAAAGACGGTGAAAAGTTCAATAAACTTTTTATATATCTAAAATTATTATAAAATGACTCCAATGAATTAATTTGAACTTATATAGGTATTATGTATCAATTTTCACATAAAATAAATTTAAATAAAATAAATTATTATTAAAATAAAAAGTCGGTTTTTAAATAGTAACCCAGTATTTTCACTATTCATAAAAAATTGAATGTTTTCAGAAAAATACAAAAATTTCACCCTAAGCAAATTTCAATATTCTGAATCCAAAAATTAAGTCAATTTTGGAAAATAAAAATTATAAAATTTCAAAAATTGGGTATTACTATTAATAACGGCTAGTTTTAATAATATTTTAATAGCATATCGTTGTTTAGTGAAACTCGGTATTGCGTACAACGCAAGCTATCGAGGAAGGTCGTGATTGCGTGTAAAGAAATCCAAGCTAGTGTTGTGTGTAGTGAAATATACCTTTGATGATGTATATGACATAAAAAAAAATATTTCTCATAAAAATCTTGGGTGTTACATTCTACCCCCCTTAAAATGAATTTCACCCTCGAAATTCATCACTTTGTAACAAACAGATGAGGATACCTCCCCCTAATCATATCCTCAAACTCCCATGTAGCTTATTATAATTGGTGGTTCCTCCATAAAACCTTCACCAAGCGAGTGGTCTTGTTCTGTAGGACTTTTTCGCTATGATCCAGAATCTCTATAGGATGTTCTTCATAAGAATGATCTTGCTCCAGCGGTACAACTTCTGAGCTGAGTACATGTGAAGGATTGGGTATGTACTTTCTCAGGAGAGATACATGTAACACATCATGAACATGAGATAGATTAGGTGGAAGTTCCAATCGGTAAGCTACCTTCCCGACACGATCCAATATTTCGAAAGGACTGATATACCTAGGGATCAACTTTCCCTTCTTTCCAAATGTCATTACTCTCTTCCAAGGAGATATTTGTAAGAACACTTTATCACCCACTTCAAACTCTAGGTCTTTTCTTAGGTTATCGGCATAACTTTTTTGTCGACTCTGAGCTACTCTTATGTGTTGTTGAATAGATCTGACCATTTCTGTCATCTCATCAATATAATCAGGTCCTAATAGCTTTCTTTCCCCAACTTCATCCCAAAAAGTTGGAGTCCTGCATTTATTTCCATAGAGGTCTTCATAAAGATCCATCTGAATACTGGGGTGAAAGCTATTATTATAAAAAAATTCCACCAAAGGTAGGTGTTGATCCCAACCAACTTTGAAATCCATAGAGCAAGCTCTTAACATATCTTCTAGAGTTTGAATTGTCCTCTTAGACTGACCGTCTGTCTGAGGATGATATACAGTGCTGAAACTCAACTCTGTATCCAGAGTATGCTGAAGACTTCTCCAAAACATTGAGGTAAACCTTGGATCCCCATCAGATATAATGTAATGTGGTAATCCATGCAATCTTACCACTTCCTTTACATATATCATGACAAGCTGATCCAGAGAGAAATCCTTTCTAATAGCATTGAAGTGTGCAGACTTTGTAAGATGATCAACTATGACCCAGATAGCATTATTTCCATTGGATGTTTTAGGAATTCTAGTGACAAAGTCCATAGTGATGTTTTCCCATTTCAATTTGGGTATGGGTAATGGTTATAACATCCCCATAGACTTCTGTCTCTCAGATTTAACTTTCTAACAAACCAAGCATCGAAATACATATTCAGAAACATCTCTTTTAATTCCATCCCACCGGAAGTACTATTTCAGGTCCCTATACATCTTCGTGCTTCCAAGATGAATGGAGAATTAAGAACTATGAGCCTCATCCAGCAGCTCCTTCTTTAATTCTTGGATGGGAGGAACACGAACCTGATTCCCGAACCTTATTATCCCATCAGAATCAAGGTTGAATTCAGGAACATTTCTCACCTTCTTTTGTAACTCTACATCTTCATTTATGTGCCTCTTTAATCTTCGCATGTATAAATGGTAGAACATTCATTTGAGAAAGATAATATTTTTCCCCTTCCATTATAATTCCAAGATCTATCCTTTGTAAATCCATAAATATTGGATATTTTGTGATCCTCATCATGGATAAGCTAGCATGGTCTTGTTGACTTAATGCATCTGCCACTTTGTTTGCTTTCCCAGGGTGATAATGAATTGAGGAGTCATAATCCTTGATCAGCTCCAACCATCTTCTTTGGAGCATATTCAGATCCTTTTGAGTGAAAATATACTTGAAACTTTTATGATCAGTATAAGTGTCACACCTTTCACCATAAAGATAATGCCTCCAAATCATTAATGCAATGATTACCAGATCTAACTCCAAATCATGAGTTGGGTAATTTTGCTCATGGATTTTCAACTGTCGTGAGGCATAAGCTATCACCATATAATTTTTCATGAAAACACACCCCAATCCCTTCTTGGATACATCACTGTAGATCACAAACATTTCTCCACTACAAGGCAGTGTGATCACAGGTGCACTCGATAACCTTCTTTTCAATTCCTTGATATTCTCTTCACATTCCTCCGTCCAAACGAACTTAACTCCTTTTCGAGTCAACCTGGTTAGTGGATTAGATAATTGTGAAAAATCTTTTACAAAACGTCAATAATATCCAGCCAAACCAATAAAACTTCGGATCTCAGTTACTATTGTTGGTCTCGACCATCTTTCGATAACCTCTATTTTTTGTTGGATCCGCAGATATCCCCTCTTTTGAGATTATGTGACCCAAAAATGCAACTTTTTGAAGCCAAAATTCACACTTGGTAAATTTGGCATAAAGCTTCTCCTTTATTAGGGGTTTCAATACAATTCTCATGTGATCTTCTTGTTCTTTCTTTCTCTTTGAATAGACAAGAATATATTCTATAAAGACTACCAGAAACTGATCATGATAGTCTCTACAGACTCTATTCATCAGATCCATGAAGATGGAAGGTGCATTAGTAAGACCAAATGGCATCACTATAAATTCATAGTGTCCATACCCTATACGGAAAGCCGCCTTTGGTATATCCTCCCTTTTGAGCCTTAATTTATGATACCCTGAACTAAGATCAATCTTGGAAAAGTATTGAGCTCCATGTAGTTGGTCAAATAGGTCATCAATTCATGGGAGATGATATTTGTTCTTGATAGTGATATTGTTAAGTTCTCGATAATCAATGGAGAGTCTCATTGATCCATCATTCTTCTTAACAAACAGAACAGGTGCTCCCCAAGGTGATGCACTAGGGCGTATGAATCCCTTGTCAAGATTCTCTTGGAGTTGCTTCTTCAATTCCTGCAACTCAATTGAGGCCATTCTATAAGGTGTCTTTGAAATAGGCAAAGCACCGGTATGAGTTCTATTGAAAACTCAACTTCATGATTTGGTGGAAGACCAGGAAATTCCTCCTGAAAGGCATCATCAAAATCCCGTACAATGGGAATATTCTTAATCATGAGTTTCTCTCCAACAATTTGAGATAAATAACCTTCATTTAGTGGAATCAAGACCCATAAGACGGAAGAAATTTCCACGTGAAGGTTATGTTCATCCTTGCATTGATAGACGATCATAGATTGATCTGGAATATGAAATGAGACTTACCTTATTTGGAAATTGATATGTTCTCCATATAAAGAAAGCCAATCCATGTCAATAATCACATAAAATTCCACTATAGGAAGGATCACAATATTTTTAGGAAGAACTTTCCCACAAACATCAATCGGAGAAGAATTATAAACTTTTGATGCGACTGTTGTGCCATTAGGGGTTGTCACAACAAACTCAATATCCAACTGATGAGGTAATACGGCGATACACTTAGAAAATTCTTTAGAAATAAAAGAGTGGGTGGATCCAGAATCAAATAAAACATTTTCTACTTTAGAGTGGATGGTAAGTGTACCTTTCACCACTTCGTTATCATACTCAATATCACTGATAGAAATTACATGTGACTTTCCTTTGTCTTTATCCTTAAGAGTTTGTTAACATCGATCATCATCAACAACCCTTGGATTAGGGAATTGATTGGCATAATTCCCTATTTCCTTGCACTTGTATCATTGAAGTGTAGGAGGTGCACTCTGTGTAGTCGTTTCTTTGTTCGCATCACTAGACATCTTCTTCCCTTCATTACATCATTCAAATGCCCAATGACCTTCTTTTCCACATTTTAAACATTTACTTGTCCATTTAAGACAGCTCCCTCCATGATTTTTTCACACTTTGAGCATAAGGAAAAACTCATATTCTTTTTAGTGTGCTCTTTAGATTTCACTTTGAATTCCATTTTCCTCTTCTTATCATGCCCATATGACTGAGGGGTTACTCCAATCTTCATCTCATCCTTGAGAGCACATCGATCGATTTCCTCGTAGCTATTTATGTCCCTTATGGATAACTCCCTTCGAAGACTTGGTTTAAAGATACTAAAGAATCGATTGATCTTACTCTCAGGTTGGATAATAATCTCAGAAGTTTACCTTGAAAGCCTTGTAAAATTTGCTTCTTAGGTACCAACAAATTCATCATCCTTTTGCATCAGTTCAAGAAACACCTTCTCCATCTTTGATCGAATAATATGAGGGAAGTACTTATTGAAAAATAAGTTCTTGCACTAGTCCCATTCTATGGACTCAATTTCATCTCTTGGCCTCATATTCTTGATAATATTCCACCATTGATCAGCATCACCTTCGAACCGATACACTTCTAAGATGACTTTTTCATGTTCAAAACATTTAAGAACTGAAAATATCTTTTCAGTGGTACTGATCCACTGTTCAACAACTAATGGATAAGTAGACCCTCTAAATGAGGGTGGATGCTACCTCATGAAGGATTCAACAGAATGTTGCAACTTCCTTTTCTTGTTTGGAAGTATTGAATGATTCATAGCTTGAGAAAGTTGTGTGAGCATGGCTACAAGATTTTGTGATCCAGCTCCCATAACATTTGGTTGTTCAGGGGGACAATCATTGCATTGCCTGTCACATTCCGCATTAAGAAAGTTCCTTCGGGTTCCAGCCATTGACTAAAACCAAAAAGAATAGTGTGAGAAACACTAATTATAATAGAAAAAACACATAATCAAGAATTAATTTCACACTTAAGGTCTTATCATAGGTTATTCATGACCATTACTAAAACACTAAGATTGTGTTATATGCTTAGAATTATCCTTAGGGTTCTAACTAAGGCTTTCACATCCTAGTTTCCAAAGGTTGACTATACCTTTCCCCTGATACCAACAATAACGACCCATACTTTACATACATTTTAATTACTTCAGAATTGAAACACACTTATTACAACATATAAAAAAACCATGAAAAAACCATGAAATGACCGTATAGGAATAATGTCTTTAGAAATAGGGAAACATAAACAACTGGTTTATAAATCATCTACATTTTCTCCCTTTTATTTTATCATATCTAGAGTCCCTTTTGGCATATATTACTTAATATCCTTCTTCATGACCTGGGGAAAAGAAAACATACAAATGGGTGAGCTCAAATGTTTAGTATGGGTAAACAAAAGAAATATCAATCACATCATATTCATAAGAACATCACATTTTTTGAAATATTAACCTACAAAAGAGATCATATTACATGGGATAAATCATAATAGTGAAATATAATCCCAATAATCATAACATAAAACATGAAACTTTTTGGAATACACACATAATCATATAGAGTCATTTATTATTAGTCAAGACTCATTTCCAAGACTATCTTAGAGGGCAAAGTCTATTTCTGAACTGAGTTCACTCCTCGTTTCAGTCCTGTATCACTGAACCTCATTAACCTGCTGTTCCATCCATGTCATCTCATGTGATATAAATCTTTAACCAATGCATTGGAGGGAGATATAGGTCTCACCCATATAATAATGAAACCATTCTTATGTGTGCCACAAAATCATAAATCATACATCATAGCATAACCCATGTAATAAAAAATGGGATTCTTAAACTTCATGACATCATAACATAATCCATGTAAGATAAAAGGATATCATAAAATTAATTCCATAATAACATAATCAAATAAATGTAAAAATAGGGATAGAAACAGAACCATATATTATCTTAGATGGAAAATAATTTTGATAAAACACTTGAACTTCATTCTTGAGGAAAATATCCTTTCTACTTCAAAAACATTTTTCCTTTCTTAACATGTCATAAATATTTTAAATTAAAAGAAGTTGATTAAAAATAAAATTGAAAACTTATAAATGAAGCTTCATGGAAATAATGTTCTAAAAGTCCATTCGCGCCATATAAGTTAAAAAAAATATTCTTCTCGTATTTTGGATGGAAAAGTCAAAAAGTACCTTTTACAACAAAATATTCCTTTCATATCTTTTACTAAAACTCACCGAAGGGTAAAATTGGATTTAAAAAATTGTAGGAGAATATAAATAATATTACATATCGACAAAACATGGATGTGGATGATAAATATTCCCTAGTAATTACCGAAGTATAATGAATCTTGGATAAAAATTGAGATTGCGATATTTTCCCTTACCTTTTGTCTGACTTGCTTCGTACATGTCTAACCTCTTGTATAATGATTTAAATAAAGTTATTGACTTATTCCAGAATCTTACTCATTGTTATGATATCATATATGGTCATATTCTTAGCTTTTTATTAGTAATATTTCATTGCTACTTGTTATTCAGGTGTTTATTGATTTTTTGTTCATTTGCGTGTTTTGTTGAATTAATTCTCATTATTATTTTTAGGTTATAGATACCTCATTTAAAGAATGGTATTAGTGTAATATATATCATATTTATTCATTCAATTCATTTATATAATCATTATTCAATGAATATCATGTAGAACGAGTCGCATCACATCGTGGAGATAGTAGGCCGTACGTACGCACGAGCGATGATATCGTTCCCATGATCGTGGAATTGTATTTAAGTATATGTATACTATTTAAGAATCAATATCTCTTTACAATAATCATATTTAGTTATTATTTACAACATTATACCCATCCATGTATGGTGGTGGTGGAAAACATATTACACCACAACGTGGAGACGGTATTCCGTACGTACGCACGCGCGGTGATTTAACTTTCCATAGGATGGATAGATGGTTAAATAGGGTTGTTTCATATTTATAATAACATATCAGTATATGAGTGATACTTATTTTATTACTTCATAATTAAACAACTAAATAATGAGAAGTAGAAGAAGAAATAAAGTTGAAAGAATCGCTAACGGACATTACCTCTTCTTTGAAGCGCCTCTTCTTAATCATCTCTTAGGAAACTAAATATTGTCTTTGAAGAATACCAGGACCTATAAAATGTTTATAGGGAAGTGGAGAAGATATATTTTTATGGGTGTGCCTATCTTGAAGGCTCAAAGTGGTGTGAGGAGGAGAGGGAGGAGGTGTCCTTTTATAAGGGAGGAGAGGGGCACTTTAGAAAAAACTTAAAATATTATTTTATTATAAAGTCATATTCAGTTTTTAATAGCTCAAAATTAATTTATTTCGAAGATAATGTGGGTACGGGTCGAAATCCTTTCACACAATAGTTTTTAGACATGTTTAAGTCATTATATTAACCTTATTTTTTAGTTTTTACTCTTAGATAATCAGATTGACATTTACCATGTCACTTTGTATTTTTATATTATATAGTTAATAAACATACCATATACAGCCAAGCGATCCAAAAGTGTTCCATTAAGGATACACCTATCGTGATATACGTATCATGGAAGAACCTTAGTTTTTTTGGAATATAATAACAATTAATAATATAGTAGTTGTTTTTAAAACTAATTTATGTCAATTTTGACACAATTAGGTAATTGATTTTTTGTGAAAATCACAACAATATTATTACTTATAAAAAAGATAATTAAATAATTACTAACATATCATATTAACCTATAAAATTATTTTAATTCATAAAAAGTCTCAAATTACATTTATTTGGGTATTTATAACATCAATTATGTTAATATTTTATTAATAAGATAATTACTGCATCATCATTGTGTCATAAATAAATTAAATTATTTAATGTCTAAAAATTATAAATAAAATAAAATTATGTAGGAAATCTTTTTATCATTCTAATGAATATATATAGTCGAATTTATCTTATGTATAACCCTATATTAAAAATTATTTAGTTATTATACTTTGATTTTAACTATTTAAACCCTTCTTTAAATAAATTAATAATAAATGTCCTAATCTAATCCAAGTGGACCTAAATGGTCATATTTTATTCCTAAGGTTGTTTTTGGTCGAATTACACTTATCCAATAGAATTAGGACATGTGTTATGGAAATAATAATATCATTTTTACCCTTAATTACCCTATTTACTTTTAACCGTGGTAAATAAAAGTAAAAAGTTACTATTCACCAAAAATTATTTTCATCGAATTGAACTAAATTTTACTCCTTGATATTAACCATGTCTCTCGGATTTTCTAAATTCCACTCACAAAAGCGGTAAAATTATGTTTTATGTAAATTTGCAAATTCTCCTAGGAGGTGGGTAAAAGACGGTGAAAAGTTCAATAAATTTTTTATATATCTAAAATTATTATAAAATGACTCTAATGAATTACTTTGAACTTATATAGGTATTATGTATCAATTTTCACATAAAATAAATTTAAATAAAAGAAATAATTATTTAAATAAAATGTCAGTTTTTAAATAGTAACCTAGTGTTTTCACTATTCATCAAAAAATAAAAGTTTTCAATAAATACCAAAATTTTACCCTAGGCTAATTTCGATATTCCGAATCCAAAAATGAAGTAAATTTTGAAAAATAAAAATTATAAAATTTTAAAAAGATGGTATTACTATTGATAACAGCTAGTTTTAATAATATTTTAATAACATATCGTTGTTTAGTGAAACTCGGTATTGCATACAAAGCAAGCTATTGAAAAAGGTCGTGATTGCATGTAAAGAAATCCAAGCTCATGTTGTGTGTAGTGAAAGATTATGTTGATGATTTATATAACATAAAAACAAATATATCTCATAAAAATCTCGGGTGTTACAATGCTAAGCTCAGTAAATGTCATTTTTGGATCAACAAGGTTAATATTATCTCATAGGCATAAGTTTCAGTTGACCTAATGAAGGCCAGAGTTGGGTTTACCCAGAAACAACCCTGGAAAATATTTTACATATGAAGTTTCTTGGGGCTATCTTGTTACTACATGAATTTTATGAGGTACTTATCCCACATAACAACACCTCTTACATGATTGACTAAGATGGGTGTGATGTTTATTGGGTTTTACTCCTACATGAAAACTATTATGGAGAAAAAAAGGAGATTGAATTTTGTGTCTATCCTGATTCTACTATGGTCGGAAAGGAGCTAATTAGTCTATTATGATGAATTAGGTATCAGGCAAGGAGCAGTTTTGATAAAGGTAGAGATAGTCATTGTATACATGTCATGGTCATTGAGGCATCATGCACAATATCGACATAGAAGATATTGTAAATTCCATGTGTTGTTTGGGGAATTACCTACTAGGAGAGCATTGTTTTTTGAATTCACAGACCAAAAAATACTTAGGTATATTGGTCTCACCCAAATTTACCCAATTAGTTAGGGTTATGTGGTCGCTTGTAGTGTAGCTTGGGTGGTCGAATCCTTAGAGACCTAAGAAGAAACCTACAAACATGTAAATTTTATGGAGAGTTTTTGGTTATCAAGTGGAAAAATTTGGGATTATTTTATATGGGTTTAAATGAGAATTAAGAGACCTCAGTTAATTAAAATTATGAGAATGGGTTGATCCTAGTTTATTATAAGGGACAGATTGTATGAATTTATTTTTCAATTATTTAAATTTCATTAACATGAGAATATCTCATTCAATTAAATAAATATAACCTCATCACTTACTAGTTTAAAACCCTCACAAACACGAGATAATCATCTATACACATATAGGATCATTTTCATGAGAAATCCTATTTAAAGGATGTTATAAGAACATGAAATGTGAGATGATAAAATTCAATAAGGAAGTAGAAGAGAGGAAATCATTGAATGAAAAACTCAAATAAAAGTAATTATTAAACATTTAAGAAGTGCGAAATATATTTTAATCCATCTCTTTCCTACCCCCTTAGATCAACCCATAAGAGTGTTATACATCCATTGACTTTATTCTCTTAATGGATGTGGGAAGTAGACTCATGAGGATGAAATTAATGAAGTAAAAAACAATAAAATAATGACCACTTTGTAAAGAATTTCACAAGGTATGGTGTGAATAAGTTCACACCTTGAGGAATAAATATCAATGTTATAATAATAAAAATATAATTAGAGTATAAGAAGTAATTTTATTAAGAAAATAAGGTGATTTGAACATCTTATATGAGAAAGAAATCTGATTTCAATAAAAGTGACAAAATTACATTACTGTGGAATAAACACCATGAATCCTCAGTTCCGTCAGCAAAAAAGCATTAAATAGTAATTTCAATAGGCTTGGGTTGAGAATCCAACATTTTATCTCACCCCAATTAATAGTGGATGGCATAGGTGGGTGGAAGGCTAATGGAGAGATGAGTTTTCCACCCTTGACAAAATTCATAGCCAACTTGCATCCACCAATGAGAGGAAAAAATATGACCATATAGATGGCATAAATATTTAAAAAATTGAAGAAAAATTGAATATAAGGATGTATCCTGTAATCCTATAAAATTTCAACCCAAATGGATGTTTTGTTTTTGATATATGGTTGAAATAGTAGGCTATTTTTCTAGGCCACTAAATCTGGCGTAGAATTTCATTCTCAATATGGGAAGCATTGAAGTACCCTCAAAATTAAGAATTATATATGGACACAATATAATGAAATGTTCCCCATGATTTTTTATAACTTGATATAAAATTTTATCATTATTGATCATGGATATTTCTTGATACAATAATTTTATTGGGCTTCTGTCCAATTCACATTACCCAGAATGTGTTGCAATGAAATCCCAATTTGGTCATATTCCAATGTGATTATTCAAGTGATATAGAAGAATGAAATATTTCTAATGTAATTGAAAACCTGAAAATAGAATATCAAATTAATATCAATATCATTGGGGTATTAATAATGTGTATCAAAACATACCTCATAATAGCGCACTTTTAGAAAAAATTGCAATCATGATTTAAAATAATTATAAAATTATATAATGCACTAAAAATAGTGTTTTTGAATAATGAATAACATGAATATTATAATATTCACAATGAATATTTTCCTCTTTTTGTGAAAAACCACACCCAAACCCGAGTTTTCTTAGTCTCGAGCGAAATGTATCTCAAAAATATGAAATTCAAAATCTATTTTCCTAATTTTTTTAATACACAATGCTTACCAAAAGACCTCATTACCAAAAAATTATTAAATCCATTAACATATTTTATTACAATATGGATTCAAAATCATATTTCAATCCCATTCCAATTCATTTGTTCAAATTCATAGCCATATTTCATCTAACTCCAATTAAGCATTGTGAGGTTTTGTGTGTCACAATAGACATGGGGGTTAATATTTTTTCAAGGGTAAAATAATGGAATTGCTAGGTGGAATCACATTTTAATATTAATATGTGTATTGTTTTTTTTTGTTTTTTTTTGTTTTTTAGTATGTTTTGCATGGCAATTGAAATTGAAATCAGTCAAGTGACCCCTTGTAGTGAGACTTTACAGATGAATCCAAGTCTCATTAACCTTGGGGCACCAAGTAATGATCACATACATGGGTATCATATTTAGTTAACTCAATTAAAAAAATCAAATTTCCATAAATAGAGATAAATTGCCCAACTCTGGGATAGAAAACTATGGAGTCATGATCCCAAAGTGTTGAAAGAGAAACATTAGGTCAATCCTTTACTCTGCACAAAATTATAATTTATTTTGATTTTTTGAATACTCATGTTAGATTTAAAATGAACACCAGACATATGTCATTTATTATGGGAACACAATAACTAAAATTAATAACCCCCCCCCCCCGATCCAAAGCATGTGTGTTGTGAAATATTTATTAAATGAATGAAAATATAAATGGTGAAAAATCACTTTAGACATCCAACCTTTCCCAAATCTATTCTCATTAACTTATACATGGATTAAACTCTAAATCAATGCATGTAAAATTATTTTATAATTAGTTTCTATGTTTTCAATGCATATTATCATGTTCATGGTTAAATATTTTTTCTTCCACATTTTTTTGATTTCAAATATTTTTTTTGAACACAAAAACAAGTTTTTATGCCCCCTCCCAAACCTAGAATTAAATTTTACCAAGTGTTTTAAGAAAATAGAATCTAGAAGGGGGTAGAGGAAATGAAGAGGAGTTAAAAAGGAAATTGGTAGTTATAATCATGGAATGAGGTCACCTGGTGGTTTAAGTTAATGTTAGAACTGCTCCCATTTAATCCCTTGATCCCCATGTCACTCATACAAGCCTCATCAATGATGGTAGTTTGTGTTAGTACACCTATGATTTTTCTAAAGATTCATTAATCTCAGCAGCTCCTCAATCATACACACCAACACAATTAGAATGCAATGGAAACACCTTAAGGTTCTATTAATTAAAAATAAACAATAAAAAAAGAAAGAAAAAAACATACTGATTTATTTTAAAACTCAAAACCTCAAGGAAATGTACAAGTAAAGCGTGGGTTGCCTCTAGAAAAGTGATTTGTTTAATGTCATTAGCCTGACATGGAACCTAAATCTATCAACTTCTTTCTGGTACATAGGTTTTCTTAGGTAACTCATTATCTGTTTCTTGTTTATTGAAGGACTTAATGAATGGTTTTAACAAATGACCATTGTCATTGAAGACATGACCACTGGTGGAATCCTGAATCTCTACTAGTCCATGAGGGTTCACATGATTTCCTATGTAAGGGATGGAACAACTAGACCATTTCTTGGGTGTAAATAAAGTTTGGAAATATATAGGGGAACAAATTTTACAGTTCAAATTGTTTGACTTTAAGATTCCTAGATTGGTAGGCTTGAACTCTATCTTTATAGATCCTTGTATTTTTCTATGACTCTATCTTAAGTTCCCCATGATTATTAAGATCTCATTTCCTCATTTTTTGGCCAAATATATTACAATGTTCATTTTTTATTTCCCAAAAGGACTTGTTTTCAATTTCAACAGGTAAATGGAATGTTTTTCTATAAACTAACCTATATGGTGAAATTCCTAAGATGGTTTTGAATAAATTACGATATTCACCAAGGGAATCCATGAGTTAATAAGACCAATCATTCATAGATGGATTTCCATTTTGTTCAAGATTTTTATTAATGTACATATTTTCCAACTCGTCTTTACCATTGGTTTTATGATGGTAAGATATGGAAACATTGTATGAAATAACATACTTGTATATGAGTACTGAGAAGGGACGATTGTAGAAATGGGTTCCACAATCACTAATAATAGACCTAGGAATTCCAAATCTAGAAAATATTTTCTCTTTTAGGAATCTAATCACAACATGTCAGGCATTATACACTGTGGGAATGACCTCAACACATTTTGAGACATAATAAATAACTAAGAGGATGTTGATATATCCTAATTGTTTGGGAAGAGTCCCATGAAATCAATTCCCTAATAATTAAATATTTCGATGACCACAATGAGAATTAGGGGAATTTTATTCAATTTGGCAATGGATCATAATTGCTGACATTGAGGAAAATTTTGGTAGAATTTGTAGGAATCATTAGTGAGGTTAAGCCAGTAGAAACCACTTTCAAGGACCCTTAAAATGGTTTTCATTGTGGAAAAGTGGCCTCCACATGCCTCTATAAGGTAAAATTTTAGAATGGATTATTTTTGAGACTCAGAAACACATCTTTTAATGATTTGGTCAGGGAAAACATTTAAAGTTATGGAACATCGAACACATAATGTTTGACATTAGAAAGAAATTTACTCTAAGATTGTATCCTGATGAATTTTTGAATTTCACCTGTAACAAAGTTTTTTTCTATATTAGCATACCATGGGCAGTCACTCATATAATAGAGGTGCTCATTAAAAAATGAATCAGACACAGAAAAAAGATTTTAGTTGTCTTTGAATTCTATTATAGACATGTGATCAACTATAACATTTTCATCACCCTTTTTATATTTAATGGTAAAATCAAAAACATTATGGAGAAGGAACCACCTAATAAATCAAACTGTGAAATATTTTTTTTGGAAAAGTTATTTCAGAGTTGAATGATTAATGAATATAATGAATGGGGATCCTAAGTGATTGTACATGAATTTATCTAAGGAAAAGACAACAACAAGTAACTCTTTTTTAGTGGTGGTGTAGTTTATTTATACATCATTTAATGATTTACATTAATGTGTAAAGAAACATGGATCTTTCTCACAATGTTATCCCAACAAATCTCCTACAAAAAAGTCACTCACATTAAACACGTGATCAAATGATAGTTTCTAATTAGGAGATTTCATGATAGGTGGGTTTATAAGAGTTGACTTGAGTGTGGATAATGACTCATCATAGTTGTTTGTCTATATAAATGGAGCATCCTTCACCAAAATATCACAAAGTGGTCAGGAAATAGAGCTAAAATTCTCAATAAATCTTCAATTAAAACTAGCATATCCTAAGAGGTTCCTCACTTCCTTGATAGTTTTTTGGGAGGGAAGGCGGAGAATGATATCAAACTCGTCACTTCCAACTACAATCCCTCTACCAGTGACCAGATGGGCCAGAACAAGTACCTCCATTACTGTGAAATGACATTTTTCCCAGTTTAGGATGATATTCTTATTCTCACATATAGAAAAAATCCTTTAAAATTCATAATGAATCCTTCAAAAGTATCTTTGTATATGGACAAGTCATCTATGAATACCTCTAAACAATCCCCCACTATGTCAAAGAGGATTCCAATCACACACAGCTAGACGATACTAGAATAATTACATAAGTCAATGGGAATGTGTTTGAAAGAAAAACTGCTGAATGGACAGGTAAAAGTTGTTTTTCCTTAATCCCTTAAGGAGACCATAATTTTATTGTACCCTGAGAATCCATCCAAGAATCATTAGAATTATTTACTCATAACTCACTCGAGGAATTAATCAATGATGGTAAAGGGGAAATGATATTTCTTAGTACAAGAGTTTAGATTCCTATAGACAATGCACACTCTCCATCCACTATTAACCCTCGTACAAATAAGATCGCCATCCTTATTAGTGATCACAGTGATTCAATCTTTATTTTTAACTAATTGAATCGATCTTACCCACTCACCCTCAGCAATGAGGTAGATGATAACAAATTTCTACAACTTAAGAAGGTCTTTCCTTACCACAACCATAAGATTGGGATAGAGTCTTCGCTGAGGTTGATGACATGGTATGGGGTTAGTATCTATAATAATACTATGAGTTCCAATGAGTGTGATAATAATAGTAATATCATAAATAGTCCATACAATTTATTTTTTCTACTTCCCTAGAACATCGAAAAGCATTCTCTCATGATTGGATTCAAGGGAGAAAAAACAACAAAAAAGGCTCAATTATTCCCTATGAAAGAATTATTGATTGATGAAAGTAGGACATTATTCTCAAGATCAAATTGTTTATCACTTTTAAAAGAATGATGTGACTTTGTATTGAACATGTTAATTTCTTAATAGAATTGGTCCCTTGTGAACAAATATTCAGCCACAAAATTGGACAGATATGTGTCATAAATGGGTATGAACTCATTTTTTTTGATTTTATCAATGTTATCATTGTTTTTTGATCCTATAAAAATCATTAAAGGATTAATATTAATGAGATTCAAGCCATGGAGAGAAATTTTCCTCTTGTGAAAAAAGTAAATTAATCTCATCTTGAATTAAAAAACCATCAACAATTCCATAATGATGATCTAGTTCACAATCAACACTACCTATCCATTTTACCTCATGGATATCTTCATCATACACAATTACATTATTTTCATTATAGATATTCAGATCTAGGTTTGTGTCTCCAAATATTATTTTCATTTTACCTTTCCTAACATTGATGACTAAGTTGATTGTTGTTAAGAAGGGATGTCCAAGGATAATGGGTGTTTCCTCCCTAAGACCTAATCAAGGGTTATTTTAAAATACAATGAAGTCAGTAGGGTAAATTAAATTTTCAACATTCACTAAATCATCATTTAATACCCCCTTAGGAACTTGAACACTCTCATAAACAAGTTGAAGAGTGATAGATGTGGGTTGGATTTCCCCAACCCCTAACTGAAAATACATGGCATATGGAATGAGGTTCACACTATCTCTTATATCAAAAAGGGTTTTGAAAAAAATATTCTCTTCTATCTCAAAATTTATGTAAGGACATCTTGGGCCTTTCAATTTTGGATGAATAGTCCCTTGAATGGTGGTAATCAAATTAGAATCCATAAGGAATGGTTTTGTTGTGAAAATTTATATTTAAAAGTGCACAAGACCATAAGGTACTGCGAGTAGGCATGAATGGTTTGGATTTCATTGAGAAGGGGAATTTTCAGCTTAACCTACAATAATATTTCCCTCAAATTTTCATTCAGTTATAGTAATATTTTCCATTCGTGCATTGATAGAAGGGAGAAGGTTGTTTGAGTGTTGGTGTGGTTGTGGTTATTTCACATTCTCATTGGATTTTATAGAATCTGATGGTGTTTCATACTTATTTTATTGTGATGTTAAAGCTTTTAATGGGTCTAGAATAGACTATTCATATTTATCAATGTATTTCCCACTTCTTAATACAATCACTACTTTTAGTTGTTCATGATATTCTTATGTGTAACTGGATTCTTCCCTTAAGGTTAAGGATGTTACCACATGAGTATTCATGGGTGCCTTTTTGGTTGTAATGGTTTATAGTTCATGTTTAAGGTATAAGAATTATGAGTTCATTTTCTCCATTTTTTCAGAACTGTTCAAGAATTTGGAGATGGACTGATTGGGTAGGGGCTTGTGTTGGTAGGTTTATCCCAGAAGGATACTTTGGTTACGGTATTGGTTGTTGAATGGGTTGTCGGATAGGTTGTTGTTATTGGAATGGAGGATGTTGGTATTTGATTGGTTATGATTAGAACTGGTTATGGTTTTTAAAACTTTACGAAGTGTAGGGGTTTGGTCCTTGTGGATAACTTGGTTGTTGGATGGGTTTTTGGTTATCATTCCAATAGAATCCTGGATGGTATTTATACCTTGTGTTAAATGTGTTTTGGTAATGTGGATTCTGAATGTTCATATCATTGACCTCTACAATTGGTCATTCTAAAAGAATATCCTTAATAGAAGGGATGGTAGATTAGTGGTCAGTCATGTGGTCATGTTTTTCATAAATTGTGCAAACATGGTCAACTGTTTCAATTTCATGGACCTTCCTATGATCGATCTCCTCATCCTTTCTAGTGAGTGCATAAAATTTTTCCCTAACTCTTTCATCTTCCCTAAAGGTATGAATTTCACCAGATTTTGATGTCTTCTCATAGTAAGGTGATGTTCACCATGTTTGGTTTTATTTTCCCATACCTTATAGATACTCATAAACATCATTTGGGGCTTTTTTTAAGGTTTCATTACACATTATGTCAATTGATTGTTTGTTTTTTGGACCCAACCATTCATAAAAAATTAGAAAATTTTATAGGATAGAAAATTTGTGGTGAGTTAGCATATTTATTGTGTATTTTAACCTTTACCATGTTTCATATAATGAATCCCCTTATTTTTTTCAAATGTTAGATGATCTTTTTAGGTGTAATTGTTTTGTGATAGGGGAAGTATTTTTAATAGAATTATCATTGAAATTGGTATCATGAGTGTATTCATGAATGTATCATATTGTTTAACCAATTATTCACTCTATCCATAAATGATAATGGATAGAGTCTCATCTTAACTTACTCAATTTGATGTGGTGGTCACATGGTTTCAACAATATCATTAAACTCTTTATCATGGAGGTATGGAATTTACAACTCTATCCCATGGAATGTTTGAAGGTGGTGTATGAAATAATTTTTGAATACATAATGGACTGCTCCTCGAGAAATATTCCTAATTAAATTTTGTTTATTGGTCCATTTATGTGTGAGGTATTAATTCATGGTTTGGTCGACTGCATACCCCATGTTTGGTGCTTCCTCATTGGGATTTCCATTTTTATTCCCACCTGGATTTATGATTTGGTTTCATTGATGACCCTCCATTGAAATGTGCGTAATTTTTTAATCAGTAGAATGATTAAGATTATAATATAATGGGAAGAGACCCCTATCTTTTCTATACTCCCCAAACCTATGGTTATCAACCCTAATAAGACAATTTGATTGGTTATGGGTATAGGCAGACATGCGCCAAGAAAAGTGAAAAAAGAAAGTGGAAAATATAAGATAAATTGAGGTGAGAAAAGAGAAATTATGGAGAATATAACGAGTGTCAATATGAATTACATGGGTCCCTGAAAATGACACAAAAATTTGGTCTCACTCAAATTTACCCAAGTTTTTAGGGTTCAGAAATCGCTTGTAGGGTAACTTGTGTTGTCGAATCCTTAGATGCCTAAGTAGAAAAATTCATACACGTGAGTTTTATGGATAGTTTTTAACGATGAAGTGGAACAATTTGGGATGATTGTAGGTGGGTTTAAATGAAAACTAAAAGACCTAAGTTAATTCAAATTATGAGAATGGGTTGATACTATGTTATTATAAGTGATGGATTTGATGAATTTATTTTTAAATTTTTTAAATTTCATTATCTTGAGAAGGATTCATTCAATGAAATAAATATAACCTCATAAATTACTATTTTAACAACATCACATACAATTTATAATCACCTATAAACTGAGCGGATCATTTTCATTAGAACGCTTCGGTAAAGGATCTTAAAAGGACATGAAAAGTGTGGCGATAAAATTCCATAAGGATGATGAAGTGAGAAAATCATTGAATGAAGAACTAAAATAAAATAAATTATTAAACATTTATGATCTGATAAATAACATCCAATACATCCCCTTTATACTAACTTGGATCAAACCATAAGATGGTTAACCCTCGATTGATGATGTGCTCTCAATGGAAGTGGGATATAGACTTATGAGGGTGGAATTGAAGAAGTGAAAACAATGAAATAATGATCACTCCACCACTATGTGAATTATATTACGAGATATTATGTGATTAAGTTCACACCATGAAGTAACAATGTCAATGTGATATTAAGAATAATAAAATAAGAGTGTAAAGAGAAAATTTATTATGAAACTATGGTTAATTTAATAACATAAATGACAATGAAATGAAATTACAAAGACAAAATGACAACATAACATTACAATGAAACAAAAACCATTAATCATAAACTTCTTCACCTATAATACCTTAAAAAGTAATTTAAAGAATCTTTGGTCGAACCTCCAATTGTGGTAGTCACCCCAATTAATGGTGGTAGGCCTAGGTGTGTGGAAATTTAATGGAGAGAATACTTTTCCACCCTGGACAAAAATATGATCCAACTTTAATCCAGCAAAAATAGTAACCAATATGACTTTTTATATGGATGAATTGGAGTGGTACATATAATAAGTAAATAAATATACAAAGGTCTCTTAAAAACAAGTAAAATTTCAGCCTAAATGGATGTTGGGATTTTGAGATATGGTCAAAATAGTGGGATGTTTATTTGGGCCACCAAATCTACCCCAAAATTTCATCTTCAACTTTTTCCACCTGGAACTTCCTTCAAAGATTAGAATTATCTCTTACCACTATATAATGACATGGTCCCCATGATGTTATATAAATCCTATACAAATGTGATCATTATTGGGTTTGGATCTTGGACACTACAATAATTTTATTGGGCTACTTTCCAATTCACATGATATATTGTATCACTATTTTACACATGTTACCCTCTTTATATTAAATGAATAATGTAAAAAATATAGTTCGGTACATTGAAAAAAAATTGAACAAAAGAAAAAACAAAAAAATGGGGAAAAGAGGACGTTTACTCATTATTATTCACTGATCAGTTGTGACACACACAAATGAACAATAGAGATAGTGAGTTGGAAGTTACCCACATTGTGAGGGGTTGAGTGTGAACATTAATTTTGAACACATACTGGATTTTGACTTGTTTTGTACTTAAGATATTAAACACTCACCTTCTGCCTTATATTTTTAAACATTAAATCCTACAAACCATTAAACCTCAGAACAACCTGTTGAAATTATTATTCAGTAGCACACTATTATCAACTAGTAGAGAACATAGAATCTTGGAAAGAATATGGAAAGATCACATGAACTATGAGAATATAGCATAAATCCACTTTATTATTTTCTATGAGTAAAGAGGGAAAATTTCTAGGTAAAGCAGGTTGTGAAATGTTGCATGGTTGAACAAATGAATTTCAAAAAATGTAAATACGAGAGAAGAAAATTGATAGTAAATATGATTTAATAAACGAGACATGATGAATTTTATTTCAAATGAATCTTTGATGTTTTCTAACATCTGATTTAGGAATGAGATTTGGTTATGATATAAGACTTTGCCTATGAGTACAAAGGTTTATGTATAGGGTGTTATTGCATAGTGACATAACATGTATTATCACCATTATACTTGTTTATTACATTTTTATGGGTTTTAGTATCCCATTATTAAATCCTTTTGTACTCATTAATTATTTTGAATTCATTTTTTGAAAACTTCATTAAAATATGCAATTTCTAATAGACCAACTTGATAAAAGTTCACGGTTTCTATCATAATATTCACTATATCTATTAAAATGTTAAAATTCCTTTTTTGGATTTTATGATCATTGGGATTCAATTCATATAATATGAACAAAGGCTGCATGTGAGTACACGTTGTCCAAAAGAGGCCCACAAGTGACGATATTTTAGGTAGGCCAAATTGCACCAATATTCTCAATTTGGGATATAACATGGTCCTCATACCTCAAATTGGGAAGATTCAACATCCATTTTACATCTAACTCTATGTCCAAAATACCCATCCAATTTAATGGAATTTCCATGTGTTTTGGTTATTCAACCATCTTGATAAAATAGGATTAAAAAGTTTTCCATGAATATCCACCTATTCCCTTCGATATTTGGCTACGTTGTGTGGAAATTTTTATTCAATTGTCCAAAAAATCACTCCCCACTAATTCTCATGGGTTAAATGACAAGGGTGATGGGTGAGTCGAATTTGAGAGATGTATTTATCAATTTTCATCCTCTTATTCATCATGTACTTATAAGCCTCTTAAAGATCAATTTGGGGGTGTCATTTTTTGTAATCCTATGCACCATGCTTGTAATATTTTGTTGTGATTAGACACTAAAAGTGGATAATATTAATGGACTATATTATAATATTAAAGTGATTCATTAGTCAAAACCACCATTTTATTGAATTTTATAATTTGAACATTATTTCAAATCCTGATTGCAATTCAGGCTTAAAGTGCACCATTTCATGGTACATTTTGATAAACACTGTTAATCCCCCAAAGATAATTATTTTAATTTAATATTTAATTTTCAGGTTTGAAATTACGTTGGGAATATTTCATTCTTCTAGTTCACATGAAGAATAATATTGGAAGATGACCAAAGTGGTATTTCATGCCAACACATTCTGAAAGTGAACTGGATAGAAGACCAATAAAATTACCAAAACAGACAATATTGAAGTCGAATGATGCACAAATTTTATCTTGAGTTAGATAACATCATGAGAAAAATTTACTTAAATAGTCACTAGATTTAATTCTTATTTTTTACGGGATTTCCAGGAGTGCCAATTTAAAGATGAAATTCTTGTCCATAATCGGCGACCTAGAAAAAAATCCCCCTATTTTATCCAGATCTTATAAACCAATCACCCATTTGGATTCAAGTTGGATTAGATTTTTTTAATGGAAGAAAAGTATTATATCCATTAACATCCCACCCACCTATCCCTAACACCCTTAATTGGGGTGAATTACACTATTGTAGGATCAACCCAATCCTCTTGAAATTCCTGTTAAAGGCATTTGTTTGGAAGAGTTTATGATTCATGGTGTTTGTTTCATTGAAATCTAGTGTCGTCTCTTTGTATTTGTAATCACATTTCATTCTCATGTATGTCATTTAATTCACCATAGATTATTAATAAAATTTATTATTCTAATTCTATTATATTCTTCTTAATATCACGTTAATACCATTTTCTAATGATTTGAACTTATTCACACAATACATTGTGAAATTCTTCACATAATGGTGGAGTATTAATTATGTTATTTGTTTTTCAATTCTTCAATTCTTCCCTCATGAGTCTACTTCACACTTCCATTGAGATCATAAAACTAATGGAAGGATGACCTTCTAATGGGTTTATCAAAGAGAGTAAAAATGGGATGGATTGGATGTAATTTCTCAGTCCATAAAAAAATAATAATTTCTTTTACTTAATCTATTCATTCAATGATTTTCTCTCATCCTATTCCTTATATAATTTTTTCCACACTTTTTATGTGCTTATAAAATTATTTACCTAGGAGTGGTCATGAAAATGATCCTCTAAATATATATGTCATTAGAATATGTAGGTGATGGTGTTGAACCAGTATTTAATGATGTTATATTTATATAATTGGATGTATCCTCTCTAGATAATTAAATAAAATAATTTAAAAATAAATTTGTCCAACCCATCCCTTTTAATAACCCAGGATCAATCCATTATCATAATTTGAATTATCTTAGGTCTCTTAGTTCTCCTTTAAAACCATCTAAAATAAATCCAAAGATGGCTAATTCATATTAAAAAACAATCCTTATAATGTATGTTACAGTAAGTTTCTTTTTTCAGTCTTGTGTTCATGTTTGTCACAAATTTTGCAAACATGGTCCACAATTTGAATTACATGGATCTTCCTATGATCGGTCTCTTCAACCTTCCTATTGAGTGCAGCATGTTTTCCCCTCTGCCTTTCCTTTTTCTCTAAGATTGTGAATTCCTCCATATTTGGGTTGCTTTTAATAGTAATGTTATGTTACCTGTGATTGTTTTTGTTCACCCAAGACTTCTTGATACTCATAAGAATCATTTGAGGTTTTTTTATGTTTCCATTAAAGATCTTGTGAATGAATTGTTTGTTTCCCATACCCAACCCTTCATTGAAAATTTTATCTTTTTAGGGGATTGAAAATCCATGTTGTGGTACCATGTTGAGTGTGTCTTTAAACTTGTCTAAGTATAATAAAATGACCCCCTCATGAAACATGGGAAATGTTTATGATACCTCACCATGGATTTTTAATCACAAAAGAAGTTCATATTTTCTATGAAGGGTTGGTTATGGGAAAAACAATTCATTGAAATGATGTGTAATGGATCCATCAAAAAATCTCCCAAAGATGCTTATGAGTACCAAGATTTCCTAGATGAAAAAACCAAACATGGATAAAATCACCTTACTATGAGAAGCCACCCAAATCTAGTGAATTTCACACCAATAGGGAAGAGGAAAGACTTATGGAAATTTTTTTACACTCACTAGGAAGGTCCGAGAGATCGATCCTAGGACGACCTAAGAAATTATATTTTTTTACCCTATTTGCACAATTTCTGACAAACATGAACACAATATGGATAATAGCCCAACCATCACTTCTATTAAGTATGTTCTCTTAAAATAACCATAAGCAGAGTTCAATGAACTAAACTTTCAAATTCCATAGTACTAAACAACTTTTCACCCAAGGTTCAATGACAATTTAGGATTATGTTGGAAAGATAGCCATCAACCCATCCAACAACTCTGTCAGCCATAAGAACCAAACTCCTACCCTCTATAAAATTTTCAAAACCATAACCAGTTCCATCCAAAACCAATCCTATAGTAACATCATCCTATCCAATACCAAAAATCCATCCAAAAACCCATTAAACTACCAATCCAACAACCAAAGTATCCTCTTGGGATAAACAAACAAACACAAACACCTACCAAATCCGTCCCTCTCCCAATATTTGAATAGTTATTCAAACAAATGGAAAAAAAGAACTATAGAAGTAAAATCCCTTAAACATTAACTGAAAACCATTGAAACTAGAAAAGAACCCATTCCTACACAACCAATTCCATCATCAACCTTAAAAGGAGAATAGAGCTACACACAAACCTCTAATGACCAACTAAAAGTTACGACTATCTAAAGAAGTAGTAAATCCATTAAATAACCTGAAAAAATCAGTACATATCCATTAAAAGATTCCATGTCACAGTTAAATGGGGAAGACACACCATTTGATTATGAAAATACCAATGAGAATGCGAAAGAACCATAGTGTAACCAAACACTAAAACAACCTACTCTCATCCTTAATGCATGAGTGGAAAATATAAACCAAAACTAAATGAAAATTTCAGGGAAATCATCCGTTAGGTTATCTAAACATTCCCCTTATTGATGCAATCCAAACCATTCCTATATGCGCAATGTACTTTAAAGAGTTGTGCTCTATTAAAAAAATTTCACATCAAGACAAAGTCCTTTTGGATAATACTGTGATTACTATTATTAATGGGAATATTATTACTATGTTTAAAGACACATGATGTCCTTATATCAATGTTTATTTAAGATAGAATAATGTTTAAAAATCCTTTTCTGATCTAGGAGCTTGTGTAAGCCTCATTCTATATGCCATGTATTTTCAATTAGGGGTTGAGTAACTCCAATCCACATTCTTAACTCTTCAACTTTCTGATCTTAGTGTTTGAGTTCTTAAGGTCATCTTAATGGATTTTTTATTGAATGTTTAAAATTTCATTAACCCTTCTGACTTCATTATCCTTGAAAATCACCTAAGATAATGTCTTATGGAGAAAACCCCCATCATCCTTGGTCATTCATTTTAGCCAAAATAACCTTAGTCATCTGAGTTAGGAATGGTAACATAACAATAAACAACGGAAATATGAACCTATATCTGCATTTCTATAATGAAAACTCTCGAATTGGGGATGATGAAGTAACACATGAGGTAAAAAAGATAAGTATTGTTTATAGTAAACCAGATAATCATCAAGGAATTATTAAAGCCTTTTTTAGTCAAGATGTTATTTATTTCCTTTTTCCACATGAGGGAAATTTATCTCATTTGCTTGAATATTTTTCAGATGAATCCTTTTATCATTTTTAAAGATCAACAATCAATGATACCATTGGTAAAATAAAAAACATCAAGTCCATACCCATTCCCGACACTAATTTGGCCAATTTTGGTGGCTGAAAATTTTGTTCACAAGGAACCAATTCTGTTATGAGAATTGGATAAATAAACCTACTCTGATACAAAGTCCCATGCTAATTTTTATAGTGATAAACAATCTGATCTCGAATATAAGGTCCTACCATCATCACTAAATTAATCTTTATTAGGGGATAATCAAGCCTTTCCTATTATTATTTCTTCCTATCTTGAATCCAATCAAGAGATGATGCTTTTGAATGTTCTATGGAATCAGTAGAAAGAAATTTGATGGATGATTCTTGATATTTTAGTGATTTTACAACTGATTGGAACTCATAGGATTTATCTTGAATATGAATCCAAAACATAACGTCATCATCAATGGAGACTCAATCCTAATCATATGGATGCGATAAGGAAAAAACTTCTTATGTTGTTGAACGTGGATATCATATACCCCATTGTTGAGAGTGAGTGGTTAAGCCTAATTCAAGTTGTTCTGAAAGAAAATTGGAATCACTATGATCACCAATGATAATGATGATCTTCTCCTCACATGGGTATATAGTTGATGTAAAGTTTTCATTGACTATAAGAAGCTAAAATCATACACTATGAATGATCATTTCTCATTTCCCTTCATTGATAAAGTCCTCAAGTGAGTGGCCAGTCATGAGTTCTACTATTTCCTAGATGAATTATCAAGGTATAATAAAATTGATGTATTTTTAAGGGGTCAAGGAAAAACAACCTTTACCTATCTTTTTGACACTTTTTCAATCCAAAGCATTCTATTTGGGTTATATAGCACCCATGGTACCATCCAGCGGTTCATGATGAGATTCATCTCTCACATGGTGGGGGCTTTTTTAGTGGTTTTCATGGATGACTGATCCATATCCAGGGATAATTTTGATGGATTTATTAGGAATTTTGAAAGGGATTTTTCTAGATGTGATGATAAGAATATCGTCCTTAACAGGGATAAATACCTTTTTATGGTAATTGATGGACTAGTTCTGAGCCATCTGGTCTCTTGTAGAGTGATCAAAGTTAAAAAAGTCAAGGCTGATACCATTGATCACCTTCCCTCTCTAAAACAATATCTAGTAAGTGAGGTACATCTTAATACATATTGGTTCCTATAGAAGGTTCATTATAAATTTCAGCTCTATCTCCCAACCATCGTGTGCTCTTTCGGTGAAATATGCTCCATTTTTATAAATAGAATGTTTTTAGGAATCATTATCAATGCCCAATCCATCTCTTATATCTTCACCAATCATGAAATATATCAATTGGAAACATCTATTTGATCTCTTGTGTAATGCGAGTGAATTAACAGTAGGAGCTGTCTTTGGACAACATTGTCTAAAAACTCCATGTGTCATTTCTTATGAAAGTAAATCATTAAATTATGCACAAATAAACTACCCCACCATTGAGAATGATTTACTAGTTATTTTATTTTACTTATATAAATTCATTTCTTATCTCTTAATATCACCCAATCATTTTCTTCACCGATCATTCAGCTCTGAAAATATCTTTTCCAAAAAAAATATTCCAAGGCTAGTTTCATTCGATGGGTCCTTATTCTTCAATAGTTTGATTTAACCATTAAATATAAAAGGGTGTTGAATATTTTGTAGCTAATCCCCTTTCTGGGATGGAATTAAAAGGCAACTTGCATCACCTTTCCATGTCTGGTTCATTTCCCAATCAACACCTCTATTTTCAGAGTAACTTCCAAGGTTATGTTGACATAGAAAACCACTTGGTTATGAGTGTCATTTGAAAAATCCTCCTGACCCAAGCTATGGGGAATTTTTTTCTGATTTCAAGCACTTTGTGTTTGATGATCTATATTTATTCAAGTTTTTTACTAATCAAATTATTAAGAGATGTATTCCTGAGTCTAAGTAAGAGTCCATTATAAAATTATGCCATAGAGTAGTATGTAGATACAACTTTTCCATAAATAAAACCACTGAAAATTTCCACCAATGTTGTTTCTACTATCCTAACCTCACTATGGATTCCTATAAATTCTCCCTAATTTTTCCTCAGTGTCAACAATTAGGATCCATAAACAATAGAACTCAAATTCTCTTTACTCCTATACTAGGCATTGAAATCCTTTATTGTTGGGGAATTGATTTCATGGGACCCTTCCCAAAATCTAAGGGATATTTCTACATCCTCTTAGCTATTTATTATTTCTAAAAATTGTTTGAGGCTATTCTCAAAAGTCCAATCACCATGATGTTGTAAACCGATTTCGGAAAGAGCATATATTTTCTACATTTGTAACTCCTAGGGAAATCATCAGTGATTGTGGATCCCATTTCTATAACTATCCTATATCGAAACTCATGTCTATGTATTAGATTTATTAGAAATTTTACACTACATTCCATCCTCAAACCAATGGTAAAACTGATTTGGAAAATAATAAAAATAAGCAAATTCTTGAAAACACAACAATACCTCTAGGAAATATTGGTTTGAGAAACTATTGGATTCCATTTTGGAATATAATATTACATTCAAAACCATCATAAGAATATAACCATATAGGTTGATTAATAGAAAATCATTCCATTTACCTATTGAAATTGAACACATGGCCTTTAGGGCCATAAAAAATGAACTTTGAAATTTCTTTGGCCCAAAAAAGAGTACATTAAATCATAATGGACATGACAAACTTAGAATGGAGGCTTAAGAAAATTCAAGGATCAAAAAAGTTAGATTTAAAGCCTACCAATCATGGAATCTAAAATTTAAACACATTTAACTAGAAAAAATCATGCTCTAGAATTGTTTAAAATATCATTTACACTAGGGAATGTTAAGTTCTAGATGGTCAAGTCCTTACATAGTACATCATGTGTACCCTCATGGACCAGAAGATATTTAGGATCGCACTAGTGTCCATGTCTTAAAAGTCAACTGTCATAGGTTAAAACCATTCAACAAACAAGAAATATAGAATGAGTTAACTAATCCAACCTATGAACCCAAAAATATTTGATAGATTTAGTGTCTATGTTATGATAATGACATCATACAAAGTGATTTTTGGAAGGAAACCTGAATATTACATATATATTTTCTAATGTTTGGGAGTTTCAAAATAAGCAGGTACATTTTTTTCCATTCCTTCTATTGTTGTTTATTTTTAATTAAGGGAATCTCAAGGGGTGTCCAATATGATCTAATTGTGTTTTTTTGTAAGATTCAGGGGCTGCCAAGATTAATTAATTTTTAGGAAAATAACAGGTGTATAAACACAAATTACCATCATTTTTTAGGATTATTCAATTGACATGGAGGCCAATGAATTAAATGTGATATGTTTTAACTTCAACAAAAACCACCAGGTGGCCTCATACCATGATTCTCATTTCCAATTTCATTTTGGAACTCTCTTCTATCCCTCTACCCCCATCAGAATATTCTTTTCATAAAACACTGGGGATAATGTTATTTTATGTTGGGGTGTTGAAATAAACAAAAATTGTTTTTATTTGAAAAAAATTATATTTAAAATGAAAAAAATGTTGAAGGAAAAATTTATTTAACCTTGAACATGATAATACACATTGAAATATTTGAAACTAAATATCAAATTATGTTTCATTCCTTCATTATGCGTTTAATCCATGTATTAGTTAATGAGAAATGATTTTGGAAATAGTAGCAGTCTAACGTTATTTTTTAGCATTAATATTTTCATCCATTTAATAAAAAATTCACAATAATTGTTCTTTGTATTGTGAGGTATTGATTAGAGTTATTGGGGTCACATAATAAATTGAATAGTTTTAGTGATCATTTTTATTTTAACATGAGTATTAAAAAAATCAAAAAACAAAATTGCACATAGAGAAATGGATTGACCTAACATGTGGAGTTCAACAGTTAGGTATTGTGACTCCATAGTTGTCTGGCCTAGAGTGGGGATTTTTGTCTCTGTTTTTTAAATTTGAATTTTTTTTATTGTGTTTACTCAAGATAATTTTTGAGTATGTGAGTTTCAATTGGTTCCTCTAAGGTCTTTGAGCCTGGGAGTTATTGTAAAAGTCTCTCTATAGGAGTTGACTTGATTGAGTTCAGTTTAAATTACCCTGAAAAAGTGAAAAAAATATAAAAAACAAAAAAAAAACCATAAAAATAATCATGTTAAAATTTAAATATGATTCCATATAATGCTTTTATCTTTTCCCCTTGAATAATGATAACCCTTGTGTCTATTGTAAGACATAACACATCATTATGATTAATTGAAGTTGGATGAAATGTGGTGATTAATTGGATCAAAGGAATGACCTTGGAAATAGGACATTCTTGTTGAACCTATCTAGTATTCAATTATGTTAATGGTTTTTATAATTGTTTGGTATGAGGTAATTTGGTGAGCATTGTGTATTAATTTTTTTTTGGAAAATGGAATTCAAATTTATTATTTTTGAGTTACATTTTTCATGGGAATACAAAAAAACATGGTGTGTTATTAGAAACTGAAAGAGAATAATATTAATTTTATATATTATAATATTCATGTGATTCATTATTCATAAAAACCATTTTTAGTTCATTTTATAATTTGGAAATTATTTTAAACCATGATTTCAATTATTGCTTTATGTGTACTATTACATGGTACATTTTGATACACATTTTTAATCTTACAGTGATATATATTTGAATTTAATATTTAATTTTCAGGTTTTCCATTCCATTGGGAATATTTAATTCTTATGGAGCACATGAAGAATTAAATTGTAATATGACCAATTTGGGATTAATTCCAACACATTTTTTGAGATGTGAAATAGATAACACCCAAATAAAATTACTATAGAGGACAATATCTAAGAAAAACTATGCTCAAATTTTAAATAGAGATAGATAAAATCACGAGAAACATTTAATTATATAGTGTATAGAGATAATCTTGATTTTTTAAGGGAGTTACATGTGGCCCAATATGATGATGAAATTATGGTATACATTCGGTGGCCCAAGAGAAAAGCCCCCATTTCCACCATATCTCAAAAAATCAACATCCATTTGGGATGAATTTTTACAAGCTATCAGGAGACATCTGTAGATTTGTTTTATTATTACATATTCCACCCCAATTTATCCATCTAGAAGGCCATATTGGTGACTCTGTTTGGTGGATGCAAGTTATATCTTATTTTTTTTCAATAGTAGATTATTCGTCTATCCACTAAATTTCCACCCACTAGGACTACCATAATTAATTAAAGTGACTTACAATATTAGAGGATTTACCAAAGACTATTTACATTCATTTTTAAAGCATTAGTATTGATGGAGATGATGATTCATGGTGTTTGATTCATTTTAATGTTATCCCATTGCTTTGTCTTTACAGTTACATTTATTTCTCATTTAATTTGATCAATTCACCTTAGTTTCTTAATAAAAGTTTGTCTTATAATATTATAATATTCTTATTAATATCACATTGATATCGTTCCCACAAGGTGTGTACTTATTCATACATTACCTTTTAAAATTATTTACACAAAGGTGGAGTGATTATTATTTTATTATTTTTCACTTCTCCAATTCCACCTTCATGAGTCTAATTCCCGATTCCATTGAGAGAATAACATAAATGGGGTGATAAATCACATAAGGGTTGATCTAATGGAGTATAAAGGGTATGTATTAATTTTATTTATCACTCTATAAATTTTTAAAAATTTCCATTATGTGAGATTGGTATTTTGTATCTTCTGAGGATGATGACATGGTTTGGAGTCAGATTCTAGAACAATCCTATGAGTTTCAATGAGTGGGATAAAACAAATAATATTAAAATGGGTATATCCAATTGCTTTATTATTCTTCCATAAAATAACCAAAATCATCCTCTCTTGATTGGACTTAATAGTAGAATAAATAACAACAAGAAAGGCTTGATTATCCCCTAAGAAATCATACTTTTCTGATGTAGGTGAGACCTTATATTAGATATCAAATTGTTTATCACTTTCAAAAGAAGGATGATAATTTTTATTGAACTCATATTTTTTTCCAAATTTCTGACAGAATTGGTTCCTTGTGAATATAATTTTCATCTACCAAATTGGCCGGATCAGTGTCATGAATGGGTATGGACTAAATATTTTTTATTTAAACAATGGTATCATTGATTGATGATCCAAAAAACTATTAAAGGATTCATCTAAAATATATTCAAGCCAAGGAGAAAATTTTCCTCATTTAAACAAATGAAATCAATATTATCTTGACATAAACAACCTTCAATAATTCCTTGATAATTATTTGGTTCACTATAAAAAATAACTATCCAGTTTACCACATGGATCTCTTAATCATCCCTAATTTGAGTTTTTTTTTGAAATGTAGATATTCATATAAAGACACATGTTTCCAAAGTTACTTGTCATGTTACCATTCATAACATGAATGACTGAGTTTATTTTTTCTAATAATGGATGACCAAAGATGATGGGGTTTTTCTCTCTAAGACCGAATCATGGGTGATTTTAAAGGAAAATGAAGTTAGTAAGGTAAATAAAAATTTCAAATTTCATGCAAACATCCTTTAAGATCCCCTTAGGAACTCAAATACTATGATTATCATTTTTAATAGCGAATGATGTCGGTTAGAGTTCCTCGAGCCCTAACTGACAATAAATGGATTAAGGAATGAGATCCACACTAGATTCAAGATCACAAATGGATTTATAAAAATTAGTCTCTTCTATATCAACATTGATGTAAGGACATCCTGGGTCATTCAACATAGGAGGAATGGTCTATTGAATGATGGTACTCACATTAAAATCCAAAAGGACTTAGTTTTGATGTGAAAATTTCCTTTTAAAAGTGAACAAGTATTTAAGGTACTTTGAGTAGGCATGAATGGATTGGATTTCATCGAGAAGGGAAATTTTCATCTTACACTAAGAGAACATTTCCCTTAATGTTTCATTCAGTTATAGTTTAGATTTTAATCTAATGTACTGAGGGAAAGGATAAGTTTGTTTGAGTGTTTGGTGAGGGTGTGGTTCTTTCACATTCTCATTGGGTTTTTCAGAATCTGATGGTGTTTTATCCTCGTTTTCAAATGATTCTGAATAATTTAAAGGCTCTATATTGGTTATTTTTGAGTTTTCAGTAGATTTTTCACTTATTTATACATTCACTACAATTATTTATTAATGAGGGGTTTCTGTATAACTGGATTTTTCCCTTAAGTTTGAGGACGATATCTCTTGATTAGGAATGTGTGCATTTTAGGTTTTAATGTTTCAGAGTTCATGTTTAAGTAAATAGACTTATGAGTTCATTTTATCCATATGTTATCACAAATTTTCAAGGATTGGGGGAGGGATAGACTTGGTGGGGGATTATACAAGTTAGTTTATCCCAGAAGGAAACTTTGGTAGTTGGGTTGGTTTCTGATTGAGTTGTTGGATGGGTTGTTGGTATTGGAAAGGAGGGTATTGGTATTTGATTGGTTTCATTTGGAATTGATTATGGTCTTAATTTTCTTTTTGAGGTTATGGGTTTTTTCCTTGTGGTTGACCGTGTTGTTGGATGGGTTGCTGGTCATCTTTCCAATGAAATCCTTGATTGTCATGGTACCTTTTTTTGAACATTTTTTGGTATCATAGATTTTGAAAGTTAAAGAATTGACCTCCACTGGTGTTCATACTAAAATAAAATCCATAATAAAAGTTATATTTGGGAATTTTTTTAGTTTTGTGGTAAATGTTTGACACAAATTAGGAAAATAGGCTCAATAGATTGAATTTCTTGGACATTCCTATGATAGATCTCCTTGAACATCCTAGTGAGTGAAACATTTTTTTTCCTAAGGGGGGAAATTCCACTAAATTTTTATGGATTCTCATTGTATGGTGATGGTACCCATGTTTGGTTTTGTTTTTTTAGAACTTTTAGATACCCATAAACATCATTTGGGGCTTCATTTTTGAAGGTTCCATTACACATCATGTCAATGAATTGTTTGTTTCTCAAACCAACCCCTACATAGGTAATTAGAAATTATTATGCGATTGAAAATACATGGTTATGTACTATGCTAAGTGTCTTTTAACCATTCCCATGTTGCAAAATAAGACTAACTTTCATTTAAAAAAAAATTAGATTCTCTTTTTAAGTGTAATTGTTTTGTGATGGGGGATGTATTTTTTGTACAATTCCTTTTTTAATTGGTCCTAGGAGTGTATTGATGTTGGTCTCAGATTGTTTGAAAAATTATTTTCTCAATACTTAAGTGAGAATTTATTGGGGAATAACTTATTTGACTCAATTTTATATGGTGGGAACATGGTTTCAACATGTTCGTTATACTCTTTGACATGAAGTTATGGAATTTCCAAATCCATCCCATAGAAGGATGGAAGGTGGTTTTGGAAATAATGTTTGAAGATATAGTGGGATTCTCCAAGGGTATAATTACTAATAAAAAAGGGTTAAATTTTCCATACAGGCATGAGGTAGTCATTCATGGTTTGATCGACTGCATTCACAATGTTTGGGTCTACCACATTTAGAGTTCCATTTTTGTCCCGCCTGGGTTTATGAGTTGTTTCTTGGAAGGCCCTCTATTTAAATGGGATAAAAAAATTAATATGTAATGTTAGGAAGATTATGATACAATTAGAAGATACCCATATGCATGTTTGACTCCCCAACCCCTGAACTATCTACCATAATAGGATGATTTTATTGGTCATGGGTATAGGCGGACATGCACCATAAAAAGTGAAAAAACAAAAGAAATGGGTAAAGATAAGAGAAATTGAGTTGATAAAATAGAAAGGGGGGATTACAAAAAATTATTTTCAACATTTCATAGTTTTGCCTTTGGAAATGGTTCCAGAATTTGTCTCACCCGAATTTACCCAAGTTTTTAGGGTTAAACGGTATCTTGTAGTGTATCTTGGGTAGCCGAATCCTCAAAAAACCTATGAAGAAACTGAAAGACATGTAAATTCTATGGATATTTATTATCTATGAAGTATAAAACTTTGGGTTAATTTTATATGGGTTTAAATGAGAACTAAGAGACCTAAGTGAATCCTAATTATTATAATGTGTTGTTCCTAGGTTATTACAGGGGATAGATTGGATGAATTTCTTTTTAAATAATTTTAATTTAATTAACTCAATAATGATTCATTCAATGAAATCAATATAACCACATTAATTAATGGTTTAACATCTTCAAATTAATATTATAATCACCCATACACATGGGTGATCAGTTTCATGAGCTCTCCTAGGTAAAGGATCCTATAAGAACCTAAATATTGTGGCAATAAAATTCAATAAGGAAGAAGAAGTGAGAAAATCATTGAAGGAAAAAAGTAAATACAAGAAATTATTAAAAATTCATGGAGTGATAAATAAAAACCAATATATCCCTTTACTAATCCTTTGGATCAAATTATAATAGTGGTATCCCTCTATTGATGTTATGCTCTCAATGGAAGGGGGAAGCAGACTAATGAGGGAGGAATTGAAGAAGTGAAACATAATGAAATAATGATTACTCCACCATTGTGTGAAAAATCTAATAAGTTATATTTTGAATAAGTTTACACCATGGGGAAATGGTATAAAAGTGATATTAATTAGAACATAATATTATTATAATAATAAATTTTATTAATAAACTAAGGTAAATTGAACAACTTGCATGAGAAAGAAATGTGATTACAAAGACAAAGCAACAATATAACATTACTATGAAACAAACACAATGAATCCTATACTCCATCACCATAAATGGATTAAATATGAAATTAATGAGTCTTGGGTCGATCCTAAAATAGTGAAAGTCACCCCAATTAATGGTGGCAGGTTTATGTGGGTGGAAGGTTAATAGAGAGGACTTTTCCACCCTTGACAAAATTTCAAGACAACTTCCATTCACAAAAAAAGGGCCAATATGACCTTCAAGATGACTGAATTATGGTGGGAAATAGAATTATAAAAGGAGTCTAAAGATGGATTATTACATCTTGTAAAATATTAGGGAAAATGGATGTTGGTTTTTTGAGATATGGTTGATATAGTGAGCAGTTTTTTTTGGCCACCGAATCTGGCCCATAATTTCATCATCAAATTAGAGAACCTAGAACATCCTTTAGAAATCCAAATGAGCTCTATCCACTATTTAATTGAATGTTTCCCATGACTTAATATAAATATAGTTAAAATTTTATCATCATTATGCTTGGATCATGGCCTCTATAGTAATTTTTATGGGTTATTGTCTAGTTCACTTCAGCTAGAATGTGTTGGAATGAAATCCCACTTGATTCATATTCCAGTGGAATTCATCAAGTGCTCAAGAAGAATGAAATATTCCCAATGGAATGGAATCCCAAAAAAATTAAATATTAAATTCAACTCAAGATCATTGCGTGATTAATAATGTGTATCGAAATAAACCTTGTAATAGTGCACTTTAAGTAGAAATTTCAATCATGATTTGAAATAATGTTCAAATTGTAAAATACACTAAAAATGGTGTTTATTAACAATTAATCCCATGAATATTATAATATATACAATGAATATTATCCTCTTTTATTGGATAATAATACATTTTTACAAATAGAGATTTAAATCTCAGATAGTGAAGATGGGTAGAATATCTACAATTCTTTTGACGTCTTTCTAGCCTATATACCTGGTAAAGGAAATGTGGTTTCCAACATTATGGATAAGAGGACTTAAAAATAGGAAATTATGGAGTCTAGTAGTGTATGGTACATTATGGATATATTTTCTAAGAGTCACATAGAGTTGTAAGACCATCATGCATAGTCTGTAATTGCATCGCTATCAGTGAAATATTTTGTTATGGGGAAGGAAAAGTTGAGGTAGTTTTCAAATCATGAGGGATTAGTCATATTAGAGAGTATTTATATTGAGGATATGACTTTGGATTGGTCTATTAATGATGAATACATACTATATATAGATTTGGAATATTTGGGTTCCCACAAATATTGGAGAGGAGATTATGCATGAGTTGCATGCTTCACAATGGGCTATACACTTGGGTATCTCCAAGATGTATCAGGACATGTTCTAATAGTATTGGAGGCCTAGGGTGAAGCATCAGATAAAAAGTTTAATCACCAGTTTTTCCACCTATCATCAAGTGAAGGTGGAGCAAGGGTGACCTCATGGATTTTTAAAGTTGTTACCAGTCCAAGAGTGTAAATTAGAGGAAGTTGTAATGTTTTTTTCATCGGCTTTCCGAGGACTCCTCAAGGTTGTGATGTAGTTCGGGTAGTCATGGATTGACTGATGAATATATCCCACTTTTTTTCTATTTGGGATACTTTCTCAGTTGATGAGCTGGGAATATTTTACAGCCATGAAATTATCAAACTACATGGGGTCCCTATATTTTAATTTTATAAAGGTATTATCATTTTTTTCATCAAGGTTTGGTAAAGGGTTGTAGAATACTATGGATATATAGGTTCTTTTGAGCACAAAGTTTCACCCTCAGACCAATTTTCAGTTGGAATGGAATATATGGGTTTTAGAGGATATCCACCAAGCATGTCTCTTTGATATTAGTAGTTCATAAGATAATCATATCCCTCTCATAGAGTTCACCTACAATAACAGTTATTAGTTGATAATTCGGATGAATCCCTATGAGGTCCTATGCGGTAGGTCATTCCATTCACCCATGTATTTGTTAGAGGAATGAAAGAATGTGTTACTAGGTCCTCATCTCTTTAAATAGAATTTGGAGTAGGTTTAGTTGATCAAAAATCAAATGTGAACTGCATAGTCTAGATAGAAATCATTTGCCTATCACCATTGAAGTACTATGATGTTTGAGGTTGGGGATTATATTTTCTTACGGTTATCACCCAAACATGAGCATAAACAGATATAGATGAAAGAGAAAATATCACCCCACTTTTTTGGTCTGTTTGAGGTTCTAGAGAGATTTCATTGAGTAACATATCCCTTTCTATTTCCTCAGAGGTACTATTCCATGCACAACGTCTTCCACGTTTCATAGATTCTCCATTATCATGTCGACCTATCTCATAATTTTGTTACCAAAGATTTTTATATAGATTAAATTATTTTTTTGGGGAGTATCTTATACACATCTTTGATTGGAGCATGAAGGCTCTTCAAGTCTGGTTTGTACCTTTAGTACGAGTTCTATGAGAGCACGTCCAGTTATAGGATGTGACTTGGGAGTGGGAGGATGATGTATGTGCTCATTAGTTGGATTTATTCTTAGATGAACTTTATCCACCCTTAGAAGGGGAACTCTGGGATGATATCTTTTATAGGGGAATACAATAAGGTAATGGTGTTTATTAGATGTTTATATCCTTTTAAATTTGAACTAATTATTAATTTATAGACCGAGTATGGATTCCAAATTAATTCATTTGAGTTTCGAGGGTTCCAAGGGCTTTCTTAAAACTCATAACCTAACTTTTTGGGAAAATATGATTGACCGCATGGTTAAATGAAACCATACAGGGAAAGTTTCATGATCTCTTATAAACATGTAGGATTGGATAGTAAAAGATGCAGGGTGCATGGGTTTCCCTAACCACATTCTAGGGGATGCACACCCATAAATGTATCTTAGAAAAATTTAGGAGAGGTGTTTTTTATGGTTGGTGCACAGTTTCCATAACCATGCTTCCTAACTGTACAGGCACTCTACTTAATTTTTAAACCATGCATAATTGGTGAATGATTTGTCCAATCGTGTAACCAAACCATATAACCCATAAAAGTTGGTAAAAATTATCATTTTTACCTTAATGAGTTATAATTCAAAACATCCCCTATTTTTCTCATTCCAATAGACAACATCTACCATATTCACCTGTTGGAGCTCCCATAGTCCTTCTTATAGGTTCTACGATGTCTTGGCTATCTATACTCAGATTCAACTATCGTTAATCTCATTGGTTATCCATCGTTGAGTAATCTATTTCATTTTAACCATTCTATATTTGTATTATTCTTGATGAAGTTATCTAGGTGAAGGTTCTTATGAAATATTTTCATAAAATTGATATTTTCTTCCATTTTCATTCAATTTGGACCAAATTAATGGTTGATACTGGATAAAGAGAGTGTTACGAGTATGAGGTACTGTTAGTACCAAGATGACGAAGAAGGTGATGGTGTTTATCTGTTGTAATTTTGTTGCTAATGTTTGTTTTGAATAAAGAAATGAACTTCACTTTGTTTCTGGAAACAATCACACTAACTAATGTTATGAAATAAATCAATATCATCTTTTGTAAATATTCAGACTCACTATAAAAGTCCATCATAATGATATGAAGATGTTTTTAAAGGAGTGTTTCTGATCAAACTCACATTTGGTCTGATTGAATGTGAAATCAACCTGCTAGATGTAATTGGACATCGAATTCACACAGAATACTATCAGAAATCAGTGTTTGCTTTTCAAGATAATTAGAGTCTCTTTGAATATGATGTTTTAAATGTGACGATACTCTACTAAATTATATTTCATATAAATTATAAGATGAGTTGAGATCTTGTGATTCAATCTTGATGGAAAAAAGGGGGAGTGAAAGAAATGGTGATTCTATTTTAAAAGGTGATACTATTTTATATAGTAGTGTAGATTGGAATAGTGGTGATAATTTTCTATAGGATTTTTTTCCATCAACCACATACTAAAAGATCAAAATTAGGATAATCATACCCATATTTACTAAAAAGGTGATATTGATTTAAAAGGAGGTAATGACTGAATATGTTGTATTGATTAAAAATGTGGTATAGATTGAAATGGTGGTATTGATTAAAAAGGTATTATTGATTGAAAAGGTGGTACTGATTTACTGTAGCATCCAGGTATTCCATGAGATGATATAAAAACTTTTCATACCAAGAAAAGATCATACACAGAAAAGATTATACACAGAAAAGGTCATACCAAGAGATAATCATAACTAGAATGATTATACCCTGGCCAGTCATACTCATAAATATCATAATTTATATATCGTAATCAATACAAGTTGAATGGATATTTGAAATCCTGAAGGAAGAGATATTTGACCATTTATTTACTTTAAAATGTTCTTTTCATGTGGTTCAAGAGAAGAAATGAAGAATATGATAAAAAAATGTTGTCAACCATTTCAAAATGGTTTAATTACATTGTTTGGATGATTTGTTGGATGAAAAGTGACTACATCATGATTTATTGATGGGTAGATTAGTTTTAAAATATAATATTTTAATAAAAAGTTATTCTATAAATCATATTCAATAATATGATTGAGGTAATTAGACTAAGATGATCAGACCCATGTATTAATCATCAATTGTAATCATATTGACACTTTAAATGGGAGTCTAGAGAATAAGAGATGAAGATTATAGAAAATTTTGGATGAATTGAGAAGCATTTACAAAGTCATGATTACTCCAAGATTTCAGGAGAAATATGGATTGGGGTGAATTTTTGTGAGTGGGAATGATTTTGGGGTTCCCAATCAAACTTGTTTTGGGTCACCTATAAAAGATGAAAAGTACATTACACTAGATAGATGTCGGTGTACTATTCATCGTAGTAGAGAGAGGAGCTCTATGTTTTCAATGATAGAAAGAGATACCATTTTTTTATTGAAGACATAGGACATGTGACAAGATCACAACATTGTATTCAACATTTCGACGTGTTAAGGATTTATCTTATTAATTGGATCATTAAGATCGAATTGTCTTTTGTAATCAGATGATCATCGTATCGGGCTAGATTAATCGGCTTCATGATTTTTGTATTGGGTTTCTTAGACTGAGGATGTATCATACTATGTTTATCATACTCATTGATTTAAGGGACACTGATTCATTTATATTTTATTCTATCATAAAATCAGACTAGAAGAACTATTTTGGAAGAATCATACTTCTAGGAATTAGATTCAGAAAAGATCATACATAGTGTTTCAAAACAATGTCCTAGAGGTTCTTACCTTTCTTCTAGGTAAGGAATTGAATAATTGTATTTCAATTGAATAAAATTATTGAATTTTAAAGAATCACATGTAACATGATCTTTTAAAAAACCATTTTATTACCCTATTTGTGCTAAGAGGGTGCACATTCAGTAGTGGGATTGTTTCATAGTGCTACATGAATTTAAGGGTATATCATAGTCATTTTAATCAAATGATTTTTTCCTAATGGATTGTATGGTATTTGACCATTTCCAAATCATACCAAGGATGTAGCTATTATTATTGAAAAGTGAACCTTGTAAATAGTTCAGTTCTTATGGATGTTTGGATTGATTTGTTTTTAGTGGAGAATTTAATCTTTAACAGGAGGAGAAGGTTGTTTCAATTGAAAATAAGCATAAAATAAAAATAGTATCACCAATTCACCCTCCCCATCTAAATGATACAACACACCAACTGGGAACATTCAACTAGTATCATAGGGTTGGTTCCCTTTGCTTATTCATTGTTGATGAAGAATTTGAACTATATGAATAGTAATGGTATTTCATTCTTTGATAGAAAGAATTATCATATCTCTAAGGATAGAATGTGATCATATCCTATGTCTATCAGTTATGATATCCTTGAGGTTTCAACAGTTGGGTTTCCACCCATTGATGATAATTATCATCTCACATCTATTGATAAGAATAATCTAGGAAATTTTTGAGGGGAAATAAATGCTACATTTTCATTACACTCTAATAGCGAATTCGTAAGCGTGAAAGGTGTCTCCACTATTGAATTTATATGAGAAAAATTGAAAAAAAATTATGAAGTAAATAAAAAATTCCAAAAGGGAAAACATCAAATTTGGATATTGATTTATGAAGACTTGAAGATGGGTGAACATGAATCTGTTGGGAACTTAATTATCAGGGTAAATAATATTGTGAAAACTATCAGTTGTCTTGGTGGAAAGATGGATGACTCTAGAGCTGTTGAAATGATATTGAGAATCATACCCAAAAATTACGATGTAAAAGGTTCTTCATTGGAAGAAAGAGATCCAGAAATATTATCTCATTATTATTTGAATAGCAAAATTATTACTTATGAAATGAGATGCAATAAATATATGAAGAGAAAACAAAGTTGAGAGAGAAATTTCTTCCAAGCCTACAAAGAATGAAAAATCAATGAATATTTTCATTTTAGAAGAAGATGGTGATTCTATCACTGAAAATAAGGTATTTAAAAATATCAATTATATTTTATCCATATTTTATAAAAGTGTTAAAATATGTATAGGTAAATATTAAGGGAAATGTCCCTTGAAAGGTTTTGAATATGGAAGAGTTGGTCAATTTGCAGCAAATTGTCCTCGAAAAAAGAATGAAGAGGATAGTGATGATGAACAAAGAAATCCCAGAAGATAATGGGATTAATAGGGAGACAAATAAAAATTTAAGTACACTGGGAAAGAAAATAAATTCTTCAAATCCAAAAGAATAAGTTTCTTGTCAAAAGATGAAGAAGATGAAGGTAGTGATGCTGAATCCAAAAAATCAGTTGATCATGGCATTAAAAATACTTTCATCGTAATAGTGAATGATAAGAAATTCATAGGAAGTAGTTCTGATGAAGAAGAATCTCAACATAAAATACTTTTGAAATAATAATTTAAATAATGACTAAAAAAATTAGAATGATTGAAAATCATTAAACTTTTTAAATATTAGTGTTCTTCAATAAGAAAGAAATATTGATTTTCTTATGAGAATGAAAATTTGGCGAAAGTGATTGGAGACTTGAAGAAATATCTATAATTTGAAAAGAATCGTAATGTGCATTTGGATGTAAAGTTGAAGGGAAAATAAGAGTTGGAACATGTTCAAAAAAATCTTTAGAAAGTTGGATTGAAAAAAACAAGCTTCCAAAACACTATTATTGAATAAGGTGAAAGTTCTCGAAATGAGAAACTGAATAAGGTCTAAAAAAAGTTACCTTCAATGGGTGATAAGAATAATTGAGTTGTTTTTGAATATAAGAATCCTAGGAATGTTGTATATGTTTCCAAGACCAAAAACGCTGGGAATTATAAAGTCTCAAAGGAACCATAGCATGAAAATATTTTTAATCAATCTGAGTTTGGGAAGGTTTCCAATACATATAATTTCAATAAGGATGAAAAGTTTAAGAAGAATCTAACTGAGAATGAGAATGTTAGTATCTTCGAATGGAAAGAGAATGTAGTGGTTGAATTATTTTATCACAATTACAACCGTAATGGATGTTTCAGAGGTAAATACTCATTTTATGGATATTTCTGGTATTTTGGGGGATTTAAACACATGGAAATTATGTGTTAATTCAATAAACATCATCACTATTATCCCATAGGTTATGAAAGGTAGATCTTGAGGTGTTGTTAATATTCTTAATAAAATAGGAATGAGATGGTTTCTGAGAAGAAGTCTTAAAATTGTGGAATGAAGATTATAAAAATATGTTCCATCCCATGGATTTTTTTTTGAAATATGTGAAAAACATAGAAACCTTGAAAATTGACCTCTTGTTTTGTTATCGGCTCAATAAAAAATTATTAATTCTTTGAAAAAAAATGTGAAAAGAGAATAGAAAGGCGAAAAATCTCTTTTTATTGAAACTATATTAAAATTGACAAATGGAGAACGAACCTAGATACATGATAGTTGGTGTTAGTCACACATGATAGGAGACTTGAAATTGTTGAAGGATGTGGAATATTTTAAATAAGGAATAATGACATTTGGAAATGATGAATTATTGAAAATAAATAGTATTGGGTCATCCATCATTGGAAAAGAAAAGATGAAATCTAAGAAAAAATTTAATGTTGAATGGATAAAACACAATAAGCTAAGTGTTTCACATTTTTTTGATGAGGGTAATGAAGTTATATTCTTGAAATATGGGTTTTTTGTGAAGATTGAAGAATATGGGAAGATTTTTACATGAGGCCAACATATGAAAGGGAATTTTTTTTAGGTTAGTGATTCACAAAACTCTTGTTACATGAGCATGGCGGAAGAGAATCTGTTTTAGTATAAAAGTATTGGACATATGTGTCATAGATATATAAGAACTTTTTCTAAAAGGTAAAGTGTTCGAGACATTCATGATTTTCCAAGAAGATGAGATTGGTGTTTCACTATCTTCTAAAAAGGAAGGATTACAAATGGTGTGCATAAGAAAGTTGATATTTGCTCAAAAAAACCCCTGGAAATGACACATTCTGATATAAGTGGTCTAATGAGAAATAAATCAAAAAATGGAGATAAGTACTTTATTACATTCATTGATTATTTTAATCTCTTTATGTGTGTCACATATATGAGACATAAATCAGATTCTTTGAAAATGTTTAAATGTTTTAGAAGGAAATCAGAAAAGGAATGCGAGTATTCAGAGATGATGTTGGGAAAATATACTATTAATGAGTATATATATGAAGAAATTTAATACTATATAGAGAATCATGTTATTTATCATTACTATATTTTCCCACAAACTCCAAAAAATAAATGGGGTTTATGAAAAAAAGAAAAAAAAGCAAGGTGGAAATGGGAAGAAACATGTTACTTGAACGTATACTCTCTCATTAATTTTAGAGAAAATCATTAATTACTAATATTTACATTCAGAACCATTATTTTTATAGGCCTGAATCAGATATAACTTCATATTATTCTTCATTGTGAAAAAACTCTATGTCTAAATCACTTCATGGTTTTTGGGAGTCTAAGTGTTATAAAGAAGAAAGGTGGAAACTATAGAAAATTTTATAAAAAAGATGAAGATGGAATGTTTTTTGACTATTCTCTGAAAGTAAGAGGATATATATGATTCAACAAAAAAATGAATAGAATTTTATAATCAGTTGATGTGAAAATAATTGAAATGATAGTGGAAGATAAACATGCTCAGGAGGACAAAGAAGTTTAGCATGTTTAAGAAAACAATTCTGATAAGGTTACAGAAAATTATATTCCTTCTCAAGAAGAATAATTGAACTTGGAAATTTCAAGTTATGATAATTATTCTTGAAAACATCATCTTAGGATGAGGAAATAAGTGGATATTTAGTATATAATTGGTTTTCAACATCAAAAGGTTTAAACCAAAAGAATAAAAAGAGATGTTATATATACATCATTATATTCAATAGTTGAATTTAATGATGTTAAAGAGGCTTTTGAAAATCTAGAATGGATACAAGCTAGGAATGAATTATTGGATCAGATTGAAAAGAAAAAAACATGGGAACTCATACTCATTCCTAAAAAGAAAAACATCACTTGCACTACATGGGTTTTCCGGAACATGTTGAATGATGAAGGTGAAATTATCATAAAAAAATAAATATTGGTTTGTAAAGGGTATTCACATATTGAAGGTATCAATTTCAATGAATCCTTTGTTCCAGTGGCTATATTGGAAACAATTAGAATATTTATTGCTATTACTGCATAATGAGGATATAAGATCTTTCAAATGCATGTAAAATCTACATTTCGGAATGTTGATCTAGAAGATAAGGTTTATATTAAAAAAACTTCTGTATTTTTTTAGGGAAATATGAGAGTTATGTGTGATGATTGAATGAATCCTTGTATGTACTAAAATAAGCTCTGAGGGCTTGGTTTTTCAAATTGGATACTTTCTTAAGGAAGATGAATTTCAAGAAAGGAATAATGGATAACAATGTGTATATCAGAGAAAGTCAAGAGTATTCCCTCATTATAATTGTTTATGATGATGATATTATATTTCTCGATAATGATGAAAGAATTTGTGTATGATTTGCAGAAGATATAAATATGGTATTTGAAATTTTCATGATGGGGGAAATGAAATACTTTCTGGGGTTATAAATCATTCCATTTAATGAATACATTTTTATCTCCCAAGAAAAGCAAGCTAAATATCTTCTCAAGAGGTTTTTTCATGGAAAACTAAAAACATGTTTTCACACCAATTTCTGTAGGAATAAAGAAGTATAAAGATGGATAAGGAAATGAAGATGATCAAAAAGTGTATGGGAAGATGATTGGAAGTCTATAGTATTTAGATTGCATAGGACCCGACATTGATTATGTTGTTACCTCATGTTATAGATTTTATAGTGCACCAAAATAATCACATTTATATACTGGAAAAATAATTTGGAGATACATCCTAGACATAATAGAATTCATAATTAGGTATTTCATCTCAAAGGGTATTGATTTGTTTGGGTATTCAGATATAGATTGGGTAGTAGATGTTGATGATAGAAGGTCCACATATGGTAGAGTATTATTTATGGGAATGAATTGTGTGATCTAGCATTCAATGAAATAGAATTCACTAACCCTCAGTATGACTGAAGATGAGTATGTTGCTGCCACTCACGCTGCTAATCAACTTATGTGGATGAAATCACAATTGGAATATTTCTTTGTTGAAGTGATGTCACCCTTGATCTTGGTTATGATAATAAATGTACAATCAATATTACCAGGAATGTAGTTCAACATTCTCTTTCAAAGAATATTGATATCAAATATAATTTCATCAAGGAGAATATGGATATGAATGAGTTCAATGTAGGGTGTTTTCTAACATCGGAACAAGTTGATGATATTTTCACAAAACCCTTACCCACGAAATAATTTTGTAGATTGATTTTGAACATAAGAATCCACCCTATTTCTCATCATGACTTAGGTATGCATTCATTTTGCCTCTATCGACTTGCCTTTGTATTGTATTGTCAAGGGGGGTAATTTTATTCTTTCATAAATTCTTTATTTCTTTAAAATAGAGAGAGTTATGGGTAAGGTGTGAATTCAACATTATTTTTTGGGTGAACAATTCAAATAGTTTGTTAGAGTGGTTGTAGGAAATAATTGTATTGTATTCTAGGAAGGATGAAGAATATATAAGGAAGGAAAAAGAAATAGGTTTTCATAATCCCTAATTTTGGACAACATGGATTTCCTACAGATGATTCTTATTTCATACAATGATTTAGATCATTTTGGCCTAGAATTGTTGATATGTAATCAATTGCTTAAGGGTAAATTTTTTAGTGATTTATGAAACTAGGTTGGAAAAAAATGGGGGATATTTTTAAGATTTAGATGATGATGAATGTGATGATGTTTATGTGTTGTCTATTGTTATCAAGGTTTGTATTGAGGAAAGAAAATCAGTTCACTTAGTTTCTAGAAAAAGTCATACTGAAAAATATTTTTAATGAAATTTGACTCATGTTTTGTAATTATTCGGACTCAGTATGAAATTCCATCATAATGAGAGGATGTTGTTTTGAAAGTTGTGTTTCTGATTGGACACACCTCTATTCAAATTGAATGTGAAATCATCTTGCATGATGGAAATAATTGGACATCATATTTACTCTAAATACAATGAGAAATAAGTGTTTGTTTTTTCTTGAGAATTGGAGTCTCTATGATTATGATGTTTTAATTATGATGATGATTTGATTATTTTTATTTCATATAAATCATAATATAAGTTGAGAACTTTTGATGGAAGCTTTATGGATGAAAGGGGGAGTGAAAGGAATGATGATGCTATTTTTAAAGGAGATTGCATTTTAAATAGTGGTTCTGAATAATGGTTCTGATTTAATGTAGCATTTGTTTTTCCATCAACCACATACTAAAAGATTGGGATCAATATACTCATACCCAGATTGATTAAAAAGGTAATATAGATTGAAAACGAGATTTTAATTGAAAATTTGATATTTATTGAAAGTGTGACATGGATTGAAAAGGTGATATTGATTGAAAATGTGGTATTCATTTAAAATGTTGTATTTATTGAAAAGGTTGTATTGATTGAAAAGGTGGTATCAATTTAATATAGTATCTAGGTTTTCCATTAGATGATATAAATCTTTTTCATACCCAAAAAATATCATACCAAAAAAAGACAATACCAAGAAAAGATCATACCTAGAGAAAATATTAATAAAAATGATCATACCCCGGCCAATCGTACTGAGAAATATCATACTCTATATATAGAAATCAGGCTGAGTAGAATGGATGTTTAAATTGATAATGGAAGTGACATATGAACACTTATTTACTTTCAATTTTTTTTCTAGTGGTTCAAGATAAGAAATAACGATGATGATCAGCAATACTGTAAACCATTTCAAATGGGTTTAATTACATTTTTCTTATGATTTTTTTAATGAATATATATTACTAAAATATTTGTTTAGGAGGAGCTTAACATTCAAATAAAATATTTTCAATCCGATCTATTTTTTGAATCGTATTCAGCAAATCAGATTGATGCAATAAGACTCAGTTGATCAGACCTATTTATTACTCCTAAATTGTAATCATACTGACAATTGAAATTTGAGTATAGAGATGAAGATATGAAGATTCTAGAATATTCCATAAGAATCTATAAGCATTGAAGAAGTCATGATTTCATTGAGATCTCAAGAGAAATCAAAATTTGGGTGAATTAGGTGATCGAGAATGATTTTGGGATTCTTACCGAAACCAGTTTTAGGCCACATATAAAAGGAGAAAATTACTTTGTACTTGACTAAAGACGGTGTACTATTCATCACAATAGATATAAGAGCTCTTTGTTTTTAGTGGGAGAAATAGATAACATTTTGTTGTGTATTGAAGACATTTTAATGTGGAAGAATACATAGAAGAAGAGACATGATCACAATGTTGTATTTAGCTGATCCTCATATTTTGGATTTATCATATTCAGGGGATAATCATCTTCATCTTGTCTATTGTATTCAAATGATCATTGTATTGGGATAGATTAATCAACTTTGTGATTTTTATATTGGGTTTTTCAGATTGAGGAAGCATCGTACTAATTTTATCGTACATAGGTATTAATGTGGCACTGATTTGTTTCTATTGTATTCTATTAGGAAATTAAACTGGAAGAATTGTTTTGGACGAATTGGACTCAAAGGAATTTGATATAGATTGGATCAGAATTAGTGTCTCATAACAAATTCCAAGAGGGTCTTACCTTTATTTTGGGTAAGGAATTGAAGAATTTTATTTCAATTGAATACATTTGTTTAATGGAAAAAATGTGTAGGTAACATGAGCTCTTACAAATCCATTGTATTACCCTATTTGTGATAAGAGGGTGCACCGACACTAGTGGGATTGTTTCATAATTCTACATGAATTTACCTGTATATTCTACTCATGTAATCAAAGAATTTTTTTTGTAGTGGATTGTATGGTATTGGATCATTTCCAATCTATACCATGAACGTAGCTAATCTTATCAAATAGTGAACCTTGTAAATCTTTTTGTTTATGTGGATGTGTGGACTGAATTGTTTTCTTCATGGAATTGAATCATTAATTGGAGGTGAAAGGTTATTTAATTTAAAAGAAACATAAAATAAAAGTATTAACTCTAATTCACTCCTCCCCCTCTCGGTGATACAATAAATTGAATGGGTACTTTCAAGTCGATGGTACAATAATTATCCCTAACGTTTCTATGCTTTATTATAGGTGTCCTGGTGCCTCAAATTAGTTTTACTATGCATGCCATAGATTTCATCTACCTTGAATTCGCTGACTTGTTAGAACCCAAATCCCATTGAGATCGACTAACACAGACAGAGCCATCCCTTTGGGTGATCCCTCTTATATACATAAATGGATTTCATGTATGTATAAGCAAAAAATCTATTAGTGTGTTTGGTTTCAATTTTAAATTATGATATACTATTAATATGGAATAAATATAGTCTCTTAGTGTGGATAATTCCCATGACAATTATAAATAATTGAATTTGTTAGAGGTGGGTGGTAATCACACATCACTTAATTAAATGGATAATGGTTATTCCTATTGTCATTATTAAATGTAAATTTATTATAAATTGTCCCTCAAATCATATTAATTCCATTGGATATTATTGATAAGGATATATGGGAATGAAGACCCTACCGATAATATAATAAATGGTAATGATGAACATAGTTATATCTATATGGTTCTGACGACCCTTGAAATGCTATATTAATATGGGCATGATTATCATTATATAATGTGATACCATAGAGTCATGGCATCCATTGTGATAATATATGGGAAAAACATCCCACGTGATACTATATAGGCATGATGATACATGTGGTATGATAACGGTCATGAGGACCTATTATATTGTGATAATATACAGGCATGGTGAACCTTTAAATTGTGATACTGTTGTGATATAGGGCTTGATGTCCCAATTCAGTGATATTGGGCATGTGGCCCCTAATCTGTGAAACTATACATCGTGTGTCTATTGATGTGATACTGGACATGGGATCTCTATATTGTTATACTGGAAAGGGTGTCCCTTATAAATGTGATACCGAGCATTGTGTCCCTTGAGTCTTTTCTAGAGATATACAGATACAAAAAAAGAAGGTAGTGTCAGCCTAGTTTCCTTTTAGGAATCTGAGACGACCCTTTTCTAGTTACTATTACTGCTTTACAAAATTATATCTTCACACTTCGATATTTTATACACATACTATATATTTATAGATTACATTGGTGGTGGCCTACTAATATTTATCTTACACCCTATCGGGGCCACCTATGTTACTTAGAAAGACTATTTGATTTTAACTGTAGATAAAGGGAAGCATCATATTACAAATGATTGAATTCATTCTTATCTTAGGATAAGATCTTGGTAGAAGATGACTGGGCTAAATCTTGGGATTCTTAAAATGATTTTCCTTATTTTGGATTCTTTTTATATTTCATGTATACTACGGGAGTACTCTACTTGTATCCATGTTTTCATACTTTATAAATACCTGAAATTCATTATCATCATTTTTATATATGATACATTTCACTGTTTTTAATTGATTACTATTGCATGGTTGTTTTTATCTTCTTTTTCTGTGGTGGATTGTTGGTATATTCATTATAGTTCATGCTTCTTCTATTCAATATATTTAATAATTGTTATATTTCTTCCACTATTCATCTGATATTATATTATCTGCTATGCTCCACTCTGTTAATGAGGGAATAGTCTCTTCACAGACACACCCTATGCCCTCACTGCTAGTCGGTATCCTTTCGTGTTTAATGAGATATACTTGTTGCCTTGAGGTTCACCAGGCTCAGGGCACCTCATAGTGGAATCCATGTTTGGGATGTCACGCCCGAGCTTTTAGGATTGTTACAAACTAATGTGTGTGGACTATTTATAAAAGAATCTAGATGGGGGTATTCATAATTTATAACTTGTTTAGGGTGAATTGGGTAGATTTTTATATGTCTACTTGATGAGGTATATTTCCATGTCCTATAAAAAATTCAATGAATTCAAGAATAATGTAGAGAATCAACTTGGAATTAAGATAAAGAAGCTTCAATAGGATCGAGGCAGTGGATATATTAACTAAGATATTATCTAAATTCTAGGAGATTATGGAATTCTATCCCAACTCATTCCACCATTCAACCCAAAATGGAAGGCGGAACAGTACCTTGTTATGCATGGTAAGGTTGATGATGAGTCATGTAGATCTTTCATTATCATTTTGGGGTTATTAATTACAAACTGTGACATATACATTAAACATACTACCAACTAAAGAGGAAAACAGAATTCCTGTTAAGTTATGGTGTGTAAATAAACCTATTTATTCATATACATGTGAATGGGTATGCGAGGAATTTGTTAAGGCTTTATTAAAGAAACAAACTATCACCCCATGGCACAAAGTGTATCCTTATAGCGTATCCTAAGGAAAAAAAGAGATACTACCTATAAAACTCCTCAGACAAGAATGTTACAGTCACCAAAAAAGATATCTTTCTTGAGAGGGAACACATCCTAAAAAAGGGTAGTGGTAGCAATATTGACATTATTGAAGTTGATGCTCAAGATACAAAAGAGTTGATATAGAAATAGATTCCATAGGTCCCCATGGAAGATGTAGTCAATGAAACAAATGTACTATATAGGAGAACAATAGTAAATGAATATGGTGACCCATTATTGGTTGAAAACTATGAACCAATTTCCTACAAGGTGGAAATAGAGACCTCAAAACCTATAAGATGGAAAGAAACCTGGAATTTTGAAATGGGTTCCCTGTATCAGAACATTGTTTGGGTTTTGTTCAATGCCTCAGTTGATGTAAATCCCTATGTATAAGAGAAAACTAGAAATTGAAGGTAAATTAATTACATATAATGAAAGGAAAGTGTCTAATGAGTTTAAAAAATATATAATAATTGACTAAAATGAAACTCTTTGGAAGATGGATGTCAAAAAAACTATCCTTAACAGAATCGTTAAGGAAGATGTCTACATGATACAACTAGAATGTTTTGGTACTCCAACTGATTCCAAAAATATTTCCATGTTGTAGAGATCCATTTATTTATTGTAAAAAGAATCTGGGCCCTGGAATATTTAATTTTATGAATCTATAAAATAATTTTGTTTCATTAATAATGAATGTGATCCATGGGTTTACAAGAGGTTTATAAGTAATTTGATCATTATACTAGTAGTATATGTTGATGATATATTACTTATTTGTAATGATATACCAATATTATACACTATTAAGGACTTGTTGAACAAGTATTCCTCCATAAAGGACATAGGTGAAGAAGCCTATATTCTAGGGATCAAGGTCATTTGTGAAAGATCGAAGAGGATGATGGGACTTAATCCAATTATATACAGTGATCGTATACTAAAGAGATTTAGCAAGGAACATTCAAGAGGGTATTAGTTATAGTGTAAAATGTTATATGTCTTTATAATAAAATGTTTTCTCAAATACAACAGGATAAAGAGAGAATGAGTATGATCACATATGCTTCAACGATATGATCAATAATGTATAATATGTTATGTATTAGAATTGGTGGTGCCTGCGAATTGAGAATGGTAAGAAGATATTATGCTATTTCAAAAGAACATCATTGGTATACTATTAATTCTATCATTATGTATCTGTGTACAACTAAGGATATCTTCTTGGTGAATGGAGGAGACGAGATACTGGTCATCAGAGGTTATACTAATAATAGTTTTCAATCTTATCGGAATGATTTATTGTCACAGTTACGGTATTTTATCTCTTTTAATAGTGGATCTGTGGGCTATAAGAGTTCCAAGTAGATAGTTATCACTGATTATTATGTGTATTCAGAGTATATAGAAAATTATGATGTAGACAAGGAATTCATTTGGATACAACACTTTTTCTAGGATCTCTATGTGGTACCTAACAGAAAAGACCGTATCACATTATATAATGGTAATACTACAATAGTGTATATTGCAAAAGATCCAAGGTCACACCAAATAATAAAGCACATACTTTGAAAGTATCACCTCTTGATGTATTTTTATCATAGAGGTGTAGTTTTAGTATTTAGAGTTTCCAGAAAAGAAAATATAGTGGTCCACTTGAATGATGTCATATCTCAGCAGAAGCATGAGTATCATGTGATAGCTTGTGAAATAAAGGTTTTTAGCATTTGGCTCTAGTGCAAGTTGATGTTTATTGGAGTTGGATCCCTATAACAAAATTTTGTTTAGTTTATGTAATCTTTATTCATTGTATTAAAAATTAATAAACTCCTTATCACATCATGATTATTCATTGAAAAAAAATGTTATAATGTTCTATGTGTAGTTATAACATAGAAAGGTCATAACAGTTACCCTCTATGATGAGAACCCATAAGTTCCATGGAAGGATTATTAAATATATGTTCTATAGTTTGATGATATCATCTGAGGGACACAAATTATTCATGATATCAGAGGTGGATACTCATAGGAAATTCAGTCACCTTACCATGGTGTACACCCATGATAATATCTAGTATAGGATATTATGAGAACAAGACCACCATCAAGAAATCCACATTTATATTTTTCATTGGATGTTCCTATCTAGGGATGTGCGTATTGATCCATAAAATATAATAATATTATTAATGAATATTTTATGTCACATAATTTGATGTATTAACGAAAATAGTGACAACATATGTTCACAGTGAGGTAGTATATGTTGGTGTATCATGAACAATATTTCATTAGTGAATAATGAGAAAAAGGATTTTCCCCTTTAGTTCATTAATTAATGTTGATATCTTAGGACCTATGATGGAAATGATATAGCCTAAATAAATAAATGGTCGTAGTGTTCTATAGGAAAGTTCAATTTATGGAAATTCAAATAAGGAGATATCGATCCCATAGGTTGATGGAACCAACAAGAAACCTACTTGATTAGAGATATCATGATAAAGATATTATATTACACATTAAGAATTTTTATGAGATATTATATAATTGTATAATCCACTTACATCACCATGGGAGACTTATCGTGTTGCTAGATTCTAAACCTAAACTTTAGGCTACTCTGACTTATGCCACTGAGAAAAGGTCTTAGAGGGTCACACACTAAGTGTATCTAGAATCCCAATTAAATAATATATTATTATTTATTATTTAAAATTATAAATATATATTATTCATGTACATGGTTTAGTAATTGTTTATGTTTTATTGATCACATATATTCTTTCGCCAATTATTCGAGAGAATATTATGTTAGCAGAATATTTAATATATATTTATTTTATATTTAGTAGATATAATATTTATTAATTTATTTGTGAATAATATTTTAATATTTATTTACTAAATAAATAGTCATTATTAAAGGCCAAATAAATATGGTGGAGGAATGGGGGACCAATTTCAATGGTCTAGTATGAAATAATATATATATTGAATATTATTTAATTAAATAATATTTAATTTAATTTTCATATTTTTCTCATGTCAAAAATAATAATAATAATGTTATTATAGATATGGGGTTCCACATGTATTAAATAAATAATAAAGGGAAGTTGTGTAATTTTTTATTTCTAAACATAGAAGTATATAAACCCAATTATATTTTTTTTCAAGGAGATCTAATACATTTCTTTTTTTGTGCACAATGAAATTGGGAGAATCCTTTTGAATACATAAACATCTCCATTATCTAATAACACTCTCAATAATGGTGAGTTAACTTCTTGTACCTTCTACTCTAGAGTCTAGAGAGATCCAGATCCTTTGGAACTGATTTTCATGTGATCAAAGGTGAACGACACAAGTGTTACGATCAACCATACTATCACCCGAATATTCCTATGGAAATGGTCAAATATTTTTGGAATATGTGTAGATCACTACTAGAGGGAATATATTCTTGATTCCTACAATGTAGTGATGGTATCAAGAAGATCATTTTTTCAGATCCATCTACAAAGAAAGAGTTTCACGTAAGGTAATTCTTTAACTGATTAAATTAATTATAAATAATATGAGGTAACCCTTCATTGTTGTTCTATAATTTTATCCATTATATATATTTTTGATTTATTTCAATTGATCGTGACATTTATCATTGTGTAAATCATATATTAATCATCGATCATGACAAAAAGAAAAGTTGGGAATGATCCATTACATGCTTCTACTACAAATGTAACCCACACTTTAAATAAAATATGAATACAAAAGAATGGTTTAAATTAAAATATTTATAATATATTGGAAACCATTAAAAAAATTAAGGACTACAGAACCCTAATTGAAGATAAAACATATTAAAAAGAATATTTCATTATTATTTAATGGGATGGAATTTTCCGATATGAATTCATAGAAATATATTAATAAAAAATCAATTCAAAGACATACAACTATATATTGTACCTATAAGGATGATTTTTATATTGATATGATGACCTAAATAATTATAAAAAAAGGTTATAGGCATGATATAACATTCTATTTTTTTAAAAAAAATCCACAAAACGTCCATGTGACTATTTTTCATCAAATAATTAAATTTATATTATTTCTTATAAATTTTAAAATACATTGTAAGTCTTGAATAAGAAAATATCCATCATTTATATACTTAAAATTTTTTGGGTTTATGATTTGTTATAATAAAAAAATAAAAAAATTATAGTTTATTATTAATTATTGTATAATTAATATTATATCAGAAATAGGTTAGCTGTCATTATATTATTGTCAATCAATTCAATATCTAAAAATATATAATATGTTAGGATATAAATGTTGACTTCTCTTAGATTAGATAGTAACAATGGGATATTGACATTTATGATATATGAGGTTTGAATCTTAATAGTAATAATTTACATGGTTCTATGAAAGGTACATTCATGTGACACAATATGTACTCTAATTGATACTATTGTAGAGACTATAATTATATATTCATCTGCAAATCTATTTCAAGTGGCCCCTACACTAATATATGGATCACTCTTAAGTAGGATTTTAGGAACTAAAATTCCTCTTATCCATTTTAAATTATACTTAATATTAAGTGGGAACTATTTAGGCCTCTTGATCATATATCAAAAATATAAGGCATCAAAGTTATACTCTAGTGGATATGATCCATGAAGGTTGTATTTCAGCCTTTATATCAGCTCCCAAATATAAGGTAACGAGGTCAAAAATAAAATTTTAGGATTTTTGGTTTTCCTTAAAATTTTATGTTGTTTGATCCGCCCTTAATGTTAGACTATTTCATCACCTCAGTAATGTTAAAGGCCTGCATACCCCCATAATACATGGATACAATGTTTAAAAAATAGTGTTATAACCTTTAGTAAATTAAAAATGAAAGGAAAATTTTAAATAAAAATTAACCCACTATTACAAATGTAGGGTATATTCAAATTGAGTTATATAAACATACTATACCTATAAAAATGATTGAATTTGATCAAAATAATTCATAATTTCATCAACTATGACTAGATATAAGTGGTTTTTAATAAACTAATTACTAAGAGATAGTTAAGGGAGAGTGATCAAACATCAAGTTAGATTTTGACATACTGATATAACTACATTTTCAATAAATATTTATAATTAAAGATCTTAAAATAAAACAATATATTAAAAAAATAATTATATGTTGGAACATGTCAAAGTAAAGTTCGAATGTTTTGGAGGAAGATATCTAATCTCTTTGAAAAATATGGCCTTGAAAACTTATAGATAAAGAAATTGGAAAAAAATTAATGGTCCAAAAATATAATTAAAACACAATTTAAATTAATTATAAGAAAAAAGGTAAAATAAATATAAAATAGGTTAGTTAACATTTTTCTTTTAAATTGATTGGATAAAAAATAATGAAATATCTTCTTTTATAGTTAATCATTATTAAATTTCATTACTAAAACGTGACACAATAACTAAAAATCAAAGCCTTAATAAATTATATATTGAAATAAAAATATTAAATGTATAGTTTTAATAATAAATTTATACGAGATTCTAAATATTTTATTTTAAAATTTAATTCGAATAAAATAATATTTTTTTAAAAAAAATCATATTATAGTTTGATAAAATCATTAAGACAATGGAAAAAATAATTTGACTCTTAACTTCTTGAAAATTATTGAAGATACATATTCTTTTAAAAAATGTGATTATTATAAATAATATTGATCAATGTATATTATTTTACTTTTCTTTATTAATGATATATAAATTATTTTAAAAAATGGGATTATTATATATCATTATAGGAATTTTCTTGAAGATGTGTTTGAAATTAAAGACATTTTATTTTTAAAAAAATTATATGTATGAAAATATTTAGAGATAATAATAACATATGTTAATTTTATCATATAATACTATCTTATTAAATTGTTAGAAAATCATGGTTGGGGATATTAAAATAATGAATACACCTTTAAGGTGGAACATTAAAATTTTATAGGTTAAATAACTAAAAATTTATATTAAAATAAATTATATAAATAACTTATAATTGAAAACATAGTAAAAGGGAATGATGATCATGTTAATATGAAATATACAAATGAAGGTGAAATATCTGGTTAGGTGGCTCTGAAGGTTTTCCTTTTGGAGCTCTTTGGATGGTGTTGGGGATGTTCTATTGATTCAGGATTTATGTTTTCTACAAGATTGTGGTGGAAGATTAATTTGATTTTGTAGAGTTCCTTTAGATATTTTTTTGTTTTTGGGAAACAATTCAGTTTGTTACTACATTAAGGGGTTTTTTGGTTTGGATGGTATGGTGGTGATGAAAATGAATATTGGATGAGTGACTACAGTCATCGCATGAGGAATATGGATCATGGATTATCCCCAAGTTTCCATCTTTGAATAAATTTTGTTATATTTTAGCTTGGTCTAGTTTTTGAATTTTTTATTTTGGTTTGGTTTTCTTGGATTTTAATTGTGTTATTTTACAATGTGCTAATTTTTTTTAATTGTTTCCACTAAAAAGGTGGTTTATTTTACAAAAAAAATTGCATTGAGGAGGGTACCTATGAAGCATTGGAAAGATAAGAAATGGTAAATCATATATGATACAAGTTTATGTAATATCATTTTAAATTAGGGTTTAATTTTGAAAAAAAATCATGATATTAAAGTTGTTATGGGATAATATTTTTCTAGAATTTTTCATACTAGGAAATATATCACTAGTTTTGGGCTTACATCTTCTGGTATATCCATAACATAGAAATGAAACTTGTAATTAGTTGTTCTATTACCCATAACTAATGATTAGTACATTTTTTTACCCTATGGTAACAATATTATTTTTTATTTAATAAATTTACAAAGGAGATGAGGTTATATTGTATAGATATAACTATTTAACTTTATAACTAAAGTGACTTGGATTTATTAAAGAGTTAGGTATGTCCTAACTAATTTATGTATATGGATATCATATTTTAATTCTAGAGAAAAATTATAGAATACATATAGGTTTGTATAGAAATAATATAAAATAAAATATTTAGGTCAATATTCCTAAAATACCCTCATATATGGTAATTTATATTACTTCGTAAACTAGTTTGATGTTTCATTTGAGGATTGATTTTCATCATGGGATATATCATTAGATGGGTCTAATGACCATGTCACCTGATTTATCTCATTAATGTACCCTCATCTGAACCTTTTTTCATTAATTGATATTTTATTCAGTAATTTGTGGTTCTCAACCATAACATGACTTTCTTTTGAGTCTTTTTATAACTTTATTTTCATCTTCCTTACATGACTAAAACTAGTTAGACACATATTTATTGAGAGTATAATAATATTTATTATGGAAATTCATATTTTTCTTCACACTTTATCATTGCCTCCGGTTTCAAAATCTCATTCATTAAGCCATTTTCAGTAATAATAGTGACATATGTGGGTGCCAGAGTATAAAATCCAGATAGATAGAGAATTATAAGGACTAAAGATCAATGTTTCTCACATAAAAAATCTTCTAATGAGTTTATTTTGGTCATATATAGTAAAGATTTATTCTATTGGTCCATTTATTTAATTATATCATAAGTAAATTATGTTTTTGTGTAAAATTTATAATCTTAATAGGTATTATATGAGAGTAATCCTACTTATAATTCAATATCTAGTCTCTCTTCATTATCTCATAGTGGATACTGAGTTTTTTATAATACTAAAATAATGACCTATTAATTAAAATGCAATTCATAAAGTTTAAATTGTTAGCATCATTTATTTTCCAACTAATGTCAAAAATATTCTTAAAATTTGGTATATTGTAATTGACATAAAAACCCATCAAGAATCAATTTTTGATGTTACTTATTTAATGACTAATAAAAAATAATATTTGTAATTAGTTAATAAAATAATCGATGTTGAATATTAAACAAATTATAAACCCCTTAGTGAGGTTATTTCATTCCACTATGTAATTTTTGATTAATGATTTCACCCCTCCAAGTTAATATCTCAATACCCACTACAATTTTGATCATTATATTGTGTTTTTATATCCCCCTATATTAACGTTGATTACCTTATGGTGGACTCACCTATTTTGATAATCCCAAACCATGTTTCATTTATATAAATCATCTTATTTCTCTTGTAGGATAATCATTTATATGAAAATCATGTTTATATCAAAGTAATAACTAGGTAACTTTAATCTAACTGCTCTATTTTTAAGCTCATAGTGAAACATTTCTCTAAGTGCAAAGGTCATCGATTCAAAGGTCACTGATGCAAAGGTCACTGATACAAAGGTTACTGATACAAAGGTCACTGATACAAAGTTCACATTTGCAAAGGTCACCAATGGAAAGGTCACTGAAGAAAAGATCAGCGATGTAAGGTAACCGATACAAGGCTACCATTTGGAAGGTTACCGCTGAAGGATATTGATGAACGTTTCTGATGGAAGGTTACCGTTTAAGGTTACCGATGAAGGTTACCGATGTACACCTACTGATGAAGCCTAATGTTGTAATTGCTACTATTACTAATCTACCAGACTCTTATACTCTGTAAATTTTCAAATTCTTAAGATTATTCTAATGGAAATATTTGGTAAATTTAATGCTTCTGGAATTAATTAATGCTTATTGTAGACATATCAAGAGACTGTATCGGGATAGTACGAGGTATGAGAAAGGTCTCACATGATGTACATATTCCTATTGTCAGACCTCAAATATAAAATAGAATAATGAGTAAGAAAACATAGAAGAGTGGCATGAGTAGTGTGTTTCTGTACATGTGTATAAGCTTACATGTTTGATAAAAAAATAACCATTCAACATTGACAATATGAACCCAAGAAATTCAAAAATATCACTTACGGAGAACAATTTAATGGATGCCTTCTGTGCTTCATCAACTCTCGATAAACACAAGAAGTAGAACACTCATCTTATGAAAGTTATAACTAAGAGTTGAGACACTCTGTTTTGAGGAAAAAATCTTAAGAAAGACTCAAACAACAAATTATTTACTCTATTGATTAAAGAGTTGAACGGGAAACACATAGAGATTTTTTAACTAATGTTTATAATATTAGCTCTATTGTGTTTCTTCATTTTACATTTCTGAGAAGTTTATATGTCTGTATATTACACACACTCTCACATGTGCTTCAACTGATGGATACTAAAAATCCTTAAATCAAACTTCACATACATCTCGTTTCCCATGTATAACTGGGGAAGGACCATGTGTGGTATGTATTTTTGTTTTTCCCACGAAGAAATATGGTAGAGGGTGTGAACCATGAACAGTTTGTGAAAACTATTGTAAATTATGATATAGGCTATGTATCATGTTTATTATTAATATAAACTTAACTGTGGTTATTGATCACCAAGTGGAGAGGGTTTTGTCTCATCTTGATACTGAACCTCTTGTTTAACTTCACTATGCTTTATATTTTTGTTATACACTTTTTTATCTATTTTCTTCTATTTATAATTGCTAAAACCTAAACTGTTTTTCATTCACTTTGATAGTTAGTTTTGGTTAATGTCTGTATTTTATTAATTTAGTAAACTTGTTTCAAATGTTGTTAAAGTGTTTTACACTAATTCAACTGAGGACAAATCAACCTTTGAGAAACTAGTTGACCAACTAGATATTTACATCTATACTGCCTTAATTATCTGGGTCATTTCAAAATATGGGGGATCTTAATAAAAATGTTTTTATTGAAATTTTAAGTAGGAACTCAATTCACCTCCCTTTTTAGATTCCACTCCAACCAACATTTGTTATAAAATGCTTCAATATTTGTTGTTTATATCTGAACTGTTTGTGCCATATGACAAATTCTTCAACTGTGTTTTTGGTTTTATCATAAAGATCTTAAAAATACTTTTATATATAAATTTTTAGTTCTTTAAAATTTTAATTAATAATAGATAATATATTTGAGGGTGTTGATACTAAAATTCCTCCTTTATTTAATTGAAATTACTACGCACAATGGAAATTAAAAATTACAATGCATCTAGATAGCATGGGTCCTGAAATTTGGGACACAACTTAATAACAACATGCATTAACTGCTACTACTAGGGACACATGGTCTGAGTTGACTATATCCACATATAACAATAACTGTAAAGTAATGAATGCATTGTAATTTTCTCTAGGTGATGAATAATTAAATATAAAATATACTAATAAAACTGCTTATGAAATTTGGGATACTTTAAATGTTTCTCACGAGGGAACAATGAATGTTAAATAAATGAGATTAAATACCTATACTATTAAATATGATAATTTTGAAATGATTCATGATGAATATATCTCTAAAATGTATCTCATGTTCAATTAAATATTGAATACCATGATTTTTCATGGGAAACCAATGGTCAACAAGTATCATATTATGAGATTTCTTCAATTCATACCTAACAGATAGAGAGGGACTTCTATTTCTATCTAAGAATCTTGTGACATAAGAATGATACAAGTAAAAGAACTAATTGGAAATATTATGATGTATGAAGAAGAGCATAAGGTAAATAAAGAAGTAGATAATGAACCTAGAAAGAAATATGTCGCATTCAAGACTGCTACCTCATAGTGCAAATACAAATAAAAAGGACAAGCTCTTATAGACACTTACACCAGGGAAGACTCAGATTCTGACAGTGATGATGAGATGTATCATATTTCTAAGATATTACAAAAGATCTACCATCGGTAAAATTTCTTTAGAAAATCATAATATAAAGGAAGGTATGATAATAAAGGACATTAAAAAAAAGGATAGAAAATGGAATGACAACACAATTGAGATAGTCTTCTATGAGTGTAAATGAAAAGGCCATGTGAAGGTTAATTTCTCCAAGAAAAAATTTAATATGAAATATGAAGACAAGGTAAAAGGATATAAAAATGTATGAAAGTCACTTAGAGTGCCTCAGAAGATAGCTCAAGTGGATCTGCACATCATATATTTAGAAGAACAAACATGAAAAATCCGAGTTTCATGACTAAAACACTTGAGGTAACACCCAATTACCCTATACCTAATGCTTACTAGTATGGGAATGAATGTGAATCAAATAATGATGAGAACATGACTAAGGATGAACTATTTGAATACTGTGGAATACTTGAGGATACATTTAATTAAATCAAGGATATGTAAAAAATATTGAAAAGACAACATTCTTTAAATGATAATTATAATTCTGATTTGTATATTTAAATAGAAAAAAGTTATCAGCTATTAAAATAAAATACAAAACATAAATTATCTAATGAGCAATTAAAAAGTGATATTATGAAGTTTACTCTTGGTAGGGAAGAACTGACTCAATTTCTCAAAAAAAAATTGCTCTAAAATATATAATTGGTCAAGGATATCAACCAGGACAGAGAAGGATTGTTAAAAATAAATTTGTCCCAAAAATCTGTGTAGTTCATTGTTACTTGATGTTATAGATCATCTTTTGAAAAACAATTTTATAAAGAACTGAAAAAAGTATTCAGGTCTAAAATTATATCAACTGATTATAGGACAATAGTGAGATAGGTATGGGTTCCCAAAGCTTTACTTTATAACTTCTCTGGACGTAAGAAAATATCGATACCAACGATACACTACACGTAATCTGTTTTGAAGGAAAACTATTTAAAGAGATCCTTTATGACTCTGGTACATAGATAGTGGATGTTCAAGACACATGACTAGATTCTACTCATTCTTCAAGAACCTAATTAAAGTTTATGGTGGACATGTCACATTTGGTGATAATGCAAAAGGAAATATTGTCATCTTAGGCCAAATTGGAAACCCAAATTCTATATTAATTTCAAAAGTACTTTCTGTTGATGGGTTAAAATAAAATTTACTAAGTATCACTTAGTTGTGTGATAGTGGTTTTAATGAAATTATTTAAAATGATGCGTTCAATTTTTTTAATTCTAAAAATGATTTAATATTTACTGCTCGTAGAAATGAAAATGTATATGCTGTTGATTTAAATTATTTATCAATGATAAAAGTTTCATGTTTAAATTCTTTTCCTAAGGAATTTTGGTTATGAAATAAAAGATTATAACACTGCAATGTGAACTAAAATAGAAAAATTACTAGTAAAGGCATATTTTAGCGACTTACATAAATTTGAATTCCCACATAACAAAGTTTGAAATCCTTGTCAAAAAGGAAAACAACACAATGTTTACTTCCAACCAAGTAAAGAAGTTCTACTTCTCAACCGCTTGAGTTGGTGTACATGGATTTGTTTGGACTATCTAGAGTTTCATGTTTAAATGGGAAGCACTATGTTTATGTTCTTGTAGATGATTTTTTAGATATAATTCGGTATACTTTCGGGCTCACAAAATTGAATCATGCTCTTACATTAATAAATATTCCATTTCTGTAGAATGTATTAGTGGACATAGCATTATGACATTGATATGTGATCATGGTTTTGAGTTTGTAAATAAATAATTTGAATCTTTTTTCTCAAAAAATGGCTATAATCACAATTTCTCTGCTTCTATAACACCTCAAAAAATTTGAGTTATAGAAATAAGAAATAGGAAACTTCATGAGATTGCTGGGACTATACTAAATGAGTGTAATCTACAAATATATTTTTGGGATGAAGCTATTAATATAGCATGTTAAATTATCAATAGACTCTTAATTAGACATGTTCTTAAGATGAACCCTTATGAGGTCAGGAATAATAGGAAGCCTAAGGTTAATTACTTTATATTTTTTTGTTCAAAAGTCTTCATCTTTAACAGTAAGGATAACATTGACAAGTTTACCTCCAAAAGTGATGAATAAATTTTAATAGGTTACTCAATCTCTAGTAATGATTATAGAGTATTAAATAAGAGATCCAAATATGTGGATGAATCAGTTCATGAAAAAATTTTATGAGACTGATCCACATGAACGCAAAACCTCTATTGAACACCTTGAGGTAGATATGTAGATTCTAGACCATAATGGAATAGGCAGAGAATGCTCTGTGAAAACAACCCATTCTTAAAAATTTATAGAATCCATGCATGGTGAATATGATCCTAAAAACAATCCTGAGGAGTCTTCTTTAACTCTTTCTAGTGGTATTATAACTCCCAAGAATCATCCTTTATATGTTGTAGTAGGTGATCTAAATAAAGGAACACATACTTTAGCTTCTCTAAGAAACTAGGTTGAATATCTAGCGATTATTTCACAAAATGAATCTAAAAATATCAATGATTAAATCAATGATGACATTTGGGTGATATCTATGCAAGAAAAATTAAATTAATTTTAATGAAACAAGGTATGAGAATAAGAAGAAATACCGAAATACACTTTGACTATAGGAACTAAATGGGTGTTTAAAAATAAAGTTGATGAATATGGAAACATAGTTAGAAACAAGGCTAGATTATTTTCACAAGGATATAGTCACGAAGAAGGAATGGACTATGAAGAAACCTTTGTACCTATAGCTATAATTGAATCCATTAGGATACAACATGTTATGCAGCTTAGCTGGATTTCAAAATTTTTCAAATGGATGTTAAAAGTGCATTTTTAAAAGGGTAAATAGTTGAGGATGTATTTTTTGAACAACCCCCATGTTTTAAAAATCCCCATTTTTCAAATCATGAATTTAAACTATCTTCAAAATTATATGGTCTAAAACAAGCTCCAAGAGCTTGGTATGATATACACAGTTGTTTTTTATTTCAAAATGTATTAATAATGGAATAATGGATCCTACTCTTTTTATTAAAAGGATTACCAAATACTTTTTAATAGTACAGATTTTTTAGATGACATTATTTTAAATCCTCTAAGAATTCATTATGTACTGATTTCTCAAAAATGATGCAAGTTGAATTCGAAATGAGTTTAATGGGGGAACATAAATTTTTCCTTGGATTTAAAATTTTTCAAAATAAATATGGTATTATTTTAAATCATATTAAATATATATGTGATCTTTTGAAACATTATGGGTTAAACTACAATAAAGGTAGTGATACACATATGCATACCACCTGTAAGTTTGATGGTGATGAAATTGGTAAACCAGTGGATCAAACCAATTACCGAGGTATGATTGGGAGTCTTCTCTATCTTACTACTCAAAGACCTAATTTTTTGTTCATTGTATGCATGCGTACTCATTTTCAATCAAATCCCAAATAGTCTCTTTTAACTACTATTAAAAATATTTTTAAATATCTCAAATATACTAGAATCTTAATACTATTTTCTTCCAATAATACAATCATTTGATTTAATAAGTCATTCTGATGTTTATTCTACTGGTTTCATGTTAGAAAGAAACGACACCTCTGAAACATTTCACTTTTTATGAAATTTACTTGTATCATGGTATATATAGAAAGATAATTATGTTTCATTATCTACCTTTGATGCTGAATATATAGCTTTTGGTAGTTGTTCTCAAATTCTGTGGATGAAACAAACTTTACTATACTATGGATATCAATTCAATCATGTCTCTATAAACAGTGACAATACAAGTTCTATTCACATCTCTAAAAATATTGTATCTCATGCTAGGAGAAAGCACATTGATGTGATACATCACTTATCGAGAGATCGTTATCAAATAAGTGATATCACTCTAGAATTCATTGGCACTGGACACCAATTGGGTAATATATTAACAAAGACATTGAATTCTAAGAGGTTAAATTACATCAAACATTAGTTTGGTATGATAAACTATTATGTTTCAGAACCTCACCGTAGAACCTCACCATTATACCTCTCCATTAGAACATCACTGTTATAACCACACCATTGGACCTCACCAATAAATATCACTGTTGGACCTCACTAATAAACCTCACCATTAGGCCTCACCGATAAAACTCACCGTTGGACCTCACCATTATAACCTCACTGTTAGAACCTCACCATTGGACATCCTCGTTGGACCTCACTGATAAACCTCACCATTAGACCTCACTGTTATAACCTCACTAATAGACCTCACTGTTAGGACCTTGATGATAGACCTCACCATTTTCACATTACCGATAGTTGAACATTTCCAGGACATGGCATTTTCTCTACTGTAATCTGAAATGTTTAATGTATTACTTATTTGTTTTATCAGATTTGTTTTTCGATCCAAAAGTGATAAAATTAAATAACATACCACATATTTATCCACTTCTCTCCCAAACCTCTTTCTCTCTAACCTAAGAACCTCACCATCTATTGAAACCCTCAAACCACTCTAGATTAAAATGGCTAGATTTAAGTGACTGTTGGTCAGTGATGATTGAGATGCTCCAAATCCAAAGAGACCTCTAGATGAGTCGAGTAACGGAAGGTTGTGTAAAATATGGTCAACCCTCATTTATCAAAGAGGGATATCGTGGTTGAAAAGAGCTATGTTCTGAATGGTTACTGACGAGCAGATCATTAGTGAGGAAGTCACTTGAAGATCAAGGCTGGGTCGAATGCTTTACATTCAACAATGGAACCTATTACCCAAATTTAGTTATTGAGTTTTATGAATTTTTGAAATTGGAACAGACAGAAGATGAGAATACATTGTCATTAAGGGTAAATGGAGTAAGTGTAAGCTTCTCCTCTATTGAATTGGTTGAGTGTCTAAGAGTACCACATGAACCGATTTATGATTACTACCCATGAATGGTGCCTCCCACTACTGAGTCCTTCTATTATGAAGAATCCTTAGCTGAACTGATAGGGAGTGGGATCCCAATAAAAGTATTGTTGGTGATATGGAAGGAGAACACATGCTACTGTTTAAGTTTGTCTAGATTTTCTTAAGTCCCAAGAGAGGTGACTTTAATGCCTTGAAATATCAGGATGTATTTATTTTGTATCTATTAAGGCACGGATAGAAGACAAACTTGTGTATAATGATGATAATTCAATTAGAGGATATGACAGGGCCTAGTTCCAATTCCAAAGCATGGTTTCAAGCTAGATTGATATCCTTGATGTTGAAGGTGAAAGGAGTTACTTGAAATAAGGAGGAAGTAGTTGTAGTAAGGGACAATTTCTGTATTGAAAAGGTGATTTTCAAGTTGATGATGATAAATTATAACCCTTGGAAAAGAAGATGGGTGTAAGATGAGGATATGCTATATGAGGAATTCAACCCTATTACTCATCTTACTAGGCCTAATGATAAGAGATATCCTATTCTAATTCCTGATGAAGTGGAGCCTACATATTTAGATGAAGAATAAGAGGTTGCTATTGTGCAAGAAAGAGAGGTTTCTTCGATATATGACAGCAGTGATCCTAACCTTACCTCAAATACTCATGCTAATACTCTATCATTTGGTGATCCCAATCCACCAGAAGATTGCCTAGAAGGGAGACATTATTAAGGGACAATGCTGATGAAGATACTAGTGAAGAAGAAGGGGAAGAAAATATCTTATGATACATTAGAGAGTTCTCAGATGAGGATGAGGAAACTGAATCTAGTCATGATGACTTTAAGACAGTTTTTGGTTAATGTGAAGAAGGACTAAGTCAAATCCCCTTGATAGAGAATATAGAAATGGTTGAATGCTTAGATGAAGAAGCTGCTGATTTTGTTGAAGTTGAAATTTTTTTGGATGTTGTTAATGATTTTTTCGAGGAAGTTTTAGTGGAAAATTCTGTTGATGCATTAGATCAATGAGGTATGGCTATAGTGAATATGGTTGATCAGAAGATTGATCCATGTGAGGTGTAGGAACCTATTGCAATGGGATAATTTGTTATTTCTTAGGGTATAGAATAATCGTCAGAGGATCCTGGATTTGTGGTTTTAGGTTTAGACTATGGATATTATGATGATGACCAATCTATATGAAGTATACCAATCCCTTTAGTTACAGAGACAAATATTGTGAAGCTAGTGGTTTGTTTTCCTCAAGTCAATGTGAGGAAGGATGATTTGGAATCAATAAAATCAGATCTGAAGATCCACTTTGATGAGAGATTTGTTGGGTTATTGAGTCATATGGCCCACAATCAAGAAGTTTTAACTTCTATATAGGAAAGTCTAGTATCTACCTCTCACTCCACCCTACAATATGAAGTAAAGGACTGTCATAATCAGATCAAAACCTTGGCAGATTCTATCTAATCTGTGACGCAGTCTATTTCTAGTTTAGAATCCCATATGGCTTCAAGGGCTCAGGTGGACCAAGATCATTGATATGTTAAATGTGTGGTTCATCAAATTGTGACTATGTTTGAGGACTTTAAGAAGTCCATGGAGACATGTGTGAATGGACAAGATGAAGATGTGAAGAGACAAATCAGTGTGCTGACCAAATCATTTTAGGAGACAGTGGATTTCACTATAGAACCATAATGTGAATCTGCTTTCATCTTCATCTACTCCTCATGTTGATCTATAAGCTTTTAGATCAGTTCTTAGAGAATAATTGGAGAAGTTCTCTGGTTCCAATACCTCATACCATTTCTATTACTAGATACATTCATAACCCAGTTAGAAATTATTTAAGGGAAGATGCTCAGAATTATAAATCCAACAGAGAGAAAGTTTATTTCTACTCAAAAATGGTGTATACTAATCATCACATGGAAGTTCACTTCAAATTTTTGTTGTAGAACTTGAGGATTCCACCTATCACTCAAGAATGTAATGATCTGATTAGAAGGGTTAGAGAGTTGACTCCTGCCTTAGAGAAATTCATGGAGAATAAGGATGATTTTATTTCAGCTATAAAAAGAGGAGAAAGTATTATTTTGGATATCAGAAATCTTCTTTTACACTTCCTCCATGTGAACTGAACTCCCATCATTGTTCCTCTATCTCTTCCTTCTACCTCGGCTGCGTCAGGATCTACCAGTACTGCACCAATGTTGACTCCTGCATAGGCCATCAAAAGTTTTACCCCTATGACTCCTCAGAGATCCACTCACTTTAGGTCTACTGATTCCTATGTTGTAGCTCCTCTAACCTTGTTGACTATCATACCAAGGAATATCCCCCCATCTTCAGAACCAGCCTCCTCAACTTCCAAAGACAACGATCCCTTGGACACATCTAATGTGGACTAAATGTGGTATGTCTTAGTTGATAGGGATATTTGTAACATTTTTCATATTGTACTATAGATTCATTAATGGAAAATATTATTATGTTTCTTTGGTCTTTAATTCTTTTTGTTAATCACAAAGGGGATGAAATAATTCTATGTTAGTATACGTTTTGAGCTGCCTAAATTATAAGGAAGAGGTGTTTTTAAGTGGAGTTTGAAAATATATACTATATATATTTCCATAATCATCATGGTTTAAATGTTCTTATACACACCTCTAAAGATATTAGTAAATGTGCCTAGCCCTGATTCCAACATACTCATATAATTTTTGATTATCATAAAGTGGGATATTGTTGGACACACCTGTTTTGATAATGAAAAATAATTTCCATTTATATAAATCATCTTGTTTCTCTTAAAGGATAATTATTTATGTGAAAATCATGTTTATATTAATGAAATAAGTATGTAATTTTAATCTCAATACTCTCTTTTTTATTCTCACAGTGAAAAATTTCTCCAAGTGAAAAGAACATCGATGCAAAGGACACCGATGCAAAGGTCACCGATTCAAAGTTCACCGATGCAAAGGTCACTGATGCAAAGGTCACATATGAAAGGTCACCGATGCAAAGGTCACTGGTGCAAAGGTCACCGATGCAATGGTCACTGATGAAAATTTCACTGATGGAAATGTCACTGATGAAAAGGTCACTGATGAAAAGGTCACCGATTCAAAAATCACCGATGCAATGTAAATGATTCAAGGCTACTATTGGGAAGGTTACCACTGAAGGATATCAATAAAGGTTACTAATGGATGGTTACTATTGAAGGTTTCTGATGAAGGCTGCCAATGAATATCTACTGTTGAAGCTTACTATTGTGAAGGCTACCGTTACCACTCGACCATACTCTTATACTCCAAACATTGTCAAATTCTAATGATTATTCAAACAGTTATATTTGGTAAATTTAATGCTGCTGAAATTAATTAATGCTGATTATAGACATATCAAGAGACTGTATCAAAATAGTATGAGGTAGGAGAAAGATCATATGTTATGTACTTATTCCTATAGTTAGACCTAAAATATAAAAGAGAAGACTGAGGAAGAAAAGATATGAGAGTGGCATGTGAAGCGCGTGTCTGTATATGTGATTTAGCCTACATGATATATCAAAAATGATCCATTCAACACATACTCTATGAACCCATGAAATTCATGATGATCAATAAGGGAGAAAAATTTCTATGATGCCTTTTATGCTTCATCAACTCTTGATAAACACAAGAATCAGAACACTCCACTTTTGAAAGCTAAAAACTGGAATTTTGAAACGCTGTTTTGAGGAAAACTTCCTGAGGAAAACTCGAACAACAAATTCTTCACTCCAAGGAGTCAACAGATGAACTGCAAACACATAGTTCTTTCTAAAATCATTCTTATAATCTAAGATCTATTATTTTCCTTCATTTTACATTTCTGAGAAGTGTGTGTGTCTGTCTGTTACACACACTGTATCCTATGCTTGAACTAGAGAATGCTGAATGTTGTCACATCATGCATCACATGAATCTTTTTTCCAATGTAAAACTATATAAGAGACATTGTGTGGTCTGTATTGTTTGTTATTTCCCATGAAGAACTGTGGTAGAGGGTCTGAACCCAAGAAAGCTAGTATAAACTATTGTAAAGCCCAATACAGGTTGTGTATCGAGTTTTTTGTTAATATAATCTTCTTGGTGGTTGGTGATCACCAAGTGGATAGGTTTAACTCTTATCTTGAGAATAAACCTCTTGTTTAACTTCACTGAGCTTTAAATTTTCGTTATACTCTGTTTTACCTATTTTCCACTACTTGTAATTTGTAAAATGTAAACTATTTTCATTAACATTCATAGTTTGTTTTGGTTAGTGTCTGTATATGTTTAATTCAGTAAAGTTGTTTAAAAATTTAAAGTAGTGTTTTATAATAATTCCACTGAGGACTTATCACCCTTTGAGAAACCTGTTGACCAACTAGATATTTACATCTCTACTAACTTAATTAATGGGGTTATTTAAAAATTTGGTGTATCTTTATAATAATGTTTTTAACAGAAATTTTATATGGGAACTAAATTCACCCCATTTTGAGATTCTACTTTGGCCAGCACCTTCTCTTCCGCAATTGTACATACTCCAAAATTCCCCCTCCACCCAGATTCACCTGAGACCGTTTACCCCTCTTTCACTCCAATTCTGTAAGACTACCCAACATTGTTTATATCTGAACACCATTTGTAAGACCCCTGACTCTAGTATCCCAGAGAAAGTAATTATTTTATTTCATTTTCACTAGATACATGGGTTCACACCACCCAATATTGATATGATTAATAGTATTTGAAAAATATATACATTCTTGAATATCAGATTACATTTGAAAACTTATAATAAAAAATAATATTTTCTTGGATAAAATAATTACTCTCTATAAAATATCATTGAATATAAATCATAGTACAGTTCCTAGGGCCCTGGTGAAAGGAAACATAACAAATATGTTATCTTAGATTCTCAGTAATTGAATGTGTACAACAAAACTAATCAAATAATAAATAAGGTAAGAAAAGTATGCTGAGAATAAATTATGATAAAAAAGTCCCATATAATATTCTCATGATATTGAAACTCTTACATATATATCATAACCATACTAACATGGATATAAATAACTAATTTCATAATGATGGAATATATAATTCTATAAATCATAAACATACCATCATAGCCTCTTTCTATGACATCTTTTATAAACAGGTTATGCCTTGGTCAAATACCCAATTTTTTATCTCAGGAGACCTACCGATGCATAGAGAGGTAATATAATTAAATGTTTCGTAAATTATCTAAGAATTCTAAATCATTGATCATATGAAAAAAATACAACTTAATCAACATGCCTTAATAATAAATAACTATTCATATTGTAAGAACTTGTATACTAAATGTTAATTTATCCCCCATAAAAATTGATTATAAATTTTCTAGATAAATTTTGTGGATGATGTCTTTATATTATATCTTCGGTAAAACATATTATTTATAAATGTATGTTGGATTAGATAAAAGTTCTTTAAAAACATATCTATAAAATTTCTTGAGGAAATACACTTTTTATTTTGAAATCAATTACTCAAAATCATAAAATTTCCAGAATATTAGGAAAACATATTTTTTTGAAATAACTAAGTAAAAATTTAAAGTATTATTTAAATAAAATAATGTCATGATGGTGAGAAAACTTGTTTGTGTCATGTATGTTAAAAAAAATATTTCATTCAAACCATCTGTAAAATGTTCATTGTTTAGAAAATGATAGTTAGATTCCTTTAATTTGATTTATAAAAATACAAACATGAGTTAAAATGAATTTAATAAATCATTTTTTAATAGTTAAAACATTCTTGAAAACCATTAATTGAAAATATGGACTTGGAAGAAAAATATTCCCAACTTAATAGAAAACAATGCCAGTTTTCCTAAAAAACGTTCTTTCGGTATCTTGATTAGATAAAGAGAGGAAAATTAGAGGAAAAATTATAATTTATAGAATTAAACATAGGAGAAGAAAATAGACATAATATTAGATATAAATATCATATATCTCCCTCAATAGAAATTTAAACATAGAAAATCTCACATAAGAATTAGGCTATGAAATAAACCCATACCAGTTTTGTAACATTCAAATCGAAACCCCATGGTTGAAATAATTTAATTTTTAAATTTATATACCATGAATTAAGAAGTATCCATGATATAATTTTTAAAATGGTCATTATAATCACTTCATAAACATAAATATGTGCATAACATCAACCATGTCTTAAAGAAACAATATTGAGACGAAGAACCCTTACCTCTAGTCTAAATTTCCCTATAAGTGATTTTAACCTACTATATAATTATTTTAAATCAATTATAATTCAATAAAACAACCATATAATTACTTATTATATCATATATTATCCACTTATACCATTTTAGTACTCATATATTCATTTTTCCTTATTAAAATCATTGAATCCAAGTGTTAATTGTCTCATTTTTCATGTATGTTTCAGTTTGATGGATATTTTCCTTGCATATTTCTTATGGTTACATCATATCAATATTTTTAATCATTATATAAACATCATATCTATTCATTATGTAAAAATTTATAATCAAAATTTAAATTAATACAGGAAAAATTTGTAACAACACTTTGTGGAGGTGGTATTCCACACGTACATATAAACAACGTTATATTCTTATAATGAGTGGAAGGGTAATATAGTAAATAATATATTATTTTTCAAAGAGAATATTTATATTATATATATCATATATATTCATTAATTTAATCTTTAAAACCATATAAATAAGATGGTGATGAAAAATGAATCTCACCACTATGTAGAGATGGTAATCCGTACACACACAAGAGTAATGTTTTCACATTCTATAGGATGGAAAATATGTATAATATTATTTTCCAATAATAATAATAAAATATAAGTATATCTATTATTCTATATTTATTACTTTATGATTTATTCCACTTATTTATAAAGGTTTAAGAAGAAATAAATATATATAGATCGGTAGGGTGATTTCCTCTTCTAGAGTAAACCTCCTTTTAACCCCTTCTTAATAACCCTTGTAATGGTCTTTTAAGATTACTAGAAACTCTAAAACATGTAAATGTAATATAATAAGATACATTTTAAGGATTTGGTCTAGATATGTGGGTTAGGGTGTTGTAAAGAAGAGATATGATGGGTGTTCTTTTATAGTCAAAGAAATGACACACATGGAATTAATAAAACGATTTAAATATAATAAATTTCAATTTATGTTAATGTGGCACCATGTGGACATAATTTTGATGCTAAAATAGAATATGGTTGAAATACATTTGAATAATAATATTTTAATAGTTTAGTTGGTATTTTAAACCGTATCTTTTGGTTTAACCCATTTGTTAACCATTTTTAACAAAAACTTCATTATCAATGTTTTCAATTATAATGGGTTATAATTTTAATTATAAGGTAAAAATTGGCATATAAATTTAAAATGGTTGAAATGTTTACTATTTATCACTCTAGTTTTCCACTTTAAATAACTTTATGATCTTTAAAAAATTTCACAAAATATTATTTAACATAAATTACTTTGAAATACAATTTATGAACTATTCACATAATTTGACATTAAATATGTCAATATAGTCATGATATTAAAATATAATACATTTAACAATTAGTAATACGTTATTATTTAATATATAATTCTTTTTACAACATCATTCATCCAAAATACATTAAATTTAATTTTTATTTAAATTATTCACTTTGATTTTACCATTACTTACACAAGTGTCGTGTTAGCATTGTATAAGAGTTTTTGGAAATTATATAATTAGTAAAAGGTATAAATAAATTTCCATAATTAATATAATTTTATTATTATAAAAATAAAATTTAATATTCATTAAAAAATAATTTTTATACATATGTGGACATATAAGGAAAATTTAAATGCAAGAGAGTGACTTTTTGTAATTTTTTTGACTTCAAATAATACAAGTCATTATCAAATAAAAATGAATCAAAATTTCTAAAAGTTTTAATATTGGATATTTATGGTGTAACCAACTGATAAAATATATTAAATTAAACTATTTGCTTTATTTTAATGTCTTATCCCACTATTTTAACCTGGTTTTACCCATTTTACCCTTATCGGAGTGATAAATATTTAACATGGTCACTATTCATAATGGAAGAAATAAAACAGAAATATTTTCTTAATTTTAAAATATTTAGTCAAAATATGGATTCTATTTCTCAATATTAAATTTATAGAATTCATATAATTAATTATTATATAAATTCACAAAATTCAATGAAAAAAACATTTACAAAAATGTGTTTTAATCATAAAAATTAACTTATATAAAAATAAAAATAAATATGTTTCATATGTAATTAATTAGATAATTTATAACTGAAGGATAATTATATATTAATTTAAGATCAAATTAAAATCATTATGGGAATTTTACAATGAAATGAAATGAGATTTATATAAGAATATGTATTTTTCACTATTCACTAAAAAATTAAACTTTACCGATAAATAAAAAAACATTAATCTATAATAATTTTTATATGTTAATTTCTAAAATTAAATAATTTTTATCAAATAAAATTTCTAAAAGTGGTAGAAATTAATTATTATATTATCTCGCAAAAATTAATGAAAACCATTTTAGAAGAGAAATGTATTTTAAAGGATTAAATAACTTTACTAAAAATTGAGTAAATATTTATTATAAATTAATAAATTATTTTGTATTATATAAAATAATTATACATACTTTTCATAATGTTGTTATTACTATTCCTATCGTCATTTTTAACATTCATTTTATAATGGTCTTGTTTAATTAATAATATTTATATTAGGGTTTGTTGAAAAAAGCATATTGAATAAAGAAATCCATCAAAGAAATCATATTTATTAAAACATAAATATATCATAAAATCTTATGGTGTTAAATTATATCCCCCTGAAGTAAATTATCCCCCCACAATTTTTATCCTTGTAAAAAAGGTTTTCTATTTGTAAATACCATAATCCAAAACCCATATCGAACAAAGGGATAACAAGAGTTTCTTTAAAATGTGGATGTTGGAAAATTAAAGGTTACCTAAAATATCACATAATTATGTACGTAGAGAAGAATAACATTGAAGAGAATATAAAATATAAACATGAAGGAGAAAAATATCATCTAAGGACTAATAGAGAGTGATAATGAACATGATCATGATAATGTAATTACCAGAAAACTCGTAATTTAGCGAGTGGCTGAAATACCATCAATTCATTAGGAATGAAGGTAAAAGAATAATTTTTTGTTTTATGATAATTTATATAAATATGAGGTATTATTTTATTGTCAAGATAGTGTACATGATAAAATATATGTACCTAATTTCGTTCAATTTCATAAGCACATTTCCATCCTTTTTGATTCCCTAAAATTATTTTCCACCTCATCCCTTTCGTTAATAAATTAATATTCATGTTTAAATTTTAATACCCAAGTCACTAAAATTAACATTTAATGGATTATAAGATTCATAAATGTATGAAAATTCATTTCTTTTGTCTCTAAATATATACCAAAAATAAAATGGTTTTCTTAAGTTAATCAATGAGGATAAATTTAATACGTTAATATCTAAAACCTCAACAATAACAATAAATGTTCATCTTAAATCATTACATAAATAACTAACATTAATACTCTTCAAAAAAATTCCCCACGGTGTTTAAAACAAAAAAAGCAGAAATATGTGATCACATATTCTTCCAAGATCAATTTTACATTTATATCCAAAAAAACATTAGTCACTCATAGAGTTTTATATTGAAAATATATATTACATATCTTATAATATATAAAATTTTATAATCTTTCCCATGAATAACATAAATCACATAAATATAAAATAAAATTTTATATTATTCTAAAATATAACTCACCCTTTATTCATTAAATAAAATCTAATGATTATCTAAATAATAAAACATATGTTCTTAAAATATGATAAACCTTTTCTCCTAATTAACCTTATTAACATCAAACATCATATTCAAATTAAAGGTTACCAATACCATTCAACTTTTGTGCTCAAAATATAAAATCATTCTTCCTGAAATAACATTTTCCCTAAAACACAAACTAAACTAAAGTGTTGAATTCCCATTAATATATATGAAAATATTCTTAATAATCATAAACATGAATCACAAAAAACCTAAAAATGGGGTTCTATGAAATTAAACTTATGATTATCCTTAGTCCTATAAACCTGTTACACTTTGGGTTTATCTTATATTACTATTCAATATCATAGTCTGTTATGGTTTTTATCCTCTCATTCATCATAATAGTTCATAAATAAAATTTATATTTTTCCAAGAATATCACCCAAGAGCATAAAACCAGATGTGCAAAAAGGACCTATTCACTATGCACTAAAATAAACGTCGAGATATACTCAACAAAATCTATTCATTGTTACTACCCCTTGATGAATCTATTCCAAAATGTCATCCACTTTTATTATTCAATAAGATATGTATTACTAGGAAAGCCATATAATCTCCACATTACCAAAAACATTTATGATATATATTAGAATAAGATATATCCTCAATGTCTATAATATATTTATGTACCCTAATTTATGTTTTTATAAAAAAATTCAAATATTTCTACGAAAATTAATTTGATACCAATTGTGATTCCCTTGAATCTAGTATACCAAAGATGATTGTGAATTTATTACATTAGCACTAGATATAAGGGATCACACTACCCAAGACTAATCAGTTTAGTAGTATTGGTAAACTAGATACATGGTTAAATATCAGATTACATTTGAAAGCATGAAATGAAACATTAAATATTATTTTAGAACATTAATTTTCTCTTTAGAATATTCTTACATATTAATTATAGTACACTTAATATGATCTTGGTGAAAGGAAACATAAGAAAGGTGTGGGATCAGATGATCAATAAGGTATTGAGTACAATGAAATGTATCGTATAATAGATAAGGCATGAATAAAATGATAGTAATAAATGATGATAAAAAATCTATATAAATAATCTCATTTGCTAGAAACATATCCATATATATCATAACTATAATAACATGGTAATAAATAACTAATTTCATAATGATGGAATGCATAATGCAAGATATCGTTAACCTACCATTGAGGTCACGCACTAGGGCATATGACATAAATGTGTAAGTCACCATCCAAATACACAACCTATTTTTTATTATGAGACCTACCAAGGCATATAGAGGATTTATAATTTAGATCCCCACACATCATTTAATAAGTATAATTTATTAAACATATTAATAAAAAACACAACATATCAACATGCCTTAATTATAAATAATTGTCCATACTCGACAATCAAATATATATAATGTCATTACATTCTTACGTAAAAGTGATCATAAAACCATACGAAGAAATATTGTGGATAGTATATTTAGATTATATCCTCGAAAAATTATAATATTCAGAAAATTATGTTGAAATAGATGAGAGTACTTTAAAAAGATATCTAGAAAATTTATTGAGGAAAAACCCATTTTCATTTTGAAGTCATTTATTCAAAATATAAAAATTTCCAAAATATTCGGAAAAAAAATTTCCTTTTCAAATAAATAATAAATTTTTTCATGTAATATTCAAATTAAATAGTATTCATGATTTTGGGAAATTTAATTCATGTCATGTTCATATAAACAAATATTTTGTTCTAAACTTTACTAAAAAGTGAAATTTTTCAAAGAATGATAATAAGATTTCTTATAAATATTTTTTATAAAAAGTAAAAAATTATTGTCAATTAAATTAATAAATCATTATATAATTTAAAAAATTCTTTAATTTTTTTTAATAATATATGGACTTGAAAGAAAAATATTAATGACTGAATTGAAAAAAAGTCAGTTTTCCTTAAAACATTATTTCAATATCTTAAGTAATTAAAGAGAATAAAATTAAATGAAAACTTTTAATTTTCATAATTAACTATATAATAATAATAATAAAATATTGGGTTTAATATATAAATATCATATAATTATCCCAATGTTATATTAAACATAAACAATCTCGAATAAGAATGAGATGGCGAAATAAACCCTTACCACTATGGTAAATTTTGAGTCAAAACACCTTGGATAAAATAATTTAAGTTGTAACATTAAATACCATGAATTAAGAAGGATATAGGATATAACATGTAAAATGGGTATTATACACACCCCATAAACATAAATAATTATTTAACATCAAACATGTCTCAATGAAATAATATTTAGATAAAAACCCCTTTCCTTAGGCACGACTTGATTCATAAATGATTTTAACATCCTATATAATAAATTAAAATTTATTATAATTCTATATAATAATTCTATAAATAATTTAAATATCATATATAATCCACTTATAACTTTTTAGTACCCATTTGTTAATATTTATTTATTAAAATAATCGATTCCAAGTGTTATCTGCCTTGTTTTTTTGTAGGTTTTAACTTAGTGGTTTCAGTCCTTGCATATTTATCATGAATAAATAATATATATACTATTAATAATTATATAAATATCATTATTATTCACTATTTATATACTCATAAATATCCCTTAAATGTATATATGAAAAATGTATCATACCGCTTCGTGGAGGGTGTTGTCCAAATGTACGCATGAGCGACACTATCATTGTTTTATGACTGGAAGAGTAATAATGAAAGTGGTATCATATATTTATAGGACCATTATTATTCCACAAATATCATATATATTCATTAGTTATATATTTATAACCATACTAGTAAAATGGTGATGAAAACAAAATTACTCCGCTTCGTGGAGATGGTAAGATGTACGTACCCAGAAGCAATGTTTCACTTTCCGTAGGTTGGAAAAGAGGGGGGAAATGGTTGTAACATAATAATAATAACATGTAACTATATTTATAATAATATATTTATTATATTATTATTATTTCAATATATTTATTGGAGTTAAAATAATAAATAAACTGAAATTGGTCGATTGGATGATTACATCTTCTTCAGCAAACCTCCTTTAGACCCCGTATTAAAGACCGTTCTAATAGTCTCTTAAGAATACAAAAACCTCTAATTCATGTAAAGGGGAGTTGAGAATATATATTTTTTGGGTTTTATCTATCTAGGTAGCCAAATTTGGGGTAATTAAGAGAGAGGAGGGGTGTTATTTTATTGTGAAGGAAATGACACACATGAAATGAATTAAAATGTTTAAAAATAATAAATTCATTTTTATGTGAAATTGGAACCAAATGGAAATAATTTTTAAATATAAGATAATATATTGTTTAAATAACATAAAACCGTAAAATTTTTATATGTTTAAGTGTATCATTAAAAATTATCTTTTGGTTTAACCTCATTTCATTTATTTTTAAGCATAATTGTTGTAACACCTTTTTCAATATTATAGGGATATAATTTTTCTTATAAGCAAGAAATTAGCTTATTAATGGAAAAGAGATGAAGTTTTTAACCATTTCTCAAAATAATTTTCCTCTTTTAATACTTTATTGTGTTTTAAATAATTTAATAAAATATTATTTAACTTAAAATACTGTTAAAGTTATTTTATGAACTATTCACATTATTTTACTTAAAAGACATTAAAACAACAATGGAATTATAAGATAATAAATTTAACCATAAATAATACATTATTGTTGACTTTAAAATTATTTTTGAACCATAATTAATCCTAGATACATTACATTAATTATTTTTAAAATTATTTAATTTGATTTTTTCACTGCTTGCACAAACACTTTGTCAGCGTTGTATAAGAATTTAAGGTGATTATATACTCCCTAAAAATAATGAATAAATTAAAATCATGATAATGATTTAATTATTTTTAAAAAACATTAATATACACTCATTACTTATTTTTATCCATTTGTGAACATAAAAGATAAATTTAAAAATAAAAGAGCGACATTTTGTAATTTTCATTACTTAAAATAATATATAAGTCATTATCAAAGAAAAATGGATCAAATTAGTGATAAATTATAATATTAGATGAAAATGTTTTAAAATATCACAAAAAATATATTAAAAAATGTTTTAGGGTTATTTAAAATTCTTATCTTATTGTTTTAACTAGGTTTTACCCATTTTACCCTTGTTAAGGTGAGAAATATTTACCATTTTTACTATTTATAATGACAAATTAAAGGGGATTTGTTAACCAAATTTTAACCTCATGATTACATATATTGATTAAATTCTTAATGATTAAATTTCAAAAATAATAACAATCAAATTTAATATAAATTCACAAAACATAATAAAAAAATAACTTTTAGAAAAATGTGTTTTTAGTGTTAAAATTTAACATATATCAAAATCAAATATAAATATGATTAATATGTAATTATATTTTTTATATATATAAAGAATAATTATGTTAATTTATGATCAAATTTAAAATCATTATGGGACTTTTTCAATGAATATAATTGATAGTTTTAAAAGAAATTCTAATTTTTTACTATTCAATGAAAAAACATGATTTTCAGAAAAATCAAAAAATTTAACACAATGATTATTTTCATATGATGATTTTAAAAATTATATAATTTTTATAAATAAAAATTTATAAAAGTGGTGGAAATTAATTATTATATTCACTCATAGAAAATACATAAAGACCATTTCTGAACAGAAATATATTTGGGAAGAAAAAAATAACATTCCAAAAAATTGAGAACTTATTTATTATGAATTAATAAAAAAATTAACATTATATAAAAATTATATAAATATTTTTTATGGTTTCATTATTCTTGTTCATACCACCAATTTTAATTTCTAGGTTATAATGGTCATGTTTAAATAATATATATATATATATATATATAATGATTTGTTTCAACCAATTGAAATAATTTTATCACTCCTTTTCATTTTTAATAAATTTATTTAGAGCGTATGAGGTAGATTTCCAACACATATCACATTTTTATTATAAATATTATTATTGTTATTATTTTTTAAATTATATTTATAAATTTTTTATTGATATATTATATATCATTTTCATTAAATATAATAATATTTTTGAATAAAATAATATATTATATTTTATAATGTAAATTTTAATTTATAATTATAATCTATAACACCATACATTTTTTAGTATGAATGTTATTAAAGTATATCATAGGGGACTATCAATCCCATCATAGTGGCTAGTGTATTGGGTAGACATTTTTTTTGTATTAGTGATCTAACCCCATCATACATCATTTGACTACTAATTTTGTTTGAATTTTACTTAGTCCCATGTGTTCTGCATATTGTTTTTTGAATATAGCTATCAAGGAATGCACATGTGCGGGATCCCAATACTGTGTGAGAAAAAGTGTGGTAGATGTGTGCAGTCATCACGAGAGTTGTGTCTTGTGAGGTAGATATGGTAATAGATATGAATGCTTTAGGTGATTTATTTTATTTAAGATTAAATAATCATAAAATTATTCCCACTCAAGTTAATGAGAAGTTTGGATGTTATAAATTTCTAACTGTTTAGAGTACTAAGAAACAATAAATGTAGTATAAATTAAACAACATGAGTGTTATAAACAATCTGAGGAAAAACAAACCAAATAAAATAATGAAAATTATAGAATAAAAAATTAAATGATGTTTAATATAATAATATGTAAAATGAATTAAATTATATTATAAAAGGATATCAATTGTTCCAATCAAAGGGATATTTTATTTTAATCCAAATTTTTTGGTGGATTAGTACCCCAATCCAATGGATACAAGTTTCAATACCCTATAAATCCATCAATAAAAATGATCAAAAGATACAAGTATTATCATTCTAATTATTTGAAAAACATCAAAATAAGTAAGATCTATTCTTGAGTTTTTCTTTGATCACATGATCATAAAAAATTCATATCCACCGACATTATCAAAATATAATTTTGAAATCACAATGATTTATATCCTCTAAATCTCATCCATCACATGGGATCAAATTAAAATGAATAAAATTATAAATTATAGAGATTTTATAATTAAATTACTTATGGATACTCTGAACAAAAAATAAAAATGGATTATTTATAAAGATGAGATAACACACAACTCTCTGATGAAAGTAATTTTTCAATCTTAATCTTTTAGAAACTTCTAGAAACAATTCCTTGACTCCTAGATCTCAATTTTTATGTATTTATGTAATAAAATACTCAAAGGTAAACTATGATTTCTTTGCGAATAAGAATAAATTGTAACAAAATTAGAAGCTTTATCTCAATCATCATTTTAATGTAATTCATGTGTCATCAGAATGTTATGGTACATGCATAGTTTTGAAATCATCTAACCATAATTAAGTGATTTGGAAGTTAAATCGGAATAAAAATTAAAAAAACTAGAAATTATGCATATGTAAAATAAATATTTTGTTGTGATAAATAAAAAAATGGTTCTAGATGATATCATTTCCAGAAAATGACTCAAAACTGGCCAGTGTAGAGGATTACTTTAGCAGGGAATGGTGGAATAAACTCACATGGTGTCCTGTTGGAGTGGATTCACATCATGATAAAGTGTATGATTTCATGGTAATGTCATGGAATGAATGAAAGGGATCAAAAATGGAGTTAGGTTAGGTGTGGACAGGGTCAAAATCAAAAAGGTACCTCAGGGATTGTATTTTTTAATCCGTTATTTATTTATATTATTAGGGACTTTATGGCCATTTCTGAAGGGAAAGAAATGTGTTGACCAACCACAAGGCTATGGTGTGGTTTGGATAAACTTGTGGGGTGGTTTGGATAAACTTTCCCTTTGGGTTTTTATGTTGTTTTATTCCTTTATAACCCCTAAATAATTATAAAAATGTAATCATGAGGCATAATAATATTAACACATGGAGAATAAAATAAAATGATACGAACACATAATTGTGTTACTCCCATATGTAAATAATTTTTTCATGATAAAATTATGATATAGATATTTAAAATATGTATTATTATATAATATTTTTATCTAATTTATTTTCATTAGATCATAAATAGTAAAATATAATGAAATTCAATATCATAGTTTGATGACGATTTTCATGTTGAGAAATATAATTGAATAATGGAATTTATTTTAAATGTCACAAAATAATCCATTAAGAACAAATAAATATTTGATTTATTATATGGTGATGATTAAAACCCCTAATATCATGGTTATTGTAAATTTATGGTGTTGAGAGTGGTTAAATTGAAATTAATAAACCATTGGAGTGATAATATTTTTATAAAATTTGTTGAACTATAGATTGAGATACTTTCATATTACAATATTATACCATATTCATATTATGATTCAAAAAAAATCATTTTCCTTATAGGATTTGGGTATAAGAAGATTAATGTATCCTCCAATGACTAAGTCTTATATTGACTAGAATATAAATGTTTTTCATAGTGTCTGAAATACAAGAAAACATGATATAAAATTAAAAAAATATTTTATGTTGATTCTTCTATTTTTCCAAGTATCATACATCCTACTAAGTTAATTTGTTATCACTTAATAATTTATCATTTACAGAATTTATTTTCAAACTACAATGATTCAAAAAGGTTAATTTGAATAAAATATGAGAACATATTTAATAGAAAACAATGTTTTCTAGTTTATTCCAAAAAATGGAAGAAATTGATGATTATTTTCCTAATATAGGAAATTTCATTATAAATATCACAAAAAGACTAAATAATGGTGAAATAAATCCTTCTAAGATCCTTAATATCTAACATAGTTATTGGCTAGTATTTTAGTAATGTAAAACTTCCCTTGATATGTTATTATAAATTGTAAATATATTTCATGGTTTTTAATGATTTATGTACAAAAATAATCCCAAAATGAAATTTATATTTACCTATCACCTATGATTAATGACATGAAATATTTTTGGTTGAATTGGGTTAAATCATTCGATGTGTATAAAAATGAGTATTTTCAATTACAGACAATAATAATATTCATTCTAAATGACTTATTGAAAAATGTAAATTCATTTAGATAAAGTGTAAAGGGATATATATCATAATCAATTTAAAAATAAGGTACTTTATAACTTAATATATAATATATGAGAAAGGAAAATTGCAAGGGTCTTTAAAATATTTTTCTAATGAATCACCATTATCAAATATTAATAAATTCATTTAGCAGATTATTAGAATTTTTTAATGATCTACATCCAATAAAAAATTATAAATAATTTTTTTGGTCGCAAAACATTGTGGTTATATTTGGGAAGTCAAAAATATAAATAAATGATAGAAATTTATGGAAAAAATTTTGTATCCAATTTTCTCGTTCTAATTGAATATTTATATAGGTAATAAATAATATTGATGTTATACATGTTGATAAAAACACATGTTCTAGTATGATTTGTTCAATATTAGATATTAAAGATAAGACTAAGGATGGATTTTATAGAAGATTAGACTTAGTGTCCATCAAAATATTTTAGGATTTATCTTCTAATACTAATGTAGAATTAGATAAATTTCTACCAGTTTTTCCTAAATTATTTAAAAAATAGAAAAAGAGTTTATTTAATTGATCACATAGTGTTAAAGTACTTCAATGATAATATTAAAATATAAAAATTTATATTTCATCCAAAAATTTGAATTTAAAAGGAATGGAATTTCATGTTTTCCATGTTTTCATGTAAAAACTATTACCAGTTGTTGTTCATGGAATATTGCCAATGCTTTTTATAATAACTATTATAAATATTTGTTAATTTCCCAATTATATCTATATAAAATTTTATATAAAAGTTTATTAATTATTTAAAATTATAAATCTACCATTATTCTTCATCCACTTGAGTTGTATTTTACATTATATTTTTTTTGATATTATCAAACACTAATTAATGTATTTGGTATCAAAAATAAATTTATGTAAACTGTTTTATTTATGTCAGATTCATCCTTTTTAATGATGTAACGAAATTTTAAATGGATAAATTAAGAGCACCCATTGAAAAGAGGACTCTGTTATAGAAAATATATCTCTAAGGTGGTGGATGAATTTTTATGGAATACTTTTTAGAATTAAAGGATATTATTCTTTTACCATATATCTATGTGGGAATCAACATTGGAGTGAAATGGATTCATGAATTCAAATTAAATTTGATGACAAATATTCAAATAATACAAGCACATTTATACATTTTAAACATCACATGTGAAATTCACCCATATAAAAAGTCACATTTGAATTCACATAAACTATAAAATCTGAAGAAAAATAATATTTTTATAATGAATTATCATAAAAAAATTATTACATGGTTTATAGAGTAAATGAGTAATGATGATGTTGCATTGGAAACATTAAAATGGTAATATGATAAACTATTATTCAATGTCATCCATCACATAGTTCAACTATGAAATTAATATTTATATATTTTATAAAAATTATCAAGACAATAAAATTAATTTATAAAATATTTGAATAATGATTTCCATTGAATTAATGATTTATTCATGTGAAAAATATTGAAACATGATATATGGAATATTTTTATATTATGGAGTTGTTGAATAAATATAAGGAGTTGATTTGTCTAGATCCAACCTGATTCAAACCTTAATTGGTTACCTGAGAAAATTCGATATAAGACTCGAAGGGTATTCTCGATCCACAGAGGCTAGAAACTAGTTCCAAGAAGCAACAAAGAAACATGAGGGAAACTTTTTTCCTAATATAAATAAAAAAAATTGGTAATAAATAGAGTATCAAAATATATATAAATATCCAAACAAAACATCTTTTACACAAAACTAAAAATTAAACCAAATATGAACAAAAAAACTCAAATAGAATATAATGACCCCAACATCTCCACATGACCCAAGGTTCACTATCTGATACCAAAACCGACCATCACTAACAACAATAAAAAATAACCTGAATCCTAAACCTCATGATAAAAACAGGAAATAAATATAGTTTTGAGTATTAAAACTTATTAGGAATGCTCATAAAAATCTATTCCCAATGAACTTCCATTAAATAAAAAAACATCATATTTAGGTTTGAAATAAAATGTATAAAAGTTAGCTTTACCAAACATTTTCTAATTTTAAACCAAACAGGTTACATTTCCTTTTTTCCATACCAAACAACAATATTTCTATGAATGTGTCATGATCATTTTAAAAGGAATATAAAATTTATTTTATAAAGGAGAAAAATAGATAAAACATTTTCAAAACCTTTCTCCCAAGAAAACTTGAAAATATTTCATCACATTTTGAAGGAAGCCACACTGCTCAAGAAAGAAAAATAATCATCATCAAAAAAGTGAAATAGAAAATATCACACAAGGGTATCCAGCCAAAAAAACATCTCAATCATATAATACAAACAATTAACTTCCATGATACATTGGATAACCTAGGATATCATGAACAATCCAGAACATACTATACATATTGACTGATTATGGAAATCATAACTCACTCGATGAAATCAAATTCTCTCACACATTCGGATGCACCATACCTAGTATAGACTGAGTTTCACAATCCCATAGCAATAAAAACAAAAAAATATTAAATCCTTTCTATGGGAAAATATCTAGATCATAATCATAAGCTAGTATAATAACTATTATCTAAAAAATTCACTCGCTATTCCAGGTTACCATGTCAAGAGTAATGATGGGTGAGATATCAAATTCAAAATGTGAATCCAAACACATATACATATATAAAACACAAAATAATCTAACACATGAATCACCCCAAGCCACCCCAAGGATCAATCTTACACCTTAAAACCAGTAGATCAAAATGGATTCCACACTAAGGATCTCCCATTTTCACACTAAGTAAACAGGTCACAAGGACTCTACAACAAGGAAGTCCCACCCATTAACATAAATTGATCATGAGGATTCTATAGTAAGAACATTCCATCCATTCAATATTAATAAGGAAATAAGATTATCCAAAGAGGGTTTTCATTATAATATGTTTTTTCATTTTTAATTTTTTTCCAATCAAGCCTCAAGAACACTTAAAAAAACCATCTCTTTTAAAAGAAGAAAATCCACTTTCCAAAAATGGTGCAAAAACATTATTTTTTTATAATAATATATAAAACTCCATTTAAATAACCATATCTCATTTTAAAACAAAATTCACTTTCATTAAAATGAAAAACATGCCACGATCCATCATTACATATCAACGCACTTTCAATATCCAAATACACACTTCTTTTTAATCCAAAACCACATGGAAACTTTTTTTAGAAAAAAAGACATCTTTTGAATAAAAAAATATATTAACAATGCCAAACCATGCTGTAAACATCACATATCACTAAAAAATACAACCATGCATTTTATCAAACATTTTTTGTGCAACATTAAACAAAACAATACCATTTACTTCATAGCAATGAATAAATCAACCCTTTCCCACAAAATAAAACATTAAAAATATCACATATCACTATTTAATATTCAAAGAAGGTAATAAAATAATGAAACCAAAGATTCTTAAATTTAATGGAAATTAAAAAGGGAATCCTACCTCAAAACACATGCACTTCCACAAAGCAAACCTAAAAAAACTCCACGATGGTTACCTGAGCCAAGAAAAACCATGTGGAACTATAAATAGAAAAAACACCAATATAAACCAAGGGGAAATGTGAAATCTATATAAAAATTAGCATAAGAGAAGATAAACTCAATAAAAAATGGATGAAGGGGAAGAGGGAGATGATAGGAGATTATTAACTTGATGATCTATCCCAAAAACATTAAAAATCAGATAGATTTATAGTTGTTAGGAAGGATAAGTCTTAGGGAACAAAGGAGGATCTCCCCTAGGGATGCAAAAACTAGAGAATGGGAGAAATGGGCATATTAGGGATAAAATACCAAGAGGGTAGAATATGAATTTTAGTCTTTTTAAAGATCTAGATAGGTTGCACGTTTTGACTACATGGTTTACCACACTGTGCGAAAAGGATGTGTCCTTCACTATCTAGGAGGATAACACCACACAATTATTCTACAAGGTCACCAAAAAATTCTCCAACCATGCATCCCTCAATTTCCCTAAAAAATCAGTCACACAATTCACAAACACAGTTCCACAAATCATGTTCCAATTGTGTGGTCACCACTATCAAATATCAACATAATCCACAGAGATTCATAGAGGAAGGCACATAATTTCCCCTAACCATACACAAACCATGATCCACCAACATACAATACCAAAAAAATCAATTTTTCAATAAAAAACACATGGGGGATACTAAATAATAAATATATATCCAATGTTAAACAAAGAAACCCCTCAAACACAATTACGGAACAACTAGAACTCAGAAGGAGACAAATCCAGGTGTGAAAATTCTCCCAACCATTACAATTTATATACCCTTAAATCCACAATATATTCTAGTTGATCGATTAAAGACTAAGGATTCCCACTACCACATGATACATCCTCTTAAACTAAGAACACCTTAACCCCCACCAAATAAAACTTACACCTCTTCCCAAAAAATTATTCAACATTCCAAAACCAATTTCCTAAAAATGAGGGAAAAATTCACAATATAATTTCCACAACCATGATTTGAATATGACCATTGGGAATATTCCTATGAATCCCAATGTCTATCCAAGATGAAAGGAGCTCATTATTAGATAAATCTAGAGAAACCCCACTTCTAAGCTAACAACAAAAATTCTAAACCAGATTATCAATATGGGGAGACCTAAATGGACTCCCTACCATTAAAAGCAGTCAAGAATTTACATACTCGAGGGAAAAACTCAACAAGACCTAAAATGGGTCTCCACACCATTATAAAACAACTAGCACATATCGATATGAGAAAACCTACAAACATACCACATAGACCACCCCTCCACCCCCACCCACCACAAGGGGCCCCAACATCAGAACAATAAAACCTAATTAAAAAACAAAACCTAATAGATCCAAAAAGAAGAACATTCCACAATATTGAAAACCACAACTTGATCATTTAAACAATCTCACCACAATGATGGATACATGAGCTGATCCAGACTCCCCACATTCTCAGTGGTTCTGAACTACTTGAAAATACTCACTCTGAGACCTATGGCTAGAGACCTGATGTCTAAAAGAGATAATGATTACCAAATGGAACTATTTATTTTGATTCCAAAAGAATTCACACAAAACCTAAGGAATAAACAACAACACATGATTATATGAAACTAATTTTCTTCAATAATGCACCTTCAACCAAATAGATACTTAGAAGATGGACACTCTGAACACACCACCAATTAGAATGGAAGAATTTAGAATTTCCAAAAGAAAAGCACAATTACATTGAAATAAGAGTTCTCATAAGATCCACAACATCCCTTTACATTTCAATCAATATAGAACACCGCCAGGAAAAACCATTTCAATGGAAAGAAACATTACAGATATGAGACATTAGAATGACCCCAAACAACACCCTACTCCTAAAAGAGGGATGTAATTTACATTGAAGTGGTGGAATTAGATTGAAGACACTTCTTGGAAACACCCTAACAGAAAAATTGCAAGTGACCTAGGCTCCCACAATCATGGAATGTCTTAGGTGCAGTTGGACATGGTGGATTCTTTTGATCTTTCTTACCATACCGATGACACAACATTTTCCCATTCTTAGAAGAAGTAGATGAAATATCCAACGGTATTTTTATCCCATGTATGTCACTAATAACTTCATACTGATTCCCCATATACATAGAAAAATTCCCTTCACTGCATCCTAGGACTGAAAGAGGGATGAATACCTCAAGCACACCAGCTAGTACAACCTCCAAAAAAATAGCTTGACTCACCACATTTTAAAAAGACGTTAGACCAAACTCTAGAAGCATTGACTTTAGATCAGGTGAAGTTCGTACTAAAAATTTTGAGCATTCAATGAATCATATACAACCATCTCTAGAAGTTAAGAAACTAGATCTAAAAAATATAGAAAGAACTCCAACACTGTCACATCACCTTGTTGTAGACCACACATCTCTATTCCCTTTATCACCATTAATATCTCTTTGAAATATTGACTAATGGAAAAATACTTAAGGAACCCATGGTAAGATCCTCATGATTCTTGTTTCGAGAGACCGACTTCCTCCAAATCCAGTTCGGTCCTTCAAGCATGAAGGTAAAAAAATTACCTTTAAAAACATAGGAAACTCAACGAGACATATGATCCTTTCTATTTTCTATGCCCACTCATCCATATCGAGATGATTCACTTGATCAAAAAAGGGAGGTGGATTCAACATTGGATTCTCAATAACTAAATCCTTAGGTGGATCAATTGGATAGTCTATAGATGCACCTTAAATATTCATCAAACCATTGTAAGGGTGAATACTAAACAATAAGAAAACCAAGATCTTAATCAAAACTAACTCATAAAAATGATTTCAAAAACTCAATTATCACACAAAAAGAACTTTCATGTCATAAAGAAATGCACTATAAAATCACGGTTATTCCAAACAACATGAATTTACTCTAAAAACACTATTGAAAGAAAAAACAATCTCGATGGGTTGAACACTAACCAATGGTATTTCAAGGAGCCTCACACATGCACATTCTCATTCCACATCAAGAAATAATTTAGTCATTCTAATCCAGAACTCATGTGGCCACATCATTATCCACTTTATCATACATATCCATGAATGTGAGAACCCATGGGAATACTGAAGGTCCAAAAAACATTTAGTCTTTCCAAAATGAAAATTTCAACACACATTTTTACATTCTTAAACAATTTCCCTTTTTGAAATTCATAAATCTTCTCAAAATCTCACGAACAACAAATAAATTCCTCACAATGAATTTTGAAATCGAAACCCATTTTCAAACTCCACACATCAATTCATTTCATATTTCTCAAAAAATCATGTATAATATCTAAAAATAAAATTCCTTTTATTCAAAATATTTTTTAGCATCCCAAAAATCACATTCCATCAAAAAAATTGATTAAAAACCCAATTCTTCTAATTTAAAAAAAAAATTGAAAACCATTTTCAAAATAAAATTATTCTTCAAAATAACCAATTTTTTTTAAAAACCGATGTTTTGATTAAAAAAAATCTAATCCTGGTAAACCACTTCTCATTTAAACCAAAAATCCATTTTAAAAAAATCCACTTTCTAATGATTTCCTCAAAAATGAATTTGGAAAGTCATTTTACATTTTACACAAAACCAAATAATTACCACTTTAAATCATGTTTTTATAACACAAAACATGATTTTCAAAATAGTTTTCAAAATAAATGAAGACCCAATGAAACTTACAAGGGGGACCAAAGTCGATGGGTGACTTGGCCATATGGTTGTTGGCCATACTCCAATCGCACCACTATCATAGAGAGTGTTCTAGGACCATGTACCAAACTCTAAATGTCATTCCAGGTCCTGTGAGCTCATAGAGACTGTTATAAAAACTCCCTTTTCATATCCCAAACACGAAAAAACCAAAAGAGACAGTGAAACTGACTAAACCCAACCTCGCATTGAAACATATGGTTTGGTCAAGAATGTGTTGTCTGGACACTCCCTTCGACATTCAATCCATGTTTGGAAAATCAAACTCCATCTCCCTTGATATCCCAAATAACAAAGGGCACTCTAAAAAAAGGCCCTCGAAGAGAAACTTTCTATGAAACCATTTTTTCATTAACCAACCTGAGTCCACCCTGAACTATTCACCTGAGCCAATCCAAGACAAGGCCCGAATGGAGTTCCAGATCCCCATGGGCTGGAACCTAGTGTTGGGAATCAAGAGAGAAATAAGAGGGAATTATATCACCCAATATAAATAAACAAAACATCAGATATAAACATATAATCACAATATATATAATTATCCAAACTTAACATCTTTTACACAAAACTAAAAATAAAACCAAAGATGAACAAAAAAAATCAAATAGAACATGAAGACCACAACATCCCCATGTGACCATGAGGGTAACTCTCCGATACCAATACTAGCTATAAACAAAGATGTTTGAAACCAAGACAAAACATGCACCGAAAGCTAAAAATTAGAAAGAACTATAGGCATGAGTATTAAAACTCGATAGGTATTCCCAGAAAATTCTATTCCTAATACACATCAAATAAATAAAAATATCATCATCTTCAACTTTCAAATACAATATTTAAAATTATTCTTTTCCACAAATTTTCCAATTTAAAACCAAATATGGTCCATTTATCTTTTTTCCATACAAAACCACACTATTTCTATAAAAGTTACATGATCATTTTAATAAGAAAAAAACATTTATTTTTTAAAATAGAGAAAGTGTGTAAGATATTTTCATATCATTTTTAGAGAAATACTTGAAAACATTTCATTACTTTTAGAAAGAAGTCACACATCTCATGGAAGAAATAATAATAATTATACGACAAGGTCAATGGAAAATATCACACAAGAGTATCCAAACCAAAAAAGCATATTGATCATTTGATACAAAAAAACTATGTTCTAAGATACATGGGTGAACCTGGGAGCTCATGAGTAATCCAGAACATATTATACATCTTGAATAATCCATGAAAACAGGCCTCACTTTATGAAATCAAATTTTCCGACATGCTCATACACACGCTACCTAGTACAAACTGATGGGAACAATCACATAGAAATAAAAACCAAACATAATATCTAACACCTATTATGGGCCACTAACCAGAGCATAATCATAAGATAGTACAACAACCATTATCTATAAATTTTCTTGTTTTTCAAGGATCTCATGTAAAGAGTAAATAGTGTTGATCCCACCATTTATAACCAAGACTCCAAAGGTACATGCATATAGCACACATATAATCATCATATACATGAATCACCCCATGCCACCAAGAGGATCAATCACTTTTATTAAAAAATAGATATCAATGGAGTCTACACTAAGGGTCTCCCATTTCCATACTAAGTAAATGGGTCACGAGGACTCCACAATTAGGATGTACCACCCATTCATATAAATGGATGATAAGGATTCCACAGGGAGGAGATCCCATCCATTCAATATAAATAAGGAAAGAAGATTAACCATGGGGGGTTTTCATGATAATCACTTTCATAATTTTAACAAATTTCATAATTGGGAATCAATCCAACTATTGGCACCAACAAAATTCCCACGAAAATGAACAAATGAATTGACAAATTCATGACCAGTTTGAAGTTCTTCCTGGCCCAAATGGCCTTAGAATCCTGTAAAAATAATCAAAGGGGTCTGTTATTCAAATATCCTCTATAGGGATTCCATAAAAATGTAACTCTGAATAAGGTTGATAGTACCCACGCGAATTTATGTCCTCCTCAGTGAGCATTGCGAGTATTCTCCCTTCCCTTTCACATGAACGTATGTCCTCTATGATGCCCAATTTCCTCTGTGTGAACATCATGTTTGTTTTTCTACTACAACCACTTGAATGTATATCCTTTGTGGTTTTGTTTCTCTTTTAGGATAGCCTACAACCATTATTAATACCCTTTACCAATAAATATCCAAATTACCCCCTTTATAACCATTGCTTCCAAAACCATTGATCTTTTGAGATTCAATTTTATGAAGCTCTCGAGCATCGTGAACTTGAGAGAAAAATGGATTGCCCAAGGTATTGTCGCATAATGGACCATGTGTTCCTTTGTTATTCGTGGCCCCTAATTGTTGGGATTCCCTTCATGAAGGCCTCCACCTTTCATTAAAGAGGGAGCCCATTTGGGTTTCTCGAGGACCCATGAAGCATTAATCCTACATGAAGCACTCTTCAAATAATGAGATATTTTCTAAGAAAAAGTAATGCTATGAAAAGTACCTTACTTTATGAAGAACCCTTCTTTCATGAATCACCCTTCCTTTGTGGATCCCTCTTCCTTTGTGATGCAAATTTCCTTTAAGAATCTCTTCTTGTCGATTCCCCTAGCATCGCGAACACCTTTCCTACATGGCCCTCTAGGATTGGGAAAAGTGATTTCAGGGTCCCATGTGTGGTGTTTCATGTTACGTTTCCCTACCTTATACTTCTTAGAATCGGTACACTAAAAAATATTTCTTATTCACATAGCTACGCTAACATAGACCCCTCATTTTGACTAATCCTCTACCTCATTCCCATCAGACATTGCTTTTCCCTTCCCTTCCCCAAGTCTGGGTGTCAATAAATTATGTATGTCCAAGGGATGGGGAGTGAGTCCTCATCATCCGAGATGCAGGATGTTAAACTACAAAGAACCTATATCCTTAACACATGACCTTAAACTATGACTCCCACATGCGTAACGGGTCAAAGACGATCAGAAAGTGGTCACAACCCCCTACCTTTGGGATATTATATCATCTTCCCCACATACAGTCTCCACATAATCCTTTAACCACTTACTCAGGTTTCCCGCCAAGATTAAGTCCCAATCTCCATCTACAGGGGCCCTTAGTCATGCATAATCCTCACATCATCCCTCATGGTCACATGTTTCATGACCCGACCGTCCGGTCTACTGTTACTTCTTGTTTCTAACACAGATCATGAATCACAAGTTCATAGAGTTACAATGACCATGAACTCATATTTGGGCTTCAAATAATACATAATCTCCATCATTATTATGGTCCTCTGGTGATGAATAATCCCCATCCCCTCTCCACCTAACTTTATTGACTCTTATCCCTATATTCCAAATAAGATACGTTGGAAAACTCTCTCATGTTCAATCCCCTAACACTCTACAATACACCTTTTCTATGAACTTCATGTTGGCTCACTTTTGTCCCATGTGACATAAAACTGCATGCCCTTTTCCCATTCTAAACTATGCAGGTTTTGATCCCTCTCCTCAAAACATTATATGTAGGAAGCCTCCCCAAGGATCAATCCCAACCAATGGTCAACTATGGAACTCCTTTCCAAGGATTTACCCTCCTCATATAAAATCTTCCTTTTTTGGGATGAATCTCCTAGATCCACCTAATTTAGGTGTTCTGACCACCCATCTAGCTGATCATGCATAAGTTCTACACTTCACCATACTCCTCCAAACAAGAGTGCCACTCTTGAAAAGAGAAACTAACCACACATAATCAGCAGGTGCATCGGTGAGTTGATGACCTATGTGTATTCCTTAATTCTATGCCCATATATTAAACTACATGGACTTTTATCCCCTCCTTCTATATAGGGTATGTAAAAATCCTCTCATAGGTTCAATCCCATCACCAATTTCCCATCTTGATCACTTCTTTGATCCTTCGTGTCCTGGGAAGATCGTTCTCCAACCCAAAGGTTCTATTTCTATTGGGTCCCCATCCATACATTCCATTCTCATAGGACACCTCCTTAGGTGATCCATCACCCCAAAAAATTATGTGAAATTTGATTCCCAACCATCAAGATATGTTGAAATCCTCTATGAGGTTAAATCGCACCACCATAATTTTCGTACTGGTTCCACCACTTTTATTTCACCCACTTCATTAAAACTCTCCACCATCCATCATAATTCATACTGAGGAAAACAATCCTTGTGATATCATGCCACCCACTTCCTCTCTACTCCTAATATAACTAGGTTATCCAACCATGCATAATCCACAAACATTATACTCATCCAACCAAGAGTTCCCCTCTTGCGATAAGAAGGCAACCATGCATAAGCCCGAAACATCATATCCATCCAAACATGAGTGCCCATCTTATGACAAGTAGTTAACCATGTGTAATCCCTATATCACCCATTCAAAATCTTTAAGTTTTATCCTTTTCTTCTTAATAGGGTACATAGGAAGCCTCCATGAGGTTCAATACCAGACAATGGTAAGCCTGGGTGCCCCTTTATTTTGGGGTGCAATTCCCTGATCCATCCTTTGTGATGTCCAGATCAGATTTCATGGAGTAAGACATTCCTTTTTGGGACACACCATCCCAGGTCCATCCTCATTGGGAATTCTAATCCTTCCATCTGGTAAACCTCTAGGTAATTCTTCATAAGGATGTACCTATTTGATCCACTTTTTAATGTGTTTTGACCTGTCCAGTTCATCTTTGATAGACATTAAACTTCTGGAATACCCCATGTTAAACATGGGAAGATGAAGAAAACATGGATACATTCCTCTATAATGGGATACCTTATAATAAAAGTGGGATTACTTGTGCTTCTGCACCCCGGTGAGGCCCTCTAATAATGGATAATTAAGGTTTACCAATGTTACAGTGTCTAGACATACCAGTGATGACCAACATGAATAATCTTCTGAACAAATGTTTCTTTACTAACTTGACCCTTTTGAATGTCCTGATAGAAGTAGTGTAATTAATAAGCATCCACAAATAGATGACATCAAGAATTAGTTTCACAAATAATGAGTCAAATATATGATTGTGACTCAGACTAGGTGACAAATTTTTAGGAGGAATCCATGGAAAGAGGAATTGACATCCAATAATCCCATTTTGATCATGGATAAAAGATCATTGAAGAATTGATGAAGTTCATCCACCTTTGGAAAGTGGGAATGTGGGATAGAATACATCTGTTATCATCGACAACATGCATAGTGGCACCTCCAGCAGAAAGCATCAGAAACAGAAAATAGTGAAAATGATGTGAATCTTTTCTCCTTCAACCAAGGGATTAGTAGAGTTTGATAAATCAGTAGATAAGTATTTCATTGAATAAAGATAACAGGATCTAGGTCCCACTATTTTTGATGCTTTTGTCAGGGCGTGCATCCGTCTATTTCAGAGGATGTGCAGCTGTAGCCCCACATTTCTGCTTTCCAAAGGCGTATGACATCCATCTCTTTTTCATGGATGTTCTCTCCTTGATCAATATAGGATGATGGTATGTTGGTTCTCCTTCCTTGGATTCCTCTTCAAAACTCGTTGCCTAGTCTGGGTCTCCCTAATATACTTTAGACGTTGTTTTTGAAAATCTTTCTAGTTCCATGTCTTCATGGACTCTTGTTAATTACACTGCTTCTGTCAGGGCATTCCAAGGGGTCATGATAGGTCCACAACCTTCAGTCAGGGGAGTAGTCACTTTGGACATCGCTGGGGTGTCTGGAAACTGAAACACTGATTCTTTTAGGTTTCTTCCCCTTATGATAGGGCTTCTCTAGGGAATGGAAGCCAAAGGCATCCCACATCGAATGCAAGGAATTATCTTCCATAGGAATGTATTTGAGGTTTTCTTCAGCTTTCCATGTTTAACACAGGGTATTCCGCGATTTTAACATCTAGAGAAGGTGGAATAGACTATTTAGATCACTGATGAGAGTGGATAATATCGAGGGGACAACGATGCTAGGGATAACACGTTTTTATTTACCTAATTACTACTTGGAGTAGCGAGAAAGTGGTTGACACGATCTCACTAGAATGTGGTGTTCCATGTAATAATCATCATGGATATGGATAGTTGAGAGTGGATGGAGAGTGAGATAGAGCTGATGCGAGGGTGACAATTATGTTGGGATTGAGCCTCAAAGAGACTTCCAATATATCCTCGTGGCAAGGAATCAAAGTTCGCATTGTTTGGTGGGGTGATGGGACTCTTAATGAGGTGACCTATGATAATGGATGCATGGATGGGACTAGAGGAAGTGGAACCTATGGGTCGGGAATAACCTTCAAAAAACCAATAAACTCAAGGGAGAGACTAGGATAAGACATGGATGATGGGATAGAACCTCAAGGAGGTTTCCTATGTATCCTTGATGCGGGAATCAAAGTCCACATAGGACACGATGGGGGTATAGAATTAGGGTGTACACATAGGAAAAAAACCTGATGATATATTGTGGATTATAGGTGGTTTGAATCCCGGGTTGGTCTGATTCCATGGGGGAAGACCAGATATTTGGGTTCGAATGAAGGGGACCTCAACGAGTTATCGTCAATCAAGGACTACAGCTTCTTACCACTGGTTGGGGTTGACAATGGCTTACCACTCATTTGGGTTCCAATGGATTACCCGTGGTTGATGTTGACAATGAATTACCACTTATTGGGGTTCCAATAACATACCGTTGGTTGGGGTTCCAATGAATTACTACTGGTTGGGGTTGACAACAGCTTACCGCTATTTGGGGCACAATGGCTTACCACTGGTTGAGGCACAATGGATTACCCTGGGCTAGGGAACACAATTGAAACCATCGGTTGGGGTTGGACCTCAAGGAGGCTTCATATGTACCATGCCTAAGAAGAAAGAATCCATTCCAACATAGTTCCAATGGGTATAGTTTAACGACTTATGAGACAAGGAGGGGCATACTGTTTAACATCATGTGGGACGAGGATGAACCGACGTGAAATTGGCCGGGACTGATGAGTGTTGGGATTGAACCTCATAGAGGATTTCTATATACCATGTTTAGGATACAATGATCAATTTCCATGTAGTTTAGAATGATGGCTACAGTTAAATGTCATGAAGGACAAAGGTGAACGGATGAGAAAATGGCCGGGATAAATGGGTTTTGGGCTTGAACCTTAGGGAGGATTCCTTCGTACCATGTCTAGGAAACAAGGATCAAAGTCTACATAGATCAAAATAGTCAAGAAAATTACATGCTAAGGTGGCCTAGGAAGGATTCCATGGTCAATGCCTACTCTTATCCCACATGAGTCATTATCAGTGTGAGAAATAAGAGGCATCAAAGACTTGCAGTCACATCGCGAAAGGAGTGTCCGTGGGAAGTGGAGTGGGGCTTACAAGTGGTTAGTTGCCCAATGAGGGAAAAAGTGATTATGATATGTTATAATCCTGAGGAGTTTTAGATTTGTACTTACTCTAAGATGGATCCCCGATGGAAACATTTCTCATAGGGAGAGGGATGGGGTCATGAAGTTCTCTATGCCCCTCCAGCCTCAAGTCTTTGGAACTGAAGAATAAAGAAGTATGGGTGATGCCTCCTACAAGAAAGGCTATGGTCTTACACTAAGATGGTTTCCCTCCCCTGCGGATAGGCACCACTCCATCAAAGAGGATCTCATTTCATGTGAGTAAGTTATCACTCCCGTGGAGATGAGTGGGCATAGAATATGCTTGAGACGGGGCACCCTACGTATGATTCATGGGGTGAGGCTACAGTTTAATATCATGCGCTGAGGATGATGGTGCTTGGAAAGTTAATTTCCTACAACACGAATTAGTCGGGTTTAATCCGCACCCCTAGAACATACATAAATGACACCCTTTAACCCAAGGTAAATGGAAGGCACTGACAATTTTGTAGTGAAGGGGTTTTGTGGAGTGATCCACTGAGGGTCACATGTTAACATGGCTATGCGAAGAAGCAATATCCATTAGTGTGCCTATGCGAAGAAGCATAAGGCTATGCAATTAAAGGTAAAGCACCACCCAAGAGGCTATGAAATCACTTCCTACAAACATAGAGAGTCATATAGGATAAGGGTGTGAACGAAAGAGGTGGCACGTATAACAAATTCTTGTACATGGTGCATTAGGGCAAGGTTTGAACATGGAGTGCACAAGGAATATTTTCAAGTAAATGAGGGAGTTTTCATGCATTAGGTGTGCAAAATGGTACTGGTTTGTGAAAAAGTCCAGTGTGTGTAGATAAAGGAGGCGTGCACACAATTAGAGAAGGTTTTGTGTGCAAGTGGATGAGGTTTACGTGGAATTGAATGGACTTATGCGCAACTGGACAAACAATAAAGGACTAAGGCAAGGGTCAAGCCAGGAGGGTTTTGAGCAAAGGCGAAGCCTCAGGAGACCTATCGTGGAAAATTTGGTACCTGAAATTCATCTTTTGTGTGTGGAAGAGGTTTATTACACGTAGGGGAGAGAGTTCGAAATATTATGCCCAAAAGTAAGGTGGTATCTTTATATTTATAAGTGATCAAGATTCGTGGGGGTGTACAAAAGTTGGTCTATGTGGAAAACCCAATGATTCATCCTGCCACATGAAATTTTCTGTGCAGAATGAAAAAAATCTCTTTGGGTCATTAATTTACATTTCATTGAGGGAAGTTTTATGCGCACATCTCCGTTATTCTGCACAGCCTTTCACCCTATCTTGGACCGATTCACTCAGGGTAAATTTTCCATCAATTTTCATAAAAATGTTATTCTAAGTCCTTTGATGGATTTTGGAATCTACAAATGCCCCCCTCGAAATCATATCTTTGAGGGGTTGAGGGGGTCGGATCTTGAAGGAAACCCTGAGACGCCTGACCCCGATGGGGGTGGTGTGCGGAAAATAGCGTATGTGGTGTGCAATCATTTTTCGTGTGTGTGGAAATCCTGATTCATGCTTATAAAAACCCATAGGAGGTCCCCTAGTATGTACATGATTTCATTCACGGTAAGATTTGAAGCTCTCACGTGCGTAAAATTCACCTGCCTTTACATGAAATCTAATATGTGTTGCGTGGAATTCCTCAACTAAGGTCACAATTTTTCATGTACCATCTATTTTTCATGACACTCCATTGGTTTTTCATGTTGCCTTCTAATTTTTCACATGAAATACTGGTATATTCTTGCAGGCCCCTAGTATTTTTCCCAAATTTACCACAAACGAGATGACTGCTGATCAGGGTGACATTGGGAGAGAAAATTTGTATGCTGCTTGGTGGGATGAGATGGTTTTGAACCCTGGGGTCTATGGTTCCAATAAAGTTGTATCGAATAACCAAACACTCTTCAACATACTGACCCAAGCTCAGAAGGATTATATGCTATCTGAAAACATACCAATATTAGACTTCGGTATTTTAGAGGAGGTACTGGTGTCATAGTTTGAATTCTGATACAACATGGTCATGGGTGACCCATGAGAATGATCTTCTCGAATTCAAAATCACAAAAAATGTCCATCCTATAATAGAATCTAGGTACATGGCCATCTATGTCCTAAATCTAGGGACCAAAACCATCTCAGGAAGCGAGCCAATTGCCAAGGATTCTCCGACCCATTATGCAAGTACCTTTCGATAGAGCATTACCTATGATAACAAGGGATGGTAACAGGACTTGGACATGAGGTCTAGAAGATATTTCACAAGTGAGTGGGCCTTGGTGTATTGGGTATTCTAATAATGTGATCAGTTTGGGATATAACTATAGAACATCGGGTAGTTCGAGGTGGTCTAGACGTTGGAGTTCCATTTCTAACTCCAACAAGAACTCAAACTAGACCTGCTTAGCCTGTTGACACTGGATACCAAAACCATCCATATTCATCATGATGAGGTTGGTATCAGTCTTTGGGATGTTCACTACATTGGGGGAATCCCTTTGGATGGGAATCCATATGACAGGTTTCTTCCCCTAGAGACTATTTGTGGGGGATAGGTCATAGGCTCACATCATAACATGGCATCTATTTGAGCTGGCCAAGGAGAGGCTAGTAGTCAAGGATTTCCTAAAATACATCACATATTCTATGCGTTGTAACCTATTTCTACAGAAAGACCCCGATATAATGATTCTAGGGCGAGGGAAGCAATGTTTAACTACAGCGCAGAAGAGCAGGAGCAGATCATATTGTAGGATCCTAGAGGCGGGGGAATATCATTCACGGGGCTTTATTGTGGATGAAATATAAGACCTGAATATTCATTATGCTTAATTTCTGGAAACTATATTGAGTGGGTAGCTACTGATAGTAAGGGACACAAAGATGTGATTCTACCCATCAACATTGGTGATGGATGGCATTAGGGCATCCAATCAGAGGTTTAACCCGGGGGTCCCTGTGTTGGCCTGACTGTACGCCATTTTGGGGCATATTTTGAGAGGGGGCTCATCGAGGAGGATTTGAGGCCCTTTCCAAATTATTCATGGTTGTATTGCAGTTCAATGTGGTGGGTACACCTTCCAAAATTCCATTCATACCCCATGTAAAAGCCCGCCACTTTCTTTGCCAAACATTTTCGGGGTCATGCCGCTGACGCTCAATGAAGAGGGGATAATGATCTGGATTGGTAATCACACCATTTTTTTTTAAGTCTGTTCCCCACCCCATCCAGACATATGATAGATGACGAGAAATGGTCACTAGAATAAAGAGAATATTAGCAGAGCATTAGAGGTGGGGGGATTGTGGCCTGGGTTTATGGAATGATTCTTTGCAACCCCTATGTGAAATTAAGGTTTCTAGATATTTTGGATGCCTCTAGAGGATGTCAAAGAATGTGTATACAGATGTATGGGAGGACAAATTTCCTTTTCTTCTTTGTAAAATGTGGCTGATGTTTACAAATTATGGCTCTGGTGAGGTAATTATCCTTCCACCCACTAGAGTTGATGTTTTCCTCTCAGAAAAATATTTCAAACATTGGGTTCCTGAAGGGATCTTGCAAAAGAGATTTTGGCAGCTCAAGGTGGCCAGTGTAGAACCTAGGCGGCGAGAGATTACACAAGGCGCTGCCGGGGAGTAGTGGCAAGGAACAAGTCGGGCAGCTGGGTCAGTACATGCCAGAACTTCCATAGTGGGAATGTCAAAATGGTGTGCACATACACCTGTCATCCGGAGGGTGAGGGGTTCATGAAAAAACCCAAATAAAATATAGTTATCATCTGGGGAAGCAGATAAGGTGTCTACTTCATCCTTATGAGGACGCATTCTTTCTAGTGCTGTGTTCAGCCTGGTTGACCCTACTGCATTCAATGAGCTCAAAATCCCTTAGGAAAAAGATGCTATGATATGGGATCTAGCTGCCAGAAATTGGACTCATTCTGATTTATGACAGGGTTAACTTTCATCATCAACATGAATATTTGATGGCCATGGATGCATATTCATTCTAGTTGGGTCGACATGAAAAAACACCTCTCCTGGTGAAGGTAATACTCGAACAGAGGCACAATCCATAAAGACTGTCATCCGAAGATGATGAAGGTGACGAGCATACAGAGGGTAGTGAGTTAGAAGAAGAATAGGAAGAAGAAGTGGAAGAATAAATAAGGGATTCTAAAAAAATGTTTGAGGTGGAGGGTCTCTGGGGATAACCATACAAGGGATTCCTCTGGAGAGCGGAAAGATTGTTGGACCTGACATGGAAATAGCTGAGCCAATCTAGGTATGCATCAACTCTTATCCTAGATTTTCACCTTTTCATCATTCATATTAACCAATTGAATTATTACTTTATTCAGTTGAATATTAGTGCTGGTCATTAAAAAGCTCCACATGAGGCGGGTGAAGACTCACCGATAGAACAAGGTGGGGAGCCGATACCCATTTTTGAACTTATAAGCACTAAAGGATATCCTACAGTTATTGAGCCTACAGTGACTAAAATGTCGGTGGATGATGCGCTAAGCACTAATATTATTCATTACTCAAATGCCATATTTTTCATTAGATTGCTCAACTGATTTGGGAATTCATTGTTCATTCAGTAATCACTATATTGGAGGCTCGATAGGCTGTTAAATCTAGTATATCTGTAGTGGATCTGATGGAAATTGGACAAACCCAATCAGAACCCGCTTCTCAAACCGGGTAGGTCCCGACATTTGGTGACCATGGGTTAGTGAACACTGGTGATTTTATTTTCAGGGAAGGGTATGAAGTTGGAAATGATGAAATTTATGAAATGTAGATGAGCGAGGAAGTTCACCCACATATTGAAGACCCTAACCTCTTTAGGGAAATGCCATAGGGAGACCCTACCGCCAATCTTCTGTCTGCTTTCCATTAATATCGACCAACAAACCCTAAGTAAATGGGTGATTCTGATCCTAAGTCAGCTAAGGAAAGTTGTATGATTCGGCGAAAGGGGTGGAAGTGTATTTGGGTCTTCCTGAAACATCCAATAGCTAAATGGGTTCCCCAAATAGGATCAATGCACACCTCATTGCGCCTTCTCTGCACTGGAAGGGTGGATTCTCATCATATTACCATGATGATCTAGTATTATCTGGCTGAAAAGGTGAATGAGAGTATCTAGTGTCTCTCCATTGAACCATGCCAGAACAGATATGGGACCATACCTTAACTCTTTGAGGTTTATCAAGAAGTGCTTCTCCTTGAAGAAAAGGTGAATGAGCGAGCCATATTTGTTTGTAGACCAATCCAAGTTTATCGAGAAGTAAAAGGCCCAGTGGTTCGAAACCTAGGAGCAAGTAACTTAAAAAAAACCATCCATTAGTTGGGTTTCAAGCTGATTGGTAACGAATGCAGATCAGAGCCAACGAGCTCGACTCTATAACTTCTAATGAAGAGAGGGATATCAATGAGCGGGAAGCAGCCCTGGGGGATGAAAACCAGAGGGTGGTTTATTATCCAATAAAAAAAATATTTTAGTTACATTTTAATGGTATTAGGTGTTCATTTTTTATCTTATGGTCCTGAGTTAGTGGATTTTAATTTTGAACATCCATTCTCATCATTTGTGCACTTCATGCCTAATATACACCAATTTAAACACAATGATTCATCTGATTTTAAGGAATGAAATTATCCATACTTTAATTTTATATTTTTTTACATGTATATATACTTAAATATGAACATTTTTTATTCAGGGTTCAATGGATGATTCATAAATCATGATGGGGATATTTGGTGATGAAAGGAAACAATTCAAGAGAAGGAAGATTGGACACTAGACCACTGATCAGAATGTGGTGCCCACAAAACGGACATAATAAATCCCAAGTATCATGGGATGATATAAGACATATAGAGGAACATATTATTCTTTATAAGATAGTGATAATTCGGTTTTTGTTGTGGTTATTCAGGCGGCCCATGTTAGAGGTAAAATTCTTGGCCAGAATCTGCAGCCCAGAAAAAAATCCCACCAATTTAATCATATCTCACAACCACAAATTAATTTGGGATTACATTTTATAGAGATACAAGATACATCAGATGATTAAATTTGTTATTATACGGACCACACTAATTCGTCCATGTATAAGTCCATCTAGGTGCTTCTTTTTTATGGATGCAAGCATGATGCCTCCTCGGGTCAAGTGTGGGAAAGTCCAAGTTCCAGAGGCTTTCTGACACCCTAAGACTACCATAATCTAGTGGGATGACATTAAATATTGGTTTCTCGAACCAAGGATCCCAAAATGACTATTTAAGGAAGTGGTTCTGGAAGATTTAAGGATCTTAGGTGCTTGGTTTCATTATAGAGATATGTTGTCGCTTTGTGTTTTTAATCACATTTTTTTCTCTTGCAAGTTCTTCAATTAACCTTAGTTCATAATAAAAGTTATTCCATTACTCATATTTTGTTATTCTATATAACATGTGGATACTGTTTCCTAATTTTTTTAATTTATTCACACCATACTTTGTGAAATTTATCACACAATTGTGGAGTGATCGATATTTTTTTTATTTCTTCAATTCCACCCTCGTAAGTCTACATCCGGCTTCTATTGAGGACATGAAATAAATAGAGGGATAACTATTTTATGGGTTTATCCAGGGTAGTATAAAGGGTCTGGATTGAATATTATTTATCACACTCTAAATTTTTATTAATTTGTTTTATTTGAGTTTTTTTATTCATGGATTTTCTCTCTTCCTCTTCCATATTGAATTTAATAACCCCTCTTTTATGTGCTAATAAGATCCTTTACATTGGAGTGATAATGAAAATGATCCTACAAGGGTATATGTTACTAGAATGTGTTTGTGAAGGTGTTTAACTACTATGTGATTAGATAATTTTGAATTTATTGAATGATCCTTCTTGAGTTAATGAAATTAAATTCATTAAAAAAGAATTCATCCAATCCACCTCAAGTGATAACCTAGGATCAACTCATTATCTTAATTTCAATTAACTTAAATATGTTAGTTATACTTTAAACCCATCTAAAATAAACTCAATGTTGGAAAATTCATATCCAAAAATCCATCTCATAGTTTGGGTATCATAGATATCTTCTTAGGACTCAGTGGATTCGACAACCCAAGCTAGACTACAAGGACCATTCCACCTTCATCTCTTGGGTATATTTGAGCGTTAATCATATTTTGGGTCCATTTCTACAGACCCAAGTAAGAACCATAGACCAAAACCTTCTTTCCTCACATCCCATTCTTCTATTTTCACCCCAAAATCTCTTATCTTGTCCCTTTCTCATTTATTTTTCTTTTGGAGCATGTCCGCCTACACCCGCGATAATTCAAATACACTAGTTATGGTGGAAAGTCCAAGGATAGGGGAGTCAAGTGAACCTAGGGTATTGTTTCCATTAATTCCTAATATTCGTGATACTGTGGAATCTAAAATTGAATCAATTCTAATGGAGTGTTTTCCATGAAGTCAAATTGTAAATCATAGGGAAAATCAAATGGGAAACCAAAATCAAGAAGCTCCAAACCTAGTGTATGTAGTCAATCAAACCATGAATGACTACCTCACCCCAGCTTGGACCAATGCTGTCTCATGCATTAGACACAATTCACTAGGATATTCCAACTACATCTTTAAATTGCATGTCCTAAACCACCTTCTTACATTTTATGGAATGGTGTTCGATATGATTTACCTTCACATCAAGGAGTTCAATGACATTGTTGAAAAAATGTGTCCCCCACATCAACTAGAATCTTCTATGATGAGGCTATATCATTTTTCCCTAAATAATAAAGCTAAAAATTGGATAAAAAATTTGAGACCATCATCCATATACTCTTGGGTCCAATTATAAAGAGTAATCTACAGAAAATAATTTCCCCACCACAAACCAATTGCACTTATAAAGAGCATCCAAAACATTTTTCAAAAAGAGGGAGGGTCATATTATGAAACACAGGAATGATTTAAAGATAAAATCAAAATGGTACCTCACCAATGATATTCAATCCCAGAACATGTTCAAATTATCTATGAAGGGTTGGCCCCGGGTGACAAATAATTCATTGACATGATGTGTAATGGAACATTTAAAAACAGAGCCACAAATGATGCTTACAAGTATCTGGAGGGCATTACTGAACAAAACCAATCTTGGTGAACAAAAAATTTTCTTGAAAATATACAAATAACTACTGGAATTCGTACACTTAGATAAGAGGAAATCCTTAGGGATAATATTTCAGCACTCTCTAGAATGGTTGAAGAGATAGACTTAAGAAAACTCCATGAAATCCAAATTGTAGAACATGTTTGAACAATTTGTGACAAACATGACAATAAGATAGACAAGTTTCCCACCATTCCATCCATCAAGGATGTTCTCTTAGGATGAACCCTAGTGGAAGTAAATGATTTGAACTTTAAAATATTTAATACCAAAACACCTTCAGCCCAAGGTATAATGACCACCCAGGCTTCTGCTGGAAAGATAACCAATAACCTATCCAAAAACAGGGAAAAATTCTTTACCACCATTAGAACTACCAAACCCAAAACTAGTTCCATATCCAACCTATCAAATACCAACAGCCACCGTTCCTATATCAGTGAAACATCCCACCTCCAAAATATCCCCTGGGATAAACCAATCTTCTCATGCAGAAAACCAAACTGTTCCATGAAGCCTACTAGAACAACTGTGAAAACAAATGGAAAGGATGAAATTTGAAGTCTCTTCCCTAAAATAAGAACTTAAAACCATCAAAACTAGAAAGGCACCAATTCCCACACAATTACATTCCCCAAAAAACAGTAAGAAGAGAGTGAAGATGCACTCCAACAACTCATGAAAAAAAAAATTATGTGACATTTTTAAGAAGTGGGAAATTTATTGAGAATACTGAAATAATAAGTTAGAAACCATGTAAAGCTACAAACACTAATGAAAATTCAAATGAACCACATGATAAAACTGAGGAAACTAATAACAATGTGAAAGAAACATCCCTTTAATAAACAAACCCACAACCTGCACTATTTCCTCAATGCATAAGGGGGAAAACCATTCTTGAATTTAATGAAACATTGAGGGAAATATTATAAAAATTAAAGGTGAACCTTCTACTCCTTGATGATATTCAAACCATTCATGTGTACTCAAAATAATTTAAGGACCTATCCACATTTAGAAGGAAATTATAACATAAGAACTAAGTCCTTCTAGCAGCAAATATTATCACAAAAATCCAAATAAACCTTCCACAAATGATAAAAGAAACTTATTTCCCTTACATCAATATTGAACTAATAGATAGTAATGTTTTCAAGGACTTCTGTGACCTAGGTTCTAGTCTCAATCTCATCCCCTATGCTTTGTACTACTAGTTAGGCCTAGAATATCTCCAACCCACATCTATCACACTTCAACTTGATGATCGTAGCAGTGGGGTTCCAAAGGTAATTTTAAAGGATTTTTGGTAATGGTTGAAAACTTCATCTCCCCCCAAAATTGTATAATTTATCACACAATGGTGGATTCATCTATATTTTTTTGTTTTTACTTTATCAATTCCACCCTCATAAGTCTACTTCCCGCTTCCGTTGAGGACATGCCATCAATGGAGTGCTAACACTTTTATGGGTTGATCCAAGGGAGTAGAAAGGGGATGGATTGAATGTTATTTCTCACTCTCTAAATGTTAATTAATTTCTTTAATTCGAGTTTCTTTTATTAAATGATTTTCTCTCTTCCTCTTCCATATTGAATTTAATCACCCAAATTTTGTGTCCTAATAAGATCCTTTACCTTGGAGTTCTCATGAAAATGATCCTAAAAGTGTATAGGTGATTAGCAAGTGTTTATAAATGTGTTTAACTAGTAGGTGATGAGTCTAGTTTTAATTCATTGAATTAGTCGTTCTTGATTTAATGAAATTAAAATCATTAAAAAAATTCATCCAATCCACCCCGAGCAATAATCTAGGATCAACTCATTATCTTAATTTGAATTATCCTAAATCTGTTATTGATACATTATACCCATCTAAAATCATCCCAAATTTATAAACATAATATCCAATACTCCCTCTCATATGATGTGTATCATAGGTATCTTCTTAGGTCTCAGTGGATTTGACAACCCAAGCTAGACTACAAGGACTGTTTTACCTTCATCTCTTAGGTAAATTTGGGCATGAATCAAATTTTGGCACCATTTTTGAGGACCCAAGTATGTTATCTTAGACCCTCACCTTTTATTCTCACCCAAATTCTCATTTCTCACCACCAGTTCTCTTATCTTTTCCCCTTTTTGTTCCATGTGTCTGAAGAAGTTAAAATCCTCATTTTAAAATATTCTCAAATGGAATAAAATCAACAATATTCCAACATAAACCCAATCTAGATTCAAAATGAAAATAAATATTGGGAATCCCCTAATTTATTAAATTTATTTTACAAACTTTTGAATGAATACCCCTTACCCAGAAACAAGTATAATATTTTGAATGATAAACACTTAAAGGATAAATTTATATCCCTCTCAAGGATAGTCGAAGAGATCAATCAATGATATTTCCATGATGTCCAAACTCATATCCAAACTGATAACCAAAATCTTCTTGAACAATTGTGTGATCAAATGGAGATAATTAATTCTGAGTTTTCAACTTTGATATTAAAACAACAAGGCATTAATACATGTGAGGAAATCATCCCTATATCGATTGTCCCTTCCATAGCCTTATGTTGAGTGTCTAGTTTCCCAGAAAACACTCATGAATTTATCAAAGAACCAACCATCAGTATTGGGGTAGATTAATTCAATCAAGATAATGTTTAAGGTTCTATAAATCAGGATGAAATTGATTTCATGTATTTAGAAGAATAAAATTTGAAATTGTGGATTGAGTGTCCTTATTATAGCTCCATTGATGATTTTTCAAAAACACCAATCAATGAAACATTGGAAGAAATCACAAACATTGAGTCTATACTGATTCCTAACACTGATATTTCCAATTTGGTGGTTGAATATTCTTTTAAAATGGAACCAATTTAGTTGATAAATTTTGAAAATGAAATTGAGTTTGATTCAAATTCCCTACCAGTGTGTCAAAGTGTTAGTGAATCTGTGCTCAAATTCAAGTTTCATACATACTATTTGATGTCTTCCTTTATTGAGGATAATAAAAAAAATTCTATAATAATTTCATCCTCTCTTGATGCTCATTATGATAAAATTATACTTGATGTCTTACGAAATATTAGGAATACAATTGGATGGACCCTTATCGATATTCATAGGATTAGCCCATTCATTGTGACCTATATAGTTTTTCTTAAATCAATTTAAAAAAATTTATATAAAACCCATTGGAGACTCAATAAAAATCTAATTTAAGTGGTGAAAATTTTTGTCACTAAAATTTTAAATGTTGGTGTCGGATATGTTGTGGTGTTCATTTCGAGCTAGCGACGTAAAACAAAAGCGCTTCACAAGAGGCAACCCGTGGTTTCAATGTTTCCAATATTTTTGAATCATCATATTTTTTTAAATAGGATTAATGAATCATTTTGATATTAAAAAATATAAAAATATAGACTATTGACCAGTTCTTCTATTATGAGTATGGGTGGGTATGAAAGGGGAGCTCCATATTCATCCGTGTCATGTGGTGTGATCCTTGAGTAATACCTTACCCAGAAATTTAAAAAGAAGACAATGTACCATCAGTTCATTTAATTTTTCAATGTTTTACATTAAAATAATAATAATAATAATAAAATTATTAAAAGGACACGTCGCAGTTCATGGGAAAACCCCCCTCACAATCGGAGAAGCCATGGGGACTCAAACCTGGGACTGAAAGGAGACAAGGGTGCGTGCTTACCACTAACATACTGCTTATAGTTCTTCGTTATTCTATATTTTTTGTATATATACTTATATTTTATTTTATTTTATAATATGAATATATATATATATATATATATTGTTTTGTTTTGTTTGTTTGTTTTTTTTCATTTATTCACTAGGGAACTCTACAAGTGACATGGATATCAAAAACTAAATTGGAGTAGAAAGAACATCAACGTCAACAACATGGTGACTTTATTCCATGATCCTCTTATTTAAATTTTCTTTTGAACAACCCTTCTATTCTCCCACCCCCTTCTAAATTCTCTTTTCCTCAAACACTAGGGATAATGTTATTTTATGTTCGGGGGGAGGTGAAATAAAGAATTATATTTTGTCTTAAAGAAATTGTTTTTTTGTGAAAATAATGATTTTAATCAAATGTGTGTAAATAGAAGGAAAAATTCCTTTAATCTTGTACTTGATAATACAAATTAAAAACATTGAAAATTAATATCAAATAATTTAGCATACCCTGATTCTTATTTTAATCCATGTATAATTGTATTATCATAGATTTTGGAAAGTGTGGCTATTTAATGTGAAATTTCATCGTTTATATTTTCATCCAAATAAAAAAAGATCACAATGCCCATATTTTTGATAGTGGGGTATTATTTTGAGTTCATGGGGTACCCCAAATATATATCATAGGTTTGGTGATCATTTTAGTTTTAATATGAGTATTAAAAAAACAATAAATTTGCATGTAGAGGAATGAAATGACCTAATGTGATGGTTTAGGCACTTGGTGATCTTGACTCCATAGTTTTCTGGCCCAGAGTTAAGTAAATTTATCTCTACTTGTGGTAATTTGACTTTGTTTTTGACTGAGTTAACTCGAGATGATGCCCGAGTATGTGGGCTTCGCTTGGTGCCCTATGGTCTTTGAGCCTGGGAGTCATCAGCAATGTCTCGCTATATGGGTTGACTTAATTGAGTGTAATTTCAATTACCATGTAAAAATAGAATAAAACCATAATAAATATATATAAATATTTAATACTCATCATAATGTTGAAATGTGATTTCACCTAGTTCTTCCGTAATTTTCCCCCTTGAATAAAGATAAACCCCCATGTCTATTGTGATACACAACACATCCTCATACTTATTTTATATTGGATGAAATATGGAAATGAATTTTATCAAATGAATGGGAATGGGATTGATATATTCTTATGGACATATATTGTATTAAAATATTTTTATGGGTTTCATGATTTTTTGGTATAAGTGTTTTTGGTGATCATAGTGTATTAAAATTGTTTTGGAAAAGGGAATTCAAATTTCATAATGTTGATATACATTTTTCTTGGGACTAGAAAATCTCATTATGGGGGGTGTGACAATACAATAAAAACTTATAATTTAATTACATTATAATGGTATTAAATGTTAATTTTTGATCTTATATTCCTGAGTTAGTGGATTTTAATTTTGAACATCCATTCTCATCATTTGTGTACTTCATGCCTAATGTACACCAATTTAGGACCAATGATTCATCTGATTTTAAAGAATATAATTATCCTTATTTCAATTTGATATTTTTTAAATGGATCTATACTTAAATATTAACATTTTTCAATTAGGGATCAATGGATTATTTCTAAAGGATGATGGGGATATTTGGCGATGAAAGAAAATGATTCTAGAGAAGGCAGATTGGACACTAGACCACTTATTAGAATTTGGGGCCCACAATACAGACCCAATGAAGCCTAAATTTTGTGGGATGATATAAGACATATAGGGTAACATATAAGTCTGCATTAGATAGTGCTAATTATACATCTATTTGTGATATGATGGCGGCCGAATTTATAGATAAAATTATGTGCCAGATTCTACAGCCCAGAAAAACTGCCCACCAATTCTATAATATCGTGGCAACCCCAAATTCATTTGAAATTTTACAGAGATCTAGGAAACTACTGTAGATTCACTTTTTTATTCTATTTCTCACTCCAATTAAGATATCTTGAAGGCCATCTTGGTGCTTCTGTTCGGTAGAAGCCAGTTGGCTGCCACCTCGAGTAAAGAGTGGAAAAGTCCAAGTTCCACATGATTTCCACCAGCTTAAGCCTACCATAATCATGTGGTATGGCTATCAATAATGGTGGATCTATCTGTCACGACCTGCCCTTGGGGCCCGTGTCGTGACTACCCCAAGCCCGCCTTCCATAGGCCAGGGGCTGGCGACTAGCACCAAGGCATGAATCCCAACAAAAAGGGAAGGCATTGCCTTTGAAAAGTAAACAAACACCACAGAGTAAGCAAGCGGAAAAGTAAACACTAAGTAAAAACGGTACAAGCTGTGCTGAAAGTAAAAAGGGGCCGGGAATACAAGCCCAACTGTAAAGTACAACTGAAAGGAAAAACAGCAACTGAAAGGAAAAGCCGCAGCATCAAGCCGTCCTCTGGAAGTCCCACCTGAAGGGTGGGTACAGATAGCCTCCACTGCACCTCGGGTCCACCTGACCGCTCCGAGTACGTCCCACCCAGTGGTCCACCTCCAGGTACCGTCCTGCTCTACACGCCTCCACCAAGATCAGCGCTGCCCGTCGTCTACTACCAACACCACGAAGTGCGGGCATAGCCCGTGCAGGGGTGAGTATAAGCTACTCAGTAGGGACCCCGAGACCCCCGAAGGTCTCCCGAAATCCACAAAGGATAATCCACAAAGTAAAGATACAATCACGAAGTAACATCTGACACGGCTTAGGTATATTCCCATACATATACCTAAGTCATCAATTCCCGTTCGGCTCCAACGTCCGAGCCCAAGCACAACCCAGTCCACACAGGAAATAAAAACGTATACCCACACAGGATAACACAACACAATCCACAAGGAGAGTAAACAATAAATCCACACAGGATAGCTCAACACAATCCACAAAGGAGAGTAAACAGTAAATCCACACAGGATAGCTCAACACAATCCAAAAAGGAGAGTAAATAGTAAATCCACACAGGATAGATCAACACAATCCACAAAGGAGAGTAAACAGTAAATCCACACAGGATAGCTCAACACAATCCACAAAGGAGAGTAAACAGAAGATTAAGCTCACACAGGTATACTTCTTCGGATGACGATAAAGATGATCACTGATCCATCTAAGTCGTCGGACCTACGAAGGATCGATTGGTAACTAATCCCCGCAATGACCCACATAGGATCGGGCCCACACAGGACCTATAGGCGCTGGCTCACACAGAACCGATGAGCGCTGACCCACACAGGATCAGACCCACACAGGATCGGGCCCACACAGGACCTGTAGCACTGATCCACGTAGGATCGCTGAGTGCTGTAGTCATCGCAGTCCACTGAGGATCTGTACACAGCCGTCGCCGCAGTCCACTGAGGATCTATGCACGGTCGTCGTCGGAGTCCACCGAGGATCTCTGCACAGTCGTTGCTGTCGAAGAAGCAGTCGCAGCCAGCACTAGGGTTCCCGCACACAACAAGCTCGTTCGGGAGGGTCCGCTCCACGAGCCGAGAGGCCGAAACATCAACTGACACAAAGTCCGAAGTTGATGTATCCAAAAGTTCCGTATCGTCAACAGGAACTCAACGTCGCAGACGGCGCTTCAATCAGACGCCCGGTCTGAGAGTTATTGGCTTTTTCGTCCTAGGGCCCGGTTGGTTTTTAAGGAAAAACCAACCCGACCGTACTCCACCTGCGTCCAAAACTCGGGCGGAGTATGCCAAAAGATCCGTCTCACAAGGAGGAATTCAACAAAGCTGACGACACGTCAATCGGACGTCCGTAGCTCAAGATATGAGCGTTTCTGCTCCGAGGGCCCGGTTGGCTTCGTGTACGAACCAACCCGGCCGAACTCAAAGTATTCCAAAACCTTGAGTGCGATATACCTAAACGACCGTCTCGATCCAAGGATCACATTGACGTTGACGGCGGGTCGTTCGGAGGCCCGTAGCTCAAGATACAACCATTTGAACAAAAATCGTCCGAAGACGGGGGGTCCGGGCCCGGGCCGACCCGGCCCGACCCCCCCTGGGTCGGCCGAGCCCGGTCCGACCCGGTCCGACCCGGTCGGACTGGTCTGGCTCGGCCAGCCCGGCCCTGCTCGGCCGAGCGTCCGAGTGGCCAACGCGGGGGGAGCCGCCGCCCCGCGTGACACCCCCACGGCACCCGCGGGGTGTCGGCCAGACAACCGGACACGGCTGAAGCCGCATCCCGAGTGACGCGGGGGGAGCTGCCGCCCCCGTGTGACACCCGCGGGGTGTCTCCCTGGCACCGGATGCGGCTTCAGCCGTGTCCCGTGAGCGCCACCGCCGCGGCCGGTGCCGCAGCGGTCTTGTCCGGCGGCGTGTCGGGCGCCGCCGCCTCCGGGCACCAGCACCGTCGTGCCGGCGACCCGCACCGCCGCCGGCTTCCGCGGGCCGCCAGAGTCGCTCCGGTGGCCCGTTTTTCTTCCCGTCTGCGCCGTTGCTCCTCCCGGGACTCGTTCTTCACTACGGGATCATCAAACTTCCGTTGCGGCACGTTCCGTCTTCACCTGTCAAATCCGCACAAGAATGAAGAACGACAGAGGGTTGTCGGGCCGTGTTCGTTTGGCCCGCACCCTCCGCGTTAGATATAAACAACGGGAGAAATAAAGTTCAACACATGAACGCATAACCGAAAACAATTTTTAATGAAATAAAATTGTTTTATAAAACGGTTTTCTCAATTTGAACGGAAACGACAAGGGAAAAAGAGGCATTTCCAAGAAATAAAACCCCTACCTCGTAGTCATCGCGCATGAGCGTTCTTCGCGGAATTGATCGTCGTGGAAGAGGGGGATCGTCGCGTCGTCGCGGGAAGGCGTCGCGTCGTCGTGGAAAGGCGTTGAGTCAGCGAACTCAATGGACCAAGAACAACAGATTTAAATTATAAATAATTAAATCTGTGTTTCGTTTTAAATCAAAAATAACTTTTAGAAGAAACCCGAAATCACTCACCTCAAACGGTTGGTGATCGTAGATCGGGGCGGGGAAGAACGTCTCGGATTGGAGCATCGTCGATTTCCGTGGATGACGGCGTTCTTCGCGTTCTTCGCGTTCTTCGCGTTCTTAGCAAAGGATAAATAAGATACAAGGATTCTGTCAAATCCTCTCAACGCGCAAAAAACCAGAGGTCGCGCGTTGGCCTTATTTTATTATTACGCCAACGAATTTGAAAAATGGTTAAGAAACGATTGAATTAATTCGTTGAATTAATTCGAGGAAAGAAACTGCCCATTTAATTCACGAAATAAACCGCCCAATTAAATGGTCTGTTAAGAATTTAAGAAAACGCGTTAGTTGACTTTCATAATGACGGGTTTTCGCGGGTGCGTTACTTAGCGGAAGGAAACGGCGGGGCTCGTGCGGGCCCCACCTCACAAATATCCTACCAAGGGGGTAGGATATTTCTGGATAGCATCCTATCCGGATTAACTCAGATTAAGACACTTTTAAGTGGCTTCAAGTGGCTTCCAAGTGGCTTAAGTGAAATAAGATAAAGTTGTCGCAAAATTATTTTATTTCTCAACTTTAAGCCCGAAAATTAAAAACCACACCCGAGAAAACGCAACTCCAGAAGAGGCGTTTCTAAGCGAATACTGGCGCTGTGATTTCATCAGTGCCCTCAAAATTCGATTCCGGTCACCGGTTCAAAAGTTAGAAAAACCCGCTCATCCGTTCACTGAACGTACCCGAGCCAAACTTCGGAAAATGATTCCGGGCACACCGGGCCTCGGAATCAGGTGCTGTCAGAAACTGCGCTCTTGTAAAATTCCAAAGAAAATTAAGAAAAAAATTTCCTTGAAATTTACGGGTCTTTACATTACTCCCACCTTAGGGCTTTACGTCCCCGTAAAGATACATCATAAACTAGGGAAACAAAAGTGGGTACTGAGCACGCATCTGAGCCTCCCACTCCCATGTGCTCTCCTGGAGGTTCCCGTGCTGCCATCTGATGCGCACATGGGTAATCAATCGCCCACGTAGGACCCGCTCCTGTCGATCCTCTATCTCCACTGGGACTTCCGCAAAAGTCGCCCCATCATCCACGTCTAGCTCCCCATAGTCAATGATGTGCGTCGGGTCGTGCACGTATCTCCTCAGCTGGGATACGTGGAAGACGTCGTGCACCCGGTGCAACTGAGGTGGCAGAGCCAGGCGATAAGCCACCTCGCCAATCCTGCAGAGGAACTGGAAAGGCCCGATGAAGCGTGGAGACAACTTTCCGCCTCGGCCAAATCTCCGCAAACCACGTCGAGGTGAGACCCTCAAGAAGACGTGGTTGCCATCCTCGAACTCTAGTGGCCTCCGCCTCCTGTCAGCATATGACTTCTGCCGGCTCTGTGCTGTCCTCATCCACTCCTAGATGACCTGGACCTTCTCTGTCGTGGCCTGGACCATCTCTGGTCCCACAAGTGCTGACTCCCCAGGGTCTGTCCAGCACAAAGAAGATCTACAAGGCCTGCCGTACAACGCCTCATATGGTGTCATCCCGATGGTAGAGTGGTAGCTGTTGTTGTACGCAAACTCCACCAAGGGTAGGTGGTCCTCCCAGCTGTGACCAAAGTTGAGGACACATGCACGAAGCATGTCCTCGAGAGTCTGAATGATCCTCTTTGTCTGACCATCCGTCTGAGGGTGAAAGGCGGTGCTCAGACGTAGTCGCGTCCCGAACGCCTCCTAAAACCCCTTCCAAATCCGGGAAGTAAAGCGAGTATCCCGATCGGAGACGATAGTCGATGGCACACCGTGAAGCCGTACAATCTCCTGAATGTAGAGACGCCCCAAGCTCTCCACTGAGCCCTGCTCTTGGATGGGTAAGAAGTGTGCCGACTTGGTGAGTCGGTCAAAAATCACCCAAATGGAGTCATGACCTCTGGAAGTGCATGGAAGTCCAGTCATGAAGTCCATAGATATCCCATCCCACTTCCACTCCGGGACCTCCAAGGGCTGTACCAAGCCTGCTGGTACCTGATGCTCTGCCTTCACCTGCTGGAAGGTGAGGCACCATGAAACGAACTCTGCCACAGCCTTCTTCATGCTTGTCCACCAGTGCTGTCGTCTGAGATCCTGGTACATCTTCGCCACTCCAGGATGTACCGCCAAAGGAGAAGTGTGAAACTCTCTCAGCACCTCCTCAAGTAGCTGGATGCCCGTCCTCCTGCTGAGGGCATCGGCTACCACGTTCCCCTTCCCAGGAGTATAGACTATCTCAAAGTCATAGTCCTGGAGGAACTCGAGTCATCGCCGCTATCTCAGGTTCTTGTCCTTCTGAGAGAAGATGTACCTGAGACTCTGGTGGTCAGAAAAGACTGTAAAGCGCTCGCCCATCAGATAGTGCCGCCATGTCTTCAGAGTGAATACCACTGTTGCCAACTCCAAGTCATGGGTAGCGTAGTTCTGATCATGCGGCCTCAACTGACGTGATCCGTAGGCAATCACGGCCCGCTCCTGCATCAGGACACACCCGAGTCCGGTCCCTGATGCATCGCAGTAGACTACGTATCCAACTCCCTCCTCAGGCAACCTCAAGATAGGTGCGCTGGTCAATCTCTGCCTCAGCTCATGGAAGCTCTGCTGACATCTGTCTGACCACATGAAGGGTTTCCCATTCTTCGTCAACACTGAGAGTGGCGCCGCAAATCTGGAAAAGTCTAGCATGAATCTTCGATAGTATCCGGCTAGACCCAAGAAACTCCGCACCTCCGTCACGCTCCTGGGTGGCTCCCAAGCTAGCACTGCCTCGATCTTCGTGGGATCCACTGAAACTCCCACCTCAGAAATGATGTGCCCCAAGAAGTGGACCTCACGTAACCAGAACTGGCACTTCGAGAGCTTTCCATAAAGCTGGTGCTCTCGGAGTGTGTCTAGTACAACTCGCAAGTGGTAGGCGTGCTCCTCCTCCGTGGTCGAGTACACCAAAATGTTGTCGATAAATACCACAAAAAATCGATCGAGGTATGGCTGGAAGATCCTGTTCATGAGGCTCATGAACACTGCTGGAGCGTTGGTTACGCTAAAAGGCATAACCAATAACTCATAGTGGCCATACCGACACCTGAAGGCCGTCTTCTGCACATCCTCGTCTCGAACTCTAAGCTGATGATAGCCTGACCTGAGGTCTATCTTCGAGAACCACCGCGCTCCCTTGAGCTGGTTGAAGAGATCATCAATCCTGGGTAGCGGATACTTGTTCCTCACAGTCACCTGGTTTAGGCGACGATAGTCGACACACAATCGCAAGCTCCCGTCCGCCTTCTTGGCGAATAAAATCGGGGAAGCCCAGGGTGAGACACTAGGTCGGATGAACCCCTTGCCCTGCAAGTCCTCCAACTGTACCCACAGCTCTCGAAGCTCAGCGGGGGCCATTCGATATGCTGTAGTGGATATCGGGGCTGTCCCGGGGTACAGATCAATATAAAAGTCTACCTCTCTGCGAGGAGGTAGTCCTGGAACGTCGTCGGGAAAGACGTCCGCGTACTGATCCACCACTGTAGGAAAACTGGGACTCCGCATGTCAACTGCTCCCAGGATGAGGCTAGCCAACTGATGAGTTATGGGCTGTCCTCTCCTCTACGGGAGTCCATCCTGTGCTGCTAAGGCTCCCTTCTCGTCGGTGAAGGTGAACCTGCTCCCGTCGGTGTGCACACATCGCACCTTGCGCCTAAAATAGTCAACCTGAGCATGGACTGTAGATAACCAATCCATGCCCAATATGACATCGTAACGCCTCGACGCTGCTACAAGAAGATCCCAGATGAAGCTCTCGCCTCCTAGAGTAAGCTCACACTGCCGGCACCAGTGCGTAATCGTCGAGTCTGCTCCCGTAGGAGTCTCTAGCCGTAAGGATCGAGCCAACGGCTCTGTCGGAATCTCCGAGCTCCAAACAAGGGTAGCGGCTATGAAAGAGTGACTCGCTCCTGTGTCTATAAGAACTGCAGCAAGGGTGGAATAGACACAAATCATACCTCGAATCATCTCTGGCACGCCGTGGTCGTAGGCCTCCGCTTCCTGGAGCTGTGTCTGTCTCTGCCCGCCAGCTCCCTGAGGTCGGGGCGGGCCTCCTGGTGGTGGTGGTGGCAGAGCCTCAAAGCGTCGCCCACCACCTGCTGCTCGGCCAGCTCCTCTACCTAATCCACCTCCTCGCTGCGGACCGCCACGGTCGACCCTCTGCCTTTGCCTGGGTGGCCCCTCCACCGTCTGCTGCTCCTCGGTACGGCGGGTCGGGCAGTCACGAGCCATGTGGCCCTGCCCGCCGTAGGAGTAGCACTGCCTGCCTCTCGGAAGACTGGCCCCACGTTGTGTGCCCCGCACTGCTGAGCCAGTGTCCCGAGGTCGTCTACCGAAAGGTCTGGTCTGCCTGGAACCCTGAGTCATCCGTCGGATACGAGATGCCGAAGACTCTGCTACCTTCCGCCCTGCGGTAGGTCTCGCTGTGGACTCATCCAGGAAGCTCTCGATCAGAAGGGCTCACTCCAGTACTCCTGCCTGGGTCGGGATGCTGAGGGAGATCAATGATGCCCTGATCTCGTGTCTCAATCCCTGCTCGAAGGTCCGGGCCCGGAAGAAGGGGTCTCGTACCATGTCTGTCGATTAGCGAGAAAGGTCGGTGAACCTCGCCGCGTACTGGGCGACCGTCAAGCTGCCCTGCCGCAGCTGAAGAAGCTCCTGAATGCGCACTGCACAGAGGGTGGCCGGGATGAAATCTGAGCAGAAGAGGATCTCGAAGTCCGTCCAGATGAGGGAGGAATCATCGTGTACCTGGAGCATCAATCTCCACCATCACCCTGCTGCTGCGTGCAGTAGGCTCGCCACGAGGATCACCATGAGGTCTGCTGGTGTCCTCACTAGCCTGAAAACTTGGACAACCGCCTCTAGCCAGTCCTCGGCGGCCTGGGGGTCCGTCTCCCCACGAAACCTGGGTGGTCGCTGGCGCTGGAACTCGTGTAGAGCTCCGAGGCGTCGTGCATCGTCAGCGATCGGCGCTGGAAGCATCGGGGGCTCGGCGGGTAAAGGTACCGCTGGTGCCTCTGCTGTCAACGGGCCCTGTACCGAGGCCTCGTCGCTCGGCGGGCTGTCGTCGCGCTCTACTCTCGGAACCCTAGCTGGCTGCTGTCGTGGGGCCATCCTGAAAAGGAAACAAGTGCGCCACGGTCAGAACAATATACCTGGTGAGCTGACACAAGTAATCATAAAGAAAACTTGAAACACACATGCAATCAATGTTTTCGTGTATTAAGTCGGAAATCAGAAGTCAGGGTCCTGGTGTACGGATACGTCGGCCGCCGCACCAACACTGGGCTCCCTGGACTGATAACCACACTCAATACGCTAAACACCATTGCTTCACATAGAATAAAGATCAGAGTTTGCGGTAGAACCGACCGCCTCTGATACCAATTTGTCACGACCCGCCCTCGGGGCCCGTGCCGTGACTACCCCAAGCCTGCCTTCCATATGCCAGGGGCTGGCGACTAGCACCAAGGCGTGAATCCCAACAAAAAGGGAAGGCATTGCCTTTGAAAAGTAAACAAACACCACAGAGTAAGCAAGAGGAAAAGTAAACACTAAGTAAAAAAGGTACAAGCTGTGATGAAAGTAAAAAGGGGCCGGGAATACAAGCCCAACTGTAAAGTACAACTGAAAGGAAAAACAACAACTGAAAGGAAAAGCCGCAGCGTCGAGTCGTCCTCTGGAAGTCCCACCTGAAGGGTGGGTACATATAGCCTCCACTGCACCTCAGGTCCACCTGACCGCTCCGAGTACGTCCCGCCTAGTGGTCCACCTCCAGGTACCGTCCTGCTCCGCACGCCTCCACCACGATCAGCGCTGCCCGTCGTCTGCAACCAACACCACGAAGTGCGGGCATATCCCGTGTAGGGGTGAGTATAAGCTACTCAGTAGGGACCCCGAGACCCCCGAAGGTCTCCCGAAATCCACAAAGGATAATCCACAAAGGAAAGATACAATCACGAAGTAACATCTGACACGGCTTAGGTATATGCCCATACATATACCTAAGTCATCAATTCCCGTTCGGCTCCAACGTCCGAGCCCAAGCACAACCCAGTCCACACAGGAAAGAAAAACATATACCCACACAGGATAGCACAACACAATCCACAAGGAGAGTAAACAATAAATACACATAGGATAGCTCAACACAATCCACAAAGGAGAGTAAATAGTAAATCCACACAGGATAGCTCAACACAATCCACAAAGGAGAGTAAATAGTAAATCCACACAGGATAGCTCAACACAATCCACAAAGGAGAGTAAACAGTAAATCCACATAGGATAGCTCAACACAATCCACAAAGGAGAGTAAACAGAAGATTCAGCTCACACAGGTATACTTCTTCGGATGACGATAAAGATGATCACTGATCCATCTAAGTCGTCGGACCCACGAAGGATCGATAGGTAACTAACCCCCACAATTACCCACACAGGATCGGGCCCACATAGGACCTGTAGGCGCTGGCTCACACAGAACCGCTGAGCGCTGACCCACACAGGATCAGACCCACACAGGATCGGGCCCACACATGACCTGTAGCACTGATCCACATAGGATCGCTGAGTGCTGTCGTCGTCGCAGTCCACTGAGGCTATCTGCACAGTCATCGCCACAGTCCACTGAGGATCTCTTCACGGTCGTCGTCGGAGTCCACGGAGGATCTCTGCACAGTCGTTGCTGTCGAAGAAGCAGTCGCAATCAGCACTAGGGTTCCCGCACATAGCAAGCTCGTTCGGGAGGGTCCGCTCCACGAGCCGAGAGGCCGACACATCAACTGACACAAAGTCCGAAGTTGATGTATCCAAAAGTTCCGTATCGTCAACAGGAACTCAACGTCACAGACGGCGCATCAATCGGACGCCCGGTCTGAGAGTTATTGGCTTTTTCGTCCCAGGGGACCGGTTGGTTTTTAAGGCAAAACCAACCCGACCATACTCCACCTGTGTCCAAACCTCGGGCGGAGTATGCCAAAAGATCCGTCTCACAAAGAGGAATTAAACAAAGCTGATGGCACGTCAATCGGACGTCCGTAGCTCAAGATATGAGCGTTTCCGCTCTGAGGGCCCGGTTGGCTTCGTGTACGAACCAACCCATCCGAACTCAAAGTATTCCGAAACCTTGAGTGCGATATACCGAAACGACCGTCTCGATCCATGGATTGCGTTTCCGCTGACGGCGGGTCGTTCGGAGGCCCGTAGCTCAAGATACGTCCATTTGAATGAAAACCGTCTGAAGACGGGGGGTCCGGGCCCGGGCCGACCCGGCCCGACCCCCCCTGGGTTGGACAAACCCGGTCCGACCCCCCCTGGGTCGGCCGAACCCAGTCCGACCCGGTCCAACCCGGTCTGACCTGGTCCGACCCGATCGGACCGGTCTGGCTCGGCCAGCCCGGCCCGGCTCGGCCGAGCGGCCGAGTGGCCGACGCGGGGGGAGCCGCCGCCCCGCGTGACACCCCCGCGGAACCCGCGGGGTTTCGGCCAGACAACCGGACGCGGCTGAAGCCGCGTCCCGAGTGACGCGGGGGGAGCCGCCGCCCCCGCGTGACACCCGCGGGACACCCGCGAGGTGTCTCCCTGGCGCCGGACGCGGCTTCAGCCGCATCCCGCGAGCACCGCCGCCGCGGCCGGTGCCGCGACGGTCTCGTCCAGCGGCGCGCCGGGCGCCGCCGCCAGCTTCCGCAGGCCGCCGGAGTCGCTCCGGTGGCCCGTTTTTCTTCCCGTTTGCGCCGTTGCTCCTCCCGGGACTCGTTCTTCACTACGGGATCATCAAACTTCCGTTGCGGCACGTTCCGTCGTCGCCCGTCAAATCCGCACAAGAACGAAGAACGACGGAGGGTTGTCGGGCCGTGTTCATTTGGCCCGCACCCTATGCGTTAGATATAAACAACGGGAGAAATAAAGTTCAACACATGAACGCATAACCGAAAACAATTTTTAATGAAATAATTTTTTTTATAAAACGGGTTTCTCAATTTGAACGGAAACGATAAGGGAAAAAGAGGCATTTCCAAGAAATAAAACCCCTACCTCGTAGTCGTCGCACGTGAGCGTTCTTCGCGGAATTGCTCGTCGCGGAAGAGGGGGATCGTCGCGTCGTCACGGGAAGGCGTCGCGTCGTCGCGGAAAGGCGTTGAGTCGGTGAACTCAACGGACCAAGAACAACAAATTTAAATTATAAATAATTAAATCTGTGTTTCGATTTAAACCAAAAAGAACTTTTAGAAGAAACCCAAAATCACTCACCTCAAACGGTTGGTGATCGGAGATCGGGGCGGGGAAGAACGTCGCGGATTGGAGCGTCGTCGATTTCCGCGGATGACGGCGTTTTTCGCGTTCTTCGCATTCTTCGCGTTCTTCGCAAAGGAGAAAGAAGATACAAGGATTCTGTCAAATCCTCTCAACGCGCAAAAAACCAGAGGTCACGCGTTGTCCTTATTTTATTATTATGCCAACGAATTTGAAAACTGGTTAAGAAACGATTGAATTAATTCGTTGAATTAATTCGACGAAAGAAACTGCCCATTTAATTCACGAAATAAACCGCCCAATTAAATGGTCTGTTAATAATTTAAGAAAACACGTCAGTTGACTTTCATAATGACGGGTTTTCGCGGGTGCGTTACTTAGCGGAAGGAAACGGCGGGGCTCGTGCGGGCCCCACCTCACAAATATCCTACCAAGGGGGTAGGATATTTCTGGATAGCATCCTATCCATATCAAATCAGATTAAGATGCTTTTAAGTGGCTTCAAGTGGCTTCCAAGTGGCTTAAGTGAAATAAGATAAAGTTGTCGCAAAATTATTTTATTTCTCAACTTTAAGCCCAAAAATTAAAAACCACACCCGAGCAAACGCAACTCCAGAAGAGGCGTTTCTAAGAGAATACCGGCGCTGCAATTTCATCGGTGCCCTCAGAATTCGATTCCGGGCACCGGTTCAAAAGTTAGAAAAACCCGCTCGTCCGTTCACTGAACGTACCCGAGCCAAACTTTGAAAAATGATTTCGGGCACACCGGGCCTCAGAATCAGGTGCCGTCAGAAACTGTGCTCTTGTAAAATTCCAAAGAAAATTAATAAAAAAATTTCCTTGAAATTTATGGGTCTTTACACTATCCAAGGTTCTAAAAATTCATATTTAATGTAGTGGTGTTAGAGTATTTAAGGATCTTTGGTTCTTGGTTTCATTTTTTTGTTATATTACCGCTTTGTGTTTGTAATCACATTTATTTCTCATATATGTTTTTCAATTCACCTTAGCTCTTAAAAAAGTTCTTCCTTTACACTTATTATGTTCTTATACATACCAAGATGATATTTTGGCTTAAAATTGTGAATTTATTCACAATATACTTTGTTAAATTTATCACACAACGGTGGAGTATTTGATATTTTGTTGTTTTTACATCTTCAATTCCACCCTCATATGTCTAATTCCCGCTTCCATTGAGTTCATGTCATCAATGGAGGGATAAATATTTTATGGGTTTATCAAAGGGAGTATCAAGGGATAGATTGAATGTTATTTCTCACTCTCTAAATTTTTATTAATTTCTTTTATTTGAGTTTCTTTTATTAAATTATTTTCTCTCTTCCTCTTCCATATCAAATTTAATCACCCCAAATTTATGTTCTAATAAGATATTTTACCCTAGAGTCCTCATGAAAATGATCCTACAAGTGTATAGGTGATTACCATGTGTTTATTAAGGTGTTTAACCAGTAGGTGATTAGGTTAGTTTGAATTCCTTGAATAAATCCTTCTTGAGTTATTGAAATTAAAATCATTAAAAAAGGAATTCATCCAATCCAACCCGAGTGATAAACTAAGATCAACTCATTAAATTAATTTGAATTAAATTAAATTTCTTAGTAATACTATAAAACCATCTAAAATCAACCCAATGTTGGAAACTTCGTAGCCAAAAATCCATCTCATTGTTTGTGTATCTTAGGTATATTTTTAGGTCTTAGTGGATTTGACAACCCAAGCTAGATTACAAGGAACTTTCTACCTTCATCTCTTGGGTAAATATGAGCGTGAATCAAATTTTGGTGCAGTTTTTGGGTACCCAAGTAAGATAACATAGACACTCACCTTCTATTATCTCCCAAATTCTCTTTTCTCACAACCATTTCTCGTATATTTTTCCTTTTCTATTCCGTGTGTCCAAAGAAGATAAAATAATCATTTTCAAATCTAATCAAATGGAATATAATCAACAATACCCCCAACAAAAACACAAGCTGGAATCAAAATGAAAATCAATATTGGGAATCAACTAACTTAGTAAAATTATTTTATCAACCCTTGAATGAATACCCCTCACCCAAAGACGTGTATAATCTTTTGGATGATGAACACTTAAAGGATAAATTTCCATCCCTATTAAGGATAGTAGAAGAGATCAATCATGGAGATTTCCATGTTTTCTAAATTCCTATCCAAATAGAACCACAAAAACATCTTGAATAATTGTGTGATCAAATGAAGATAAGGAATTCTGAGGTTTCATCTTTGACATTAAAACAACAATTCATTTGTACTTGTGACGAACTCATCCCTACAACTACTGTCCCTTCCATAACCTTATGTGGATTGTCTAGTTTCCCATAAACCTATAATGAATTTATTGAAGAACCAACCTTTGGATTTATGGTAGAGGAAGTGAATGAAGAAATTTTTGAAGGGTCATTAAATCAGGATGAAAGGGATTTCATGTATTCACAAGAGGGAAAATTGACATTGTGGATTCGGTGTCACTATTATAACTCCATTGATTATTTTTCAGAAACACCAACCAATGAAACATTGGGAGAAATCAAAACTTTGAGTCCATACCTATTCCTAACATCGATATATCTAATTTAGTGGTTGAAACTTCTGTTAAAAAAACCAATTTTGTTGAGAAAATTTGAAAATGAAATTGAGTTTTATTCAAATTCCCTACCTATGTCTCAAAGTGTTAGCGAATCTGGGTACAAATTCAATTTCCTTACGTCCTCTCTTAAGTATTCATTTATAAAAGATATTCTAAAACAATTCTTTAATATTTTCATCATCTCTTGATGATAATAAAGATAAAATTTCAGTTGATGTCTTTAGAAATATTTTCAATACAATTGTATTGACCCATATCGATATTCATGGGATTATCCCATTTAATTGGAACTATATATTTCTTCATGAATCAAATTCAAAAACATCCTATAAACCCCATTAGAGACTCAACCACAATCTAATTGAAGTGGTGAAAATTTTAATAACTAAAATTTTAAAAGATGGTGTTTAATAAGTTGTGGTTTTGATGTTGAGCTAGCGATGTTAAACAGAAGCACTTCACGGTAGGAAAACCGTGGTTTCCATGTTTCCAATCATTTAGAATCATCTTTACATTTCAAATATGATTAATTAATCATTTTTATTTTAAACAAATATATAAAAAATTGATTGTTAACCTGTTATTCTATTATAAGTATGGATGGGTATGAAATGGCGGCACCATATTTATCTCTGTCACATGGTGTGATCCTTGAGTAACACCTTACCCAAAAATTTAAAAATAAGGAAATGTATCATCAGTTAATTTTATATTTATGTGTTTGTAGGTAAAAATAAAAAAAATTAAAAAAAATTAAAAGTACACAATGTAGGTCATGGGGGAAACCTTTTCACAACTAGTGAAGTCGCGGGGACCCGAACCCAGGACCGAAGGGATACAGGGGTGCACTCTTACCACTGATCTACGACTTATAGTGTTCCATGTTCAATAATTTTTTTATATATACCTATATTTTTCTTTTGTTATTATATGAATAAATATGTATATCAATATATATTGTTTTTTGTTTGTTTGTTGGTTATTTTCCCTCTTCCACTAGGTAACTCTGCAAGTGATATGGATATCAAAGGACTAAATTAGGGCCACATGAACTTCAAATTAATCCACCAGGTGACTTCATTCCATGATCCTCATATTTAAAGTTTCTTTTTTATCTCCCCTTCTCTACCTCTACCCCCTTATAAATTCTTATTTCTTAAAACACTAGGGACAATTGTATTTTATGATTGGGGGGAGATGAAATAAAAAAAATATTTTTTGTAATAAAATGCTTTTGTGTGAAAAAAATGATTTGAAAAAAATATCTGTAAATGGAAAGAAAAATTCCTTTAACATTGAACACAATAATACACATTTAACACATTGAAATTGAATATCAAATAATTCATAATTCCCTGATTCTAATTTTAATCCATGTATAATTTCTTGAGCATAGATTTTGGAAAGTTTGGCAGTATAATGTGAAATTTTATCGTTTATATTTTCACAAAAAAAAAGAGATCAAAACACATGTCCTTTGGATAGTAAGGTATTAGTTTGATTTCATGGGGTCCCCTAAATAAATAGCATAGGTTTGGTGACCATTTTAGTTTTAATATGATTATTCAAAAAAACAAAAAAACAATAAATGTGCAAGTATAGAAATGAAATGTCCTAATGTGGGGGATTTCGGCACTTGGGGATCCTCACTCCATAGTTGTCTAGCCAGTAATTTTATCTCTACCTATGGTAATTTGAATTTGTTTTTGTTTGACTTAACTAGAGATGATGCCTGAGTATTTGGGATTCACCTGGTGCCCTATGGTGTAACGCCCCGACCCTAGTTACCCAGAGTCGGTGCATTATTACATTACATTGGCATGATCACAAGAAAGATCAAATCTCGAAAGACCGATTTGTTTAGTAGCCTTGGAAACACTAGATATATTCATAAAGTTTTACATTACATCACAAAGTGAAAAACTACTACAACAACATAGTCTCCATATTCCACACTCATATCCCCACATACTATCCCTGCAGGTCATTCATAACTTACTTCTTCACATCCTGGGAAAAATAATACATAGAAAAGGGGTGAGCTCAAATGCCCAGTAAGGATAACAATATAGAGGAAACTTTCAAAAATAAGCATAAACATTTAAGGCAATGTATAACTAAAATAAAAGACTTTTAAACTTGAACTTCAACATAGTATGGCAAAAGAAAAATGAAATAATTCCATTTACTTATTCACATGGATATTCTACTAATTGAATAATCACATGCAATATCAATAACCACTTTCATAATGATGGAATGCATAAAGCTAGACTATCATAACCACATAGCCAAGGCCTCATGCCAAGACTACAAATAAGATTTTTCCAAGGCCTTGTGCCAAGACACTAGTTTGTCTCATGAGACCTACCGATACATCGAGGAGCTATAGTGGGCTCCACCTGTCACATATTAAGTCCAATGTATTCCCATATGAAAAGGTTTAAACATAACATAAACATTCATATTAAAACTAGCATACGAAATGTCAATACTTTCACCATAAACTATGAATGGTATAAAAATAGCACATCCACAGTCAAACATATCACAAAACCTTCAATAAAATATTGAAGTTTTGTATCATAATAAATCAACTTCATATAAGTGTAAAATCCATCAAAGGATGTTGACATAGATGAAATCAAAACTCTTTTTAGAGAAATATCCCTTTCTATTTTGAAATCATTTAAGAGTCATATATTTATAAAATAAAACATTTTCTTTGAAAATATTCTTATAAGCTTGTAAGGGAATCTTCGACGATTTTATAACGGCGGAAATAGCCGCACCCACCGTATAAGTTAAAAAAAACATTCTTACCTTAATTTTGTCAAAAAGGTTAAAAAAGCACCTTGTTTGAAAAACGACGGAAAGATTCTTTTATAAACCTCTTATAAAAAGTCAAACAAGGGTATAAATGACTTTAACCCATATTCTTGTAAATAGTAAAAATGTTTTGAAATACATTTTAAGAAACATGGATGTGGATGATAAGGAGATCCCAGTAGATTATTAAGTATAAACAACCTCGGATAATGAAGAGATTGTGAAATAACCCTTACCTTGTAATTTTACTTGGTTGGGGTAGGTTAACCTCCTGTATAATGGTGAAATAATTGTTATTAAATTATACAAGAATCATATATATTAATATGATATCATATATGATCTTTTAACATTTATTTGTTAATAATATCTTTGAATTATCGTCGTTTCGGGTGTTAACTTACTCGTTTTCTTTTATATGTTTTGTTACATAAGCCGTGTTTGTTATGGATAGGTTGTATCTTATTCATATCCAGAATGATATCAAGTCCTTAAACATCATTTTTAAATCATCAAATGATAATTATACATTAATGGATACGATGGAGAATGAATCTCATCGCGTTCGTGGAGACGGTAGTCCGTACGTACGCACGAGCGACAATATCATTCTTTTGATATTAAAATAATATATAAATGGATGTTATATCATATATAAAGAATCATTAACATGTTATATTTATTATTTAAATGAGTTACACATCATTATTATACCCATCCAAATAATAATATATTGAATAACAATTACACCACGACGTGGAGACGGTAATCCGTACGTACGCACGTATGGTGACATGTTATTCAAATGGTGGATAGAATACTGAATATGGTTGTACCATATTTATAATAAAATCACAGTATATACAAGATACTGGAGTTATTATTTTAGAATGGTAATAACAAAGAAAGAAGAAGTGGAAGAAGAAAGGAACTTGAAAAGGGGTGGTGAAAACATTACCTCTTCTTCGGGTTCTTCCTTTTGATTTGATCAAAAGGGATCCTTAGTTTGGATTTCTGATCAAACTAAGGCCTCTAGGTTGTAGTGAGGGAAGTTGGGAGAGTATTTTGGCAGAGTTTTGCGGAACCAAAATGCTTTGAAGGTGTGAAGAAATGAGAAGGAGGAGTGCCCTTTTATAAGAGGGGTAAGGGGTACCTTTGGAAAAGCTAGAAATATTAATTTATAATAAATTAATATTCGGTTTATAATGGCTAAAAAGTTGATTATTAAAAGGTTAATGTGGGTATAGGTCGAAAACCACTCAACTAATAGAATTTAGACAGGTTTGGGTACTTATATTAACCTTATCTTTAAGTATTAACTCTAAGTTAATTAGTTTCACTTTTACAATGTCTCTTTGTATTTTTATATTTTATGGTTAATAAACTTACTATATACATCCAAGAGACCCCCAAGTGGTCCATTAATGATACACCTATCATGATATAAGTCTCTTGTCCGAACCTTAGATTTTTAGAAATTTAATATCAATTAATAATATAATATTTGTTTTAAAAATTCTTTTATGTCAATTTTGACAGTATTCAATAGTTGATTTTTGTGAAACTCATAACAGAATGATTACTTCGAAAAAATTTAATTAAATAAATCCTAATATTTCATATTATCCTAGAAAATTATTGTAATTAAAAGTCTCAAATCATATTTATTTGGGTATTTATAATATCAATTATTTTAATTTGTCACTATTATGGTAATTATTGCATCATCATTGTGTCATAAATAAATTAACTTCTGTAATCTCTAAATATTATAAATAAAATATACTTATGTAGGAAATCTTTTTATCTTTCTAATTAATATTTATAGTCAAAAATAAAACATATATAACCCTATGTAAAAATTGTTTTTCTAAAAGATAAATGCTTGTGTCATTTTTGTATTCATTTTAACTTAATTAAAATCAAGTGTCCCTATCAACTACAAGTGGTTCCATGGGGTCAAAAAATCGACCCAAAGATGACTATGGTCGAACATGTATCAACCAATGAGTCTAGGACACTTTTTAGGGTAATTTAGTATTATTATAATATTATTTTTTAACCCTTATTTACCGGATTTACCCTTTAACCATGGTAAATAAAATATTTACCGAAGTAATTATTCAAAATGTCTAAAAATAAAAGTTACCTATTTACACAATTTGAACATCCTGATTCCAAATATGGAATCCATTTTCCAAATTCAACACACAGAAGTGGCAGAAATTAATTTAAAATTAATTCCCGTTGTTAAAACAAAAAGCGTGTTTTTAAAAGATAATAACTATCAAAAGATTGACACTTGTTTATGTCTGGTTTAATTGTAAAATTATGTCCAATGACCAACATTATATTAAATGGTAAAAATATATTCTAAATATACTTTAAAACCACTCAAATTTATAATTTATCACTATTAATTATTTTGATTAAAAAAGTTGTTTTTAATTAAAATTTAGTATTTTTCACTATTCATCAAAATATTAAAGTTATCCGAAAAGTACCAAAATTTCACCTTAGGCTAAATTAGATATTACGAATCCAAAAATGAAATCCATTTTGAAATATAAAATATATATAATTTCAAAAAGTAGGTATTACTATTCATAATAGCTAGTTTGATTGGTTGTGGTGTGTGTTAGAACTCGAAGTTGCGTACAACACACGCTACTGTATTATTCAAAGGAAAGCGTACCATGGAAGCTTGGGATGTTTCATTTTAAATTTTTTGATGTCCCTATTTAGTCAAAAAGTTTAAAATATTTTATTTAAAAAGGGATCACTATTAAAAGTTGGTAAAAGTGAAATACTGAAAATGAATTTGTTCTTACATTATGTCTAAGAAACTCATAATATGGATTCTAAAATTATAAGGATTATATAAACTTTAAAATTTAGTTAATACTATTCATAACCTCTTTTGAACGGATTATTTGGTAAGTCATGGTGTGCTTGAACTCGGTGTTGCGTGTAGTGCAAGCTATTGTATTATTTTGTTGAAATAACACACTATGAAATCTTGGGGTGTTACATTCTCCCCTCCTTCAATAAATTGCGTCCTCACAATTTGAAATTGTTCTTCGAAAATAAAAGGTTGAAAATAAAAAATATTTTTGTGGGAAAACCCACATCGGAAATTGGGTTACTAAAATTTAGTCTTAATATGAGGAAAAGAGAAATGAAAGGGTCACCACCAAATTATGATCTCGATAAGGAGAACATTGGTGGCAATTAGAGACATATAATTGGAGGAAAAACGTAAATATTTATAGGTAGTGATTGAGGTCATCAATCACAAACAAGTTTAAAATTGAGGTCCTTAAATTCATCAATCTATGATGATTTAAAATACCATCGATTCAACAAAACATAAGGTATTAAGATAACACATTTTTGACGTTTCAAAATATCTTAGTTGAAATCCCACATCAAAAAATGAATTAATGAGGCCTATATTTAAAATAAAGAGTGGAAAGTATGAAGATTACCAAAAATAACACATACTAGGGTTCCATGTTGGAAAATATGGTTATGGAAGAGAAATATAACCATCAATTATCTGATGGAGAGTGGTAGAGAACATGGCTATGAAAAGGCCAACAATCCTAAAGCCATAAATTAGTGATGATTTAAGGTATCATCTAGGACAACATTTTTGTTCTAAGTTCCTTTTCTTAATGTTGAGGAATTTATTTATGAGATTGGCTAAGATCATAAGGAGATATACTTAATTTATAATTAGAGTTTTATCCATTAATAAATTTCTACCACAAACTCATCTTTCACTCGTAAAAAAAAATTCTATTTATACTATTCGTACAGGGTTCCAAAATAAACGAATTTATAATTTATCTACCATATCTTTTTTAAAAAAACTACATTATTTAATCCAGGACATCTCGTGGGCCAGTGGTAGGTGATACACCCTTGTCGCCCTTCGGTTGTGGGTTCAAGTCTCGCGGCCTTGCCGGTCGCGACGGGTTGCCGCCCGACCTCTGGGTTGTCCTTTTATGGCAATCAAAAATTAATCTCAAACTAGAATTTATCCAAAATACTTCTGTCCAAACTCACAGTCCAATATTTATAAGGAAGGTAAACTTAATGTAGATCCTTTTTACCCCATAATAGCATATGAATACCATCATCATGTATTCTTTTAAAACACTGAAACATCCTGAATTACCATAATACTTATTGATTACATTCATGCTCCATTATTCCATATAGAATGCTGGATATACTTCATCAATCCAAAAATGTTTTAAATCCCAATAATGATGGAATATACAAATCATTAATCAGCTTCAAGGTAGTCAAGAATATCCAATATAATTTATCAAAATCAATCATGTATTATTCTAAAATCACTACCTCGGTATCAGAACCATATTATGGTTTATCTTTCTCTCAACCATATATTTTCCAAAAATTTAACCTGTTATTGAGTCACTTTTCTTTGTTCCACACAATCTCAAGTCCTTAATGAAATAGTACTGCAGTACAATCCTTATATACTCCATAATTATTATAAAAAGTACATTCTTGATACAACACTCAAATGACATAATCAACATAATAACTCTAATCATTCCTCTTCATCTGTGGTAGTATCATAACTTGATTATTATCCAATAGCATCATTTGCGACATAGTCTGATGACTGGGACATAGGTTCGCGTAGTGTCCAAACCTCTTTCAAATGAAGCATTGTACATTTGAAACCATTTTCTTACCCTTGCAGTCACGTACTTTGTGCCCTTTTACTCCTCACTTATAACAAACTCCCATTCCTTTCAGACAAGTTCCAGGGTGTTTTTTCCCACAGTTATCACATATGGGAAAATTCTTATTTTCCCTCTTCCCTTTATCCATTGTTCTCTCTTCCATCTTTTTCTTCTCTTGCTTCCCTTCAAAGCCACAGGACTCAGTAAAATCTTTACTTATCTTATCAACACATGATATTATTTCTTCATATGATGATAATACTTGGGAGACTATTTATCTTATAAATTTTGTCTTAAGACCATGAAAGATATGATCCTTCTTTCTCTTTGGATCATGTGCATTGCTGGAGTTCTCATTCCTTCTACTGGGCACCATTTCTAAACAATGGAATACACTAGATTAGTTTATGAATAACAATACCTAATCCCAAACTTGTAAGACACATAACATAAATTAAATAGTTTTTGGATATAATCCATAATCATTAAAATTTCTCCTTTGAGGAAGTAAATCAACATAAACCCTTCATAATGGTTTGTAAAGAAAATGAGAATTATCCTAAGCATATCCCCCGAGAGTGTCGTAACCAAGAGTGCAGCAAGGCCCATTATCGTGCACCAGTTCCCGTTCGAGTCTAGCTCAAAGCGGTGTTTTCAGGTTTTACCCCTAGGTACATCTGTTCCAGAGCCGCCTCTACCTGCTTGTATCCAGACAGGGATGTATTGCTCGGAAAACTCACAAAATCTCTACAATACCAAAATTCTAGGAAGTTCTTCTATACTAATCCTCAAAGTTCATCTTAGGTCTACGTGCTCTAATCAGAGTTTATCTAAATCTAGCTTCCAAGGTTTGTACTAAACTTCCTCTGATACCAACTGTAATGCCCCAACCCTAGTTACCCAGAGTCGGTGCATTATTACATTACATTGGCACGATCACAAGAAATATCAAATCTCAAAAGACCGATTGGTTTAGTAGCCTTGGAAACACTAGATATATTCATAAAGTTTTACATTACATCACAAAGTGAAAAACTACTACAACAACATAGTCTCCATATTCCACACTCATATCCCCACATACTATCCCTGCAGGTCATTCATAACTTACTTCTTCACATCCTGGGAAAAATAAAACATAGAAAAGGGGTGAGCTCAAATTCCCAGTAAGGATAACAATATAGCGGAAACTTTCAAAAATAAGCATAAACAATTAAGGCAATGTATAACTAAAACAAAAGCCTTTTAAACTTGAACTTCAACATAGTATGGAAAAAGAAAAATGAAATAATGCCATTTACTTATTCACATGGATATTCTACTAATCGAATAATCACATGCAATATCAATAACCACTTTCATAATGATGGAATGCATAATGCCAGACTATCATAACCACATAGCCAAGGATTCGTGCCAAGACTACAAATAGGATTTTGACAAGGCCTTGTGCCAAGACACTAGTTTGTCTCATGAGACCTACCGACGCATCGCGGAGCTATAGCGGGCTCCACCCGTCACATATTATGTCCAATGCATTCCCATATAAAAAGGTTTAAACATAACATAAACATTCGTATTAAAACTAGCATACGAAATGTCAATACTTTCACCATAAACTATGAATGGTATAAAAATAGCACATCCACAGTCAAACATATCACAAAACCTTCAATAAAATATAGAAGTTTTGTATCATAATAAATCAACTTCATATAAGCGTAAAATCCATCAAAGGATGTTGACATAGATGAAATCAAAACTCTTTTTAGAGAAATATCTCTTTCTATTTTGAAATCATTTAAGAGTCATATATTTATAAAATAAAACATTTTCTTTGAAAATATTCTTATAAGCTTGTAAGGGAAGCTTCGACGATTTTATAACGGCGGAAAATAGCCGCACCCGCCGTACAAGTTAAAAAAAACATTCTTACCTTAATTTTGTCGAAAAGGTTAAAAAAGCACCTTGTTTGGAAAACGACGGAAAGATTCTTTTATAAACCTCTTATAAAAAGTCAAACAAGGGTATAAATGAATTTAACCCATATTCTTGTAAATAGTAAAAATGTTTTGAAATACATTTTAAGAAACATGGATGTGAATGATAAAGAGATCCCAGTAGATTATTACGTATAAACAACCTCGGATAATGAAGAAATTGTGAAATAACCCTTACCTTGTAATTTTCCTTGGTTGGGATAGGTTAACCTCCTGTATAATGGTGAAATAATTGTTATTAAATTATAAAAGAATCATATATATTAATATGATATCATATATGATCTTTTAATATTGATTTGTTAATAATATCTTTGAATTATCGTCGTTTCGGGTGTTAACTGACTCGTTTTATTTTATATGTTTTGTTACATAAGCCGTGTTTGTTATGGATATGTTGTATCTTATTCATATCTAGAATGATATAAAGTCCTTAAAAATCATTTTTAAATCATCAAATGATAATTATACATTAATGGATACGATGGAGAATGAATCTCATCGCGTTCGTGGAGACTGTAGTCTGTACGTACGCACGAGCGACAATATCATTATTTTGATATTAAAATAATATATAAATGGATGGTATATCATATATAAAGAATCATTAACATGTTATATTTATTATTTAAATGAGTTACACATCATTATTATACCCATCCAAATAATAATATATTGAATAACAATTACACCTCGACGTGGAGACGGTAATCCGTACGTACGCACGTATGGTGACATGTTATTCAAAGGGTGGATAGAATACTGAATATGGTTGTACCATATTTATAATAACATCACAGTATATATAAGATACTGGAGTTATTATTTTAGAATTGTAATAACAAAGAAAGAAGAAGTGGAAGAAGAAAGGAACTTGAAAAGGGGTGGTGAAAACATTACCTCTTCTTCGGGTTCTTGCTTTTGATTTGATCAAAAGGGATCCTTAGGTTGGCTTTATGATCAAACTAAGGCCTCTAGGTTGTAGTGAGGGAAGTTGGGAGAGTATTTGGGCAGAGTTTGGAAGAACCAAAATGCTTTTAAGGTGTGAAGAAATGAGAAGGAGGAGTGCCCTTTTATAAGAGGGGTGAGGGGTACCTTTGGAAAAGCTAGAAATATTAATTTATAATAAATTAATATTCGGTTTCTAATGGCTCCAAAGTTTATTATTCAAAGGTTAAGGTGGGTATAGGTCGAAAACCGCTCAACCAATAGAATTTAGACAGGTTTGGGTACTTATATTAACCTTATCGTTAAGTATTAACTCTAAGTTAATTAGTTTCACTTTTACAATGTCTCTTTGTATTTTTATATTTTATGGTTAATAAAATTACTATATACATCCAAGCGACCCCCAAGTGGTACATTAATGATACACCTATCATGATATAAGTCTCTTGGCTGAACCTTATATTTTTAGGAATTTAATATCAATTAATAATATAATATTTGTTTTAAAAATTATTTTATGTCCATTTTGACATTATTCAATAGTTGATTTTTGTGAAACTCATAACAGAATGATTACTTTGAAAAAATTTAATTAAATAAATCATAATATGTTATATTATCCTAGAATATTATTGTAATTAAAAGTCTCAAATCATATTTTTTTGGGTATTTATAATATCAATTATTTTAATTTGTCACTATTATGGTAATTATTGCATCATCATTGTGTCATAAATAAATTAACTTCTGTAATCTCTAAAAATTATAAATAAAATATACTTATGTAGGAAATCTTTTTAGATTTCTAATGAATATTTATAGTCAAAAATCCAACATATATAACCCTATGTAAAAATTGTTTTTCTAAAAGATATATGCTTGTGTCATTTTTGTATTCATTTTAACTTAATTAAAATTAAGTGTCCCTATCAACTACAAGTGGTTCCATGGGGTCACAAAATCGACCCAAAGATGACTATGGTCGAACATGTATAAAAATATGAGTCTAGAACACTTTTAGGGTAATTTAGTATTATTATAATATTATTTTTTAACCCTTATTTACCGGATTTACCCTTTAACCATGGTAAATAAAATATTTACCGAAGTAATTATTCAAAATGTCTAAAAATAAAAGTTACCTATTTACACAATTTGAACATCCTGATTAAAAATATGGAATCCATTTTTCCAAATTCAACACACAGAAGTGTCAGAAATTAATTTAAAATTAATTCCCGTTGTTAAAACAAAAAGCATGTTTTTAAGAGATAATAACTATCAAAAGATTGACACTTGTTTATGTCCAGTTTAATTGTAAAATTATGTCCAATGACCAAAATTATATTAAATGGTAAAAATATATTCTAAATATACTTTAAAACCACTCAAATTCATAATTTATCACTATTAATTATTTTGATTAAAAAAGTTGTTTTTAATTAAAATTTAGTAATTTTCACTATTCATCAAAATATTAAAGTTATCCGAAAAGTACCAAAATTTCACCTTAGGCTAAATTCGATATTCCGAATCCAAAAATGAAATCCATTTTGAAATATAAAATATATATAATTTCAAAAAGTAGGTATTACTATTCATAATGGCTAGTTTGATTGGTTGTGGTGTGTGTTAGAACTCGAAGTTGCGTACAACACATGCTACTGTATTATTCAAAGGAAAGCATACCGTGGAAGATTGGGATGTTTCATTTTAATTTTTTTTATGTCCCTATTTAGTCAAAAAGTTTAAAATATTTTATTTAAAAAGGGATCACTATTAAAAGTTGGTAAAAGTGCAATACTGAAAATGAATTTGTTCTTACATTATGTCTAAGAAACTCATAATATGGATTCTAAAATTATAAGGATTATATAAAGTTTAAAATTTAGTTAATACTATTCATAACCTCTTTTGAACGGCTTGTTTGGTAAGTCATGGTGTGCTTGAACTCGGTGTTGCGTGTAGTGCAAGTTATTGTATTATTTTGATGAAATAACACACTATGAAATCTTGGGGTGTTACATATGGTCTTTGATCCTAGGAGTCATCGGCAATGTCTGGCTACATGGGATGACTGTATTGAGTGAAATTTATATTACCATGGAATAATAGGAAAATAAAATAAAAATATATATAAAAAATTGAATACACTTCTTAATGTTGAAATGTGATTCCACCTATCACTTCCATCATTTCCCCCTTGAATAAAGATGAACCCCATGTCTATTGTGACACACAACACATTCTCATACTTAATTGGTATTGGATGAAATATGGTGATGAATTTGATCAAAGTAATGTTCTCGGGATTGGTATTTGATTATGAAACTCTCTTTTATTAAAATATTTTTATGGGATTCATGATTGTTTCGTATAAGGGTTTTTGGTGATCATTTCATATTAAAATATTATTGGAAAAAGGAATTCAAATTTCATATTGTTGAGATTCATTTTTCTATGGACTAGAAAATCTCAAGTTGGGGGGGGGTATGATTAGCCAATAAAAAAAATATTTCAATTAAATTTTAATGTTATTAGATTTTCATTTTTGATCTTATGGCCCTGAGTTAGTGGATTTTATTTTTTAAGATCCATTCTCATCATTTGTGCATTTCATGCCTAATGTACACCAATTTATGCCCAATGATTCATCTGATTATAAGGAATGAAATTATCCATATTTTAATTTGATATTTTGTTAAATGTATTTATCCTTAAATATGAAAAAATTTCATTCAAGGATAAATGGAGGATTCATAAATGGTGATGGGGATAGTTGGTGATGAAAGGAAACAATTCTGGAGAAGGCATATTGGACACTAGCCCCATGATGATAATTTGTGGCCACCCAATATAGACCCACTAAAGCCCAAATTTTGTGTTATGATAGAAGAAATAAAGAGGAACATATACATCTTCATTAGACAATGCTAATTTGGCCTCCATTGTGGTTATTCAGGCACCCCAAGTTAGAGATTAAATTCTAGGCCAGATTTTGCAGCACAGAAATACATCCCACCAATTTAATCGTATCTCAAATTCCACAAAATCATTTTGGCTGAAATATTACAAATAACTAAAATACATTCGGAGCTTCACATTTTTTATTATATGGCCCACTCCAATTCAGCCATATAGAAGGCCATCTAGACAGTTCTGTTTGTTGGATCTAAGCTTGCTGTAACCTCAGTTCAAGATTGGAAAAGTCCAAGTTACACAAGATTTACACCACCATAAGAATACAATAATAAAGTGGTATGAATTTCAATATTGGAGGCTCGAACCAAGGATCCCAAAATGATTATTTAAGGCAGTGGTTTTGGAGTATTTAAGGATCTTTTCTACTTGGTTTCATTGTAGTGTTATGATGCTACTTTGTGTTGGTTATCACATTTATTTCTCATGTAAATTATTCAATTCAACTTAGTTATTAATAAAATTTCTTCATTTAATCTTCTTTTTTTCTTCTATATACCATAATAATACCATTTCTTAATAGTGGTAATTTATTCACACCATACATTGTTAAATTTATCACACAACGGTGGAGTGATAATTATTTTGTTGTTTTTACTTCTTAAATTCCACACTTATAAGTCTACTTCCCGCTTCTGTTGAGTAAATGCCTTCAATGGAGGGCTAACTCATTTCTGGGTTGATCCAAGGGAGTGGAAAGGGTCTAGATTGAATGTTTTTTCTTACTCACTAAATTTTTATTAATTTATTTTATTTGAGTTTCTTTTATTCAATGATTTTATATCCTCCTCTTCCATATTGAATTTAATCACCCCACTTTTATGTGCTAATAAGATCCTTTACCTTGGAGTGCTCATGAAAATGATCCTAAAAGTGTATATGTTATTAGCATGTGTTTGTGAAGGGGTTTAACCAATAGGTTATGAGGTTAGTTTGAATTCATTGAATTAATCCTTCTTGAGTTAATGAAATTAAAATCATTAAAAAAGGAATTCATCCAATCCACCCCGAGTGATAATCAAGGATAAAATCATTATCTTAATTTGAATTAACTTAAATCTGTTGGTGGTAATTTAAACCCATCTAAAATAAACCCAAAGTTGGAAACTTCATAGAAAAAGATCCATCTCATAGGTTGTGTAACTTAGGTTTCTTCTTAGTTCTCAGTGGATTCGACAACCCAAGATAGACTACAATGACTGTTCTACCTTCATCTCTTGAGTAAATTTGAGCGTGAATCAATTGTACCACTAGAGAAATCCATCGAAGTTGTTCATCCATAAGGGACATGTTTTGGACAAACCTATAAACATTTATTTCTTTGTTTTCTAATCCTAAACTGTGTGCGTATACTTATAATATGATTTCTTGTTTATATTGATTATCGCAACTCAACCATAATTATGGAGTAACTAGTAATAAATCCCTATGATCATGTGGGTCGTGCCCGATGTGAGAAACAAGGGATGTATGGATCATTACATCATCTAATAATGAGTGTTCCAACCAATATTAAGGCATATGGGGTGTAAATTACTAGTCTGGGATTCCAGGAAGAATGAGGGAGGCCTGACTGGAGAATGAAGTTCTCAGAACAGCTGAGTTTCTGTTTTTCCAATATTCTTTAGTGCATGATCGAGGTAACTCCAGGGGCGTTAGAATCAATCCTAACATAGAGGAATGGAAATAGTGAATCATGATACCCAAATTTAGGAACACTATGTGGGTGGGTGACAATTAGGATAACTGATGACCCTGTTAAAAACACATTATCGCTATTCTGTTATCCTAAAATGAGGATGAAAAATGGGGGTTGACTGCTGACCACATTCAAAACATGGGGCCTGACTAAAAAATGTCATAATTTAGTATTCTGGAACATTATCCCAGGATAATAGGCGAGCCATAGGCTAATTGTTCGTACTATTAAAGGGTTCCTTTTGATGTGAAATATGATGAGGGTCTGAATAAAGTACATGCAAAGTGTGGAGGGTGGGGTGATGTGTCATTTGAATAGATTTTAACACCCTAAAAATTAGGCCACTGTTGTGGAAACACATTAGTTGGGTATATCGGTCTAATCAGGGATCATACATACATTAGAATAGGACCTTTCGGATAAGGACCTAGAGTGCCTTATAGTTTTACATCATACCAACAATGATGATAAACAAGTATTTTAAACATTATAGGGTGTTGATGGTGCACACAGATTTAAGGTCACATTGCATGGACCATGATCAGGGCCGAGGGCCTATATGGGTTAATGACCCTGGGGCGGGGGCTGAGGAAAAATGACTGGACATTTTTATATATCCCATGAGAAAGGGAATCAAGACAACCATTGTTTTTAACGCACAACATGGTCAGAGACCAACGATGGTTGGTGTAATCCTCTCCGGTGAGGAATCCGACACACCACATAATTAACATGGGTCATCCTAAAATTTTTCAGGATAGAACCTCAGTTTAGTTTCATGCATCGAGGACATATGTACTCATATAGTTTAACGTCATTTGATAGGACGAGTAGTGAAGGGGTAGACCCCAAAAGGGTAGTACATGATGAAGTAGAAATAAACCTGACATAAATGTGGACATAAGGAGTCCATAACACACCATGTATCCTCAGAGGATGTTTTGTAGGCCAAGGGACCAAAATTGAAAGTTAGTTTGAACCTAGGGAAAAGTTCTTGGGCAGTCCTATGTACCCCATTAGGATGGGAATCAATCCACACGTAGTTCTGGGGTCACAGTTTAATGTCACACAAGACGAAAATCCAATGTGGCATAGATGCACCAGTACACACACCAAAAACAATACTAAGCCCAGGTGAGTCATTCTTGATGCAGAAAACAAGGATTAATGGTGATATATTCCTTGTACAGGAAGGTGCACATTAGAGCCAGTGTAATGATAGGTTAATGACATCCCAAAAATATCGACCCGTCTGATTAACACACATAGATGAGCGGAGGTGTAAAACTATGCACTAGAATGTTAATTGAACATAAGTGAGTGGAAATATTTGAATCAAGGAACCTAAGATCTAGAACACAATTATGGTGGCATGATGACAATGGATAACTTCTGACCTTTTAAAAACACAGTATCCATTTCATGTTAGCTTGAAATGGGGATAGACAAATGAGGGTTGACTGCTGACCGTGTTTGAAACACAGAACCTATCAAAAATGTTGTCTGAGGTCTTCAGGGTTGTTTCCCCATGTTGGAAGGTGATCCAATATGTCATGATACAAGGACATAAAGGGGGTATCTTCAGAAATGGAATATGATGGGGATCCAAATAAATGGATCATGAATCTTGCACATGAAATGAGGAAATGTCCATGTGAAAATTACACACATTGGGCTCTTTGTCACGACACATTTGAGTATGACAATAATATCCATCAGATATAGGGATTTGAATCTCAATCCAAGGACCTGGGTCTTGGGGTCCCAAGCACCTAACTTAAGGTCATAGGGTGGACTATTAGGAGTGGAACAGATTAAATGAAAATCTAAGAGGGTGGTGAAGTAGCCGAACTCGATGCATAGTTCCCATAGGGAGATATAAGTTTTGGGTCATAGAACATGGACCAAGATGGGATGAGACAAGGAAGAAACATGGTGCAGTTGTAGAAAAACTAGAAGTGAATGAGAACCCAAGAGGGGACCACCACACCACATGCTTCCAAAGGAGTTCGGGCCAAGGGGATGAAAAAGGGGGGAATGATGTATGATTCATGGGGCTAGACCTACAGACAGAATGTTTGGGCATTATTATGTATCCCATGATGATGAGAATCAAGACACACGCAGTTCTGGATAATGTGAAGTAGTTTGGTGTCATGTTATAGGAAACCTAGATTATAGTTTAATGGTCTTAGATAATAGACCATATATATAAAGGAGGGAGGGATTCACATGGTGAGACATTGAAAACCCTAACGTGAATGAGGAAATAAACCCACATCACACCTTGTACTTCCAGAAGAGGTTTTAGGTAGAGGGAATTAAAATGAAAGTTAGGCCGGGACCAAGGAAAAGTGGCCAGTCATTCCTATGTACCCCATTATGATGGGTATCAAGTCATATGTAGTTCTATAAGTGGAATGGTAGAGTACCAATTCCAGGGACAATACTGGCCTGCGGGTCTGGACCATGAACCAAAAAAAGCAGCATTTGATTGATATTGTTTGTTCCTTTGGATGGATGTATTTTTTATTTGTGAATCAATAAACTTAGGATGGAGAATCTAGGAGTCACTATTGGAATCAAGCAATATGTAGGCATCGAAATATGGTATGGTGGATAACCATGGCCAAACATGATGTCCCCTAAAATGAGGACATCACAATGTAGTACTGTTTTTCTTTGTGTGGCCAGGACGATAATGTCATAGTTCAGTGTCATATGATAGGACCAACCAATGAATTTTAATGTCATGAAATAATGACTGAACATTTTAATTTCACGTGGGACTAGGCATCATAGTTTATTGTCATATGGATTGGACACATACTGAAGAAACAAGGATTTAGGTAGGAATGCACATGGTGTGATAAATCATACCTGAAGTGAATGAGGGTGACATCCACACCACACCACATAGAATTCTATGGAAGAAAACTTGGTCCAAGGGGACAGAAAAGGTCATACAATATGGTTCTAAACCAGAAGGAAAACTTTCTAGGTGTTCCTATGTATTCCATTATGATGGGGATCAAGCCATACATAGTTATGAAAGTGCGGTTTCTTACACCTTGCCGAAAAAGACATATAAAGATCTTAGTTTAAGGTATTAGATCTTGGACCATATAGAAGAAAGAATATTACAAATGATCGTAAACTTCTACCGAATCCCTAATCCCATGTGATATATTCTCTATGTGGGAAGCAATGGTGGAAGAGGCCTTTTGAACACATGGAATACACGCAAAGGGAAATCGGTGCAGAGCCCCAAATGACTCCTCACCATGGCCTTGTCTTCCTAACGTGAAAATGTGAACTGAGGGATAATACCAAGAGTTTCAAAATTCCACTTGGACCTGATGGAGTGTAAAATTATGTGAATCATGCAATCTAAATTTAGGTATTTATGGGATAAGTTTGATGATGGAGGATAAATATTGACGATGTTTGAAACACAACATCCATATCATGTGACCTGAAATGGGAAAAACAAATGAGCATCGAATGCAGACCATATTTCCAATGTGGGTATTTTAGGAAAATTTCAATCAAAATTCTTGAGGAAATTATTTCATGATGGTAAGTAAGTGCTAGGATCAAGAATCCATGTCGTTAGGGGGTCCTTTCAAAAGTGAATGATGATGAAAACCCAAATTAAGGGGAACATGAAGCATGAAAATTTGTGATAACATGTCTATAGAATCCAACACTCTAGGTCCTGAACAAGATTCCTCCTAGGAACATTGGTGAACATATAAAGAGAGTTGAGGGGCCCAACTAAATAGAAGATGATTCTAAAAGTAGAGTATAAAACTAGGGGATGAAGATCTCTTGGAGGAAATAGGTATGTGGCATGGTTCTTACAAACCAGATCTGAATGAGGACCTCATACCATTCCACATTGTATGCCCCTCTCATAGGAAAACTCAAGACAGGGGTCCATGAAGGTAAGGAGGTTCCTAATAAATGGAGCTGGACTCAAAGGCTAATTGTTCAGGCGGTCCTACATATCCCATAAGGATGGGAATCAAGCCACACATTGTTCTGGAGGATTTTGTTCAGTTTTATGTCGTGCGACAAGGACGTGGATTGGGGAAAGGTATCTCAATGAGGGATGTGTATGGAATGTGTAATAACTCAGCGTGAATGAGAACATTAGCTCATTCCAGAATGTACAAACCCAAATAAGAACTTTGGATAGGGGGAGAAATATTTTGAGGTATTTAAGACGAGATGTCCCAAACAGTTTTCATTTTAATGTCTTGTGGTGAGTATGAAAGAGGTTGAGATCTTCAAGGAGGGGGTTACATGGTGCAGTCATAATGAACTAAATGTTAATTATGGAAAAATCCAGCACAACACCATGTGTTTTGACACAATGGGTGATCATTAAGTTGGGGATTGGCCTAAATAAAAAATGTACGGGTGTTCCTACATATCCCATGAGGATGGGAATCAATCTGCACGTAGTTATGATAAGGTCATGCAGTTTAACATCATACGGTGAGGAAGAACGAGGTGTATATATCTAGGGTGAGGGATATAATAACCCTGCTCTTTATTACACACTTAAACCTGGTTTATTACATAAAATCATCACATGATACAACATAAAAGATCAAGAGGTCTAGTGTCTTTGGGGATTAGGAACATTACAAAACATCTTAGAACATGAATTACCACATCTTTATTAAAAAAATCCTTTACATGAACACTATATTCCCTCGTCCTTATCATTACATTAGATAACCTGAGGACATGCATAAAAAAATGGTGAACTATAAAGCACAGTAAGGGAATAAACATGGAATAACATGAGGAATACAATGCATGTTAGAAAATAGGCATATCAATGGAGTACAAATGAAACTTGAATATAATTTCATGATAAAGAATGATAATAAAAACATGGAAATGTGGCTACAACACTTAACATGGAATTTAGAATGAGCCAAGGCTCATTACACATGGAGTATGAGTAAATCCTCATTGACCATGAATCATGAGTAAACCCTCATTGCACTTGAATTAGCATGATTCAAAACTCATTGCACCTGACATATTATGATACTACACATTACCCAATGCATTGGAACACTATCAGGGAAACCCTTCATAAACATTTCATTTCATGCATAAGTGTGCCACATTGATCATACAACATGGAATCAATCATCTTTATTTATTCCAAAATAAATGGATGTGTAATTCATACATGAAGATTTATAATCAATATGTAAATGTTCATAATGGTGAATACCCTTGATAAAGAAAAATGAGAATGGTATTCACCTCATAATGACAATGTCTTGGAAAATCATAGTGTTATTTCTGCAGCATAACAGCGTGAAATAAAAACTCATAAAATTGGTAGATGAAAGATAAAGGGTTGTCTCATCATATTTACATAAAATGGATAGTAATGGGGTCATATAGATACATGTCCCAACATACATAATAGAGTTTAGATTCATAATTAAAAATAATTACATGGATGTAAAAGAGGCGAGAGAAATCCCTCATAGAATTTCGGCATGGTAACAGGTGTACATGAGAGGCAATAATGAGAGAGAAAGGAGTATACCATCATCAAAACATAAAGAGGGAAATATGGGATAGGTTGAAATTATACCTGAACATTTTTAGTTGAAAACAAAAACGATATAATAACTTAAATAAAATTGGTCAAAAATTTGAAAGGAAGAAATCCTTTACTTGGAAGTGTGATCCCAAAGTCTTGGGTGAGGCTTGAGAGAGGCTTCTTAGGATCTTGGGGAACCTTGTGAGGATTCTAGATAGAGGAGTTCTAGGGTTGGTCAAACTCCAAAATCTTTGAGTGAATAGGAAGTGGGAGCCTGGGTGGGTTTATATTGGAAAGGAGAGGTAATTCTTTATTATTTAGGTTTGGGACACCTCACATTAAAGTAATCAAATCCACAAACCTGCCCAAGGTTTTTCTAATGGTATTTTCAAAAGGGGTGTGGAAAAAAATATTTTATCGGCCCAATAGCCAAAATTATTAAAATAATAGGGTTTTCTTATATGGAGATGAGTCACACACTCAAGGAAAACAATTATAAAAGAAAAAACGATTTATAAGCCTTGAGGGGTCCACTAAAGCAATGTAAAATAAATGAAAAAAAACCCAAAATCACATTATTTTAATGGTAAAACATATATTGTCCGAACATTATGTTTATATTATTTTATTACATAACTATTGGGTCATTATGATGTCATAAAACACTTTTTATATTTAAATGGTATTTAATTTTTACCAAAAAATTCAAATGTCCCAGAAAATTACGAAAAATTAATCATTGGATTATTTCGACATTCTGATTCCAGAAATAATAATAATTTTATCTAAATAATTTTATGAATATGTGAGTTTTTAATTTTAAAATAAATTCTAACATTTATTGAAAATTCACAGGCTTTAACAAAAACTTCTTTCACTCTTAATAAAAATTAAAATTGCATTCATAAAATTATAAATTAATTTATATTTAATAAAAATTAATTTAATAATAATAATAATATTTTATTAAAAAATTATTTAATTCAAAAATCTATTAATTCACTAACATATATTTCTTAGTTGAATATTAACTTAAAATACTATTTTCACTTTAAAAACTATTTACAAAGTGACAATAAGAAATTGAATGAACATTATTTATACAAAAATAATGTAAATAGTCATAGTGCTAGGTTATCATTACATAACCTATTATAACACCCAAATAAGACCGAAGGGTAAGGTGTGTGATTGTGACAGACTCATGGGGTGGATCAGATAACATTGCTCGGGTGGTGATCTCTATTAACATCCACTTCTCCCGTAGTCGGTTCCTCTCAATCATAACATGTTCAAGGTAGGATTGGGATTGGTCAAGAGAGAAGCCCAATGATTCCACTTCTTTTCCAAGCTCTGAAAAATGGGCTTTGGGTAAATACTATTGGATGAGTCCATCGCATCCTTTGTTTGAGTAAATTGGATTTTTTAGAACCCAATATTTATACTAATTATGTTGTCAATGATCAACAGCTTTGTTAGTAATAGTCACAATTCATAATGGTATATTAAAATCCAGAAACATAAAACCAATGAAGTTCACATTTTATATAACCATAATAAGACATTTAATTAGATCAACAATAATTTCCATTAATGAATGTTTGGGTCGTTACAATATTCCCCCCTTAAGAAATTTATCCCTCTAAATTTCCTTTTACCACACTAAAAACATATGTGGGTAACACTACCTCATCGTTTCCTCTGATTCCCACATTGCTTCTTGAAACATGTGGTTTTTCCACAACACCATGATGAGGGGCATTGTCTTATTTCGTAGAAATTTTTCTCTATGATCTAAGAACATAACTGGAAGATCCTCAGAAGAATGATAATACATTAGTTGTACTACCTTTGAGGAAAGTACATTTGAATGGTCTGGTATGTAATTACTTAAGAGGGATACATGTTAAACATCATGTATTTTGGCCATGGTAGGTGGAAGTACTAGTCGATAGGCCACATCCCCAACATGATCTAGAATATTGAAGGGGCCGATGTACCTAGGACATAACTTCCCTTTATTTCCAAACCTCATGGCCTTCTTCCATGGATATATGCATAGTAATACCATGTATCCAACATTAAACTCAAGGTCTCGTCGATGGTTATTTTCATAACTCTTCTGTCGACTCTGGATGCCTTGATAATCTGCTGAATGGTTTTCACCTTCTCCACCATTTCTTCGACCATTACTGGTCCAAGCATCTTACGCTCATAGACTTCATCCCAACATGCTGGTTTTATTCACCTCTTTTGAAAAATGGCTTCATAAGGTTCCATTCGGATGCTCAAGTGGAAAATGTTATTTTAGGAGAATTCAACCAGAGGATGATGTTGATCCTAGTCTCCCTTTAATTCTATTGAACATGATCATAACATATCCTCCATTGACTAAATAGTTTGCTCAAATTGGCCATTAGTTTGATGATGATAGGCCATACTGATGTTCAGTTCAGTATCTAGACCATGATGAAGACTCTTCCAAAACATAGAGGTGATTCTTGGATCTCGATCGAATATAATAGATATTGGTACACCAGGAAGCCTTGCCACTTCCAAGATATATATTTTTTCCAGTTGATCCAATGGTAAATCCTCCCTATTTGAAATAAAGTGTGAAGACTATGTAATCAGATCCACAACAACCTAGATTGCATTGTTTCCTTTGGATGTCTTCGGAAGTCCGGTGACAATGTCCATGGTGATTTTCTCCCATTTCCATGCATGTATGGGAAATAGTTGCATCATCCCCTTATGCTTCTTCCTCTATGCCTTCACTTGCGGCACACCAGGCCCTTTGATGTATACTCAGTGATCTCCATCTTCATATTATCCCACCAATAATTCTCTAAAAGATCTTGATATATCGTTGTGTTTCATAGGTGAATATAGAAATTTGAACTATGTGAATCATCCAAAAGTTCCTTCTTTAGCTCCGTACATGATGGAACACATATTATTTTTTCAAATCTCACAATTCATTCTTCATTAAAATTGAACTATGAGGATTTCCCTTTTCTAATAGCTTCAACTTTCTTCTGAATTCACACATCAACCTCTTGAGTATCCTTTAACTTTTATAAAAGATATGGTTGAGAAATCATTTGTGAAATATTTGATGATGTTCGCTTCTTTAGGATTCCCATTTATATCTTCATTAAATATAAAAAGACTGGATCCTTCTCAATTCTCATCAATGATAGAATCATTGGGTCCTTTCTAATTAGATCATCTTCCAACTTGTTCACTATCCAAGGTTGGTAATGGATTTAGTAGTCATAGTCTCTGATCAGCTCTAACCATTTTTGTTGGCGCATGTTAAACTCTCTCTGTGTGAATATATACTTGAGGCTTTTTTGATCCGTATATATTTCACACTTCTCCCTAAAGATATAATGCCACCAAATTTTTATGGAAAATATCTCTGCAGCCAACTCCAGATCATGTGTTGGATAATTTATCTCTTGAACATTCAACTTCCATGAAGCATAGGGAATTACTTTTTGATTTTGCATCAACACACATCCCATGCCTATCTTCAAAGCATCACTAAATACCACAAAAAGTTCCCCACTTATGGGTAAAGTGATCACGGGTGCAGTGATAATCCTCATTTTCAACTCCTTGGTACTTTCTTCACATTCATCACTCCACAAAAACATTATTCCCTTCTTAGTTATCTTGGTAAGAGGGTTGGACAATCGTGAGAAATTTCTCACCAAACATAGATAATATTCAGCTAACCCCATAAAGTTAGGAGTATCTGTTACCGATGTTGGGCTTGACCATCACTCAATTGCATTTGTTTTGGAGGGATCCATAGATGTCCCATTGCTTTTTATTATATACCCCAAGAATGATACCTACTTTAACTAGAACTCACACTTTCTCTACTTAGCATCGAGATTTTCCTTCTGCAAGGTCTCTAATACAGTTTTTAGATGCTCCTCCTGATCATCCTTGGTATTGGAGTATATCAGAATATCATCTATATAGACAACCAAAAATGTGTCGAGGTAATCCCTAAAGACTCTATTCATCAATTACATGAAAATTTTTGGATTATTTTTGAGTCTAAAAGGCATCAATATTAATTCATAGTGCCCATATATTATATGAAAAGCAGTCATGGGGATATATTCCTTCTTCAACCTTACTTGATACTATCCCGGTCACAAATCCACCATGGGGAAATATTGTACTCCACACAGATGATCGAACAAGTCATCAATTCATGGGAGAGGATACTTGTTCTATATCATGATTTTGTTAACCTCACAATAATTGATGCAAAGGTGCATTGACCCATCATTCTTCTTGACGAAGAGGACTCGTGCAGCCCATGGTGAAGTACTTGGGTGTATAAACCCTTTATCAAGATTCCCCTATAGTTGTTTCTTCAGCTCCTCAAGCTCCACAACAACCATTCTATAAGGAGTCCTGGATATTTGAAATTCCCCAGGTATAAGATCAATTTAGAATTCCTAATCTCTTCTAGGAGGAAGTCCAAGCAATTCCTTGGGAAACACTTCAGTGAATTCCCTCACAATAGGCATGTCTTCAAGGATGGTTTCCTCCTTAGACTCAATCATTTAATCCAGATATGTGTGATCATAGTGCAGTAATATCCACACATAAGATTATGGAGCTAAAGAATATTCATCTTCCTCCTTGCACTTGTATAGAATCGAGGTACGATTCTCTACATGGAGAGTGATTTCCCTATCATGACAATTTAAGTTGGCTCTATATAAGGAATTCCAATCCATTCTAAGAATTGCATAAAATTCAACTAAAGGGAGTACGATGAGGTTTTCTAGGAAATTAAATCCACATACTATGATAGCGGAGGAGTTATATTCACGGGACACAATGATTTCCCCATTTTTCATTCTCACCGACATCTTTGCATCCATGATTTTTTGTGGTGTTACGATTGTTATACTAAACATTTGGGATATAACATAATGCATAGAAATTGAATCAAAAAGTACCTTCCATTTTATTGAATGAATAACTAGCATACTTATCACCACTTCGTTGTTAGGGTTCACTTCTATAGTAGTAATGGAAAAATCCCTCCCTTGCTACCTTAGAGGTTGTTGGTTGCCTCAGAAAACCCTTGGCTTAAGGCAATTATTTGATAGATGCACGAGTTCATTGTTTTTTTAGAAATGAACAATGAATTGAGGTTTGGACGGAGCATTCATCTCCTCTGTTGCAGCCTCATGTTTTCTTGTTGGTAGTTAACAGATATGCACCCTTCTCTTCCACACATAAAGCACTTATTCGTCCTCTTTAGGAAATTTCTGGGGTGCTACTTTCTACACCTTTGGAAGTTAGGGTACTATATATTCATAGAACCATTGGATTTATCCATTGGACCAACAAAATTGAAGTCCACCATACACTTCTTATCCCCATGATACCCCTGAGATTTTCTAATCTCCATTTCTACCTTCAGAGCACATCAGACCATTTACTCATAGCTGTCTTAGTCAAATATCACCAGTGCTTTCTGTAGTATAGGTTTCATCCCCCCAAAGAGGTTGTCAACCTTTCATTTAGGGGTAACGACAATGCCGGAGGCATATCATGAAAGCCTTGTAAAGTTTTCCTCATACACGCCAACAGATTCGTCGTCTTTTTTTCTTTAGGACAAGGAATTCCATTTCCATATTAAGTCATAGGGTGCGCAGAAAATATTTATCGAAAAACCTCTTCTGGAAATCCTTCCATTCCAATGTCAAGATCTCCTCCTAAGGCTTCGTATTTTTGATAAATGTCCACCATTGATCAGCTTCACCCTAAATATAATAATCATGGAGAATAACTTTCTCTTGTTCTGAACATTTAAAGATGGTGAAGATATTTTCAATGGATTTGATCTATTGTTCAGCAATTGAGGGATCAGATGATCCATTAAAATTAGGAGGCCTCTGTCTCATGAAGCTCTCGATAAAGACTTTTTCTTTCTTAGGAGGGGTTGAACGTTCTTCTTGACCCATGTTTCCAGTTGTATATTGAGTTAACTGATAGAGAAGCATGATAAAGTTCGTGATTCCCTCTCCCATCGGATTGGGCATCTCATTAACACATTCATCGCATTGATCTTCACATTGGTTGTTATCCCGAGTCCTTCTATTAATGACCATTGGTTGGAAGAAAAGGAATGATAGGGGTAACACATAAAAGGTAATCCATGGAAAAAACTGATGACTTATAAGTAACATTTATTTTTTTAACTTATGAATCAATAGGCTTCAATATATGCTATTCATGATCTACTTTCTAAAATATATTCTTACACTAATTTTTTATAATTCCCTTAATAATTGTTCATACTAAGAATGTGGATTTACCAAAGCATATACCCTAGGATTGTTGTAACCAAGAGTGTAGTAAGGCCTGTATTCATGCACCCGTTCCCGTTCGAGTATATTTCAAACTAGTGTTTTTAGGTTTTAACACTTGGATACATATGTAACAGAGCTGCCTCTACCAGCTCGTATCCAGACAGGGATTTATTTTTTTGATAAACCCCACACACACAACTCAATAATACTTAATAATTTTTTTATTAAACCTATTATTGTCTCATATTCCTCACTAGGTTTTTCTAATCCTAATCCCAAAAATAACTAAACCTATCCTCGGATACCAAATATAACAACCCTTCTCTTTATTAAACGGTTAAACCTGATTTATTACAAAAAATATTCACTGGATACAACATAGTAGATCGACAGGTCCTGAGTATTTGGGGCATAGGAACATTACATAACAGCTTAGAACATGAAATACATCATCTTTATTGAAAACATACTTTAAATGGCCACTATATTCCCTCGTACTTAGCAATTCATGGGGTAACCTAAGGACATGCATCAGAAAGGGGTGAGCTACAAAGCCCAATAAGGGAGTAAACATGGAATAAAATGAACAATACAATACATGTTATAAAATAGGAATATGAATGGAGAACAAGCGAAACATGAACATAAAGGCATGATAAAGCATGATAATCATAACATTGAAATCTGGTAACAACACTTAACATGGAATTTAGCATGATCCAAGTCTCATTGTACGTGAAGAATGAGTAAATCCTCATTGTGCATGAATTACGAGTAAAAATTTGTTGAAAATGAATTATAATGATTCAATACTCATTGCACATGATGTATCATGATACTATACATTACCCAATGCATTAGAGAATTATTTCGGTGCACCCTTCTTAAACATTCTATTTCATGCATCAGTGTGCCACATAGATCATAAAACAAGGAATCAATAATAATCATTTATTCCATGATAAAGGGACATGGAATACATACATGAATATTTATATTCAATAATTAATCGTTCATAATGATGAATACCCTTGATAGTTAAATTGGCATGGTATTCACTACACAATGACATTGGCTTAGAAAATCGTAGAGAAATTTCGACATTATAACGACATGACATAAAAAATCATAAAAAATGGTTGATGAGAGAGAATGTGGTGTATCGTCATATTTACCAGAAATGGGATGTAATGGGGGAATATAGACACATTTCCCAACAAATGTAATTGAATTTAAATGCATAATTCAAAAAAATTACTTAGATCTAAAAGAGGAGGGAGAAATCTATCATGGAATTTCGGCATGGTAACGCAAGTACATGGGAGGAATTAATGATAGTGAAAGGGGTATCATATTATCCAAAAATAAAGAGGGAAGTATGGGTGAGGTGAAAAATTATAGCCCCACATTTTTAAATGAAAACAAAAAGGCCATAATAACATAATGAAAATTGGACAAAAATTAGAAAGGAAGAAATCCATTACATGGAAGTGTGATCCCAAAGCCTTGGGAGATTCTTGAGAGATTCTTATTGGAAGCTTGGGGAACCTAGGGAGGATTCTAGAGAAAAGAGATCAGGATTTTGTCGAACAAAAAAAGCATTGAGTGGTGAGAAAGTGGGAGCTTGGGAGGGTTTATATAGGAAAGGAGAGATAATTTTTTATTATTTAGGTTTGGGACACCTCACATTAAATTAATCAAAACCACAAACTAACCCAACTGTTTTTGCCCATGGTTTTTTCCAAAGGAGAGTGGAATACAATTATTTATAGGGAAAATGTCCTAAATCCTTAAATAATAGGGTTGCTTATGTGTAGATGTGTCACACACTCAAGGAAAACAAATTATAAATACAAATTATTTTATATGCCTTGAAGTGTCCACTAAGTCTTTGTAAAATAAATAAAACTAACCCAAAATCACATTATATAAATTTTAAACCATATATTGCCTAAAAATAATGTTTATATTATTTTATTAAATCTTTATTAAGACACTATGATGTCATAAAACACCTTATATATTTAAATGGTATTTAATTTTTACCAAAAAACTGGACTGTCCTAGAAAATTGTGAAAAAATCACCAGTGGATAATTTTGACATCCTAATTTCAAAAATATTATTTATTTTATCTAAATAATTTTATAAATATTTGAATTTTTACTTTTAAAATAAAAACCAAAATTTATTAAAAATTCATGGGTTTTGACAAAAACAGCTTTCAAACCTTAAAAAAAATTGCAATTGCATTAATAAAATTATAAAATAATTTATGTTTAATAAAAAGTAATTTAATAATAATAATAATAATTTCTTAAAATATTATTTAATTTAAAAATATATTAATTCATCAATATGTATTTGTTAGTTTAATATTAAGTAAAAATACTATTTTCACATTTAAAACTATTTACTAAGTAACAAAAAAAATAAATGCACACTATTTACAGAAAAATAATGTGCATAGTCATATTGCAAGGTTCTCGTTACATAAGCCCATTTAAAACCCTCATATGACTGAATGGTATGGTGTGTGATGGTGATAGACTCTTGGGGTGGCTCGGATAACATTTCTTAGGAGGTAATCTCTCTTAACATCCACGTCTCCCATAGTCGGTTCCGCCAAAGATTAACCTGTTCAAGCTCGGCTCGGGCTTGGTCAAGAGAAAATACCAAGGACACAACCTCATTTCCAAGCTCTAAAAAATGGGCATCATATGGGTAATGTCTACTGAATGAGGCCATCACATCCTTTGTCTGGGTAAATTGGATTGGTTATGGCCCAATATTTATACTAATCATGTGATCACTATTCAACGACTATATTAGCAACGTTCACAATTCAAAATGGTATTTTACAATCCAAAAACACAAAACCAATGAATTTCACATTTTATATAACCATAATAAGAAATTTTATTAGATTAAGAGGAATTTCCAATAATGAATTTTTGGAACGTTACAAGGGATACATTGTGCGGTCATGATGAACTGGACATGAATGAGGGAAAAAACTTCCACTACCCCATGTGTTTTGACACAAAGGGATATCTTGAAGTTAGGGTTGGGCCTTCGGAAAAAATGTCTGGGAATTCTTACATATCCCATGGGGATGGGAATCAAGCCATACATAGTTCGGATAGGTCCATGCAGTTTAACGTCATGCAGTAAGGATGAAAGAAGATAGAAGAATGAGGAGGGTCACATGGTGCAATCATCATAATCCCAACATCAGTGGAGGCCAAAGAAGCCTACACTACACCATGTGGTATCCTCCAAGGAAACTATGCCTCAGGGATATTTCCAATGAGAAGAGTCTGGGGGATGGAATCAAGACAAGGCTTCTAAGCATTCCTACGTATATCATGAGGATGAGAATCAATCCATACATAGTTCTTTAAGGCGGCATGCAGTTTACCATCATTTGGTGAGGATGAATGTTGAGTAGTTTAACATAATTTATTCCAGATGAATCATAACTTATAAAATCATGTGGAGATGATGGAATAGTTTAAGGTCATGTGAGACCATATAGATCATAGTTTATGTTCATAGAGATCATACCGTTTTGCAATTTTTCATTATGTTGGATGGAAAATCATTTTAATGTCATGGAGAACATAATAGTTTAAGGTCATGTAGAACCATAATTGACTTAGGAAATTTATTTCTTGAGGAATTTCGCTTTGGTGGGAGGGGTTATACACTTTCCATCCATAGTAACCAAAGAGTATGCACAATCGGGGTAAACCTTGTGAATGACATAAGGTCCTCCCCATTTAGGGTCTAGATTGGATGTTTTAAAACCAGTTATCATTGGGGATCTTATGTACAACACCAGGTCACATTTCAAGAAAGATAAGAGGTGAACTTTTTTATTAAAAGCTCTGGATATATTGTTTTGATGCCTTTCAATATTGTGTAGGGCAGGAATCATGTTCTTGTCGGGCGCTACTAATTATGTAAGATGGATTTTAGATTCCTTATCTAGTGATCACTAATCATATATGACTATGCATAATGAAGAAATTGAATATTGATGGGTAGGACGACCTCTGTTTCATACAATAAAGAATATGGGGCCACCTATGTGGAATTGCGAGTTGTTTTCCGATAGGCCAAGAGGGATTTGGGGAGTTTGTCTGGCCAACCCTTATTTTTTTGGCGAAACATTTTCTACACAAGGTTTTAGAGGGTGTTTTTGAATGCCTTTATCTTCCCATTTTCCTGTGCATGATTGCGGGAGGGATGGTTAGAACGAATTTTGTACTTGGAATACAATTTCTTCAACTCAGCTGTCCATAAATTGGATCCATTATCGATGAGAACGACGTGAGGGACTCCAAATAAATATATTATGTTGGATATTACAAATTAAATGATAGAACAAGCCTTGACCTCCTTGAAAGGAATTAACTCTACCCACTTGTAAAAGAAATCCATTGTGGTCAGGATGAACCTGTATTAGCAAGATGTCACCAGTGGATATGGACCCATGACATCGAGTCCACATTCTATAGAGGGCCAAGAGTACATGGTAGTGTGGAGAGGATCTAGCGACCGATGCAAAAAATTGGAATAAATTTAGTATGCACAAAACCTCTTGGAAAACTCGATGCAGTCACAGATCATGGAGGGAAAAAATACCCCAACCACTTGATCTGGTGAGATAATTTTGGCCCAGTCTGAGAGCCCCATAGGAACCATCATGAATCTACTACATGAATTAAGAAATATAAACTCCTTGAATGCAATAGAGGATAACCCCATAAAACCCATGCTTGTAGAGGATCTGCTCCTGATTGGGACCTCTCTGGAGGGTAAACTACAATGTGCGGTGTCAGATTATCTAACGCTTGGCTCGATCTTCTAGGAGGTATCCATGCTGGAGGTACTCGAAAAAGGGGGACCTCTAGTCGGGAGTCACTTCCATCAATGCATCAGGCAGACCTAGAGGCCCTGACCTGGAGGTTCTTATGGAAAGGTGTCTTACATGTAGGCTATCATCATCTTCTGGAATGACAGGGGAGATGACTCTCATGTGTGCCACGTGGATAATCATATCATCATGATCAGGATTTACAAAAGATGTAGCTAGTATGGCCAAGGATTCATCTTGACTGTTTTGGGATCGAGGGACATGGGTTATTTCTGGCCAAGATGGGAACTGGGCCATCATTTGGAGGGTGCATTCAAATAGTGGTATGAGTTATGGCTTTCTGACGACATAGTCACCATTTCTATTCTTGATGACTAGTTTAGAGTCCCATTCCACATGAATGTGGGGAAGGTCAATCTAAAGGGCTAGCTTGAGGCCAGTGATGAGAGACTAGTACTCCCCTATATTGTTGCTACAACCTTCTGACAGTAGGAATGAATATAAAAAACATCTTGTGATGGACTGATAAAGGCAATACCTAGGGCCACTATGTTGAGTCTGGGGAAATTTATCCTTCTACCGGTAGGGATTTAGGAAGCACCATAAAAGTGAATTTTCTAACATGGAATGGCTTGGTCTAATGAGAGTATTGCCTCATTGGGAAAATCATGGTCCAGAGGCTGGTCCGTGGGAGTTGGATGGGCGGAAAGGAATTATTCCAATGATTTTCCCTTAATAGCCTTTTGGGGGATAAACATAAGGTCGAACTACTGGAGGATCACTTCTAACTAATATTAGATGTCCTGTCAACATGTGGTGGTTCAGGATGTACTACAACAGATCCACTTGTGACACCTGTTGTACCTCATGGTGCTGCAAGAAATGTTGCATTTTCTATACATCTAAAACCATTTCAAGGAAGATCTTCTTGATAGGGGGTATCTAGTCTATGCTTCAAGGAGAATATGGCTGAGATAGTAGATATTTTTATCCATTCTGTATTTATTCATCTAGGAAAGAATGGCACTATGAGATCTTTCCAGGACATTCACATAAAGGACCAATGAATTTATGGAAATGGTTGGAATCTGGACCGAAGGCTGGAGTAGATACTAATTGACTTCCTCAAATGTAGACTGATATTATTCATCCCAATGATAGGTAATGAATTTATTCCTGATCCGAGAAAAGGGCTTACATGTGAAGACCAAATTCATGATGAATCAACATATATTGGACAAGTGGCCTTGAAATACTCAAAGCTCCTGAATGTTTCTCGGGGGATACATCTGGCTGATGGCCTTGATCTTCTTCGGGTCAATTTTGATGCACATGTATCTAAAAATGAAGATGAGAATATTTTTGGGGGAAACTTCAAAGGCACACATCAATGGGTTCATCTTTAGATTGCGAGAATAGACGAAGCCAAACACTTTCTCAAGGTCTTCGAAATGATAATGCTGCTAGAATGATTTGACCACTATATTATCCAGGTAAAGTTTCAATAATTTTCCAAGGATCAAATTAAATATGTGATTCTCAGAATGTTGATATATGGTACCAGAATTCATTAGACATAAGGGAATTACCTGGTAGTAGAAAGGACCTTGTGGTGCCCTGAAGGCTGTAGACTCCTCATCCTTAGGATCCATTCAGATCTGGTTATATACGGAATACCTATCAATGAAGGAGAGGACATAGAACCCAATGGTGTAATCAATAAACAACTCCATCATGGGAAGGGGAAAATCATCCTTCGAACAGTGATGATTGAGATATCGAAAGTCGATATAGAATCTGATTTGTCTGTTCTTCTTCCTGATAGGAACAATGTTGGCTATCCATCTTGGGTACTAGACCTCATTGACTAAGATGGCTATGATGTTCTTATCAACATTGGCATCTACCACATCCCCATGAGAAGGGTGCATCTTCCTAGGATGCTATTTTCACCCACAATGATTTTCCTAGAGACCAAGGAAGTGTACAAAGACCTGATGATCTAGTCTGATAATTTCTTCATAACTTCATGAAAATACATCACAATGCTAATTCAAGAAGTCCAAATACTATGTATCTCTTTGACATACAAAGTGGCATTTATAAATGTGGGGTTTAGATCTGTCTCGCTATCGAGGTTCACTTATTCCAATTCATCAACTCTGGAGGAGACACCCTCTTTGAAATCATGAGGAGTTTTCTTCAAATCCTTTTAATCAATTATGGAGGAGGGATCCTTGGTGGGAGGAGTTTCTTATGTGTCAATAGATACAACTGGGAGTCTGGTTCCAGCCTGAGTGGCAACAGACACTACATCGAATAACTCCTTTGTTTTCGTTACCATAACAATGAAATTTTTCGATCTAATCCCATCAGGTCTTAGTGCCAAGGGTCCATGCTTGATGATATCGAAGAAATATTAGAACGTTGGCTTGATCTAGTTTATCATGGCCTGATGGAACATGGAATAATGGTGTATTGTCATTTCCATGGGGCATAGATCCCCATACCTTATGGGGGAAGGGGGATTTGGGATCACCCGATTCTGATTTGTGTATTAATATGAGGTAATCTTTTGGAATCACATAGCATGGGGAATGTGATTTGCCTTGTTATAGAAGAAACGAACCATTTTCCCATATCTAGGGTTGTAGCCTCCAATCGGTGGATCAAAATGTTGTAGGCATCATCCGGGTATGTCCACAGGTCGGTCGTAGTCGTAGCGTGTTCATCCTCGTTAGCCTAATTTTGTTTGTCCTTGATCTTACAATATTTGGCATCCAGGAAACGGGCTTCACAAGTGGAAAAGGGAATGAATCAACTTGAAGTACACCCACTTGACCATTAAGGGAGTACATAAGGAACTTCTGATACGATGAAGGGACCACTGTATATAGGTGAATCCCCGGCCTACCCATCAATGCAATGTTGGCGGTGTACTGGAAGACATCCATGAACTTGGTGTTGGATACCAGACCACCGAACTGGGTCTTCAGGTAATCTCTCCAACTGGTGTCTATTATATCCTATCATAAACATGGATTTTCAGGTTATAGGTACTCAGTTCATCCTTAGACAGCCCCATTTTTTGAAGTGTCTGCGTCGGGATTAGGTTAAACCCAGAACATGTGTCAACAATATAACGATGAACCTCCACATCAATGAAGTAGATGATGATGTACAGTGGGAATATGTTCCCCTGTATGGGAGAGCCTTCATTGTCTATATATAAAGAGATAATGTCCTGACATTTAGAACTCTTGACTGCCTCAGTGTGGAAGGCTTCTACGACTACTACCTCCATCTTGAACTGGAGGGGGCTTCTTAATGCATCAGAGAGGGCTTCACGCATATTTTTTTGATAGGATAAGGGCCTCTAGGATAGAGTGCCTCATATAAATTTTGGCTAGATTCTTAAGGATATCATACTTTCATGCCAAGAATGATCTTATACTTACAAGATTTCATTCTGCGGCAGGGGGTATGACAAACCCTTCAGGCTAAATCGGCTGATGATTGGTAATGGGAATGTCCTACAGATCGCTAGTCGAAACTCATGGAGTGGATACATGGAGTGGGCCATATGAATGAGGTTCTACCATAACCAAGAATGGATAATCATGGCACAGTTGAGGCAGCTCCACCTGATCAAGTAACATGAACGGCAGTGAAGGTGTACCTGTTGACACTATATGAGAAGGTTGAAGGTACTGAGCTCTGTGTTGGGCCTACATTCTGGTTTCAGTGGCATTCAAAACATGGATGGAAATACTAACTGAGGCACTCTGAATGAACATATAGCCATAACTCCATCAACACTAGCGATGGAATGGAATATTTGGAGGATTTGTCTGGTGATCATCACCATCATGATCATGTAGGGGTTTACCAACTCCATGGTGTTAATTGTGGCATACCCTTGATCATCACTTAATAAATCCTCCAGAACTGAATGAATTATGGGGGATCTGCATCTCTTGGGGGATGAAGACTCCAAGAGTATGGGTTTATGATGACATCAGTGGGTGACTTCGTTTCCTTTTCTTTGTTGATGCTTTCTCTTCTAGGAAAAGGAAGGCTGATTCATTGACACAGAGGTACTGGATACGGTGGCTCCACATATTTTGAAGGATCATGTCTATTTAGAGGTGCATAGATAATACCATTGGCATAGGCGACTGCCCTAAAACCCATATAGTCATCATACTGATGGGACTCGTGGTTAAAAACCCGATGCCACTCACCTTCATTGTCACTACCGCTATCTAGCATCACGAATACACATACCACTTATTCTAGAGATAGACCTAACCTGACTATGTTATTATCAACCTAGTGCTGAATCCAGTATTTAAGCACATAGCATTGTTTGAGGGTGTTCTCCAAGATCCGGTGATAACGTTGGTAATTGGGGTGATCAGTGTGATTTGCCTCTTCGGGCCTCCTATATTCAGAAAAATGTAGACGTACCTATTCCAAGGTACTTCAGAAATAACCAAGGACCTAAGACTCATTTAATGAGTAGGTATGGTTTCTCCTATCTAGAAAGGGGGCTCTAGGAGCCTAGCATTGATGAGGGGTCGGAGGATCCTGTCGATTATGTGGAACCAAGTTATCTCACTTGGGTGGTGGCAGCATGTTACGCGGGGGCTCATACCGATTCTAAGTTGGGTGTTGCTGGGCTTGAGGCTGCACCTATAGTGGCTGGCCTCTACAAGTCTATGGAGGTACTTCAACCAGTAACAACTCCAGTTGCCTAGGGGCCCTTATTTGGCCAATACGGAAAGCACAGCCTTAGAGGCTCTTCTAGAATGAATTGCAGGGGGTGACAGAAGTGCCTGCTTGGCCTACTATAAAGATTACTCTAGACGTTAATACTTATCTCATATGTCTTGGAATCCCCTAGGTAATTTTGGGTAATGAGAGAGGGGACTAATTCAATATTGACATTCCCCCACAAACATTTTCTGTATCAATTCCCGAGTCAGCGGCATGTCTAAGGAGTATGTGAGACCTTTACACTGGGAAAAAAAATTCTTCAACGTGCTCGTTATGCCTCTTCATACATTTTAAGATGTTTTCAATACTCGTCTTCTGGGTTGTTGATCTGAACTAGTAATGAAACTACCTAAGGAGATCTTCCCAGAGGGCAACTGATTCGATGGGTAGCTGGTTGTACTAGAAAAACATAGGCCCTTCCAATGTATGTACGAAACACTGATGTTTGGAGGACTCCTACTATGTCTCAGTTCCAAGAATGGGTCAACACCATGAGATGAAGTGGGCCAGATGCTGTAGTGGGTCGCCTGTCCCGTTAAAGGGGGAGAAGGTGGGATTTCAGAAACCTGAGGGTGTTGTCATGTTATCCACCCACTTCGAATATAGCTTTCCATCAGGATGTATTACCACCTATCGAGTTTACAACTCCTTGAGGAGAGTGATGAGTACCTCCATCAAATCATCTGGGTGGGTGTTCTTTTCTTGAATAGGATCCATGAAAACCAATACATTGGTAGGTTCGTCAGCATGATAAGCAGGCTTAGCGGCTCATGGAGTGGCTGGTGGGATGACCTGCGGTTCGGGCAAGGGAACCTGAGATGGGTCCCAAGGATTATCATGCCGCTCAGGTGGATTTGGTGACACATACCGTGCCATATTACCATACGTCCCAACCTCTATCATGTCTACATGGGCAGGATGGTCAGGGTTACCCTGGGGAAACTCACTAGGGAGAAGTTGATCCTGCCTCTACTACCCCGGCCGAGGATCATCGTAGTCTGGCCACCACTCCATGACACATTCTACAAGGTGGAAATCATCCATCTTCTTTTTCTCTGTGAGACATTTACGCAACAAGGATTTTTCAGGATCATCCTAAATCTTATGCACTAAGCCAAATGGGTCAGAAGGGTTTGACATATATGAGGTGCTCTTTACCCTTATTGGGATTCTGGTTGATGTCCAATGCCTCAGTGGGTATGGGAAGACCCAGCAGACTTCACTGCTAGTGAGTAACCCTTCCCAATAGATCAAATATTTGTGTCACTCCCCCAGGGGGTAATTTCATGTCCAGGTTCTCTAAATCATTCTCCTCCTCTGATAGATCAACCATGTTAACCTCGAATCTACCTAGAGGCATATCCTCGATATCACCTGGAATGTCAGGATGGCACCATAAAAAACCGAAATGTAGGGTATCATATTGCCCCCAACCGTAGACCTAAATGTTGGGGGAATCCTCCTTGATAATTATGTGGAGTACTTTAAAGCTCTGAACGCATCATTGCTGGAGGGTCCGGTGGCAACTGGGCGATTTAGGGCGATGGGGCACTTGGAGTGAAACCATGTTGACCATACAGTATTTCTTGACAATGTCCTCAAAGTGTTCCTGAATCTTGGGGTAAGAAACTCTCTGAGAATAGAGACAGTAGTCCATCACCCATAGGGTTTTGTGAAAACATGTGACTTCCTCCTGGGTCAGTGATTTTGGCACATCGAAGTTCATGGTCGCAACTGGCCAGAACATTTCTGGGATATGATACACTGCAAGGATGTCCACAAAGCTCCATGGACCAAACTCAGGATCTGTCCCTTTGTTGCCCCACTCATCAACTGGTGGAGGATGGGGTACCAGTAGCAGCACTAAATTAGACAACTGATATGGTAGTCTGGCTGGTGGATAATACACCAAACGATATGAAAATCCACCACATCTCATGATGTACTGTGATGAACACGACGACTGAATTACTACATCTTAGTTAGATGGGTTGGCGACCACGAATTATAGTATAGGTGATGCAGCCACTGAGGGAAGGCTATGCTACTTTTCATCATTTAATGATCCTTCGAATAACTCTCCATGCTCTCTGTTTGAGTTATATAATGACCCTATTGACGATAGGGAGGATTGCATGAGCACAACCTAAAAAGAGACCAAATCTTTCTATTTCTGAATGTATCTGCATAGGGAAGTAAGAATCCAATGGACCTCACATTCATGAAGGATGAGGCTGATATGTCTCATCCCTTCCCTGATCCTCGATATATAGGATCACGGAGAGGGTTCCATTGTTGAATCGCATTCCGCCTCAAGATCTGAGAAGCATAAATTATTAATTGCGGCTTGAATATTTTCAGTGCCCTTATTATGGAATCAGTGACCCACCCTCCTGCACAGGGATGGATCTTTAGAATAGGGTATATTTTTTTCAGGAAGGACCTTCGGCCATATTGATTATGGGGTGGAGAGGACTTCTTCCTGGGTGAGTTCAGGTGCAAGGAGCACCCAGAAAAATGCCAAAGGTAACACAAGGAAGACTTCTGTGTCCACTGGTTGAAGTGCAGTGAAAATATCCATGGGAAGTTCTGGAGTTGGTAGGACATCCTCTAAATCTGGTAAGAGCATGGGTAGGGCCTCCATGCTTATTTCCTATGGCTTCATTGGTGCGAGTAGGGTCCTCATATAGGTCGAACAGAACATAGGTAGGACCTCCGTGTTGGGTGCAAATGAATCGAGGAAAACCTCTACTTATTATATTGTCGGGATGAGGAGGACCTTCTTCAATTGCTATAAGGACATAGAAAAGACGCTCACGCTAATGGTTGACCGGATAGATAAAGTCATCACATCAGCGACTTTCATTCAGATTGAAGGTGTCAAGGGGAGGACCTCCATGCTGAGCTTTTTAATGGGTAGGGACCGCACATTCATTTGTGATGGTATGAGGATGACTTCTGTATTAGATTTAATAACCACGGGTCGGCCTACGACAAATGCCACCTGTGTCAGTGAATAGTTGAGTCAGCCCAGCCTTCCCATGGGGTGGTGGGTACCATGATCTGAGTAGGGAATATGTGTGACCATGAAAAACATAAACATGGGAGTGATAGTATGTGATAGTAGTGGAATAATCCAAGGTAGTCGTTGATGTGAATACCCCTCAGCAGAAGTCCTCCTCAGCCTATTACTGACGCTGGCGTGTGGTCAACCAAATAGGGGACGGCGGTACAAGCGCCCAGATTACCAACTCTTCAATTCATGGGGATGGGTGGTGGCAATGATGCGGCCTAGTGGGTGCCCTCATTGGGATACCCTGAAATGAGATTCTAGTCGGGCAGACCCGTACATCCCTCACCCCAATGGTGAAGGGGTGGGAGTCATCGAATCATTCTAGGGAGTGGCTCCCAAAATGATTATACGTCTATGTGGGGAGTAGTGGATCCTTGATCGTCCCTTGAGGATTCAAGTGGTGATGAGATTTAGATGACCCTACGTCTTATCAGTCCATATCCTATGTTGGGTTAAACCCCTCCTCCCCGTATTGTTGAATGAGGTCATTATTCACCCTTCTTTGAACTATTTTAGATGGGGAGATGGGGTGTGGGTTCATAGTAGCCGTGGATGTGGAGGCTGCCATGGGGGATATGAGTCCTCATAGAATTGCCTCATTGACATTGCCACTGCCCCAGTATAGGTGGGTTGGTGGTGATTGGTTTCCTGTGATGACATCTTGGGTCTTAAAAACAAAAATATTTATCCATTAGTGCTGAAATAAAGAAAGAGACGTCAAGTGGCCCAGCTTTATTCTGTCTTCCATGTTAAGTAAGAAGGATCCACACACTCTACATCACAGACTAGGATGTCCAACATTCAAATGTAACAATTTCTAGTGAGTTTCATTCCAGGATGACTATTTTCTTGGTGAGACCTAACTCCGAATACATTGATCCAGCGAGACATCAGTCCACATATGTATCGAGCACTACTAATATCCACATTTAGGAGAATAATTTCATTTCGGGTTTACCATTTCTATTTCAGATTCTTTTGCTGGGTCGCTCAGCCATCTCTTTCGGACGACGTGCAGCAATTGTCATGCATTCCTACTTTCCAAAGGTGGGTGGAATTTGTGACTTATTCAGGGAGTTTTCTCCTTGATCGAAATAGTAGGATGGGATGCCGACTCCTCTTTTCATGGATTCCACCTCAGAACTCACTGCCTAGTCCAGGTCTCCCTTATAGACATAAGATGTTGTTTGTGAAACTCTTCCAGTTTCCATGTATTCATGGACACTGGTTAATTATGTGGCTACTGTCAGGATATTCCAAGGGGTCATGTTAGTGAAGCAACCTTTGGTTGGTAGAGTATTCATGTTGGACATCATTGGCATGTCTAGACATTGGAAAACTAATGGATCTGTATTTATTTCTCTTATGATAGGGATTCTTGAGGGTGACGATGCCCAATGCATCCCACATCGAATGCGGGGAATTATATTTCATGGTCATTTCTCTGAGATTTTCCTAACATTACCATGTTTACAATAGGGTATGTCACACGTTTAATGTCTTGAAAAGATGGATCAGACTGATCATAACACTCACGGGAGTGGATCAGAGAGGTGCAACCCCCAGAGAGAACATTGATTCTAGGTCTAATGTGTGGTTAGTAGCATGATTACTTCTAAGAGAAAAGAGAAAGTGGGTGACATGATCTCAAAGGGATGTGGTAGCCCAGGTAAGAATTAGGATGGACATGGATTGTTGATACTAGATGGAGAGTGAGATGGATCCAATATGAGGGCGATGGTGAGGTTGGTCTTATGCCTCGAAGAGACTTCCTACATATCCATGTGGAAGGGAATAAATGTCTGCGCAGTTTATTGGGGTGATGGGACACCTGAGGAGGAAACCTATGATAATTGACACATTGATGGGACTTAGAGGAAGTTGAGCCTCTAGGTTGGGAAATGACCTTCTTGAAACACTTCGGCTCATGGGAGAAACCAGAATGAGAAATGGGAGATGGGCTTGAACCTCAAGGAGGATTTCTACATATCCCCAAGGTGGTGAATAAAAGTAAACATAATTAAGGATATGGTATAGAATCAGGGTGTACGCATTGGACAAAAACCCAGCGATATATTGGGGCTTACGTGTGGTTAGTAGCCCAGGTTGGTCTGATGCCACGGGGTGGACCAGAGATGTGGGTTCCCATGAAGGGGACTAAAACGACTTACAATCGATTATGGACTACAATGGATTACCACTTCTTGGGTTTGACAGTGGATTACCTCTAATTGGGGTTCCAACTACATAACACTGGATGGGGTTGACAATGTCTTACCGTTGATTGGGGTTCCAACAGCTTAACAATGGTTGGGTTTGACAACAGATTACTGTTGATTGGGGTTCCAACGGTTTACCACTAGTTGTGTTTCACAATGGCTTACTACTGGTTTGGGCACAATGACTTACCACTGGTTAGGGAACACAATAGCTTACCATCAGTTGTGGTTGGACTTTTGGGGGGATTCCTACTATCTTTACTAGGAGGCAAGGATCAAATCCCCCAAAGTTCGAATGGGTACAGTTTAACATTTTGCAGGACAAAGAGGGGCATATAGTTTAACATCATGCAGGATGAGGATGAACCGACGTGAAAATGGTCAGGACAGATGGGTGTTGGTGTTGAACCCTAAGTAAGATACCTATGTTCTATGTCAAGGAGATAAGGATCAAATTCCATGTATATTGGAATGATGGATTCAATTTGACATCATGCAGGACAAAGGTGAATCGACGTGAAAATGCTCAGGACCGATGTGTGTTTGGATTGACCCTCTGGGAGACTTCCTATGTACCGTGTTTAGGAGACAAGTATCAATGCCCATGTTGTTCAGAATGGACTTGGGGCCTACACTCTATGGAAAATCAGGAAGGCTTCTATGGTCAATTCCTACTCTAAGCGCACACGAGTCATGATCGGTGTGAGAAACAAGAGGTAGCAAAGACCTGACGATCACATCATGAAAGGTGAGTCCATGGAAATTTGAGTGTGTAATACATGTGGTTAGTGTCCCAAAGAGGAAATAGGGTCTTATGCGTGGTTAGCATACCTGAGAGATGAATATCGAGACTTACTCTTGGATGGAGGCCCAATGGAGACAATGCCTAGAGGAAGAGGGGTGGAGTAAAGAAGTTACTTGTTCCCTCTCACCTCTAGTCATTAGCACCAAATAAAAATGGAGGAGTAGGGTTGATGCATCCTCCAAGAAAGGATATGAGCTTAATCAAATATGGTTTCTCTTTCCTGCGGACATGCACTTCTATGGTAAAGAGGATCTCATTCCATGTAAGGATGATCTCACTCTTGTGGAGACGATCAGGGGTAGAGAATGTCTGAGATGGGGCACCCTACGTAAGATTCATGGGATGATTCCATAGTTTAAAGTCATGTGTTGAGGATGATGGTGCTTTTCTGTTTAATGTCCTGCAACTCAGATGAGGCAGGTTTACTCTAAAACCATAGGACTTACAGAACCAGCACCCTTTAACCCTTGGTGAAGGGAAGGCACCAAAAATGCCATAGTGAAGGGGTGTTGTTGAGTGATCCATTAAGGTGAACACTTTTTCATGGCTATATGAAAAAGAAATATCCATTAGCATGCTTATGTGAAGAATCATAAGGCTTATCAATGCAATGTAAAGCACTACCCTAGGAACCATGAAATCACTTCGTAAAAACTAGGAGGGTCATATGGGAGAAGGGTGTGTATGATAGAGGATTAATGTATAATAGATGATCAGACATGGTTCCTTAGGGTAAGGATGGAACATGGTGCACACAAGGAAGGTTTGTGCACAAAAGAGGGAGTTTGTGCACAATAGGTGCCCAAAAAGGGACTGGGGCCAGCAAAAGGTTGGGGTTCATTGATAAAGGAGTAGTACACACAATTTCAGGAGGTTTTTCATGCAAGAAGCTTAGGTTTGTGTGAAAGTGAATGGACTTGTGCACAACTGGAAAAACAATAAAGGACCTGGGTGAGGGTCAATCCCTGATTGTTTCACGCAAAGGTGGACCCCTGGGAGACCTATCACGGAAAATCCGGTAACTCAATGTCATATTTTACGTGTGTAAGAGTTATATTATTTTCATGGGAGATGGTTCATATTCATCATCCCTGAAGTGAGGGGTGTCCTTCTATTTATATGCCATCGAGAGTTGCAGGGGGCGTGCAGAAGTCGATATGTATGGAAAACTCGACGCATCAGCCGACCATGCAGAACTTTTTACATGGTGTGAATACAATAACATGGGCATGTGAATTTTCATTCCATTGGGGGTGGTTTTATGCACACATCTCTTGTTTTTTTCACTACATTTCGTTCAATCCCAAACCAATTTTCTTAGGGAAAATATTCCTTCGTTTTCCCCAAAAATGATGGTCCGAAGCCTTCGGTAGATTTCGGTGTCTACACCCACCAAGAAAATAGTGGGCCTAGCATGGACCTCAGCAAAATTTAGGGAAATTAATTGTATGTAATTCCAATATATGATATCATCCATTTGGATCTATATATCATTAAATTGATGATTGAATGAAACTGAGGAACTGAACATTACTTTCCTATTATCCATGCTGATATCTGAACCTTCCTACTTTGCATGATCCAAGCTACAGTAAACCAGTTGCCTCCCATATATTGATGCATTGGTAGGGGAAATTCTAATGCGATAATCCCACACAAATCGACCTCCACCATTACTCATCCACCACCATGACTATCGGGTTCCCATGCCCTTTCTCACCCTTAAATTTTATTTGGAGAAGGGTGATTAACAATCTTATCTAACACTAAGAACTTGAAGGGGACATCCCAATGAAGGATATGTCCAAATAGGATTTGGAGGATTATGTGACTTGCCTTCACCTCCACCCTTAGGGGCTGCATAGGGAACCGCTGCTCCCCACTCAGACATTCAACCATTTTGGAAGCCTCTCTCAGGAACACTCCGATGATTCACCCCCTTCTCCAATGAGGTGAGGGACATTTGATTCATGTCGAATACGACCCTCTTATAAGATCTGCAAATAAAGGATCCCACAATGCTATTTCAATGCCACCATTTGGTCCCTCATGCCGAGTAATAGGTGGTCTATACCTCTATACCACTGTCCCCAGTTTGGCTAACCTAATTCCAATGTCGAGCATATGTTCTTGATGATTCCCATCATGGGGCATCATATTCTACATCTTCAATAGCCCGTTCCACCACAAAAACTTTCTATAAGGTCCCTGCTACTGTTGATCTGTGATTTATCATTGCCTAATTAGGATTGGGAACCCATCCGCCCCATGGGACGGATTGTTTGACTCTTTCGTTTTCAAGAACAATCAATAATGGTTATGAGACAACTAAAAAAATCAATATCCATTACGCAGGTCCTCTCCACACTATCCCCAATCCAAACAGAGTCCCTCCCCACTTTATCGAGGGTCAACATGAAGGACCTATCCATTTCATGCTTGATAAACCCAAAGGTCCTCCTCAGGATTCTACTACAAACTAGTCAAAAGGTCCTCCATGTTCCACATGAAGCCTACAAGGATGTCCACCACATGTTCTCGCAAGATCCAGTAGAGATCCTCCACACACACCCAATGACTTGTACAGAGGTACTCCCCATACCCATGCTTCTTGACATAAAGGTCCTCCCTGTGTCTTGTTAGATATCTAACTAGGTGATCCTCGCAGTGCAACTCACTAGAGTAGAGGTCCTCCCCACTCTCATACATATCATGTAGGTCCTCCCCATGGTCTCATCATCACCCAATGTGGAGGTCCTACCTACTCTCACCATCGTACCAACAGAGCCCCCCCCACCACTCTGAAGATAATATGTATGGAGGTCCTCTCCGTACCCCATATATCTTAGGAAGAGGTCCTTCGTACTCCAAAACCAACCCACATGGAGGTTCCCCCAATGTATAAGATCTAACATTCCATGAAGAACTATCCTGGTGTAGGGTAAAACGGTGGCCACTGAAGGAGGAATCTTGAGAAAAACCAGATCATTGTTAATCCAGTTCACTTTTCTTATTTTGAAGTGGTGTGTGACTCAATAATGGAACCTTCACCCTGAACATCTACATTAGGGTCTAGGTCAGGAACCCGACATGTGATCTTCACCCTTCCAGAAAGTGAAATACACCAAATCCCTAAGCCCACTATAGGTACATGAAATTGGAGGATTATTTGTCTACTTTCTGGGGTATCGTCATGAAGTCCTCTATGTCGTCATCAGGATCATTCTCTACCTCGACATGGGCTAATAGAGAGTTGTTTTGGGGATTGGGATATAATGATCACTATTCTAAATGAACACTAATGATCATTTCCATCATACAAGAAGTAGTGTTTGAAACTCCATCCTATAGGGATACGATGAGGCAACCGGTATTGTCCTTGAGAGACAACCCAATAAATAGTGGTCTATCAGATCACACACCGTTCTATCCAAAACTATTCCTACACCACAATGGTGAATATTAGTAAAGATTCCAGTCCCTCAGTCACCCCTAGTCATGTAATGGGGAAACAATATTCCAGATCCTGCTTTTGAATGGAAAATATTTTGGGATGTTCTTACGACAGACCACTTCCCCAAGATTTTCTGGTTGATTGAGACTCCAATATTCAACATCCCAGAGTCCCCCACCTAGTATTAATTCATTTTCTTCCACCAAAATCACTAGGTGATTCATTTCTGCCACCATCATTGTTGACTAGTTTATCCAAGAAGTTAGGAGAAATATTAAAACAAAATCCAACAGTGTCGTATAGTCTACTAGGCCTTTCTTCACATCGGTCATCACCATTCATCTCCTATTTTTTCCAAAACCATCTGCAACAATGGGATCATAGATTTACTATACTTCAAAAAAATATTTTTTTGTGTCCCCACATGTCTAAATCTATGGTTGGGGACAATTTGTAGCTCTCTACTTTAGTACTATCATGCATCTACCCAACTTATCGGGTGATATTAGGGATATTCCACCATATTTAATCACAATTAACATGGATTTCCTCAATCCACTTAGGGAAAAAGAAACTAAGATAGGGATCATTGAATAGAACATTCATCAAGGAACAACGCAACCTCTACTAGATCCCCCAGGAGCTGTCACTCGCCAACAAAGACACATTCTTGGTCTTGCTAAACCTACTGAGTCATTTCTTTTTAGTTGGGCCCCGAAAAGGGAAAAGGACACAATGGGATTGTTAAGGCCTATGAAACATCTTGATAAATATAGATGAGAGAAGATGATCCTGAGAAGGATGTGTTTCTTCAAAAGCTTTTAGAACAGAAGAATATCATTGATTATATCCTCTCTTAGCACCTTATAGAATGGTGCCCAGACTATAGTGATCCTTGGTATGATACTATCACCCCTCCATCAGGGGAGCAAGGGAAACCATTAGTTCTCCATGGAGAATTGGATACTGCTGATCCTGACAACCCTGCACATCACGACAATGAAGAGGCAAGAGTTTACTGAAAATGGACATGGTATACATCACCAAATCCACCCGAGCATCACGAGAATTTTATCCATGACCCATCTCTTCATGATATTCCTCCAGAAACTCAGATCACTCTTCAGGTTATTCCCACAGCTTCTCTACATGCCATCACTCCATTAGTTCCTTGATTTATTCCTCTAGCTGCTCCAAGAGCCACTGTTTTATCGTATCATGTTGAAGAATATGAAAATTCATTAGTGGTTAAAAATCCCCTCTAAGATAGGAACCACCACTAGTAAGATCCAATGGCTGATCTCATTTCCTTCCATGAGTGTCTTGAAACCTGGAAAGTGTTGATCAAACCTATTGCAAAGGAATATTTGGTATGGGTAGTTGATATTCCAACAACCCCTTATTTCAGGAACCCCACTTTCTCCCCCTTCAATGGAATGGGAAACCCAATATAGCATTTGTCCCACTTCATCTAAAGATGTGGACCCATGCCAGGAACTCCAGTGCAACAGGAATCCACCAAGCTCCGGTGTTTTGTACAGACATTGGTAGGACCTACATTCATATGGTATATCTAGATGGGACCATTGAAGACAATTTTTTTTTTATCATTTCTGATTCACTACTCAAAAGACTATTTTCTCCAACCTCTTCGAGTGAAAACAACAACTAGATGAATGAGTCACATACTTTATCACTAGATGGACCAATCAAAAATTAAATTTTTTTAAACATTTTTGTAGAAAAGTGAGAAACCACAAAAGTAAAATCTAATCCGAAGGTCATACAACACAAAAGAATATCATGAAGTTGTTGAAAACAAGAATAATGTTGTTATAACGTCATACTCAATATAATCCCCAATGAAGATCTTCAACCATCACACTCGGGTCATCCCAGATTAAGTCTTGAAAGCTGGTAGCTAGCTTTCCAATGTCTGGATATATTTTTCGACATTGATCTTCCATGCAAAGAAACCTTGTGCCAAAATAAAATCATGGTGGTTGATCCAGTCCATTTGTTCCTTACTAACATCCATTTTAACACCACTTTCAATTATTCTTTAGACCTCCTTTGTTGAGGAATTAAGATTGGTATTGTTTTCATTCATTTATTCATTATAATGAAGAATTAAGTCAAGATATTGAGTCTTCTCTTCTTCCTTCTTTCATGCAGCATCACCCTCCCTATAATTGTGGATGTCTCATCACTTAGCTTTAAGCATTCCACTTCTTAGGCCAGATCATTATAGATTTTAAGGTTTTGGTTTATAGTCTTGTTTCTTTTCCTTACTAGCTGATCTTGTTTTCATTGGATTAGGCAGCTGGGAGTAGTCCTTACTCCTTTTATATCCCTTCCATTTAGACACAATTCATTTTCCCGTGTCATGGTGCCCCTTCCGACCTTTTTTCCAAATTGGGATAGGATACAGACTCAGTAACTATTGTAGATGATGCGTGTGGGGAGTGTGAAGACTGAATTAGTCCCTCCCCCTCATCACTCAGAACATGCTATGTGGATTCCAAGATTTTTCAAAAAAGGCTTAATTCCTAGAGGAATCCTTACAATAGGATAAAAATGAACGTTTGTTTCCTCCCAAAGATCCTACAAGAAGAGTATCTAAGGACGAGACAACATCCATTTCATAGGTAGAATCCCTCAAGACACTATAATTTTTACTGATAGAGCCATGTCTACAGATTCCCCAAGGACAGAAGCCTCAAGTTCAGTATCACCTACCTCAGAATCTGCCGAAACCAACTCATCAACCACCACCACCAAAGAGAGAAAATAAATTTCCACATCTTCTTTAGGATCTAGCCCTCATTAGGGTCACACTCTGAGGATCTATTTCTTATACATAATAAACTAGACCTACTCATTAGGTCCCTGATTATTTCCAATGTGCCTTAAATTAAGGGATCCAGATGTTTCTGAAATGCATGATAACCCAAGAGGCTGATCTCACCTTGCACCCCAACTACAACCCCTATCACCAATTCCTTGGACATTCTCTTAAGTAGGGATATGTGTTCAAAGACTAGATCTTGGACCAAGTCAACAAAAATGTAGTCAGGTTAGGTCCTACCCTTACATAGGTGGCGTGTCTCTCTACAGAGCCGGATGGTGATAGCGTGGGTTAATGGAAGCAGATCTCTAGTTTGGTGTCTTGGATGTATGATAACTGGTTGGCCCGTAGGGTAGTCACTCACCCCCATGGCATCATTTATGCCTATTTGAATCAGCCCGATCATTTTAAAGATGTTATGCTTCCACCTACTACCACTTAGACAACTATATCTCATCCTTCATCATCACAGAAGATTATCTACCATCAGTGTAATGGAAGGCAAATCCCCCCACTAGTACCAAAGCTGTATTATTCTCTTTGGGAATTTATTCCTCCAGAGATGGTATTTTCTCCCCAAATTCCGCCCAGTGATGGAGGATTCCTCAATTGATGATCAAGAGTATGCCTTAGTGAACACCATCAAACATCCCAGGTTGATACCTTGATTTCTATGACAAATATTAGCTCCTAGAAGAATCCTTTTAGAAGGATATACAAGAACGCCTGTTGCCTCTCATAACTCTTAAAAGATTAAAATCTAAGGCTGAGACTACATCCATTTTATAGTTAGAGACCCCATGACACTAGAATTGTTATCGGTAGAGCTATGTCTAGAACCATGGTGTAGATAGGATCATTTACCCTAGACTGAGGCTCTGTATCTCCCACCTCAGAATCAACTAGTGTCACCCCATCAACCATAGACGCCAAGGAGAGATAATATATTTCTACCTCTTGTTTAGGCTCCAACCCCTCATCATAGCTAGGATAATAGGGTCCCTTTCCTTAACAAGAGTAACAAGAACTAGTCATTTGAATAAGCTTAGGTCCCTAGTTATTTCCAATGTTCCTTATATCTAGGGTTCATGATGTTTCTAGAATGAAAAATTCCTGAAGAGGATGATCTCACTGATCACCCTTACAACTTCCCAATCACCACTTCCTTCGAAATAATCTCTAGAATTGATATGTGTTCAAGGACTGGCTCTAGATCTATGTTGAAAACAATGTAGTTAGGTTGGATGCTACCCTAGAATAGGCAGCATGTGTCTCTGTAGAGCCGGACAATGATAGTGAGGGTGAATGAGAACATGTCTCTAGTCACAGATATCAGAAGTATGAGAACCGGTTAGCCTATATGGTACACGCTCAGGCCAACGATATCATTCGTTCCTAGTTGAATTAGCTAGATCCTTCTAAGGATGTAATGATTCATTCTACTATCGCTTATGCATCTATGTATCAGCCTCATTCTTCTTAGAATTTTAGTTTCTATCGGTGAAATGAATGTCAATTACCCCTAGTACCAAATTCATCTCGCACTCTCGGCAACTTCATGCCTCTAGATATGGGGGTTTCTCCCAGAATCTGTCTAGTGATGGAGGATTCCTGAAGTGATGATCAAGAGTATGCCTCAGTGAATACCATCGAACTAGTGAACCCTTACATGGTTCCCATTGATGAGTAATGACATACTAGTCCTCCTAATGTCCCCATTCAATGCCATAATCAATGTAGTTGTGGCTATGTGAACCATCAGAATGATCAGTACAGTGCCTCCAGCCAAGTTTTATATGCTACCAAGAATAAATAGCAGGCTCAACATAGACCTCAATATTTGTTTCCCTCTCATCATGTCTCGTTAGGTTTTCTCCCACCGCCGTTCTCACTACTCGATCATGAAGATCCACCTAAACCACTCTATACCCAAACATAATCATATTTGGAATGACCCCATCCATTTGATAGTCAACCAATGGCCTTTGTGTGTGGTTCATCTCTTTATCAACAAGATATCCCCAACACTAGACAAAATCAACTAGTTTGATATACAGTTCCTGTCATACCACCTATCAAAGGGTGATCTCATGCCAATAGAAATATGCACCTAGAATGGAAGTATTATGTGTTTAATCACATCAACGACATTCCTATGAAGCTCTCAATCCTTGATTTTCTCTCTTCCTATTAGAATATACATGCGAATACCTCAAATAAGCTTTAAAAAACCCCACCAATTTGAAAATGAGTTAGCAGAAACATATTTCTTCTATCCAAAGGAATATGAGTGAGAAAAATTCTCAGCCATAATATCATTCTTAGGAGAATAAGATGGTAATTTTGTATAGGGCCATATCTGTCCATTGTATATCACATACTTGTTTAATGGAATAGAAGTCCTCCACTATCTTGTCAACATAGTTTCCATGATCAATATCATCCCAAACCAGACACTCCATAAGTGAGAGCTAAATGAAGTATATTTGTGTCCCTATGACCTCAAAATTCTAGGTTATGATTGGACTGAATAGAGGATGTGTGGGAAGATCTGCCTAAAGACCTATTTTTGTGGCCTGATTGCTAACCCTGAATTTATAGTACTCTTACAGGACATCACCTAAAATGAATTTATGGGTAGGACCTGGATTCTTCTTCATGCAGAATTCCCCTCCTCGTTTCACCAATGCCTCATGTACTCCTATAATGGTCGAGTGGGTGTGATCTAGGGTGATGTGTCTCCCTTTGTCTCCTGTGAATCCTGCTACCTAGATGACGAATATTACAAGAGCAAGGAAAAAAGAATTAAACCAATGAGGTTAAGCACACTACCACAATGGATGATGCATTCATAGACTTGGATGATGCATTCATCATCCCGATTCACCAGTTAGAGTCCAAAACACTTGACTTGGAACACAACTTATTTTTCTAGGAGAAAAGGGGTAGACACATTCACAGGTACAAGGAATGTCCGAATATAACATCTTACTCATACCTGAATCAAGATCTAGTGATTATAGAACCCCTTACCCTTCTAAGGTATTAGGACATTCACCCCATGGAAATAATTATATTCCATACTTTCTTATTCCACTAGGACATGTTGAACCATATCAAGATGATGCACCAATACTACTTTCATATTATCAAGCATGGACCATTGGGTTGAAGGCATGATGCAATTCGGTCGACAACTTTCATCTCTATGGTATCATCATTTCTAGAGTATCATGATGAAGATTTAGCCAGTGCTTAGGCCAATACCATCATTCCCCCAGGGTCCACTAACATATAAGAATTACTTTATACTGATGATCCACTCATTTTAGATGATGATGAGTATTTGGAATACACTTCTCTGGCATTTGAAGATGGCATCTTTACCCCTGTTGATGAGTTGGTACAAGTGAATATAGATATCAAGGTAAACCCAAGGCCAACACTGATCAGCACAACAATGCCTGTTGAGGAACGACAAGAGTTTTTGGATTTCTTAATTCATCATCATGATTTATTTTCTTAGAGTTAAGTTGATATTCCTGTACTAGATCCCCAGGTCTCCATCCACTATCCTGGTCTCCCAGTAAGCCATCATGGGATCAAATAAACTCACATAAAGATGCACCCCTTTCACAATTCCATCATCGAAGTTGATGTTGATGAGCTCATCAAAGCCAAATTTGTCAAGGAATTTCAATACCCCAAATGGTTATCCAATATTGTTCCCGTTAGGAAGAAGAGTGGACCGATCAAAGTCTGCATCGACTTATGGGATCTCAACCATCATTTTCTAAAGGATGATTTCCGCTTACCATGACAGAGATGTTGATCGACTCCACTACTAGATTACAAGACCTCTCCTTCATGTTTGGTTATTATGGATATAATCAAATCCAAATATACCTTATGTATGAACAATACACTACCTTCAGGGCCCCACAGTGAACCTTTTACTATCAGGTAATGCCATTCTATTTGAAAAATGCAGAAATAACATATCAGTATGGTATGTTCGACATATTAAAGAATATACATGGTATGTTGGTGGAATTATATGTGGAATATTTAGTGCTCAATCCTCATCAGCGTTAGGACAATCTCCATGATCTTGAGACAATGTTTTACTTCCTCAGATCCTACCATCTGAATATGAACCCTTTGTGGTGGGACATTGGGGTTGCCTCTGGAAATTTCCTTATCATTGATGTTAGATATAGTGTAATTGAGATCGATCCAGATAAGATCAAGGATATTAGTTATATTCCTCCTATGAAAAACCTTTAATTACTCCAAGGTTTCCAGGGCCACATAGCCTACATAAGAAGATTCATTTCAAATCTGACAAAAAATTGTAACCCCTTTCCCTGAATCAGAAAAAAGATATTGCATCTATCATTGGGATGAAGTGTGATAGAACTATGTTGAGGAGATCAAGAAATATCTTCTACAACCTCCGGTTCTGATTCCACTCATATCTGGAAAGACGCTGGTCCTCTATGTGATCACCAAAGAATGATCCCTCGACACCCTTCTCACTCATAATAAAAATGATGGGACAAAGTGAATTTTGTACTGTATCTACCGCATTCTCCTTGACAATGAGACCAGGTATAACTCTATTGAGAAAAGATGACTCACACTAGTTTTTTTCAGTTTAGAAGTCGAGGAATTAATTGTAGAATCAAGATATACAACTGGTGTACCGCATCATTCCATTAAAGTATATTTCAAACTAACCCATGTTGATATTTCATTTTGATCGGTGGGAAGTGATCCTTTAGTAGTTATACATCAGGTTCATTCCACCAAAAGCATTCATGGTTCATGCACTAGAAAATTTTCTAGTCTCCCATCCAACCCTCGTGGAGTAGTCTTTGAATATTGATTTTCTAGAAGAGGCCATACTCTCAGTGGATCAATCCATGCCATGTTGGCAGATGCACTCCTATGGGGCCTCACATAGCCCCACTGGTAGATGAATCAATGATTCAGACTCAACCGAGTTTTTTTGGGTATACTCTTCCCCATTCCTACATATGTTTTTTCCCCTATTCATTATTATTGTTAGAAGGTTGCACCAAAAAAGTGGTGGAGTATTAGGATCTGATAACTGGTCTCAGGATGGCCCTCATGATAGATGTTCCCCACCTACATGCGAAAGGGAATGTCTAAGATGGTAATCAAGTGGATCATTGGTGACCAAGTCGTTAGGAAGACATAACTCTTTCCCCTATTAGAACGCACTCTCCATATGATGGCTTGACTCCCCTCTTGGCCAGAAATCACTCAATTTCCTTGTCCAAGAAATGATCAAGCCGATGGCTTGTTCAACCTTTTTGCACCTCTCGACGATCCTGACATGGATGATTTGATTTTCCATGTTGCATGTTGAAGGGTCATCGCTCCCATCACTGTAGACGTTGATGATAGTCAGTATGTAAGACATCATACCACCGATTATACCGCACTAGGACCTCTAGGTCTCACTTCTATAGAAGATGATACCCCTGATTAGAAGAAGTCTTTTGTTGAGTACCTCTAATATTTAAATCCCCATATAGACAGAGCTGAACGTGAGTTAATATGTTGGCATGTAGTGTAGTTCACCTTTTAGTGTGGTCCCAACATTTAGTAGATCCTCTAAAAATGTGGGTTTTATGGATTTCACCAAAGTTGTAACCAAAGATAATAGATTCTCCAGGTTATGTGGGAAGTTCATGATGGTTCCTGGGTATCTCATTAGGTTGGGTAAGAAATATCCCACTAGATTTAAAGGTTGGGTTATTTCTTGTCCAATATGGTTCATGATTGTATCGTGTTTTCCAAGAGGTTCCAAACTTTTCATATCCAGGAAAATTTTGTGCCTAGACCACCAAAGACCCTACATAATACCAAGTACTCTTGCCTATTTTTGGTTTAGGGACTCAATGTCGTGGGACCATATCCACCAGAAATAACTCACCAGTTCATGTTCATTCTGACTGCCACATATTTATTCTCTAAGTGGAAAGTAGTGATTCTGCTCAAGGAAATCATGGCCCATTCCATTGTTGATTTCATGAGCTCTAATATATTTCATCAATTTAGAGTCCATCATGCCACCATCACAAATAACAGAACCAATTTATGAGATTATAACCTGACGAAATTATACACCAAGTAAAACATATGGTTCAAACTTATTTCTCACTACCATGCACAAGAAAATGGGTAGATCGAGGCATTCAACAAAACCATCACTAGTATTTTACCAGAGATGGTGGGTCAGAAAAAGAAGAGATGGAAAGACAAGATCCCCAATAATATATGGGCTTACTAGACGATAGCTCAAAATTACAACCAGGTGACCCCATATTCCCTGGTGTACAAAACTGAAGTAGTCCTACCCATCGAGATTCAGTTTCCATCAATCTGTACCACCATTTATGATAAGCATACATCAGGTCAGCTAACAGATGCTTATCTAGATGAACAACATGCTCTCAATGGGCTGGAGAGGCACCAAAATAAGATATCTAGAGATTTCAATAAGAATGTTCCCCTATTTTTTCCCATCAGGGTGACACAATATTGGACCTAAGAACGTCAATGATACACGACAAGAAGCCACCAAAGATAAAGACTAAATGGAAGTTACCTTAAAAAATTCACATGGTTTACCCTATTAGTTTATACTATTTGATCACCACAGATGGAGAGAGGATCAATCCCCCAACTAATGCCAAGTTTCTCAAGGTGTACATGTCACGAGTGAGTTTTCTTCCTACTTCATGATAAAATACAAACTACAAAAATAGCCCATTACAGTCTGAACTCTATGAGCTTAAACTAATATCTATTTATTCCATCATGATGTTAAACTGAAAGTGTGTCCCTCAGGACATTAAACTACAAGAACCCTTTTTCATGTCACAAAGACGTTAAATTAATAGATTTATCTATGTCCATACAACATAATGTTAAACTACACATCATTCGATAAATATGTTAGGATTTATGCTTACCTTCGTATGATACGTAGGAACACCCATACATTTTTTATTTATGTCTAGACCAATATTTATAGGATCCTCCAATCATTTTTACCCTTGGCCTAAGTTCATTACTCGGAGCACATGGTGTGATATGAGACCTTTTTGGTCCTCATTCACATCAGATTTACAATATCGGCTCCATGTGCCTATATAAGGGATTTTTCATTATAGGATCCTTAATGCATGATGTTGAAATGGAGGGTATTCAAGAACTATGTTTGGCTTTATTCCCATCCTTATGGGATACATAGTAATGTCAATGCATCTTTTCCCCAGGTCTAGCTATAGGTTCCTCTAACTTTCCATCCTTTTTTCCCTCACCTTATAGTCTGAGTTCTACGACCTTAAACTAAGATCTATTCTACCCCACACAATGTTAAACTACTATTTCCTACCTGTAATACATTATACTATATGGAATTCATGGTCCTTTTGCATGAAATTAAAATTAAAGTGCCCCTTTGTCCTGAACGACACCAAAACTGACCCATCCCACATGATGATAAACTATTCCTTCATCCTTAAAAAAGATGACAAACTAAATTGCATTGAAGAACTACATTTTTCTTGATTACTCCCTTCCCAAGATATATAGTAACACTTATAAATTTTTTCTTTGGGTACCACCCTAGGTTTACTAATATTATCCTTCCTTTCAGCCCCTTAGACTGAATTATTTCATAGGACTGTATGGTGTGCTGTAGATCTCCACGGTCCTCATTCCCATCAGTTTTATATTACCACACCACACACATCCTATTTGGGATAACATTAAATTAACAATGTTCTAAACACACGATGGTTGACAAAGTTAAAACCCATTTCCTTACCACATGAAATTAAACTACACAGAACTTCAAGAACTATGTGTGGATTGATTCCCATCCTTATGGAACATGTGGGAATTCTCAAACATTTTGTCTTTGGGACTAGCCCCAGGTTCCTCAACCTATTTTTTCTCTTTCTTCTACTCATCCTCTCAAGTAATCTTCCCTTAATAGAATCTCATGCCCTCTAATATTCCCTATTAACATGGTTGGGTGCGTCGTGATGTGGGACTTAGAGTGTTGAATTCTGCTTGGATATTCTATCATTCCATATCCATCTCTCACATATTCCATTATTAACATCTCCATCATCTTAAATGTATGAAGGGACTAGATAATTCTATGGATGAATAGCCTTATGGATCGCCTACCATCCTTGTATACCATTCCAAATGATTTCAAACAACATTTTTAGACATGTTCCATATTTTGAATACAGTTAGTGGTCGACCCTCGGGTGTTTTTTCTTATCCCAAGTTATACCATATGAATACTATGTCTTTTATATGGTCAACAGTTATCCATCATAGTTATTCCAACCCCATTGTGACCCAAATATGAGGCTCTATGATTCAAATCCTTTCCCACATACTTATGTCCAAGCATAACATCCAAACTCACTATGTTATCCCTCTATGCACCTTTTCTCGTTGAGTGGGCATACTAGCATCATAAGTTCATCCTTGAATATGCACTTATATTCCCCTGCAATGTGATTCTGTGAGTCATAGATATTTTTTCCTCCCCATTTATTCTATACAGATCATTGGTTGTGTGGGGTTAGGGATCTTGGTAAGTTTTATACCTGCTTGGAAGAATCATACCATCCTACCGTCCAAACTCTATGACCTTAAACTAAGCGTTTGAAAACTACATGAGTGTAATCATCATGAATTTAAATTTTATGTGTGTTCCATTAGGAGATTGTGGTGTGGTGTGGATCCCTTTGGTCCCCATTCACATCGGGCTGCCTCATGGTGCCGTATTACATGCTCCCACTTTGAAAGGCTCGCCATAGGGTCTACATTCTCTGAATGTAAAATAATATCATCAGCTTCCCTGTTTCATGATGATAAACTGAAAAATAAACCTCATCCTTATCATATAAAATTAAACTAATAATTCTTCTTCCAGGCTGTAAGATGATAAACCACAAAGAACTATGATTTATTCACAAGACAAAACATTTTCCATTTGGCACGAGCCATCTTCCACAACATATTTAAGAACTATGTGTGGATTTTTTCCCATATTTACAGGTTACCTAGTGACACCCAAATATTGTTCCCCCGAGTTCATAAATAGGGTCATGAACCTTTTCACCCCTTTCTTCGTCAATGTTTTCTCCTCAAAAATGTGTGGTGTTATGATATCCCTTTAGTCTTCACTCACATTAGGCGGCCTTATAGAATGACACTACACATATCTACCTCTTATGGTCAAAACTATATGATTCCAAAATAATATTTTTAGTGTCCCAGTTCGCACAATGGTAATTTTGATATCAACCATGATTTTCATCATTTGAAAGGATGGTTCCCACATTTGGAAATATCCATTTTCCGTTCAATCTCTAATACTATATATAGCTTCATTACCTTCCTTTTGAGATATGTAAGTACACCAAGAACTTTCGTATATAGTCTAGATGCAATGACTTTCATATTTCCAACATCTTAGGTTGGGTTTTTCCCATATATTCATGGTGTGGTTGAGGCCTATGTGGTCCTCATTCATGTCGGATTTACAACAACCACACCATGTACCTCCCTTGAGAATGGACATGGTCTCACCTACGAATACATTCTGTCATCATTCCAATGCTTCCGAAATACCTTTATTTGTGACTTCCATATCTTTCATGTCTTATGATACACCTTAATGGTATAGATTCTTGACCTCATGGCTCACCTACCATCCTGGGATAACATCCTAGAAGATTTTGAATGAGACTTTGAGATATGTCTCGCATTTCGAATATGGTTAGTGATCAACCGTCATTTTTTGTTCCTATCCCATGTTATACAATATGGATGTTGTATTTTTAATATGTTCAATAGTTATCCTCCATTTTTAAGCTACCCCTATTGTATCCCAAATACCAGATGTTGTGATTCAATTTTTCCCGACACTCTTTTCTTAGGGGTATCCAACACCCCTGGTGTTATTCCTCCAGGGATTCACATGTGTCGAGTAGCAATGTTTTCTAGGTTGGTATTTTTACTCTTGATATTTCTTTTTCACTGTTTTACACTCTCATTTAATTGGGAAATTAAGACATTAATCATTATTTCCCACACCAAGCATGGATCAGATGGGATTAGAAGTTTGGGTAGGGTCATACCAATATAGAATTTTTCAAAACCCTATGGCATTCTATCTATAAAATTAAACTAAAATCTATTTAATATGATTATATAATGTTAAATTACTCTGATTAAACCCCCATGAAGTTAAACAGTTCCATCCTTACCATATGAAGTTAGAATGTATGTGTTGGTCCTTTCAAATGACGCTAAACTGTGGCATCATCGTCCTATCCACATGAAGAAAAATGGAACAACAATGTGGTGTTCTAACGTGAGAGGGAATCAAATTTTTCACTTCTCACCACCATTCCTCTTTTTAAGACCTACACAAGGCATGATTCCCATCCTGACACCCATATTTTTCATCCTGGGCTTATCACTAAAAAAGCACAGATCAACAAAAAAAGAACAAATAAGAAATTTCAAATGTCTATTCTCTATCCAAGAACTACTTATGGATTGATTCCATTTATTTTGGGATATGTAGAGATACTTGGATCATCGATATCGATTCCAACCACAACATTATTACCCTTTTTAATGCCAATCCACTGATGTCCTTACCACATGAAATTAAACTGAACGACATTTGAGAAATATGTGCAGATTGATTCCACATATTACAGGAAATATAGTGACACCCAGACACTTGGTTTATGGGATCAGACACAAACTCTATAGTGCAAAATCTATGACCATAAACTAGGATCCCTATTGTCTAAACTCTATGAACATAAACTAAGAGATATTTTCCTCGACACATGACATTAAACTACAATCCTATATCAAACAAATTTAGGATTCACCATGGTAATTATGGGATGATTCTTTTTCCTCTCTAGAGTGACTTTCCCCCACCAGTCTTGGTTTCTCACAACATTGTGTTTCCAAAACTACATACAACTTGATGCCCATATTTATGTGATACATAGTTATGCTAGATAATTTTCTCTCATCCATGGCCTCAAGATCACTAACCTTCCTATCTCATTAGCCCCATTTACAGTACACATCATGTATTCCTTCTTACAGTATGTTACATTGTGTTTGTATGGTGCACAAGACTCTTTTTGATCATTCATGTTAAGTTTACCTCCTCCATTCCATGTGAATGTTCTAGGAACAAACGTAATATTCCTTACCGCACAACATTAAACTATTGGACATGGTCCAAGTAATATGACCATAAACTATGTGCGATGTCCTAATCACATGATGTCAAACTATATGAAATTACTTGATCACATGGCATTAAACTTTTCCATGCATCACACTCATCGTACAACTTTAAACTATGTATTCATCATCTACACTTGCATGACATGAATCTGCAATGCATCTAAGGCCATCACATAAGGGGTTATCTCCCGCAGTGTAGGTCAACCACCACTTTTATCTTGTCTTTATCAGTAGTTCAAAAATCCGAGAAGATGATCCTCCTATAAGACAAGTTTTATCATCATTCATACCAATGCACTCACACCAATGCGCTTTTTTTAGAGTTATATAATTTCAAGAGTATGGGAATCCTTTCTAACATTCCATCCGTCCACCTCCACACAATGCATTCCCATTATTTAGTTCCTCACCCTCTTTCATGTCTAAAGGAAATCCCTAATGGCCGAGTCCCATGCCTTCATGGATAACCAATCATTATGGTCCAACCTTCTATAAGACATAAGATGACATTCCGATATTGGCCTCTTGTTTTAGAATTTTCTCAACAATTAGCTCTAATTTGTTTTCCCCCATTTTAGAGTAGTGGTATAGGTATTGTATTTTTAATATTTCTAGTGGGCATCCCATATCATGAATCCCCCAACAACGTGTTCCAAATATTGGGTGTCGTGATTCTCAATTTCCATTCCCCTTTTGTTTAGATTTATTCCAACACCCATGGAATTATCCCACTCATGTACTATAGCACATTAGGAAAGGAATGTTGGTTGTTTCTAGGATTCTATTATCTAGTAAAAGTTTCCCCTATCATCATTAATACTCTGTGTGGTTAGTAAAAAAATGAATACCCTGAGTGATTGATGATTCTATAGTGATCTCCTATCTAAAGTGGGATAATTATAGAGTTCTTCCTTATTTCTCACAATCGATATATCCCATGTGATCTTAGGAATTGATCATTAAATGTTTCATAGATTTGATAGAGATTCATTAATCAAAGAAAGTAACAATATACCCATGAATATTGTTTAAATAATAAGGAATGTACAAAAATTAAGTTACATGAGTTTTGCTAAAACATGTCCCTCATTGATCAACTCCATCAATTGAATACTACAATTCTGCTACCAGCTAGCATGTAGCTTCCAGAGTTTCCTGCCATATCCGGAGTTCCCTTTCCTCATCAAAAATTAGTGAGTAAATATCATTTTTACTGATTTAAATTTGATTCCACTCAGCATGGATTTTATCCATAAGAAGGCTCACCTATGGTAGTTACTATTGGACTTCTGTTAGTTGGAATATTAGTTACTCAAAGACCTCATTCTGCTTCACGATGAATGTAAAACCTTCTGTCATATTCTCATTGAGGAATTGGATCACCTAATCAACCTATTGTAGATTCTGAATGTTCTTAGATTTCATCTTACACCATGAATCTTCCATGTTCTAACTACTCACCCGCATATTCTCATGAAGAATGTCTCGTATTGAAATGTGAAAATTTTACACATTATCCCATCCAACACATAGATCACACTACAAAAGGAGGAGATATCCCATATAGATTATCCACTCAGATTCTAAAACCTTACCGAGGAAGTGTTTGATTAGTTTCCATGCTCAGAAACAAGTCTTCTGACAAAACAATGTTCTGTTAGAATTTGAATCATCCAACTTCATAGGATCAAATGGTTCATACTCAAGAAATGCATCCAGGAGCTCAATAGTAGGATCCTCCTCTGGTATCACATTAGAAGAGTCAAACTCTAGGTTGTCCAGCTGGTCCTCATTACTTGATTTTATCACAATGATACTGGACGACCCATCTCTAGGTTCTGTCCCACTAGTGGTGTCACCAAATTAATCACTCATATGGAACCTTGTCCTGACCAGCTTGGGTAATTGGTTCCATATGGACTGACATTCCTCTCAGGAAAGGGGCATGTGGTCCTCTGATAATCCATCCCAACAGGATTCCCATCACTCTGAGAACTATTCAAAAGAGGATCGTATATGTCATTTTGATTAAGAAAACAACCGTTATGGATATAAAATGTGTGAATATTATGATGGTCGAGTGATGGATTCCCATGATCTTGCCTATGTCTTGTTATCACTAGGATTCCAGGGTGTGGCCACCTATATATGATTGTGGGTCCCAAGGATTCTGAGGACACCACCCTTGCCTCCCCAACACTACTGGACTCTTCAAAAATTATTTCAATGGATGTGATTCCTGAGGATTGGTTCCCCACACCCTTCGCCATGCCTCTATCCCTATCAGTAGGAAAACTCTATAAATTATACTCATTTATAGGTAGTTTTTATTTGAGAAGCCTATTTGTAGTAAGGAAGATTATGTCACATAGGGGATGAGTTAGAGTTTACATCACGAGTCTATGAAAATACACCCAGAGAGGTTTCATCTAAGTCCATGGTTTCTCCTTCTTCTATATAAGATCCCCTAGAATATATTTCCTGGTCATACTTATGAGGGTTATCCTCAATAAAATATTCCCCCCATGATCCATCCGAGTTTTCAAACATGGGGAAGTGCTCTTCCAACTGATCCGCTGAAAACATCGGGGGGGGGGGGGGGGGACATGTTCAGCAGAACCCTCACTTGATTCTTCATAGGAAACATGGTAACACAATAGTTAACTATTTCCTTTAATTCAATCAAAAATTTTCTCTATATGGATAGGGTTTTCTTGAAGATGCTTTTACAGAGCTGATTTCTCCCAGCTTCATTCCAAACCTGTTTAAGTTCTTCCACATGCCATCAATGTTAATGCCCTATTTTTATATGTCACAATATTTCTAGGAGTTTATATGGAATACATCATGGGTAAGTTCCCCCCAATGTTTTTTTCCTAGGACCATGTGGAGGTGTCTTGTGGAATCCCCTTGATGATTCCCCTATCTATCGTGTCCTCCCGGTTAGAGCCATTGGGGATGACAGCGTTGCCTCCATTTCTTCTCCACCTAAAGTTAGTGTCAGTTCATGGTTTTATTCCCATTATTTAGTGTCCTCATCACCATTATATGTGAAAGTACTGGCCTCCTAACATACCCTTGATTCTTCTCGACTTCATCTCTGATGAATGGGGACCAGTGCTTTACTGGCCCAGATTGTTGGATGATTTAGTGTATCACCTAGATAAAAAACTTCTGATCTTTGTAGATACTCATGAATGAGACCAAATGCAGTGATGGGTGGTGGTAGATCATTACACATCTTCCTATCCTCCAGAGTGAACATAATCTAAAGATACCTAGTCATGTATTGGGTGTCCTCATGACCCACCCCCAGATACACCTTCGGAATCAGCATCTGCATGCATTTGAACTGTCTTGCTAATCAGTGTGGGGTATATGAATCATATATTGGTTCATAGTCCACAAAAACCACCAACTCTATACTTATAAAGGACATTATATATTACTGCTTCTCTCGGGTGTTTGTTCTATCATTAGTAAATGATCTTGTTGGAAGAGGGAATGTATGATTGATGAATTGGTCTGCACACCCTATATTTTTCAGCGCGAACATTAGACCGAGTATAAGAGGAAGGATCCATGAAATGTTTAGAGTTTCCAATCGGAATCATGGACTTGGAGGAGAGATGGTACTGAGAAATTCGTAAAACCCCCTTGTTCGTTGTGACCCAGCTATACAAGAAATGGAATGGTATTCATAGGTGAAACAATTTTTTCCACATACTGATGAGCCAAAGTAACTTGTACAACTTTTCCCACACCAGGATCCCTTTATTGATGTGTTCACTAGAGGGGATCATCACCACTACGATGAATATGGTTAGTTTTTCCCAAATGTGGTAATACCTAACTAGAAACATCCAACTGTAGATGAGTTCCGAGATGAATTTGGAAACCCAGACAATTGACTATGGCTACTATTTGATACTATATCCCTAAATTTTCCATTTGATATACTCTAAGATCCACTGGTAGGACCCGTCCCATCCTTGCTGATATCCCTTTGGACACGAGTGGGGCATTTTTGGTAGTTTTTTCACTGTAATGATAAAAAATTATCTGAATCATTTCTTGATATAGTCATCCCTAGTGTTCTTTTTATCATTGTTTGATTCAGGCACCGGGTTCAGCGCTGAGTTCGCTAGAGGTGGAATCTATTCTGAATCCTCACAAGAATTCTCAGATATGATGAATTATTCATACATTTCTCATAGAATCTGGGCACATGACATATTGGAGAGGTCACAAAGGCTGATTTCAAACTCACCATGATACAGATGGTACATGTTGGTATCTGGATACCACTAGCTTAGCAACTCTAGTATGATTTCCTATATAAGAGATACATGTAATTGAGAATCCAATACTTCTTAATACAAGCCAACTCCTATAAAAACCATTTCAAATTAAATTCAATTCATGAACACCTAGTAGGCCCAGGTCCACTCCTCCAGGAAGTTGCTGCCCTGGCACAGATTCCAGCCATCTGTCCACCCCTTCTATGGGTTCCTGAGCCATACCTTGATGATTGTTTTTTACTATGGTTGGGATAATTATTTCTCCAATGCCATCTCATAAATGTTTTTGGGATGATTGTAGAGATAGTGAACTATTATAGGGGTATAGTTCATCCTGATATGAATGTCAATATCTTGGTACTACAGATGTTTCTCTACTGTGCCCTTAAACTAATAGAATGGCTCATTTTCACCTTCCTCTGGAATGAAGATGTCATCTAGAAAGACAAATCCATATAATGACAACCTATTTCACAATGGATAGTCCTTTTTAGATTTTGATATTATTTTCATCAATTATTCATGGTTGGAGTGTCTCGAAAAATATTCCCTAATCAGTATGTTGTTTGCCATTTCTTACCTTTGGGAAGCATCATCAAAAACCTTCTGAGTAACCTCCTCAACAACCATCAGTGAGGGAATGAGAGAATTTTTTGAGTGAGTTTGTGGAGGTAGATCATGATGATTATTGAAGCTCCTTTTCGTTACAAATTATAATGAATGAAGAAGGGGAATACCTTAGTATAAAGAGATTCATACTTTGAAAAAAACATCAATAATTGACAAAGGCATGAACAAGGATTCCATTAATTAAGGTCCGTGAAAGTTTCATCATGGTCGCGCATGTATACCTGCGCGCCATATATTGGGTGCACTGGTGACTTGAGCGCCCTATTTGATTTTCACCAAAGGTCTTCAGTAGCCTATAAATACCCCTTGTGGGACCCCCATATTGGGGACGAAAAATTCCAAAAGTCAGATTTGAGATCCCAGAGCCCTAGTCTCTTCTTGAAGTCTTACAAACACTTCTTAGGTAATTTCAAACCTAGAATTGAAGATCTAAAGAGTGGGAACAAGGACTATGTTTTTAAATTCACCAAAACTTGTACGCCTAAGGGTCTAACCCTTAAGTGAAAATGGCCACATTTGCATGCCGCATTATCCCTTCTACAGAACCTACGATCCATTCAGTTGGAAGTATTTAGGGGTAATACTAAGGGCTTGAGCCAAACCTCGCACAAGTATTACCCTATGGATTGATTGGTGCGCAAGTACCCAAGTGCCGCGCAGGTATACCTGCACGACCAGGACTTGCGCTCCCCACCAAGACTTGCACGCCTACCACCTTTTGGGTGTCTTTCCTACCTATTCACCTCTTTACATCAAATCCATCTATCCTCTTCAAAATTTAGCCGTCAAAACACTCTTCAAATCCATTTTTGGTGTGGTTCTTTTGTTGGATTTCTTATCTGAAAATAATTCCGTGGAACATCTCTCAAAACCTAGTGATTTACAAATCTTTATGTCACTAAGGTTAGATATTTCATTCATTCATCCTCATCATTTAAGATGAGAAGTTCCCTTAATATGGGCATCCTCCTTAGGAGTATGTCCCAAGTTACCTAATTTGGGCCTCCTTCTCTGGAGTAAGTCCCAATCATAATTCCCCTTAATTTGGGCATCCTCTGCCGGAGTAAGCCCCAATCTCAAGTTCCCAAATATGGGAATCCTCCTCAGGAGTAAGCCACAAATTCTCAAATCCCTATAACATGGGCCTCCTTATCAGGAATAAACCCCAGTCATAATTTATCTTAACCAGTCTTATTCTCTTTTTGATATTGGCTTCCTTCTCCAGAATAAAACCCAATCATAATCTCCATTTAATTTAGGCCTCCTTCTTAGGATTAATCCCTATGTTAAGTATCCAAATATCCATAAAGTACATATACATTTATGTTCCTTGTTCCCGGGAGTATTCCCTGAAGTAAGTCCCAATCTCCATCTTTCTGGGCAGTCATACGTATGTAAGCCCTACATCATTCCTTGCGACTGCATCTTTTGTGGTACAAATCGTTTGGTTTAATGATACCTCTTGTTTCTCACACCGAGCATGACTCACGTGAGCATAGAGTGTAAAAGTAACCGTGACATATCTCTTCAGGTCGTTAATCATACATAATCCCAACAGTTCTTAACCGAACTACGTGGACTTTGATCTCTACCTTAAAAGTGGTGTACATAGGAATCCTTTCTAAGGTTCAAGCCTATCATCCATTAATTCTCATATGTCCCATATGACGTTAAACTCTATCTTAATTCCAGAACAACGTGGTTTCTGATTCCTTTTCTAAACATGGATACATATGTAGCCCATCTGTGGGCACGATCCCAACTTTGAAATAATCCATGTCCTTCTGAACGAAAATAAACTTCAAGTGCCCTACTGAGTGGCTTTAAAACCAGTATCATTATCATAATGACCAAGATATCTTTATATAATGTGTTGAAGGATAACATTGACTAAGAATCTCTACCAAATACACGAACATAACTTAAATCTATGAAGAGAATCCCACAGTAGACAATAATTCCCCCCAAAAAGTTGTGATGAGTCCGACCTCCCATCCTCTCGACCAATGAAAATTATTAAGCCTCATCGGTCCACAACTAATGAGCACCTACCATTGGAATGTAGGTCCAAATGGATACAGAATCATTGGATGTTTCCTGTTCTATGAACAAACCTGTTAGAAACCGATTGGAATGTTTGAACCTTAAGAAAACAAGGTCATCACCATTTCTAAAGGAAACAAAAAATGGTGAAACCGACTTGAATCCTTAACCAAGATAAATGATGTTTTACTTATTTGTTATGCCCCTGTTTAACTTAATGTGAGGGCCAACAAAGCAATCAAAAAAATATGTGCTCATACAAAAGATGTAGTGGCCAAACATATCTCTATTATGTCTGTTATATCAAACAAGCACTCATTTTCAAGATCTCTCTGCTTTAGAGAAATGGCTTCTCTAAAGTTCACACCTGTGAATACCTCTACTGTGAATACCTCTACTGCTACTCCTGCTTGATCTTCATCCACTCTGAGGAAGAAATCACCTACTCAACATCTTCAATTCTGGGTATCAAATGCACTGGTTAAGGAATACCATCAAAACGGTACCATTCTAACTCTGGAGGACACCTTACAAGCCCTCTAAGTCAATAACTCACCCTGGTTGTCCGGACAACGATGACCTACGATCAAGAAACAGGCGGGGCTAACCACCATCTCCAACCATTTCGGATCATTATCCCCATAACGCAACAACCAGTCCCTCCCATTTTATGAGGAGGTGAATGATAAGGTCACTCAAGGCCTTAATTAAAAGAGACATGAGTCCTTCCCAAGGGCTCCCATCAAAAATCGCCACCAAACACGTGCGACAGTGCACCCTCAACATGATGAGGGTATCGCCTTTAGGGATTCAGCTCAGGTTCCTCAGACCCGAGCACACGAGACGAACTGCCAGAGGCAAAATCTAGTCAACAGGGAGCAGGTTCTTACTTCTTCCCCCTCCAGAGAAGTCCATCAAGCCAACTTGATGGCAAACAATAAGCAGACACATACACCCATCCATTCTAATTCTGCTGTCCATCTGACTCGTCTGGAAGCAACCCACCAATCCCATTAGGAAATTCCAGCAGTGTATTATAGGCAGGCATATACACTTGTTTATAATTAATCAGCCAGTCAGCAGGCTCGTCTGACTGCACCCAAAGAATGTCGCCAATTTAATATGGTGGAAACTGATAAGTAGGCACATAAACCTATTTACAGTCAACAATTCTGTCAGCAGTCTCATCTACCTGTATTGAAGGAAATTCATCAACCATACTTGAAGAATAATACACAGCAGGAACATACACCTGCCAATGTTAATCAAGCCTTCCAATAGTCTCATTTGGTAGCATGAAGATAAGTCAGTCGGAAAGCCCTGACCACAAAATTGGAGCAGACTCAACTCTCTGCCCCCACACATGAGTACTGCCAGAATTCACTGACAGGAAAAGGAGTACAGGAGTAGGAACACACACCTAATCCAAGCACAGAATGGATGTATATTCCCGTTCTGGCAGCTGAAAACACCAATCACATTTTGATGATGGTGAAAGAGCAGAAGCAAATCCCTTCTCATATTATGGATGCCTGCCAGAATGTTATAATAGCTTCAGCAGCATCACAAGGAATGAAATGAATATCTTTCCCTACCAGTAGAGTGACGCATCAATAGATCACTTCAGAACAGATTCACACCTCTATTCTAATCCAAGAGGGTTTTGGGGCATACTCCCACATATCATACGTACAATAAAGTCAGGCACATGAACCTGATTTGAATGAAGATAATCAGCCTAACCTGACTATTTCCCTTGATCAGGAACATACACCTTCCCATAATAACAACTTTCGTCAAAAAGTGGTTCCTAAAGTTAGTAATAAAGCATCTAAGAAGAAGACCCATTCAAAACAGTCAAGAAATCAAAAGACAATTTTTAATAAGGCCTTGCTCAATTCTGGAGTTATTGAAGCCCTCAGATAATTACCTGTTGGAACTCCAGATTCTACTCTCTCATATCCCAATAGTGGGAACAATAATTCCAAAGGTCTGCATCAGACACTTCCTCATGAAGGCTTGCTTCATGACAGTTCGGTCGATCTCGAAGTACCATCTTCAGATGAGAGTCACGATAACCCTATGTGTGTCCAGAAGATCAAGGAGAAAATTGTATCATCTTTTGTTCTAACCCACCATGGTGGTCCTCCCCATGATGATGAATTTAGCTGCAAAAGTCCTCTCCGCAGTAGTAATTCGCATTTCCTGGAAATTCTTTCAAAGGAAAATGAAGTAATGAGAAATCCATCTTATATTGCGGCACTTAAAAATGTGAAGCAAGTCATGTCTGATGCTTTACCGATAGCAGGTCAAATACTTTCTCAACCCGAAGATAGCCCGGGGTGTAGGTCATTCTCCGAACCACCCCTGAGTCATGCATCTTCTAATTTGGTAAATGAAGTCTCTACCAATTTTTTTTGAATCTTATAATGTAGCAAATAAGCACCAGCTTTGGTCTAAACAGGTAGAATAATCTTCATCAAATGATAAAGAAAAAATGATGAATATGAGAAAACAACTGATGAAAGGTGAAGTACAAGTCATGTTTTTTCCTTTGGCTTACTCTCAGTATGACATTCCACAAATTTTGATGGAATATTTTTTTCACAATATTCATCTCAACATGTGGAAATTTTTTTGTCAATTGGAAAAGAAAATATTATCTTATGATGAATATAAAAGTCATGTCAAGATAATTGAAGGGTTAAAACACCAAATTGATTTGGCATCTCTCTTAGTTTCTTGATATCTGATGGCTGAATAGAAAAGATATCCCTTCAGCGTTCATTCCTTGGCGCACTAAATAGGTTGTGCCATTTAATTTCCAATGCCCAATATAGTATTCATATCATGGGATGGGGTGTTCATGGAGCATTTTATTTCACTGTACTCTTCAGCCAACAAGGCCTTCCAAAAATGGTCTCATGCAATGTTATTACCCACAGCCGGCCACAACCAACTGGTTTTTTGTGTAATCAGATACTTGCTCAGGAACATGCCTCAACTAGTTCTTCCCAGAATTAGGAATATAGAGAACACAGTGTCAAATTAATCTTGCATCAAGCAAATGATAATATCAAACAAGCTTCTCGTTTAGAGCGTGCACATCATCAAGTGATAGAATTGTCAGAAATTATCCAATGGTCATTTGTGTCAGGTGATTTGAGTGGATGTAGGTAGATGCATCTATCCAATTTCCAGACTAAATTCTGCAATATCAGAAGAGATTTTAAGAAAGTATCAGATGTAGCTGTTCAAGGACCGCCCCATCTTTCCATACTAGGGACTCTTTTAACCCAGCCCTTAGAATCAGCAAATAGGTTTCAAGGAGTTGAGAAGGAACAACCCAATTCACCAGACTGGGGACTTTTTCAAATCCTCAATCCCTTCCTCAGTAGAAGTCGGTCTTCTCTCGATTAGGGAAGAAGACATAAGTGGAATGAAGAGCCGAATTATCTGGATATTCCCTACAAATTACGGTTCGTCAAGAAGTTCCTGAGGGGTCAACTCAACAAAAGCCAATGTCTCATTAGGGACATGGAAGAAGACAATATCACAGAAATGCTGATATAAGAGATTCAATTCTTTATGCATCAATAAATGTTATCAATGCCACTATTTTTGATCCTCCAGAACATGAGGCTCACTCAGAGGGATCAAATGAGGAAGTTCCTGCTCAAGGGGATGTGCACATAGAGGAAAATAAAGAAGGTGTGCATACAAGAAATCCAAGGCTTACCCAGAATCTAGGTATTCCTTCAAATAACCAACTTCCCCCTCTCCGAAAGGTGTACAACAAGGGGAAAGTAAAGAATAAGGTTACATTTCATTCTTTCTATGGATAATTCCAATCACTCACAGTAGAGCAAAGGCTCTCACAATAAGAGGAAGAAATGAAGGAATTCAGGAGGTTGAATGCAGAACTAATTCAAGGTAGTCTTCCTCATAAGCGTGCTGGAGTCAGTCAGCCAAGGGATTTTGTTGCAGCTACTGTGATGGATCAAGAGTATCCTCTCTTACCAGTACACCCTCACAAGTCTAATCCTATGGGTCTTGCACAACAACAATCGGTGGTGCTACCATCAGTTGTAGTACCAGCCACCAAAACTGTCCAAGTTCCAGTTATTTCACCTGATCAGGTATAAGCTCATCCAGATGTTTCTCAAAAGTTAATGAATACCATTGAGTCAATAATATCTCGGTTGGAAACTATGGAGGGAAAGTATGCACAAATTCAACCAGAAAAGAGAGCTTACCCTGAATGGGTTGATGTCATTCCTCCCCCATCAAATTTTGCACGTACCACATTCCCAATAATTAATTGTTCGCGAGACCTAGAGAAACACTTAACACATTTTGTTTCTCATTGAGATCCTATTATGGGAACTCCTTAGCAACAAAAAGTAGTTAAGCTTAGGTGTTTTGTATAGTCATTACAAGGGCCTGATTTTGTTTGGTATACAAGCTTGCAATCCTGGTCTGTCATCGGGTGGGAGGATCTTCGTCAATGATTCCTTTTTCTATTCAGCTCAACATTGCCAAACAAAACAGTTTTTATCTTAAAAATTGTAATAAAATGGAAAATGAAAGGGTTATATATTTCATTACTCGCTGGTAGAGATTAACATATTGCCTAAGATTAGAATTCCCTCAATAAGAGTTGTTGCCAATCTGTGTGGAAAATTTGTGTGAAGAATTACGCACACTGTTGATCCCTATAAAATACATTGGAGGGTTTCAAGACCTTACATCGATCGCTCAACAGATCTAAGACTCTCTTACAAAGACATAGGATAAAACTTGTGTAATTGCATCAGCTCTAGGAAGGAGAATGGGTAAATCAGAGACCGCTATAGTTACGCTTAAACAAGCACCTGTACTTGCTTCTACTTCAAAACATTCATCTTATTGAAGGGCTCCACCTCCTGAGTGTCAACAACATAGGCCGTTTCTTCAAGATGATAATAGAGATCAAATACAGAATCAATTTGAGGATCTAAAGAGAAATTTTTATTCATTCTGAAATGAACAAGTTCTGGGTTACTTCATTTTGGCTCGAGAAAATAATTTTGTTCAGTTTCCAAGGCCCAAAAGGCCGAACAAGGATGGAGATGAATACTGTCCCAACTATTTCCCATTTCATTAGATGTCGGGGCATCCCATTTAGAAGTGTTTTGTATTCAATGACCTCATATGAGAGATGTTGGACATGGGACAAGTCAAACTGAAAGGTTCTTTAGCTCAGGTAGCATGTGCTACTGCTACAAATCCAGAGGAAGAAGGCGAGTGGAAAGAAGTCAAAAAAAATGCAAAGATATATGATGATTGGATGGTCAGAAAAACGATCAACCGAACTCATGAAATTTTACGAACACAAATGAAGAAACCAATTGTGTCTTCTGCTATTAATTCCATAGCAAAACCCTCTTCATGAGAGGGAAAATCATCAAAGAAACAACATAATTCAAAGAAAGAGGAACAGTTAGAAGAAGATGAGATCATGTCAAAGCCCACGTTGTCTTTGACTCTGGAAAATTTTATGCCATCTACTTCAAAGCCACGGGCACCGCCCCACCAAACGACACAACCTAAATTGGGTAATCAGGAAGAATCTTCGTCAGATGAAGAGTTGATTTTTGGTTCTGTTAATATGACTCACTTAACAGATCCTTATTCCAATCACAGTTTTGATCTTGATGTTCCTGAGTTACCTGTATCAAATAGAGGAATTAGAGGGGGTTCTAGAGGTATGGGATATAGAGGAAGACATGGATACTCTAGAAGCCACTATTCCAATTCTAACCCTATTAGAACTGTGTATGCATCAGAAACTCGTGGCAGAGCCCTTCAGCGGGCTCAACAAGTTCAAGACTGTTCTTCCATGCATGGAAGATTCTATCTTGGTGCAATGATTCTGGAGGATTAGTTGGATGTTACACCTTCTTCATCTTAGAAAGTAAAAAGACCTATTCAGTCAAATATTCCAAATCCAGGAGTATTTCCAACTCCTACCCCGATACAAGAAGCATCGACTTCAAAAGCATCAACTTCTAAGGCACCTTCGAAACCACATGTTCTTGTTGGAAAATGCAGACCTTTGGATAAAAAATATGATGTCTTGAAACATTTGTCCCATGTACCGGCCAAGTTAACAATTATGGATGCCTTGAATTTATCAAAGGATCTTAGGGAGGCACTCATTGAGGCTTTGTCAAGTTCTAAAGAATTTGAAACTGAAATTATTGCAGCTGAAGTCCATTATGAAGAGAATGATCCTAAGGAATGCCATGCATTGATATCTTTTACAGATCAAGATAAAGATGATGTTGTGCATGGACATATTAGACCTTTGTATTTATCTGGCAAGGTCATTGATGTAGACATCCAAAGAACTTTCATTGGTAATGGTTCAGGAGTAAACCTCATCCCCATTCCTACACTTCATTTTTTGGACCTCACCGAATCTGATTTATCTTCTTATAATTTAATGTTTCAAGGATATGATAAAAATGAAAAAGAACCTCTAGGCGAGATAACACTCAGAACTCAATTTGGAGATCTTGTATCCAATTCAGATTTAATGGTTTTTTGTCATGACACGACTTTCAATATTTTTTTTAGAAGACCTTGGCTACATCAACATGAGGATATCCCTTCATTATACCATCAATTTCTCAAATATTGTTTCAATGGTCAAATTGGGACATTGTATGGTGATAAGGCCCTATTAAAAACATGTGAGTCTCAATACATTGAGGTAGAATTCTATCACATGGAAGGGAATGATAAATCCAAGACAAAGTAGGTCACCAAAATTAATGCTCCATATGGTTTGGAAAAGATTCCAGTAAACCCATTAACACATGTGAGTACAGATTATGTGTTGCCCATCATTCAAATTGAAAGAATAGACCTGAATACAAATACTCTTATGAAAAATTCCATAATGTTAATTACGGAAAATCAAGCCAGCTAGCATGGGGGAAATTGGTGATTCACCAAACAATGATGAACGCTCAAATGGAGATGTCTTCATTTCATCTGCTGAAATCCATCAACTCTATACTTCGCCAAACATGCTAGAAGAAGTTATAGAAATGTTAGAGGTAAATGATGATGTCGATTCTAACTCTATCATCTCTTCCTTATTACCCATGAAAGACCCTTCATCATCAATAGGGTCAGAAATGGAAGCTTCTTCATCAAGATGTTAAAATTTAACATCTCTCTTGATCATGGAAATTCTGCTTCATCATCAACTATACAAGTAGATGCAGAAGAGATAACATGTGTTGAAGAAGAAGTGTAAGATCTCAGGGATGCTCCTCTAGCTTTGGAAGAGGGTATCTCTATCACTGTGGATGAACTCAGAGAAATAAATCTGGGTAAAAAATAAGCTCCATTCCCCACTTTAATTAGTGTGGCCATGACTCTTGAAGAGTAAGATATGTATACTTATTTTCTAAAGAAAATTAGAGATATATTTTCTTGGAACAATATTGAAATTCCAAGGCTTGATCCTGATGTTGCTACTCATCGTTTGGGTTTGCCAAAAGAACATTGAGTATTCAATCAAGACACAAGAAAAAGACACCCAACTTATGCTTCTAAAATTAAAGATGAAGTGGATATTATTATCAAAGCTAACTTCATCAGAGAAGTTCAATATCCAAAATGGTTGTCTAATATTGTCCCTGTGAAAAAGAAGAATGAAAAAATTAGAGTTTTAATTTATTTCAGAGATCTTAATCAGCACTATCTTAATGATGATTTTCGAGTTCCGATTACAAAACTCTTGATTGATGAAACAACTGGATATGAAACAATTTCCTTCATGGATGGATATTCTGGGTATAATCATATCTAAATGGCTCCAGAGGATGAAGAATCTATAGACTTCAGGGCCCCTCAGGGTGTGTTTTGCAATCGGGTAATTACCTTTGGCCTGAAGAATGCAGGCGCAACATATCAACGTGCCATGCACCGTATCTTCAAACCCTTTTAGGGAAATTTTTTGAATGTTATGTTGACGATTTGGAGGTTAAATTCAGGAAATGTTCTAATAACATGGTTGATTTCACTACTAGAATTTAGAGCTACAGCTATAGAGCTGTACCCATGGACAATAGGAAACGTGGCTATATCATGTGTAGAACCACGAAAATTTGGCTATCTGTGGCAATTAACCCACCCCACTCCCCAATTTACCATAACCCTCTCATGCCACGCCTCCTAATGCCCCTCCTCCTCGCGACTCTTCTCCCCAACGTTCCACGATTCTCCTCCTCCAATGGGCCACCCAACCTCCCCACGATCATCCTCCTTCGGTGTGGCCACTCCACTTCCCCGCCGTCGCTACTCCGACGCGGACTCCCCACCTTCTATGAAGACATGCCTCTGATGCGGCCACCCTACTTCATCGCGATTCTCCTTCTCAGACGTTGCCTCAACACGACTTCGATGCTGCCCCGACCAGCTCAGACATGGCCACTCCACCTCTCGGGATCCTCCTTCCACACGGCCACCCCCGACTCTCCTCCTCCGACACAGTGGCCCCACATTCCCGATTTATCAGTCGAACTAAGTCCCATCTTGGAATCCTCCTCCCATGATTTATTACTGACCCCACTCAGGGGACCCTAGAAAAATCCACCCTTCTTCAATTTCTCATGAGAAATCCCTGCCTACTGCACTCATTGCCTCCCCCGGTATTTTATGATTTTCAGCTCCAATGTGGTATTTAGATCTCATGTTTTCCCTTCTATAGATATGTGGTTCAATTTATTCTAATCATGGGTTTCATGGAACTAAAATCCAAGAGGAATGGTCATCTTTTTAATTAGGCATGTGATCCTATTTCAGTTGTGACGTGACTTCCGGAGCTATGAGATGGGTTGCAACTGGGTGGTACAGGAGCATACGCCTATTGACTTTGACATTAGTTGAGTAAGCACAAAAAATTCATGCATGGAAGTTGTGTATTTTTTAATCAGTGTTAGATGACAGAGGGTAGAGGATCGATGGAAATTTTAGCGAGATTCTCATAGGCAAGGTATCCCAAATCTTCAAATGAAATAGAGGATGTGCCCTATGAAAAAGGGATCTTTGGAAATATATTGGGTATGGTTATACCAGATCTTGGTTATGGAAAAGTGTTTCATATGGTGACTTGATAATGGCATAGGAGAAGTGGTATATAGATTTATATTTGGATCATTGAGGTGTTTCTTGTGGAGAAATTTAAAGTAAATCCATTTGGTGGTGAGGGCACCAATGGATGGTGTGTAGGTGATAATCTTTTTTTCTAGAAAACTCATCACAAGCCAAGAATGGAATTATCATGCACCAAGAATGGGTATTCAGTAGTTTTTTGGTTATCTCTTAGGAATGCATGGGTTTTGGATGAATCCAGTCATCATGTTTGGGGATAGATTGGATGTGGGTTGTGGTGCTTGGATTTTGATCAAGTGATGTTGTGGAAAGGGTTATACTATAGTTGAGAGAGTGACATCATTCATGGGAAATATAAACCCATGAGGGCAGAGTCCTGGTTTTGGGATACTAATAGGTAGGTATTTCAAATGGAAATTCGGTTCCAATGACCCAATGAGCACCTAAATTGAGTTGGTTTTTCTTGGAGATCAGTGTCCGAACATGGGCATTTGGGTTGAGTAGAAATAGTAAAGATCTAAGGTTTCTATAGATTTTAAAATTAATTGGTTCTTATGGAAATCCTAACATGATATTGATCGACTAATGACCCAAATGAGGGAATCCCACTAGTTTTCGAACTTGGGGTGGTTTTGAAGATCCAAATGTGTTAAATCATGGTTATGTCAAAGCTGGCGATAGGTCTTGATGGTAGTCTAGTAGGTGGAGGCCCAGACCTAAGAATTTCACCATGTTTCAAGAGTTTAATTCATTGTTCTATAATGGTGAACATGATGTGCCTCCTGAAATAGGGGCATTGGAAATTGAATGTTATGAAAATGTGGTGATGTTTGGAGACTATGCATCATCATTAAGATTAGGATGGCTTGTGATGAACCAATATGATTGCGTTAGGAAATGTTAGTGCTTTCAATAGAGTACAATGATAGGTTTATATGGTTGAAAATTTATCCTTAGATTCACACCATGATTTGGAATGAATATCAAAGTGCCAAGTTATAATAATGGAATTGAATTCACATATTATGTAGTTAAAAAGTATCTAGAGAAGTATGATAACGCTCAACAAGCTACTGTAATGTAGACACCCTAATATAATTGGGTGGTTGAGAGGTAATGTAGAACCATCAATAATATAACACAAACTATGGTGATCTCTAGTGGTATTACAAGGTATAAAAAAAGTTTCCCTCTGAACTAAGGTATAAAAGGAAACCAACATTGAAGTATTTATGAGTCTTTGGTAGTAAGTTCTATATTCTTAACATGGAAGGGAATAAAGAAAAGTATATAAATAACACGATTAAGTTATATTTCATATATATTCCTTAAGAAGCAAGGTTTATAGATTTTTTAATAATATTCTCATTAATATTTTGGAAATAAAATATGTAATAATGGATAGGAAAGAAAAAGGAATCTATGACATGAGAATTGGAGATAATGTAGAGAAAAGTGAATCTTTACAAGAGCCTAGAGAGTCTCTTAGGGGTAGTGAGGACTCCATCATAGAATTTTTTGATGAATATGAGAAAGAAAAAGAAATAAAAATTCCAATTTCACCTAAAACATTTACTATAAATAAACATATTGATGAAGAGAACATTTTGGGAGACAAATATGGTGTAGTATAAACTAGGAGGATGTGTATAATTAAAAGAAATGCCCTCTTTTATTTATTTGAGTAATAAAGATTTGATTAAGCATCCAATGATTAAAATTGGAATAAAGATATGAATGGGTAGTTAAATTAGATATAAAATAATGACATGTATAAATTTGTTCCACAAACAATATATGAAAATATCATATTCACGAAAGAAGTATTCAAAAAAATGCTTAATGAAAATAAAGAAGTTATAAAATTCATAGTCAGAATTTTGTGAAATGGATATTCATTGATTAGTAGGGTGGTTGTAGATAAAATATTTTCACCAATTGATTTTATTGAGGTTATCAAATTGTTTCTTACCATATTTATATAGAAAATATCAAGGTATATCTAATGTATATAATAAAAAGTATTGTTTTCTCATTGGAGTTTTTTAAGGAAGTTTAAATTGATCAACTATATGGATTTCAAATAAATGATGATGATAATAAATTATTCATTTTTTAGAATGATTTTTGTTGCTTAAAACAAGTACATGTAGCTTGGAACTCAAGGATTGAAGATGTTCAATTTTTTTTAGGTTTATGAGAGTAGTTGACTATAATCTCTATATTAATAGGATTTTTTTAAGGGCAGAAAGGCCTCTTTATTTAAATTATAAAGAAAAAGAAAAATGTTCAGAGGAAATACCAGAACACAACACTAAAAAAGACATCAACACATTTTATAACGGGTATTCATAAAATGAAAAGGAAGTCTTCCACTCCTGCCGTGGATGTTCGGACCTCTCCTCCTGGTCCTGGCTTGTATCCATGGACCTTCACCATCAGCATCATCAAGGTGCTCCATAACAAAATCAGTCTTTATGGTTTCATCTTTATTCACTCTTTTGATTTTACTCCCATCATCATCACTGCTAAGCGAGGAAAGGATTTCAAAAGTGTTATGAGTACCAACATTTCTATTTTTCCAGGTCCTCAATGCTTGAGGCGGGGCACTGGTTGTAAGAGAGGTAGAAACCTTTGATCTCAACAGTTCAGCATTCTTCATAGGTGTATGTGCCTCTATTGCTGGAGGAGGCATTTTAGTTGACTCCTTCATATTGTGTGCTTTTCTAATTGGCATGGAAACACCCAAAATAGAGATGGGGTCCAGAAGGGAACCCTTTTTAGAGAAGAATTTTCCTCCTCTCGAGCAGGAGTTAACTCTTTCATCATATCAGAATCAGGATGGATTCTCAGCTTCAGATTCTTTCCACTCCGATATGTATGACATTGGGTGGGAATCACCGCTCCCATTGTGATGGGTATCTTAAACTTCTCCACTAACTGCTCATTGATGGGCAACTTAGATGCCCCAAAAGTGGGTTGAACATCCATGCCATGAACTCCTATGGATGTTCCAACAAGAGTACTATCAGGGTGAGCGCTGGGCACCAGTTCGGGTCCAAATTCAGCAGTAGAGTGATTAACTTCACTTCCCACCATAGGAGGGTTTATTCTAAAACTCAAAACTTGCAGATTTACAGGAACATGTAGTGCCCTATCAGTTGCAGAATTTTTTTTAACTCCACTTCCCCCTATAGGAGCAGGTTTCAGGAGTCAATTTTTTTTGATGTCGTACCTTATGTTTACAGTAAGTCCATTGAAGGGCTATCAACATCATCCTTTTTCACAGATTCCTTGGACTTGGCAGGGTAGGGGACCTTTTCATTTCCATTTTTAGTAGTCACTTCCTTGGATTCCTTGTTTGTGTTTTTATTCATAACCTTACTTGAGGTCGATGTCTCTAACATGTGCTTCACATTTCTACATTTTGATGAAAAAACAGTTTGCTCATGCCTAATTCTTTCATCAGCCTCAGTTTGTGCTAGAAGCTCTATATTTATTTGACTGTCCACATATTTTGTTTCATTTTGATCTTGGTTCATGTCTTTAATCTGCACATCTTTGAAAGACAGTCCCACTTCAGGTGAGTCACTTTCTTCTACTAAATCATCACAAGTGACATTGGGTCTATCAATCAACTGAAAATCCGTAGGCGCTACATCTTTCAGGATGACATAGGTGGAGTCCAATTTGGGGCTTTTAATATGATCCTTGATCAGATGTTCAGTCTGAGACATTGCCTGAACATTTTCAGAGATAATGAGTCTGTTGGGAGAGCTGTGAGAAATCTCATTTGCAGCTTGTTTTGAAGATTGGACATCAGTCCCTTGGGGAAATTTAGTACATTCTATTATTCTACAATGAGCCTCATCATGCCCCTTCAACATTCATCTAGTACAAAAAATATTGGAATGACAGTTTGACCTTGAGTGTCCAATCATACAGCAGACTTCACAATACAAAGGCAACTTTTCATACACAATACGAAGATTAATTTCATCCTGTGGTGTGGATAGAACTAACTTATCAACCATGTTAGAAGATAAATCTACCTCAACTAAAATTCTGGCAAAATATCCATAGCTAACATTTTCAGTAGCCAAATCCATCCGGATTGGAATGCCTATCATAGAGGCGATGTCATAAAGAATTTAAAAATGACACAAAACCCAATTTAAACCATAAATCTTTATGAAAACCTAAGAAAATAAGTCTTTAAAATCATAAAGACTAAAATTTAGCTTCCATTCTTGGATCCTAAGGGTTCCTAGCTTCAAATTTAGGGAACCAAAGCTCCATGCTTTACCCTTCAATTCAGGAGAGGGAAACAACAAGTGAAAAAAACCGCTTCCTAACAAAACACATTTGAAGTAATGAAATCCCCAAATATTTGCAAGAAAAGAAACTAAATCAGAAATTTTTCAAGGTTGTGTACCTTTAGATAATGAGATCCAGAAAATAAAGGACTTCTTACAGAGATCTAAGAATTCTGAAACTATATTAATAAGAATTGTTATATCCAAATGACGGTGTAGGTTTATACAATTTAAAATATCTGAAATTTGTTTGTTGGATGAGCTGATAGGGCCGTGAACTTCATATTCATTAGTTGTTTCTCAATTTTAGTAATTCCAATAGACAATGCATTTCCTTAAAGTTCAATAAACTATGTGCGGGGGAGTGATCAAATTATAAATTTCATGAATTTTTATATGCAATTCATTCTTTTATTCCCTCAAATTCCATTAAAATCTTTAGCATTGCTATATTTTCACATTTTTTATGATTTTCTGTGAGTAAAATAAATCTGGATTGATTTATTGATTTTAGTGATAACATTTTTATGTTTTCATTAATTAAATGTGTTTTCATTAATTAAATGTATTCTCATTTATTTTAGTTCAGTTTATGAGGATTCTTCTGCACCTGCCATTCATTTAGGTGTATATGCCAATGCAGATGTTGATGATGATGGTGGTCTGAGAGGAAGAGTTGATGATATTGGTGTTTCTGAAGGAGATGATGAGGTTTGTGATGGTTTTGATGATACTGATATTGAATTACATTTTAGATGTAAATTTTATTCTTGGTTTATACATTGAATTCTACCATATAATGATGTTAGTGTTTGGTAGATTTTTTGGTGTATACATGTAGGAAGACATAAGTCGAGTATTTTAGAAAATATGATTCAGTTGATGAGATCATCCAAAATTAAGAGACTGGTTCAAAGGTATGGGGATTAAATGAATTATATACTTCTATAGAATGAATAGAAACATGAAAATCCAAATTAAACTATGATTTTTTATTCAAATTAGTGGAATATTCAATGAATAAAGAGATGTATTCTTTGATGTTAAAAAAATCAGATATGGTTGAACTTTAAGTGGGTATAAAGGAACTTGAAAATAAGTGGGTTTACTAAATTAATTAATAGAATGATGTTTATAAATGATAAAAATTATGTATGGTAATAATGTGTTATTAGTAGAATGAAAAAGTATATTTTTTGGAATATTCTCACTAAATATAATAATTATATCATCTAAGCAATTCTAAGTATTGTGGAATTGGAAAATATGCTTCTAGATTTGGTGGACATCAATACAACTTTGCTTTATGGTGAGTTAAAGAAATAAATCAACATGAAACAACCAATATGAGTACCTGCAATTGGGATCCATGACTTGGTTTGTATACTGTATAAAATCTTGTATAGAATACATCAAGTACCGTGATAGTGGAATCAGAAATTTGAATCATTTATCACTGATTAAGGCTTTGATAGTTGCAATAGAGATAATTACTTCTACTAAAATAAATGGGATAATGGTACCTTCATAAATTTCTTATTTTATTTCAATTACATGTTTCTACTTGGACTAGATGATTGAATGATTTAGAAATCTATGGATAATTTTTTGGAGGTTTCGAGATGAAAAATCCCATGAAATTCGAGGAGATATTGTTCATAAGTATAGAAATAGATAATAACAATGTAGATTTAGTAATAACCCAGAAGGAACATATCAATAGTATCATCAAAAGGATGGGCATGAATATATGAGAAACAGTGGCTACCCATCTTGCACTTCAACTTGACCAAGGCCTAATAACTTTCAATGGAAGTCGAGTGCCAATACATGGAGAAAGTTCCATATTCCTCGGGTGTTGTAATTTTAATGTATACAATGTTATGTACTCAATAGTGTATTGTGATTATATTTTTATTAGTTATCATATTCATGTAAAACCATGTAAATGGACATTGGGATATCATTATATAGAAAACCAACCTATTTTTACATGTCTATTACAGAATTTTGAAGATAAATAACATAATAATACATTCAAGGATCTAAATGTTTAGTATCATAGGAAAATTATGTTCATAAAACACTTGTACATAATAAAAAAACATTATTTAGCAATTGGGAGTTGATGGAGGGGTGGGTACAGGGGGGTTGTGCATGCTAGGGGGCTGGGTAGAAGGGGAAGGGTGGAGGGGGGCTAGGTGGAGGGGGGCTGGGGGAAGGGGTAGGGGGGAGGGTGCATGGCGGTGCAGGGGGGGTGCAGGGGGGGGGGGGGCTGGGCAGGCTAGGGGGTTGGGTGGAGGGGGGTAGTGGTAGGGTGGAGGGGTGAAGGGGGCAGGGTGGAGGGGGGAAGGGGGCAGGGGGCATGGGCAGGGGGGCAGGGGACATAATTTTTTGGATCTATCCAGCTATGGACAGGTTAACAACATCCCCTGTTCGGGGTTTCAAACCTAAAAATTATTTTCCCTTTTATTTTATTTTATTTCTTTTAGTTATTTTACTATTTAATAACATTTTTCTTGTGTTTTATGGGCACGAAAAAAGCTGGGTAACACCTCATGCACCAGTTGAAAAATTGGATCATACTGTTGTTGGAAACATAAAAAAACATCCAGGTTCATGTTTCTACATTGTTTTCAATGTTTTTTATGTTTTCCACCTTCCTCTTTAAATTGTATGTAAGACATTTCCCATTTAATTTGAAGGTTTTTGTAAAATACATTTAATGTGTGAAGGTGCGTATACCCAGTGGGGGAGAAACAACTTTTAGTTAGAAAGCTCCAAAAGATGATGTGGACGGTTTGGTTCCACCTCGAGGTAGGATTCCTCTTCTAGCCTCTTGAATTCAAGAATGATTTAAATTGTATTTAGCTTCTTTTTTTTGATTAATTATATTGAATTTCATATCATGAATAAGTGTTCTTTAATATAATTGTTTCATTTGATAAAGTCACGTTTTTATAATAAAACCCCTCCAATGGAGGTGCGATGTCTGCGAAAACTCACAATGATAGTTATGTTGATCTAGTTGCTTAAATTATTTCATTTGATTTGTGTTGAATGAGTTTTTGAATAAATGTTAAATATAATTAAATAAATTGTGTGATAAAGAAATGCCATGATTTTATAATAAAACCCCTCCAACGGAGGTGCACTGTTTTCTAAACCAAAGTGTAGTGATAATTATTTGTATCATGTTTAGATTTGGTTTGAGTCATTCATATGCCTCTTCCCACTCCCTTCACTCCCGGCCAGATGATGCTGCCCCGCAGATGTCGCTGGACTGGGCCAACATGCTGCGGTCACGTCACGGTCACGTCGCGGTCACGCCGCAGTCAAGCCATGGTCACATAGCGGTGACACCGCGGTCACGCTGCAGTCATGCCATGGTCACTCCGTGGTCACTCCACGGTCACGCCGCGGTCACGCCGCGGTCAGGCCGCAGTCACACCGCGGTCAGGCCGTGGTCACACCGTGGTAATGTCGTGATTTGGCTCTGCTCTAGGACGACACCCAGAAGTAGTTCGCAATGATAGTATTACATGAGTATTGTGATCAATGTTCAGACTGACTAATCACAATTTCTACTGGCTGGGCGATGACCGGAATGTTTCCCCACCTCCTCCCGCTCCCTTCACTTCTGGCTGGAAGATACTTCCCCACAGATGTCGCTGGACCGGGCTGACACGCCACTGTCATGCTGCGGTTACACCGCGATCACGCCGCGGTCACGCCGTGGTCACTCCGCGGTAATTATATGATTTGGCCCTGCTCCAAGACGACACCCCTCTGCAGTTCACAGAGATAATATTTTAAGTGTTTTGTGATCAATGTTGACAATGGCTAATCACAATTTCTGCCAGCGGGTCGATGGCCAGAATGTTGCCCCGCCTCCTCCCACTCCCTTGGCCCCTGGCTGAATGTTGCTTCCCCACAGATGTCACAGGACCGGGCCAACACACTGCGGTCACATCAAGGTCATGCCGCAATCATGCCATGGTCACGCTGAGGTCACACCGTGGTAACACCGTGGTCAGGCCACAGTCACGCCGCGGTCACGCCGCAGTCACGCTGCGGTCACGCTACCGTCCTGCCACGGTCACACTATGGTCACATCATGATTAGGCCTGTTCCAGGATGACAACCCGCGGCAGTTCGTAGTGACATTATTCCATGAGTCTTGTGATCAATGTTGAGACTGACTAATCACAATTTCTGCCAGTGGGGTGGTGACTAGAATGTTGCCCCACCTCCTCCTACTCCCTTCGCTCCTGGCTGGAAGATGCTACCCCGCAGATGTCGTTGGACCAGGACAACACGCCTTAGTCACACCACGGTCACACCATGGTAATTCTATGATTTGGATCTTCTCCAGGACGAATCATTAAACATTCAATCAAATTTACATTCATAAATTCATGAAATGTTTCTTCTGAACATAAAAACAGATAAATCAAGGATCCAAATAGACTGAGATGATTCATGATGGTAGGATCTCGTAAATTTCTTTTATCAAAAAGATATTTTTGATTTTCTTGTAGCACATTGAGTTGTACAATTTCACACTAAAGAGTATGAATATATCATTGAAACTATTCATGACAACTATATTGGGTTAAAACCTTATGAATAAATTTAAAGAGGTTTGAGTTGTATATGTTGAGATTATAGATTGATTGGAACAACTTCTAACATATTCAATGTGACTCTAAAAATATCTTTTCAAATCTTTAAAATCTATTTTAGAAATAAAATCTTCATTGATCTTTCCAAACTGGTCATACATTTATAAAAAAACGAAATCACTTCTTGTAATTGTATTATCTCATAGATTAGTAAGATGAGTCTGTACAGATTCAATCTCATCTCTGTGAATAGTTTGATTTCTTAAATCTTCAAATGATTTTATTAAATCCTTTAATTCGCTGTGAGAACATGAATTTTATTCTCATAGCTTCTTAAAATGATCAATAAATCCTTTGATATGTATTCAATGAATCAAAATATTGTTCATATTTTTCATTAGATGATTGTCCTCTTTCAACAGTGGGATAGGATTGATCTCCAATTTTCTAAATAGAGGAAAAGAATGGAGTCTCAAAAACCCCTGTAATATCAGTATGAATAAACAGTTCCGTGTCTATGTAATCATTTATGATAGAAATTAATTGGATTTGGACTATCATTTTAGTGTCAAAGACTACTAGTTGATCTTGATGATTTCTGTTATCATTGTCTTTAACTTGTTCTTCAGTAAAATACATTTGATTATTATTTTCATCATGATTGATAATAAATGCCTCTTTCTATTCTCTTTTCTGTGGTTGAGTAATTTTACTAGATACTGAAACCACTATGTTTTGTGCAAGAACTGTAGTACCCTAAAATGTAGGTTTGTTCCTCTGACTATGCCATATTACAAGGGCCTCAAACTATGTTTACCCCAAATGTTATTCTATAGATTGAGGTAATATATTTTAGGTTCTATATTAGAGATGTTGTATCTAATTCTTTTTCTCTTTCCTTGAACTTGGAAATCTATTATGGACATTGAATTATCTTCTTCTTGAATTTTCACTGAAGGTGAAGATCCTAAAATCCCTCACCCCTCCTATGAAATATTACCCAATCATTGTTGGTATTGTTCACCAAAAGTTAATAGTTTTAGAATCACATAATCACTAAAATAGACCACTCAACTAACCTACAATAGACACCATCAATCAAACCCACCTTCTCATACCCTTACAAAACCACAAACCATCGACCTACCATCCAACCACAACACCGCTCCCCTAAACACCAATAATTGTAGTCACCCCACCCAACACCAAAAAGAACCCAACCCTAGTAGACACTCAAACCAAAATAGCTACTGAAACCCAAAAGGCTACTGGAAAGAACCCATCCAATAATGAAAACCTTGGTCTAGGAACAACAACAATAGTCCATATGCAACTTGAACGACCTACTACTTCAAGAACCTTGAAGCCAAGGAAACATTCTACAAAATCATGGCAATAGACCACCACATTCAACCACTCAAAGACTCAAGAAAACAATATCCTAACATCACCATACGAGAAAGACCAGCCACAGAAAGAACACCCAACTATTCAACCATAAACTCTACCACAACCATCCACAACAAACCCCCTACATGTAGCCAAGTAGAAGGAAAACCAAAACCCAAAACGAAACCAATCAACCAAAAACTAGAAATCCCCGCTTGGATCCCCCACACCATGAACCCTTTCCTATACATATGCACCTATAATAATAACATGTGACTCTATCTGCACCACACTAGAAGCCCCTATAGAATCATCCCCGCACACTAAAATCAGGAATCCTTTGCACAGGATACTTGCACTATAGGTATCCCACAACCACCCAACACCCTAATAGCAACAAGAACCCCCACATGAACATCACATGCATGACCCACACAAGTTGAGAACCAGCCAAAAAAATCAAATCTACATTACTATCCCTTTCTAACAGATAAATCCAGCACCAAAAACCCACAATGGACCCAAAGGCAGCACAACAATATACAGTTTAGAGGAGGGGGGGGGCTGCTGTCCTGGTGGGGTGGTCCAAGGAGGTTTCCAGGAGGGAGGGGGTGTCCAGGAGGGGGGGGGGGGGTCCAGCAGGGGTGGTACAAGGGTAGTCCAGCGGGGGGGGGGGGTGCTGTCTGGGTGGGGTTGTTTTGGGGGAGGGGGGTATGTCCAGGTGGGTTTGGAGGAGGGGGGGGGGCTGTTGTCTGGGTGGGGTTGTCTAGGGGGTTGTCTAGGAGGGAGGGGGTGTCCACGAGGGGTGGGGGCAGAGGGGGCTGCTGTCCGGGGGGCTGTCCGGTTGGGGTTGTCTAGGGGGGTCTGTCCAAGAGGGAGGGGGGTGTCTAGGAGGGGGGGGGGTCTGTCCAGGGGGGTGAGTGGGGTCGGTTTAAGGTGGGAAAGGGAGATGTAGGGGGATGGGTGCATGGGCGGGCTTTAAGATTTGCATACTAACAACTTTGCTTGAGAACTTCATATTCCTTCTCAACAAGCTTGGGAACATCCATCTACCTTCTAAGATATCCAGCTCTTAATTGTCTCATCAATATTCTTGGGTACTCCAACTAACTTGAAATCCATTTATCATCTACCTATTAGCATGAAACAACCTGTCTTCCTCATTTACAACTTGAGATCTTGAACTCATCTCAATACACATGTTGAAAGCATTCAAGTACATGTAGAAGGTTTTAGAAATCAGCCTTGAGATCTCAAATTTCCTCAACTTCTTGTCATTGATTAATTCAATTTCCCCCCCTTAATATCAAACTTTATTCGGTCATTAATAGATATGAGAGAAATGCATACCTCATCAATGATTTTGTCAAGAACTTTCACGAAAATTCCAGAATTTCATGGAATAAATAAGTCTAGAATCTTTTCAAGGTTGTTCTCTACTCATCTCTCGGGGGAGGGGGGGGGGGGGGCTGCAGGGAGGGGGGGGGGGGGGGTTCATGGGGATGTACAGGGGGGCATGGGGGTGTAGGGGGGTGAAAGGGATGTCCAGGGGGTGCAAGGGTGCTGTCTATAGTGGGTGTGCAAGGTGGGGCGGGCGGTGTGTTTGGGGGTCTGCACGAGGGGGGGGGGGGGGGTGCAGGGAGGGTGGGGGCTACTGCAGGAGTGGGGGGTGGGGGGTAAGGGGTTGTCCAGGGGGGTCTGCTTGGGGGGGGGGGGGTTGTTGGCTACTGTAGGTGTGTGGGGGGGGGGAAGGGGGCTGTCCAGGGGGGGTGAAAGGGGGTTGTCCAGGAGGAATGGGGGTGCATGGGGGGTTGTCCAAGGGGGTGCAAGGGATGTCTAGGGGGGTGCAAGGGTTGTCCAGGGGGTGCAAGGGCTGTCTAGGGGGGGGGGGTGAAAGGGGGCTCTCTAGGGAGGGCATGGGGGTTATCCAGGGGGCATGGGGGTTGCCTAGGGGGTGAAAGGAGGCTGTCCGGGGGGGGGGGGTGCAAGGGGTTGTCCGGGGGGCATGGGGGCTGTCCAGGGGGGTGCAAGGGCTGCCCAGGGGGGCTGTTCGGGGGGGGGGGGGGTTGTGGGTTTTTTAATAAATTTCAAGCCCTGGAGCCATAGTTTTAAACAGTGGATGTAGACCTAAAGCCATGGTTTTAAACCGTGGCTAATGATATATAGACACAATTTTGAACCGTGTCTATAGTCTTTGTGTGGCTTAATGTTCTGCCACGGTTTCAAACCATGGAAATACCCTATAGCCACGATTTTAAACCGTGGCTATAGAGCTATAGCCAAGGTTCAAACCATGGATATAGACTAAATTTCCAGTAGTGTTTGGAAGTAATATTCCACAAACTTTGACAACACAATTTGAAGATGAACCCCTTAAAATGTGCTTTTGGGGTAACCTCAAGAAAATTTCATGGATTTTTTGTACGCCATTGTGGTATCGAAGTTGATCCTGAGAAGACAAAGTCAATCATTGGTATGTCTCCACCTCAAAATTTGAAAGAATTGAGAGGAATTCAAGGACACTTGGCCTATATTTAGCGTTTTAATCGCCAATTTAGTGGGAAAAGGTTTACCCTTCACCAAATTAATGAAGAAGTGAGTCACCTACCAGTGGACTGAAGAATGTTAATAACCATTTTATATCATCAAAAAAATATCTCTTGAGCCCACCGGTATTGAAGCCACCTTTTGAAGGAAGACCACTTATCCTCTCTGTGACAGCTTTAGAGCGATCATTGGGTGCCTTATTTGCACAAAAGAATGATGATGGGAATGAAAACATCCTTTACTATCTTAGTCAGACTATGCTGGAAGAAAAAACCTAATATTCAAGTATTGAAAAGTGATGCCTGGAATTACTCTTTGTAGTTCAGAAATTGAGACACTACCTGAAACATCATGAGGTCCAATTGGTATCTCGCAATAACCCGTTCAAATTCATACTTAGTCGTCCAATGCTTACAAGATGTATGGCAAGGTGGGAAGTTATTTTTCAGAAATTTGATATCCAGTATGTTTCTCAAAACGCAATATAGGGCCAAGCTCTGGCTGATTTCCTTGCTGAACATCCTTCAGTAGAAGATACATCTTTAGATACTGAACTTCCTGATGAGGAAGTCTTCTCTATTCAAGATAATATTTAAACATGATAAATATAATTTTATGGTGCATCCATAAGTTCAACATGGATGAAAATGGAAGATCCTAAATTCAATTAGGTTGGGTTAGGAATTGTGATTATTTACCTGAAAAAGGAAATGTTACCCTATTACTTCTTATTGCGGGAAGGCAGTACAAATAATGAAGAAGAATATCAAGCTCTCATCACAGGCTTGGAATTGCCGCTTCAGGAACAAGTGAACTAATTAAAGGTGAAAGGTGATTCAGAACTGGTAACAAAACAAGTCAATGGGGAATATTCCATCAAAAAAGAAGAGTTAATCCCATTGTATGATTATTTCAAAGAGTTAATGGTGGAATTTCCTTCGGAATGGAAATTTTCTTATATCCCGCTATCACAAAATTATCAAGATGATGCATTGGATAATATAGCCATAGATCTGTAAAATCCATATCAGGATGATACAATCATCAGTATTGCACACTGTTATACAATTTCACCTTATGTTCAAATCAGAATAGAGGAAATCACTGAAATTAGTCCCATTCCCGAGCCATATAATCATACTACAGGATGTATGAAAGCTATCAGGGAATACCTTCAAAATGGAATACTCCCACCTGATAGAGCCGGGAAAGAACAAGTCTGGTGACATGTGGTTAATTTTACTCTTTATGATAGCCCAGATCACCTAGAAAAAATTCTCTACAAAATAGGTTTTGATGGAGTTTTCTTTAGATGCATTGATGGTAAAGAGACAATGGCTGGCATGAAAGAAGTGCATGCAGAAGTCTATGGTGCCCACCAGTCTGGACATAGACTATCTGACCAAATTCGAAGGCTTGGATACTTTTGGCCTTCAATGATACAAGATTGTGTTGATTTCCCCACGAAGTTTCATTCTTGCCAAGCACATGCCAACATCATTCATCAACCCCTAGAGTTTTTCCATACAACTAAATACTCATGGACATTTTACACATGGGGAATGGATGTAGTAGGACCTTATCCTTCGGCTACATCCAAGAATTTTAAGTATATTTGTACTGCTACGGACTTTTTCCAAATTGGAAGAGGCAATACCTCTAAATGAAGTCAGTTCTAAAATCATTTTTATCTTCATCAAGTCTAATATCATTACCAGATTTGGTGTCCCTCATACCATATTGATGAATAATGGAACCAATTTGTGTTCATCTGAGGTAAGGAAGATGTATCAAGAATACAACATCAAATCTAATAATTTATCTCGATATCGTGTAGTGGACAATGGCTAGATAGAAGCCTTCAACAAGACTCTTTCAAACATACTACAAAATATGGTGGATAAAGATAAAAAATCATGGCCTGATAAACTCTTTCATTCTTTATGGGATTATTGAACCACCACCCACACTGCAATGTGGTCAACTCCATATTCATTGGTATATGGAAAAGAAGTAGTCATGCCAATTGAAGTTCAATTACCTTCACTCAGAGTAGCAATTTGTGATCAGTCATCTACAGATGAATAATCTCAAAAGCGATTGGATGAATTGGAATGATTAGATGAAAAAAGATTGTGCAACCTACATCACTTGAAAGTCTATCAGAATCGAATAACATGAGCATTAAACAAAAAAGTTCATCTTTGTTCATTCATTCAGGGGGAGTTGGTATTGGTTCTCAGAACTCCAATGATAACAGGAAAGAAACCTCCCAAACTTGAGCCAAAGTGGGAAGGACCTTACTCAATACATAAGGTCTACTCTAATGGAGCTTATTATTTAATCTCAATGGATGGAGATCTCATCATGACTCCAACCAATGCAATATTTCTGAAGAATTATTTTGTGTAACACAAATACCAGCCACATCCAGCATGATGTTAAACTGTGTTTTCCTTGCTGCAAGACTTTAAACTGCATAGTCCCTTATACGTCCAACATGATATTAAACTGTGATGTCCTTGCTATATGAAGTTAACCTATATATTCCACGTCCAACATGATGTTTAACTACGATGTCCTAGCTACATGATGTTAAACTGTACAGTACTTGTCCCCTAAGTTCTTACCACATGACATTAAACTGCATAGTCCACCTCTTCGTCCCACATGATGTTAAACTGTGAAAAAGTCCCTTAATACATCCTATATGACGTTAAACTGTATTTTTCCCCTGGTACATGACACCAAACTTTTCAGAACCATTAGTCCTCACTGCAAGACTTTAAACTGCATAGTCCTCCCCCTAAGTCCTTACTGCAAGACTTTAAACTGCACATTCCTTCTTTCTTCCTACATGAAGTTAAACCGTGTCTTGTCCCTCTTCGTCCAACACGACGTTAAACTATGAATTGTTAAGGTTGTTTCTACCAATTATTTCTCACAATAAGTATGAATCACGTGACCTTAGAGTAAACATCAACCATAAAAACCTCTCTAGGTCACTAACCATGCGTAAGTCCCAACACCATTTTTAGGTTATTGTACTCAAGAACAACTTGATCTCCAATTCATTCCTTAATTGAACTATGCAGACATTTATCCTTGACTTCTAGGCTGGGTACGTAGGCAACCTCCCAAGGTTCAAGCCCTAAACCAATCTCTTCACATCGGTTCAACTCCGTCTCATATGATGTTGATTCGTGAAACCGCCCCAGAACCAATATTTTTTACATTAGTTTACCATCGTCCTTGCTAAATGAGGTTAAATTATTCACAGTTTTTTCCTGTAAGACAATAAACAACAAAAATATTTGACACCCTCACCTGATAGGGAATCATTATTTATATTGATCTCCAATCATGTTATATTCCAAAGACTACGTGCATTCATGGAAATGCCTGAACCTTAATCTTGGGTCAAACCATCATTGCACTGAAGTCCCCTTTCACCCTTCGTATGTACGAACCAAATCAGTACATAGGGTATTTCATGAACTACGTGCGGCTTGATTCCCACCCTTATGGGATATGTTGGAACGTTCGAGCATCCCTCGAATCTAGCCCCAAGTCTTTGGGCCTAACCCCAAATTCCACTTTCAGTCCCTTAGGTGAAAAATCTCCCTATGAAAACATGAATGTGGTATGAAAACCCTGGTCTCCATTCACATCAGGTTGATAAAGCATGAAATGTGTATTCCTTATTATGGATTGAGATCTACGACATTAAACTAAGATTTTCTATACTCTCATCCCACATGACGTTAAACTGTATTTCAAGAACTACATATGGCTTGATTCCCACCCTTACGGGATACGTAGTGAAGTCCAGCACCTCAAATTAAGGACCTAGCCACAACATAATTATGGTTAGCATTGGTCTGTGTATCTCTACAAGCATTGGAAAATGCCCATTTTGATGTTCCATACTCCTAACTTTAAATAATTCCATATCTCCATAACCCTTTTCTTGACTTTTGGCCACAAAATATTTGATACTTGGGAATTATTTTGTTTGATTATGCAGCATGTGCCCTTAGGCGGCCTTGCATAAATAGTCTACATAACAAACCTATCTGTCGAAAGATGCTATTATTTGACTATGCAGTCAATTCCCTTAGGTGGCCCTTCATAACTCAACCCTCTAACGGGTTTGTAAAATAGTGGTATCATCATTCGTGGGAGGAAAACCTCTTTTGTCCTTATTCATCTTAATGAAAATATATAGGGATCCACAAGAAATATTCATACTTATCATATTTTTCCCATACTCTTTTTCATGATCTGAAAGTATTCAAGTCTGTGGTTTATATTTCCCTTCCCTATGTTTGGGTCAGACATTCATATGAGTGACATTCATCCAATTATTTGACAGTCATGATTGGAAATATCTTCTCTATATTCAAGTTCCTCTCTCCATACAAAAAACTCTATGCTTTGGAAAATTTGAATCTCCATAAACTTTCACTAGTTTTTTAGCAATAGAAAGGTAAAATTTCTGAGAGATCTTTTTCCTAACTATGCAGCATGTTCCCTTAGACGTCCTTGTATAAACAGTATACATAATGGACCGGTCAGCCAAAAGATGCTATTATTTGACTATTCAGCAAATTCTCTTAGGTTTCCCTGTATAATTCAACCCCCTAACGGGTTTGTTAAATAAAAGTAACTTCATTCTTCAGAAATACTTCTTATAATGCATTTTAGCACTTTTTTGTATCATTCCTCATATTCAAAATTTCTTAAGTCATAGTTTACTTGTTTTCCACCATACCTAAATATGGTAATATGTTTTTAGATAAATTATCAAGGAATTGAGTTTATTTTAATCCATTTGGTCAAATCTATTTCGACCTTAAACATTAGCCTTTTTATGTCCAATGTGAATGACTTTAAACTTCCCACAAAAGACAAGGGAACTCTGAACAAAAGTCAAGTCCCAACTCAATAAACATACATTTCATATGATTTAGGTAATATTGAGCAATTAAAGATTCAATGTTTGTAGGGTTATTTTTATAATCCTAGTAAAAATAAAACTATTCTTACTAGGCCCATTGGCTTCGGTAAAAAAAATTTAACAGGTAACAAAAGAATGCAGACACAATTGATTGAAGATGAAAGTATTCTTCATTGATGCACAATAGTTAGAAGGATATCCATAGATTAGATTCTCTTCTATTTTCCAAGAATTACAAGAGGATATCAACATAACTCTCCATTTTATTTACGGCATCCCGAGCTTCATCAGCAGCCACTTGAAGCTCATGCACTCGACCAACTTCACTCTTTTTAGCTTGATGGAGTGCTTTAATTCCATCTACAATGGATTTAATACCATTCGTTTGAACTCCTTACAGTGAATTATTATGCTGGTCATGTTCCCTAGTAACAACATCAAATTGTTGCTGAAGGTGCATCTTCTGGACAAACCTTATCCTTGATCTTATGCTTCAGCTCCTTCAACATGGTAGCATGATCAGCCTCAGCTCGGGACTCCACATCCTCAAATTCGCTGATATTGGCTAACAGCCTTACTCTTGTCAGGTGTTGACGATTCCTTTGATCCTGATCCCTTCTTAAAATGACTTGTTTCACCGTGGCATGGATCTCTTGATATCCAAAACCGCCAAGTCCCAACATGAAGAACATGGATGACAGTTGGGTGATCATTGATGACGGCACTTCTAGAGGCACTTCATATATGATCTTCCATATTTTCTTCCATTCCTTGCAATGAGAAAACTGGAGTGCCTTTTGTACCTCCAGATCTGACTTAGCATCACTATCACAGGGGGAAATATAATCTGGAATTAATGCCCTTAAAGAAGTTCCATGTTCTGCTCTTTCCCCCCTAACCTTTGTTACTTCAATTTCTATTCCCGTTGGGGCAGAGGTTGAGGCTTCACCTCTAGTTATAGCCACTTAAATTGATGGCCCTGCACAATCAATTGAAAACTTCAGTTAGTTTCAATAGATAAAAAATTTGGTTGGATGTCTAGAAAATTAAGTACAGTCAAAAATATTGTTATCCCTTACCCAACAGTAGATCAGCAACATGAGAAGGCTCCTACCCATCTTTCCTAGCTTCAATATGATTTTCAAGACTAGTTTCTGGAAGCTCTATAGGGTTCAGATCCACCTGAGCTAGTGTCTCTATAATAATAGGGTTGTCCATACCCCCTTCAGGCATTGGTAGTTCAGCAGCTTGCTCAGATGGAACTGTACATTTGAACCAATCATGGTCAGAGATGTAATAAGAAGTTATTTTAATAGGACGAAGGATAACACTCACATCCAAAATCTTCTAAATTACATGGTAATTTAACATGATCTAAAATGTCTTCAAAATATGTGCCAAGTTTCATCATTTCATCCAATGTTATCTCAGATTCCTGGTTAGTCTCACCAGTGGGATCATTTGATGTGTCTTCTTGGAAACCTTCATCTTGCAGACTCTGAACCCAGACAACTTCTTTTGATAAAATTATAGCATCAGTTATAGTGGCCACCTAATGCTTTTGTTCAAGGGTTGAACCTAAAGTATCATAGATTGGAAGTCAGTTGATGTTTTAATTCAACGTATTATGAAGAATTGTTAATTTACTAGAAGCAGGTTTTTCTCTCCTTGCAATAGTAGCAAGAGCAATACTAGGAATTGGCGCTGGCTCTTCTTCAGTAGTAGCCAAGTCAAGATGAACTCGTGATTGTTCACCAGTACCCTCTCTTGTTCTTAAAGGAGGGTCAAACCTCTTCCTCAAAGGGGAAATTGAAGAAGCCCCTGCAATCCCAAGAAGTATGAGAAATCTTTTCATGGGATAAGACTCATGACTATCTGAAGGACTTACCACTACTGATAAAACATTTAGCTATGGAATTCTTCCTTTTATGTCTTTGTTTCTTTGGATTTTAGGGAGTGATGACATCATCATCTCCAAATACAGGAATTAGAGAATGATGAGCCATGTCTAACTCCTTCTACATGGCCTGCTGTCCTGGAGATACCTCACTCGGCTCGTGAGGAGATTCATTAGCCCCGATGGAAATACCACTAGGGCTATGCAGTGGTGAAGGAACCTCAGCTGTTCTTTTATTTGCATGATGCAGGATGAAGAAAGTAATTTCCTTGAGTAACAACTCTTTAACTGAAATCAAGTTGCAAAGAAAATAGGGAAATACGCTTACATATTTAGGAGCCACGTAATCGTTCCACTCTTCTCCGAAAGAACCAATCCCCTCAGTGGTGCCATGATCTATCATTTCATTCACTCTCTTGGTGATAGGAATGTAATCATCAGTGGAATATATGAGAATCTCTAGCTCTATGATGTAAGCCCGCACTTCATCCGGGTTATCCTCGAAATAGATATCGATAGAGGCCCGAATTTTCTATATTCCAGGGATGTGTAGCCCCTCGCACATATCCAGCAAGGTAGTTTCCGCATCGCAATATAAACTCCGCCATTTCTGTATAGCCTCTAGTCATAGATATTTAGCAAGTGTGCCAGAAGGCTGCGAGGAGGGTCCTACAACCATAGACTTCAGCTTCTTCCTAGCTCTTGCAACTATAGATAAAGGATAAGAAAATCATACTTTTTTCTTTTTAAAGAAATGGAGATTAAATTGCATCAGTGAAGTAAATCACTAGGAGTTGATGGAGTGGGTATCTTGATTCTGACAGGAGGATTATATTTGGAACGAGGCCACTTTGCCACATGTTGTGCCTCATCATCCCCAGCTTGGGAATCCGGAGAGTCATCCCTAGGTAAGGAACCTAGTGAATCAGCTCCAGGTGGGGAAGCTTCACCTTCCATATGAAGGGTTTCTTTCTCTACAGTTCTTTTCTTTTTCCCCACTTGATAAACCGGATGATTCAGTACCCCGTTAGTGTATGATGCTCTCCAGTTCATTCCATACCATTTAGTCAAATTACTCATCGCTTTATCAAATGGTAGATCAAACACTACCCCGGTCTTCTCCATATATGTCAGCAACCATAGTTGTTAGGAAACCATCGGATGCTACTCTGACCTAACATGCACAATAAGGGATACAATAGTCTTTTGTAGACACTTGAATTGGTGTGAAAATCTGTATGGAGAAGAGGCCTCACATTTAATCTCTCCGTCAATCCTGGTGGCCAATACACCATCTCTGTAAGCAAGCATGTATTGCCTCATTTCTAGGCCAGCTATTCCATCATCAAGAAACCACCCAGTTGGTGGGTTTCTATATGAAAAGAAATTGAATTCCTTGAACATGGTCAGCCTCACCTTTATATCATAGATGTTGAGAGCTAATGGAGAAACTCCAGAAAATGCCTGCAAATATGGCCTGAAAGAACTTCCAGGAACCTTTACTCTATTATGTAAAGCATATGTCCTGAAATGAGTGTTGATCTATCCATAAAAAACATGGAATGGTCCCACTATTCTCAAGGGTGACTTACTCATAAAAACATGGAGTTATCTACTATGAATCTATTCGAAAATAGGGGTGGCCAACCCAACCATTCTCCTCTTATCCAACTTAGCTGCAACAACGATGGTTCTTGTCCTGACGCCTCCCTTCGAATACCTGACTGGAATTAGATAAAAAATGAGCCACAAGGCTAAGAAGACCGTCAGATGGGTCTTTTTTGGGATTCTTTGATCCACTTCGTACCCCCATTTCTCAAATTCTCCTGCTTCTAGAGTCGGCTAGAATGTGTCAGAAGCACCCCTCTTCTCTATTCTGGGGAAAATAGTAGGATGAGCATAGCCGGCCCACTCCCCCTTCTTCTTGGTAAAAAAATATCCATCCACTCCTCTGGATGAGTATCCATTCTAGAATGAGATTTCGAGGTCTTTGAGTTCTTGAGCTTGTAGAAAATTTTCAATAATTCCCGAGCCAATGATGGAGTCTTCTCTGAAGCATTCCAAGTCACCTTGGGGGATGAATTCATCCTATATAACACCCAAAATTGAAGCCCCCCCCGAGATCATGTATAAATCCCACAAAATGATGGTTACTTATCCATGAGTCAGATGGAATGAATTGGTTTCTGGGATCCAGCGGCTGATTAGTTCTGGCACAAATTCATCATTCCTGTAGTCATATGTCTGCACATCCCAGATGGCTTCATATATTGCAGCTCCTTTCAGATCCTCAACAAACTCTACATAGGTTTGTTTCACCCAATATACCCACATACAATTTGGATTCACACCTCTTCTAGGATAGAAGTACCAACACTTCTTCCAGCCTTTGGATTAATCAATCTGAGAATTTTGGAAGATTGAAGGATAACAATGTGGTTTAAAATCAGGCTTGTGAGGTTTCAGATCTGGGGAACAAGGGCTATGATGCATTATATAGGCCTTCTCCAATGTTCCAATATTTCCAAATGGTCCTACCATTGAGACTTTTTCTGAAGAAAAATTATTGTAAGTATAAAACCAAGAATGCGAAAGATAATTCTTTGCCTCTGGAATATTGATTTCTTGCAGATAACCATGGAAATACAGAGGCAAGTAGATGCTCTGTGGAAAATTAAGATGATACTTCTTCAAGAACATGATCAAATCTAGGAGAGTGCTTTCACAGATATCATTGTAATCATGGCCAACAATGTTCATCATATCATCAATTCGCGTGCTCTCCAGTTCATCAGCCGTTCCAATTCATCTATGAGCCATTTAATCTACACAAAGGTCGAATAATTAACTCTTATGTAAGTTGATTTTTCATAATATTTGTGAAGAAATGTGAAAAAATGGCGAAGGCATTAAGGCATGCAAGTCCAATTTGGAACACAAGTGTAACTGTGTCGCGCAAATTTTGGCGCGCAGGTATCACCGCGCAAGTCCAAATACCTCTGTAGAAGTAAGACACGAATAGAAGCAATGAAACCATGAAAAACAAGTCACATGCATGAAGAGTGCAACCTGTACGGCGAGAGATCAGAAGCGTTCAAATCTGGGTGCTCAGTGCGAGAATGGGGTGCATATTTATAAGCTAGGCCACACCCCTGCGCGCTGAAGCCTACGCGACTCTCACCTTCACGCTGCTACCTACGCGCTCAAAACCTGCACGTCACCCTTCCTTAGTTTTCTCCTTTACCTCAGAGTCAAATCCTCCTTCCTTTTGGATCGAACTATGAGGGGGGACTTTTGTTGATGCTCCTTTTCTTCATAGAGTCTAATGACTGATGAATGGGAATACCTCAGCATAAATAGATTCATCCTTTGAAAAATATCAAAAATATACAAAGGCATGAACAAGGATTCCATTAAGTAAGGGCCGTGCAATTTTCATCATGGTCGCACAAGCATACTTGCGCGCCATATATTCAGCATGCAAGTGACTTGCATGCCTATATTTTATTTTCTCCCAAGGTGTTCAGTAGGCTATAAATACCCCTTGTGGGCCCCCCATTTTGGGGACGATAATTCCAAAAGTCAGATTTGAGATCTGGGCACCCTAGTCTCTTATTGAAGAATTACGAACACTTTTAAGGTAATTTCTTATATAGAGTGGAAGATCTAAAGAGGGGGGACAATGCCTAAGTGTTGAAATTCACAAACACATGCACGCCTAAGGGTATAACCCTTGATTGAAAATGGCCACACTTGTGCGCCGCCTTATCCCTTCAATAGAAGCTACGCACCACTCATTTGGAATTACATAGGGATAATACTAAGGGCTTGAGCCAAGCCTCACCCAAGTATTACCCTATGGGTTGACCGGTGTGGAAATACCCAAGTGTCGTGTAGGTATACCTGTGCGACCAGGACTTGCGCGCCCCAGCAAGACTTGCACGCCTACCTCTTTTTGGGTGCCTTTCCTAGCTATTCACCTCTTTTCTTCAAATACACCTCTCCTCTTAAAAATTTATCCTTCAAAACACTCTTCAAATCCATTTTTGGCATGGTTCATTTGTTTTCTTCCTTATCTGAAAAGAATTCTGTGGAAGATCTCTCAAAACCTAGTTATTTACATATCTTTATGTCACTAAGGATAGAGATTTCATTCATTCAACCTCATACTTTATGATTAGATGTTCCCTTAATATGGGCATCCTCTTTAGGAGTAAGTCCCAAGTCCCCTAATCTGGGCCTCCTTATTAAGAGTAATTCCTAATCATAATTCCCATTAATATGGGCATCCTCGTCAAGAGTAAGCCCCAAAGTCTCAAATCCCCTAACCTAGGCCTCCTTCTCAGGAATAAACCCCAGACAAAATTTCTCTTAACCAGCCTTAATATCTTTTTGATTTGGGCTTCCTTATCAGTAATAAAACCCAATCATAAGCCCCCTCTAATTTAGGCCTCCTTCTTAGGAGTAAGCCCTAAGTTAAGTATCCAAATCTCCATAAATTACATATACATTAATGGACCTTGTTCCTGGGCTTCTTCCCTGAAGTAAGTCCTGATCTTCATCTTTCTAGGTAGTCATACATATGTAAGCCCCACATGAATCCTTGAGATTGCATATTTTGTGGTACAAATCATTAGGTTTACAAATACCTATTGTTTCTCACACCGAGCTTGACTAACATGAGCTTAGAGTGTAAAAGTAACGGTGACACATCTCTTCAGTCTGTTAATCATACATAAGCCCCAAATTTCTTAACCAAACTATATGGACTTTGATCTCTACATTAAAAGTGGAGTACGTAGGAAACCTTTTTATGGTTCAATCCTACCACCCATTAATTCTCATCTATCCCACATGGCGTTAAACTATATCTTAATTCTTGAAATATGTGGGTTATAATTCCTTTTCTAAAAAAGTATACGTAGGTAGACCATCTGTGGGTACGATCCCAACTCGGAAAAAATCCATGTCCTTCTGGACGATAATAAACTTCAAGTACCCCGCTGAGTGGATTTAAAACTAGTATGGTTATCATAATGACCAAGATATCTTTATATAAAGTGTTGAAGGATACCATTGACTAAGAATCTCTAACAAATAAAGATGATTCTCTAATGATGAAGAACCTCAAATACACATAAAAGATTATCTAAATCTCATATATATTAATCATTTATTGTTAGATCTTACGGAAAGCTCATTTTCATACATTGTAGTTTAATAAGGATTCATGAACATAACATAAATCTATAAATAGTGTCTCAGAGTAGACAATAATTCCCCCCAAAAGGGTATGATGAGTCTGACCACCCTTCCTCTCGACCAATGAAAATTCTTAAGCCTCAACAGTCCACAACTAATGAGCACCTACCTTTGGAATGTAGGTCCAAATCGATATAGAATCATTGGATGTTTCCGGTTCTACGAACAAACCCATTATAAACCGATTGGAATGTATGATCCTTAAGAAAACAAGGTCATCCCAATATCCAAAAGAAACAATGATCCTTCCCAAAACATTATCAAAAATAAGTAGTTCATAGAGAAACCCTATCCTTGGTGTGCATCATAGAGTTACAGGAAGATCGCGATGCACCGGTTCACTGGAAAGCAATCATGATGATAAGGATCGAGAAATCGGTTGATGAATTCATGTTCATGGGGAGTATATCTTTGTGAAAGTGTGATTCGTAGAAATCATGTATGTATATCTATTATGGATAATGGGCCCCTCACGCCCCATTTATAGGTGATTCCCAACTTGATCATCATGGTGACTGTGACCCACTAGAGCATTGTAGCACATCACGCCCAGTACGATCTGTGATCTATAATTATGATCCCATATTGTGATCTACCTAAATGATCCAACATTATGATCCACATTGATTTTTGGTGATTTACCCATATAATCCGACCCTCATTTTCCTTTAGATCCCATTATGATGGGGGTATTTGTTGTTGCCAAAAACCGTTCCCTTCAAGATGTAAAAAATACATGGGGAAATTCAAATCATGTTTGATGTTCTTCTAAACAAAAAATGGCCTCATAATCCCTGAAAAATCATTAATGGAGCCTCTTCCTTGAAGCACCTCCATGGGGATCCTATGCCAGCATGACTCTAAAAAAGTTTGACGGTACCCACAAAAACTTATGTCCTCCATGACATCCAATTTCCTCCGCATCAAGCACTGCGAGCATCCTCCCTCTAAGGTTGTGTGAACATATGTCCTATGTGGAATCCCATTTCTTCCGCATTGAGCACCTCAAGCATTCACCCACCAGTACCATGTGAATGTATGTCCTTTACAAAATTTTTTTCTTCGCAGCTTGCCCCATGATAATTTTGAACTACCATTTACTATAAATAGATGAATCTGGACCCTTCATAATCATTTCTACCCTGACGATTCTCTTTCTGAGCTCCCATTTCATGAATATCTTGAGCATCGTGAACCCGAGAAAAAAATGGATCTCCCGAGGTACTGGATCCTCATGAATTGTGCTTTACTGTGTTCTTCATGGACCCTACTTTTATGGACTCCCTCCATGAAGTCCTCCTCCCTTAACAAAAGAGATATCCACCTAATGTTTCTCAATGTTTTGCATATAATTAATCTTTAAAAGAGAAGTCTTCCAATAATGAGATATTTTTTAAGGCATGGTAATGCCCCATGAAGAGCCTTCCTTCACAGATGACCCTTCCTTCATTAATCCCCCTCCCTTTGTGAAGCACCATTATTTTATGAAGTTCCTCTTGTCGGTCCCCATAGCTTCACAAACCCCTTTTCTACATGGCCCTCTAGGATTGTGCACAATGATTTTAGTATCCCACGTGTGGTGTTTAATGTTACATTTCTATACCATATTATTCTTGACAAAGGTAAACTAACAAACATTTCTTCTTCACATAGCTATGCTAATATCGACCCAACAATTGACCACTCCTCCCCCTCACTCCCATCGGGCATTGATTGTGCCTTCCCTTCTGTAATTGTGGGCTGGTACATGTTATGTATGTCCAAGGGATGAGGAGTGAGTCCTCATTGTATGAGCTGCAAGAAATTAAACTAACAATCACCTACATCCTCAACACATGACGTTAAATTGTGATTCCTTCATGCATAACAAGTCCAAGAGGACCAGAAATGGAATTGTCACTAGATCCTTCCCACACTCTCTCTCCCTTTGGTATTTTTAACCAGGTTCACCATGGGATGTATCTACATAAGCCTCAAAATTCTTAATTAGGCTTCTTGCCAAAAATAAATACCTATATTCATCTCCCTAGGTATCTAGCCATGTTTAGGCCCCACACCATCCCTTGTGGCCGCACATTTCATGACATGATCATCAGGTATACTATTACCTATTATTTCTCACACAGATCATGACTCACGTGGGCTTAGAGTGATAGTGACCATGACTTCCACTTTGGGACACTAACCATGTGTAGGCCCCAACCTGATTATGGTCCTCTAGCCATGCGTAATCCCCATGACACACTCCACCGAACTACGTGGACTATGATTCCTATATTTTAAACAGGGTACGTAGGAAGCCTCTTTGCGGTTCAAGACCCTCACTCTCCACAATAAACCTATTATGATCACTTCACATCAGCTCAATTTCATCCTGGATGAAATTAAATAGTGATCCCCTTTCCCTATTTTGAAATAATAAGGTTCTGATCACTTTCTTCTAAATATGGTATGTAGGAATACAAACCAATAGTAAAATATAGTTCATTCTTATAAGGATGTACCTTCCTGATGTGACATATTCCATTTTTTGGGATGCATATCCCGAATCTACCTCTCTGAGTTGTTAAAATCCACCATGGAAACTGACCATGCATAAGTCCAACACTTCACCATACTCCATCAACCAAGATTACCACTATTGGGAAGGGCCTCTAACCATGCATAAGCCCATGGTGTGCCTCTAGGTCATTGTACTTTGTGCATCACAAAATACTTTTGCCCAATCATGAACTACATGGACATTAATCCATTCCTTATACACAAGGTACGTTGGAAACCTCTTCGAGATTCATGGTCATCGCTCATTTCCCATCCCTATCTCTTCTTCAAGCCATTATTTCATGGGAATATCGTGCCTCAGCCAGATAGTCCTATATCCATCAGTTCCCCATCCATACATTCCATTGTCGTGGGCCACCTCATTAGGTGTCCCATATATTCCCCGAACTATGTGGACTTTGATTCCTATCTACTAGGATATGTAGGTAGCCTCCCTGAGTTTCAAGACCAACACTATCATTTTCACATCCGTTCAACCCCTTTAATTTCACCCACTTCAGTCAAAGCCTCCATCATCCATCATGATTCTTACCTAGACCACCACATCCCAGCGAGATCATGCCCCCCACACCCTCGTTGCTCCTAGCATCACTCAGTTAGCAAACCATGCATAATCCCCACAAAGCATATCAATCCAACCAAGAGTGCCCCTCTTGAGATGGGCTGCTAACCATTCATATGACCCAAATCAACTGTTTGAACTACATGAGTTTTGATCCATGTCCTCTAAAAATTGTAAATAAGAAACCTACAATAGGTTCAATCCCAACCCATGGTAATCATTGGAGCCCCCCATTTGTTGTGGTGTGATTCCCTGAACTATCATTATTGATATCTAGACTAGCATTCATGTTGTGAAACATTCCCTTTTTAGGACATGATATCCCAGGTCCTTCCTCATTATGATTTATGATCCATACATCTAGTAAAGCTCCAGGTGCTCCCTCCTAGGGATGTATCTATTTGATCGTCATTAGTAGGTTTTTTGATTAGTCTATTTTATCTTCGCCAGACATTATACTCCTAGAATACCACGTGTCAAAGATGCGAATCTGAGGAAATCTTCATAAACATGCATCTTGAATAGGATACCCCGAAATAGACATGGGATACCTTGGGATTACACACCCTCCATAATCCCTATAATAAAGAAGAATTTAGGTGTACCAATGTTTCAGCGTCCAGAAATCCCTGTGATGCATAGCATGAATACTATTCCGAGTGAATGTTTCTACCCCGACATGACCCTTTGGAATGTAATGAAAGAAGAAACATAATTAACCGGATTCCACAAAGAGATGACCTTGGAAATGAGTTTCACAAATAATGAATCAAATCTAGAAGGGTGACCCAGAATAGGCGATGAATTATGAGGAGGAATCCAGAAAAGGAGAAACCAACATCCGGTCATCCTATTTTAATCAAGGAGAAAACATGGATGAAGAAGTGATGAATATTTCTCACCTTTGAAAAGGGGAGATTCAGGGTACAATGTAACTATCACCATTTACAACATGCACGACGACACACCCCAGTAGAAAACGTCGAAAACACACACTTCAAAAAACCATCACTTTTAAAAAAACCAAATCCACATTTCCAAAAAGGTTGAAAACACATTATTTTTCATTTAAAAATCATTTAAAAAAATTCTATTTATATACTAAAATCACAATTCCAATGAAACTCCACTTTCGTTAAAATTATAAACTAGCCATGATCCATAATCACATGTCAAACCACTTTCTAAATCAAAATACACACTACTTTTAAATCCATAACCACTTTGAAACTCTTTTTAAAATTATTAACATGCTTTAAACATCACAAATCGGTCAAAAAATCCACCCAGAAATTTTATCACGCACTAGATGTGAAAAAATTAACAAAACATACCATTTACATCATAACAAGGAATAAATCACCACTTTTAACACCAAACTATCATTATAATGATTAAATATTACTATTTAATATTCAAATAATGAATTAAAAACCACCAATGATTCTTATATTTTAAGGCAATTGAAAAGGGAATCCAACCTCAAATCACATGTGCTTCAACAACGCCAACCCGAAAAAACTCCAAAAAGGTTCCAATAGCCATGAAAAACCAATAAAAACCCTACTCACACAAAAAAACAACATAAAGAAAGGGTAAAATAAACCCAAAATACACATAACCATGGGAGAAGATAAAAACATGAAAAAATGAATGAATAAGGAAGAGGGAGAAGATAAAAGAGGATTTCCTTGAAGATTTAACCCCAAAACTTTAGGAAATCACTTAGATCTACATTTTTGAGGAAGGAGGAGGCCTAGAGAACAAGGGGGGAGCTCCCATAGGGCTATAAGAATGAGAAAAAAGAATAAATGGGAATATTAGAGATAAAATCATGACAGGGTAGAATGAAAATTTGATACTTTTTAATAACTGGGATTGGTTGCATAGTTTTCCCAAAAATTTATGAAATCATGTGCCAATTGTGCATCCTCCACTATCATAGAGGAGAACAACACACATTCAGTCTGCATGGTCTATAAACATTTCTCCATCCATGCATCCCTAAATTTCCAAGAGGAATAAGATGTATGGTTTACCCACATTGTTCACCAAACCATTTGGCAACTATGCTGTCTCCACCGTCCAATCTCAACATAAACCACACAGTATCATGGGGGATGGGATATGGTTTCCCATAAACGTGCACCAATCATGTTCCACCAACTGATAAGGCCAAAAAATAATTTGTTTTAATTAAAAATAATTGTAGGAAATAAATATTAATCATCTGGATGAAGTTAAACAGAGGAACACCTCAAAAAATCACATAACACCCATAACTCGGGGGACAAAACTCTAGGTGTGACATGATTACATGAAATTTTTAGTATCAGTGATTATGTGTAACTAGGTTGATGGTACAATTTGTTTTAAAAATGATTTTTTTGGATTTAGAATAGTCGATTTGAAATCATTGGGATAAAATGATGATATAATTATCATGAAAACGCATGGAAAACATGTTATATATATATATATATATTTGATAAAATGACTTGTATTCTATCTTCTTTCAAAGAAAAATAATTTTTTTTGATGAAAACGTTAATGTTCTTGTTGAATTGTGTGTGATTCCTTCATCTATGATATAAACTTTAAATGGTAATGCTTACCATAACAAACATAGTTCTTGTTATATTCAATAAAAAATGTATATAAAAAAACAATGATTTTTTAATATTCAAATATTTCAGGTAATTTATAGTTATTTAAATTTATTTATCATATTAATTTATTTTTTGTGTATAAATATATATAAAAAATAGTTTGATTAATTATTTTAGTAAACTTTGATATTTTACATTATAATTATTGATATTTAATATATAGAGATATTAATGTTTTTATTTCATTTTGTATCAATATAACTATTTATTATATTTTTTAATCGTATTTTTATTATATTTCATGAGTTTTTAGAAATTCTTATTTTAAATCATTAATTTCTTATTAATTATTTGGTTTTGTAAGGATATCTCATATCGAGACCTAAATTCTATTTTGATTGGATAATTGAAGATTTTTAGATTATGAAAACTCAATAGAATATGTTTTCCACCTTTTTCTGTGTATCATGAGAAATAGTAGACACCAACTATGAAATGTTATCACAATAGAATTTATATTTGTCGAAATTCCAAAAAAAATTAGAGTTTTGTTGTAGTGTTGGGATGTAGGAAAATAAATAATATATATCACAATTTCTGGAGTGCCATTCAAAATATATGATATCAGTTATGGGAGAATGTAGTTCACTACTAGATTTTTAAGCTTTTACAATGAGGCATTAGTGATAGAATCTTGTTTCTAGTGACCTTTTGTGAATGGAATATGTCCCTAGTGTCCAATCATAGAAAACAACATTGAAATTATGTTTTTTTATGACGGGCCATCAAGAATAATAACTATTTATGATGAATGACGAATCCTTCACAAATATTAGAATTAATTATTTTGTTCAATAACAATTTGAAATGGATCATCATAAAAAATTATTATTTGCAATGGGATATGAATCCTTTTTAAATAATCTTGATAAAAGTTTTAGTAACCCAATTGTCCTAGATATATAAATCCACCAAAATTTTTAATTTTATTTTTAAAAAAATAAATCAAATATAAAAAAAAGAAAAAATGAAAAAAGTAAAAAAATATATATAATAAAACCTATAATAACATTATAACATCATTTCACACATAATATGTTTATCCACCCAAAATACATAACAGTCATAAAAATAACTAATCATCAACAGATATTTGGCAGAGGAGGATCAATTGAAGGTTCAAGGGGAATAAGGTCTCTATGATACCACATACAAGCTGTTATATATAATCCAATATACTCTCGTATCTTTGACCTTGCTACCCATTCTCATCCTACCTCTGTCACTACATCCACTTGATTATCTTATCTTAAGCTCTCAAACTTTCATCATACTATGCAGTTAATGATGCTAATCAATCTGTATGAGTTCCAATTGATCTGACCGATAAATTCACAGATGTACCTATTATAACCTGCTGGTGTCATTCATGAACTGATACTAGTCACCCATCCTTTATCGAAACTATGAATATTCACCCATATCCAAGCCCCTCATCAAATTATGACTTGCAAGTTGCATTTAATTCACTCTTTACATGAATATTTCATGAATAATAAGCCACACTATCATTAATTTCCATTAAATATAATTTGAAATAGGAATAAAAATAAAATTAATATCATTATTTTTTAAAAAAATATACTTACCATAATTTAGCGTTGTCTATCACAGACAAGATGTCATGTGTGAGGATCTATGAACATATTCATATACAATTAAAACTACATAATAGAGGGCACAACCTATATAATATAATAAAAATTATATTTAAAAATATATATATATTATTAAATAATATCACTTACCATATGTTGTTTATGTATACAAAATGTATTACTCCCAAACCTATGTGTGACCTTCCACCTCCACCAGTTATGATGCCCTAATAACAAACTACTCTTAAAAACCACTGCTATCTAGTAAGATCACAATCCATCCCATACCTATGCTTAGATATAGTTAGGTCTGTGGGAGAAGCATGATTTGTCAGAAATAGTACCAACAAACTTATCCATTACTCCCATTATTAGGCTGTGTAAAAACTGATGAAAACTTACATGTATACAAATCTCTCATGCCTCTTGAATAGGATCAATTATTCTATCATCAATTGGAGTCCATAAATTACGGAATTTAATTAAAAATAACATATTACTATGTAAATAAATATAAATATAAAATATCTTTTTTAATACTATACCATTCAGTTGTCGAACATTTTATAATGAACAACAGTGGGAAATTAATCCCATTATATCCATGGAATGAACAAATAATTTCATAGAATCACACCATCCTAAAAAATAGAAAAATGAAAAAAACTATGAAAATAAAAACAAATAATCAGAATATTATTAACAAAATTAATATACAAACATGATATAAATAAATACCTTAAATAATTAAACATACCTTTATAAACATGGATTAATATCAAGAGATGGATGCATCTCTAGAAAATGGTCTAGAATAATCAATTGTGGGAGGCCAAATACCCTTCTAACATGTAGTGTTATACCAATTTCCTACAAGTCAGATTAATTGAGATCATCATAGTGAATCAAAAAATCAGTGAGAGAATAGAATAGGTCATCATGAGGATCTATGACCATTTTCAAAAAAAAAAAAATCCTAACTGTGAAAAATTATCAATATATATATCAAATATAAAAAACTAATAAATAACAATATATAGTAATATTACCTGTAAATAATTGTTAATGAATACATAAAATATAAAAAACTAATAAATACTAGAATATAATAATCACCTAAAAATAAAAATCAAAATATAATAGTATTGAATATAAATAATTATTAATATAGATATAAAATATAATATACTAATAACTACCATTTAGAATATAATATTATTACTAATAATTTTTTTAATACATATATCAAATAGAAAAACTAATAAATACTAACATCTATTAGGGAACAAAAGATATTGTCATGAATATATCTAGCCATCTCAAACAAACATTCTTACCTCTAAATAATTGTCAATAGATATATACAATACAAAAAAATACCTGAATATACTATGTCATTCTTCATATTCATACTCATCTTGATCGACGAAAACTTTTTTATCTTCCTCATCAACATCATAAACATTTATAAGACTTTCAATTTCATTATCTATTATTACTTCATAATTATTATCAATATCATCAACCTAAAATTTGGGGTATTAATCATCAAAATTTATATTATGCTGAGAAACAGATGTATTTAGGGATGTTTCTTGAAAAAATTCAATATGTATCACTTTCAAAAAACCATTTTCTTTAAAAAAAGATATTTTCATGATATTTTATTTTTATTACACTCCACCAGTCATTTAAATATCTCAAAATAACATAATATTTTTTATAATAAACTTGATGTGCATGATGTGATAACATAAATAGTTCATTTAAGGAAAAGATAATATTATATTTAATGTCAACAAATACATATTGTGGTTGAAATCCCAACCCTCTATTAGTACAAATCCAATGCAGTTTAAACATTATTACATAATATGGACCGAGATAACATAACTCAATTGATTCATCCATTATTCCATTAAATTCAAATTAACTTTCTTTATGATGTGATCCTTTTAAACTAAACCCATTATTCATTGATTTCTTTGATTCACTATAAATATGTGTATAAAATCAAAATCCATTAACCATATATCCATTATAAGATTATACAAATTTTGATGGAAGGTTTTGTAGCACACAAAATTGACTTTCAATTTTACTTTCATGTATTATTTCTTATAAAAAATAAAAAATAATGGATATCATTATAAAATTATTTAATGTTTCATCATAACCTAATTAATTTACTAGTCTTTGAAGCCAATATGAAAAATTCTGTTTTTGACTTTCTTCAAGAAAAATATTGTTAATTTGTATAATGATTCAATTATATGGTCAACCTAAATTCTAAAAAAATTAATGCCAAAATATTTATCTATAAAAAAATATTAAAATAATAAAAATTATTAATTACTGCATGAATGTTTTCCTTTCATCATAAATGAGTTTAACATATGTATGATCTCGATGAAATTCTTCATCTAAAATCCATCATCCATGATAACCACCAAAAAGAAGCATTGGATTTTTAAAAACTGACAAAAGATTATCCATTACAAATTTTCTGCATTGTGACCCTTGTGATTATGTTTTGAAGGATATTCAGATTGAAAATTATAAGGGTATAAATTTAAAATTTCCTCTTGTAAGTACACTTCTACAATTTTCCCTTCAACCGATGATTTTTTGAATAATTTATTTTTTAATTTTTATATTCATCTCTTAAATAGGTACATCTATTGGAATTATTCTGAACCTCTATAGTTAACTTCATATGAAAAATTCTATACTTAATGCTCAATTGAATGAAATGATTTTAGTGTGAACATTTTCACCAATTTACATATATTTTAAAAAAAATTATCTTATATTACACTCAATACTTCGTAATATAATGTTTCCTTACAAATATCTCATAATGAATATGACATTTCATTCAACACATCCCACATTTAAGAAATCAAAATTACACTAAGACCAAAAAGCAGTAGTCCTTCTATTATGACCTGAAAATCATTACTTTTTAAACAAAAAATATGTCAATTTGTAAAATAACCTTGAAAATTATAAGTATAACCATATCGTAACCATAAATATCAAATATAATTACAAAATAATAAATGAAATTTTTTAGAAAGCGCATAATATGGTTTTGGATTCATTAAATTTTGTGATCATTCAGCTTCAAAAAATTCATGTTCAGGACATTGGTAAATATGGGTGAAATCTAACATTGCATTTACATTATCTTTAGTCTCACAGAGTATTTTAAATATGGTATAAAATATGTTATCAAAAAAATTATTCATAGTATACATTAAATCTAGCTTATTACATATGAACATATTAGACTGATATGATAGGTCCCAAAAAATATTCATCTTTATCTAATTATTATCTCTACCAAAACCATATTTTTTGTTTAAATATTTGGTTTAAATATAATTGGTGGAAATGATGATATGATGGTTTTTACTTTAAAACCTGAGAGAACTATTGATGTTTTGTATCTTTAAATAGTAACATTATGGAAATAATTTCCATTCATTCTAAAAGGGTGATTCACAGAAAGAAATCACCTATGGAAATCAAAATAACTATTCATTCTTCCATTGACATGCAACAACAATTTATTCTCATCCATGAAGTACATACATGATTTTAAAGCATGTGTACTATATCTAAATAATATACAATATTCCATAAAGTTACTGATTTTCTACATTAAATCGACCTTTAGTGTAAAATTATGATTTTTAACTAAATCATATGTAGTTACACCTTCTTTCCATAATTAAATTCAATAATAGATAAGTGGATTCAAATAAACCTCGATATTCTTTTATAGATGTCCTAGAATTAATAAAGGCATATATATATATGGTTCCTTCATCATTATCTAAGTAGGAAAGTTTTACGGAGTTATAGAAATAGAACAATAATAATACTAACTACGTTAATCACCAAATGGACAAAAAATCAATAGAAAGACTCGACAGTATTATACGGTGTTATAAATTAAAAGAAGGTTTCATATGATCAAAGTGCTTCCATGAATCAACATCACATGTATGATTTAATCTTTTTCTAATGAAAATATTTTATTTATGTCATGTCATCAATGTTGTTGCTTTGAAAGGCATAAATAGATGATATAAATGAGGTGTATTTGGAAAATAACTCAACTATTTATCATAAATATGGATTTTCATTATTTTGACTCTATATACCTTTATTATCTATATGTTAGAAAATTAACTACTGATTCATAATCAATATAATATAAGATGCAGTCATTTGAACACATGGGGATCTTATGATAACTAATACCCAAATTATGGACCAACCTCTTACTTTAACTGAAATTTTTATGCAATATATTTTATTCAGGAAAGAAATAATTAAATAAATAAAATATTTGATCAATGAAACTATTTTACAATATAAAATCTAATTTAATTTCCATTAATGTTTTAACAAATTCATGTTTTCTTATCTGGAATCCTGAATATAAGGCATGCTCAATTGATTTCAACAAATAGTAGAAGTGATATGGTTATGATTCAAGATTTGGAATGTCATTCTGAGTTTTTTATTTTCTAAATAGATGGTCCAGTAGTTGGAAGTAATGAATTCCAAAATAATGGATTTAGAAAAAAAAAACTATATTTTCAACTAAATTTAGTTCATCATATTGATACAAGAAAAATATTTCCTAAAACCAAAACACATAAAATGAAGTCAAACAATGGAAAATATTTTGAATCTCTTAAGATCTCATTTATTACATTGACATTTAATTATTCCACCAAAAAAAAATTTCAAATTTGATGATGAAAATGATATAAATTATTTATCAACATTAATATACACAAGATTTATACTAGATCCATTGGGATTTGTTTGAAAATTTATCAAATCATGACCATGTAATAGAAACTGGAGTCTTCTTTCTGAATACATAGTTTTCTAAAAAATCATAGATAGAAGAATAATTATTACTCGTTGCGAATAATTAAAAATTATTAAAAAGTTTTAATTATGGCTAATTGTAACTACTAATCAAAAAAATTACTAACTTTTACAATTATTTTTTCATTTTAACTAATTTATATAATTATTTTTTAATTAATAAAAAATATTTATTAATTATAAATTATTTTTTAATTAATATTAATATTTTTAAAAAAATACACATTTCATATATTATATTTTACAATTTAGTACAAATTATGATATTTTCTTCATATTTACTAATTATTAATAATATTTAGTAATTAATAAAAACATTTAATAATTATTACTAACATTTAAAAATTCTTTATTTATTATTAAAAATTATTTAATGATTATTACTAATTATTTTAAATAATACTACATTTTTAATAATTATTGTAAATTTTTAATAGTTGTTAATATTTTTAAATTTTGTTAAAATTTATTGTAATTTTTTTTACCAATCATTATCTATAATTTTTTATTTTTACTAATCGATGCAATTATTTTATAAGTAATACTAATTATTTGTTAACTATATTTTATTATTATTAAATATTGCTAATTCTTAATAATTATTTGTATTTAATATATTTTCTTTTAAAATTTATTACAAAATATCATAACTTTTTAATATTTAGAGATTATTAGAGATTAATACTAAATTTTAAAAGTATTACTACATTTTTAAAAGTATTACTACATCACGAATATTTTTACACATTTTTTTATACAAATATACATACATATATATATATATCAAAAACCTCACATGTTTTTTTAAATGTTTATATATGTATATTATATATATATATATCCAAATGATTACAAAACTATAATAACATGTTTTAAATAAATGAAAATCAATCATAATATAACAATCAAACATGATTTTACATCACATCCATAATCCAACCATTATCATATTTCATAAAAAATTATATGATTATAAACCTGATTTCCAAATAATCGTAATAAGGAATAACATTGAACAATTTCATTAAAAAATTTAACAAAATTTATGTTCTGAATGATTATATATATATAAATATATATACAGGTTACCCATAATTATATATATCTATATATTGGTAGAAAAAGAATTCAACCTTTATATATATATATATAAGTTTAAAAGGTTTCCTTGTTTATACATATATACATATATAACTTCTAATATTTTTCAATAATAAATATATGTAATATATATAAATATATGAATATATATATACTCATACATACATGGAGTGTGTGAGATGCTAGCAGATGCAGGCGCACACATGTGTGATGGGATTCATCAGGGTGGCCCAATATCTCAAAATAAATAAATATGAACACCAAAAATATCATAAATCTAAAGGATAAATATTAGGAATGTATCTAAAATCAATTTGAATCAATTTGAACTAAAATATATTTTATTCTATGGTAGACACGTAAATAGATAATAATAAAATTACACAATCCCTAAACAAAAAATAAACCACAAAAAATGTGTAAATATATTGACCTAGGATTTGAAAAAATAATAATTTCTATATGTTTAAAATGAAATTACCATAAAATAATAAAATAGGAGAGAATATGATCCCATGAGATTTGAACAAAAATCTACAAGAAATCAACTACAATAGGTGATTTTTGTTTTGGGTTGTTAGAGGGTTTCATGACCAGACACTATGGATGATAGAGAAAATATAATGGGAGAGGAGAAGAAAGGGTCACATGATTTTATTAAATCATTTTTGTGATAGTTTAATAGTGATGAAATTTAACCCGTTACGAAAAACTATTTTTTTGGGAATTTTTTGCAATGATTAAAAATATCCATTGCTCATAATCCTTATCGATCATTATTGGAGACAAATAAAATAGTTTTCTGCAATGATCTGTCACTTATAATGCTTCTCATGGTAAGATATATTTGTGAACTAAAGGTATTTGTGATTTGAAACAATTTCCATCACAAATAATGATAAACAAGCAGTTACTTCTAATATAAAGGGTTTTTAATTCAAATTAGTGTTACTATATGACTATTTAAGATGAGACACTTTCCCATCACAAAAATACCATGTCGTTGGAAAATTTTCCAATAGTGTTAATAAAATACATCACGAATTTAATTTATCACTTTTTGGTAATTATTAATTTTATAATATAACCAATAATTTTCTATTCACTTATAAATGAAATTTTATATCTCTGATGTGGAAGAAATTAGGTGGTAGGGATAATGTTGTACTTTAAAAATTTTAACCGATTTTAAATATTTTTTAACTGTATAAAATATTTTTGGGAGGATATAATGAAAATCATTTCCAGTATTTTATATTTACAGATAGCAACACAAAGAATAAGTTTTACACTAAAAATATAAGGATGTATTTTTAGTGAGTCTAAAACTCTTTATATAATATGAATCAATTTTGAATTATTAATTTAATATTAAATTATTGATTCATTAATTAATAATTAATAATTATTGAGGATATCCCACTGGATGATCTAGGTGAATAATATATATACTCAAACATTATATTGAGGAGGGTATGAGTTATTAATAAAGAAAATAATTATTTAGAAGATAAAACGGTTGAGAAGTTAATCACTTGGATTTGAGGAGGACATTCCTCCTACATACCCTTCTCGACATGAAAGATGGAAAAGGGAAAAAATTATAAAATATGGGATATGGGTTAGAAGAAAATCAATGGTAGTAGATGTGAATATTTTATGAAATTGTTTATTTTATTTCCCACGTAAAATTTCATTAATTTATTATAATAATATAAATTTTAAAATATTATAATTAATATTCTATTTTGGAGCATGTTATACAAGGTAGATTCATAATTAAGGGTAGGAAGGGAATATTTACAACAAATTTTTCAAAGGATGAGCACCTTATCTGTTTAAAAAAAAATTAGGTGGGTGTAATTATTATAAATATTTTTGGAAGCCTAGTGGTACATTGAGATAGAGACCATAAAAGGGTAAAATTGATAATTTGGAGACTTAAATTTGGGATATCAATCAATTTATGTTGGGGAAAATAGATCAATGGTTCTTTATATCTTAGTAAAATTTAGAGACTATTTTTTCTTGGAATTTGACTCCTCCACTTCTTAGTTTCGATCTTACCATTTACACTAGGTAATATATTCTTGATCTTCATCAAAATTTTATAGATTATGGGATTGTAAATTATAATTATGATTCCATTCATCAGTATTATATTTATTTTTAGCTAAGGGTGAAATTATATGTCAGTATAAATTTAGTAATTATAGTGGTTGTCCATACTAACTGGTCTCCATATTTGTACAGAGTCACCACCATTTTTTTACTATAGTTCTCTAGAAACTTATAAACTTCAATTGATCATGTATGTATATTATTTATATAAATAAATATTTTAAATATTTTTTATTTTTTTTATTACATATAAATTTTCAATGAAATATCAATAATGAAAAAAGACTTTTTTGAGAGAAAACAAATATCATTAATGACGAATATCATCAGACGTACAAATGCAAAGCCACGAAAAGAAAATTTTCTAGCCAGAGCTGGTTGGCCTCGAAGGGGCCTGATGTTGCCAACTGGTGGGCCACATTGTTGCATTCTCTTTTGGGAAAGGAGAAGGTGTAGAATGAAAAGCATTGGCAGAGCGAAAGAATTCTCCTGATGATGAGGCCAAAAGACTAGAGTCTGCCATTGTTGTGGTTAATGGCAACGATCATAGTGAGGCAGTCAGATTCAATGCAAATATCAACACACCCTCATTCCAAATCCAGCATAAAAGCTTCCAGGATGACATTAGCCTCAGCAACAGCAGGTTCCCAAAAGGCATGATGTGATTCATACTATGCTGCGATGATTTCCCCAGATGGTTTCGGGCCTGGAGGCTGAGGGAGACAAGTCCATCCTTGGGGAGAGACGTGTCTACATTGATCATAAGAGTCCCATCCATTCGGGGGTTCTAATGAGGGGGGCAGGAGGGGGAGCATCAGGCATTTGATTTCCATTTTGGTGATTCCATCCCTCGATCCATGAGGTGGCACATTCTATCCAGAAATCAGGAGGTTTATGCATGGGGTGGAAAACAACATCGTTACGCCGGACCCAGATGATCAAGGTTAGGGTGCAGAATGAACCTGCCTTAGCCACCGAGAGAGAGGATCCCCATCGTACCGGGTTTTTCTTGACTAACACCTTTCTTAGACAAGGGAGGAATGTAATAATAAACATATGTATAAGTGTATAAGGACATGATAATGAAAATTGAAGATCATAACCTGCATATCAAAGATCATATACATGAATCATGGTATAAAGCTTGGATGTTTATAATACATGAATTAAAATAAAGTAATAGACACAATCCATTATAGTATAACATAGGAGTAAGACATGGAATTTTGGAAACACATAAGAATATAAAAATCCTATATAAAGGTGGTCTACCAAAGTCGTTGTAGAATTTTAGGCTTGGGTTAATCACCTGTGTACCTGCTTTGGGACTTGGATGTTCTCTCCTATTTCCTCTTGTTTAGAGATTGGGATATTCTCCCATGTTCCCTCTTGTTTTGGGAATGGGTTGTTCTCCCCTATTACCTCTTGTTTCAGGATTGGGATGTTCTCAAATGTTTCCAATGAGCTCATAAAACATTTATCATTAACCAATGAATTGGAGGTAGATATAGGTCTCACCTATGACATTTTGGAAATCATACCTATAAGTTCCACAAATCAAAAAAATATCATAACCCATAAAATAAAATGGGTATATAAAAAAATGTAAAATTTTCATAACTTATAAAAATTGATAGGTTTCACAATAATTTCATCATAAACATAATCCATGAAAAGAAGAGAGATTTAAAAGCATAGAACCCATGAAAGTGAAAGATGTTTCATAAAATAATACTATCAAAACATAAACCATTTATAGAAAGAATATGAATGGTGACATTGAATAATTTCCCATAAATGAATGATTAACTCTAATGGATGTTTTCCTAGATTGGAAATAATTTTGAAAGATATTTTAAACACATTTCTTGAGTAAAATATCCTTTCATCATTGAAAAATGTTTTTTATCACATAAAAACTTTTGAAAACCTGTTTCTTGGAAAATAGCATTGAAAACTTATAAACGAAGCTTTTAATACAACAGATTATTTTTGAAATCCATTTTTCCTTGAGAATTATATACATTGATATTTTGAAAACATTTTTTAAAAAATGTTTTTTGAATTCAATATATTTTTGACCAAAGAGAGTGGGGGTCAGATTTTACAAATAACTTTATCTTAAGTTCCAAAGATTGGAAAAAATGGTACAAAAAAATGAGGGTATCTTGAATTAATATAGGATAAGGAATCGTATTAATATTATTGAATGATGGGTCATAATATTTTATAAAATAAAGCATAATCATAAACAATATCAGAAATATATTATATTGTCTCAATAAACTATTGTTTCTTGGTAACTTGGGATCACAATATTAATGTAAAAAAGGGAATTAAATAAAGCTCAATATATCAGTAAATAAAAAAATTCATGATATAACATGTAAAATTGAAGTATATATGTAACACCATACTATTTCACAGTAAATTATCTTCAATAGCTTGGGTTGCATGCAACACCAACTAGGCTTGTGTAACACGCCAGATTGAGTTTCTGCGAAATAACAATTTAGTATTGTAATTATTTAAATGAAATATTTATATAATATCCATAAAATAATGAAATATGAATAGTAATAAATAAATTTTAAATGTTATTTATAATGTTTTCATATTAATTAAGAACATTTATAATGAAATGGATATGTTTCAGTAAAATATTTATATGTTTACAAATACTATTTTCTTAAAAGAACAACTTTTTATATCTTTTTTTGAAAAATAATAAAATTAATTTTATTTACTAATATAAATTTAATTTGGTAAAATAGAGTTCTGTTTTTATTTTTTAACATCCAAATTTGATAAGGGTGAATTTTTGGTATTTTTCAAATAACATTCCCTTTTTGATGAATAGTGAAAAACACATCATTATTGTTAAAAACCGACTTTTTCATTCATATAATAATTTTAATACATATACGATTTAGAGTAAAAATATATATATAACAAAAATATTAACCCAATTTAGATAATTAGAATCATTTTTATAATATAATTAGATATAAAAATTCATTAAATAATTTAACGTCTATTTACCTACCTTTAAGCCACATTAGAAGATTTATATTAAACATAATTTTACTTCTTCTATGAATTGAATTTTGAAATTCTAAATACATGGTTTTAATCAAGATGAATTATTTGGTCTAATAGGATCAAAATTATTTTTGGTGAATTGTAACTTATGAATTTTATTTACCACATTTAAAGGTAAATAAGGTAATTAATGGTAAAAATAATATTATAATAATATAATACTACCATAAAATGTTTCTTAATTATATTTGATGAGTAATGGGATACCAAAAAATACCTTAGCCGAATTTTGATTCATTTTGGAGCTACAAGGGTGTGATAATGAGATGTTATTATAATTAATTTAACGCAAAGAGAAATATAACATAAACATGTATCTTTTTACTAATTTTTTCTAATATAGGGTTATATAATTTATCTATTTTACTATAAATATTCATTATAAATATAAAAATATTTAATATATAATGGCATTTTTTTATACATTAGATAAATAAATTTATTTATGACACAGTGATGATGTAGTGATTACCTTATTAATAAACTAATCAAATAAATGATATTATAAATTTTAAAATAAGTATTATTTGATATATTTAATGACATCCAATAATTTTATGGACAACTATGAAATTTTAGGGATGAGTTAAGGCTTTTTTTTAAAGGAATAAAGTTTTTAAGACTGTAACAAAACTCAATTACTAAATACTGTCAAAATTGAAAAAATTTAGTTTTAAAAATAAACACTATTTTAAAAAATGATATAATAGTCATAAAAATACCAGATTAGTAAAAATGACATATATAGTGTTAATAATTTCAATAATTATCTACGTTATGTTTTCTTGGTATTTTATAGTAACTATATTAACCATATAGTGACAACATACAAGAAGACATGGTAAGAGTTAACTTATTGTACTGATGATGAAATGTAAATGATATTGTTAATTATATGACATAAACATGTCTAAAACCTATGGTTTGATAGTATGTATACACATAATAATATTATACTCTAATTAAATAACGTTTTAGCTATTATAATCCAAAAAATTGTAATAAATTAATATTTTAAGATCATCTAAATGTGACTCTCACACTTCTTATAAATGGACACTTCTCATTCTATTTAATTCACTCCAACAAACCCCTTTAGCTTAAATAATATCTACCCATTTAATCTCCCAACATCCCTAATATATTCCTATCAGAAAAAATTTGGCCATAAATATATCCTTAGTAGTCCTTTTGTGAAAATCAACAGGAGATAAATATAATTATGTTACAACCATATTCTTTCTTTTACCCATCTTACAAAAAATAATTTCACCATGTGTGCGTACGTATGGCTTACTTTCTTCACCTCGTGTGGTAAATTGTTTTTCCTGTAAACATTTTTTCTATGGGTATATTGATGAATATAATGGATGTAAATAATAAATATAACAAGGCATTGTGTCTGTAAAATTGTGACTCAATCCAATTCCATACCATTTAACTATTAAGGAAACTATACGGTCGCTCGTGCGTACATACAACATACCGTCTCCACGGTGTGATGTGACTCATCTTCAACATTCACCATAGAAGAATTATTATAAGAATAAATATTATTAATATGTATAAAATATTTGAAATAAAAATTATACTTGGATGAAACACAGACACACACATATCATCCAGTTACTTCCATTCAACACGATAATAAAATGGAAGCAACATTCATGCGTACGTACGACCAACCATATCCATGAATGGTGTGTTCCATTATTTATCTATATATTATTATAGTTATATACAGAATATATATGATATATAAATCATGTTTTACATTATAGAAGTAATGAAATTATGATCTATGTAATACGATAAAAAAACAATTCAAAACAAATATGATAAAGAAAGTGATTATTACCCCAAACGTTTCCTTAACAATGAATTTATTAATAAATGCGTAACATACTATAATAAATGAATTATATATGATATAATAAATATAGGTATTGCCCTATTATAATTAAATAATATTTTCTAACCATTATGTAGGACGATAACTCACCCTCGACTAAAGGAATGTATAAGGTAAGAGTTAATTTCACAATCTATTTATGATCTGAGATTGTTAATACATAAGTATTTACTGGGAAATATTTATCATTCATGTCCATTTTCATAATATTTTTTCAAAAATAATATTTTTAAGGATTCATGTATTGAAAATTTTATCCAAAACATCATTTTAAATGTTTTAAAGATTTATTCTTCTAAACCTTTCCCATTATTGTCCATGTTTTCAAAATTGTTTTACATATATATTTATATGGACCTAAATGTTTTAAAATTTCATGTCATTTCAAAAGATTCAATTAGGCATGGGAAAAGTTCATTCAAAAATCACATTTAAATGTATTCTTTTATAAATTGTGTGAATTTTAATGTTTTCAATTTAAAAAAAGGATATATCTCTCAAAGATTCTTAATGATTTTATTAGATTATTATCATATATAACAATATCCTTGTTGGATTTTATGAATAATTGAGATTGATTTATTATGATACAATATTCAATATTCTAGTTATGGGTTTATGATTTGTTTTATTGTTGATGTTATATTTTAATACCATTCATGGTATATGGTTAAATTGTTAACATTTTGTATGCTAGTTTTTTTATGAATGTTTTTATAAGGTTTCACTATTTTCATATGAGGAAGGTATTTACTTGTTAAGTGATGGGTCAAGACCTCTATATCCCCTTGATGCATTGGTAGGTCTCATGAGACAATATAATGTCTTAAAATAAGGCCTTGATAGAATATTTGTGTACGATGTTGACATAAGGCCTTGACGTAGTGGTTTTGAGGTCCGACATTATGCATTCCCCCATTATGATATTAGTTATTGATTTTATATGTGATAATTAAACTAGAAATATATCCATGTGAATTTTTAAATATAATTTTTTTATTTATTATTGATATATTATGATGAATATAATGTTTTAAAAGGCTTGTGTTTTAGTTTTGTACCTTGCCTTAAAATTTTATGCTTATTTGGGATAGCTTCTGTGTATTATTTAACCTTAATGAGCATCTGTGATCACCCCTTTGTTATGTTTTATTTTATAGGATTCTAATAATTTTATTATGATTTATATGAATGGTTAATCTAATATAATAATTGTGTCCATAAAATATATCTACGTTTTATTTTTGTTAGAAATTATAATGTAAAGTTCATGTATGTAATCTATTTTATGAGACTGTAAAACTGATCGAACATTCGGGACATGATTACTTGTAATATTAAAAATGTATTAAAATAATGAATCAGATATGGGTAACTATGGTCAGGTAGTTACAATATACCCCTAAAAAATGTTTTGGTGGATAACAAAACTTGTTTCTCAAAGAAGGAAAATTGAGACAAAACTATTTTACCGATTTGGTAACGTTTAAAAGATAAACCCCCTGAAATAAGGATGATAAAATAGATATGTAAATACACATAAATTTAATTACAATATATATATAATAAAATCATAGGTAGTATATACACCACAAAAAATTAAAGAGTGGAGAATATAGCTTTTATCTCACAAAACAAATAGTGAGGTGAAAGTCACATTACCTTGTGTCATGAATCTCTTCATACCCATACAATTTTCATGTATAATAAATGCAACATTATTATACATATTATCCAGAATCTTATTATTATACATAATTCACTATATAGTTTTATTATGACTTATATTACCCAATTGTTAATGATCATATGCTAGAGTTTCACTTCGGTTAATATTTTCTTCGTTCTTCGCATGTGTCTTAATTGTTATAGCATTGGTCCTTATAATTATATCCTGATTCCATAGTTTAAAACATAAAATAAAAATAATTTATATCCATTATATTTATATTATAATATATTATATCATAATTATGTATTAAATGGAATATACCTTTTTATGGAGACTGTAAGCCGTTCGTACGCATGAACGTTGTTTCTGTTATTATTATTGTATTGAAAGAAAGTATATAAAGGACATATGTATATATATATATATGATGGTATATATATATCATTATCACAGTATCATTATTATGTTATATATATCATATAATTTAATTAATCCCATTCCATGTGGTTTGTGAACAAATCACATCTCTTTGAGGGGGCGGTAGTCCACACTTCCTCAAACGAGATTATCATATTAATAACAAATAGAATGTAAAAATATGTATGTTTTAAAATAAATTAATAATATTAATGGTATAATAAGTATAATATATAAAACATATAAACATTTTTCCCATAATAATGGCCACCATGATTGGTGGTAAAGGAGAAATGTGCAATCATCGTTATATGTGGCATTAGTTCACCGTACACAGAAACAATTTGTTCAATATACATCAAATGGAGGTGTGTGTAGGTGTGGGTCATAAAATATCCTTAAAAACATCATAGTATATGTAAGATACAGGTTTTACCACACAATAAGGTAATAAAAAGAGTGGAGGGGTGGAAAAAAAAAGGAAATGAGCTTGAGAGAAGACATTACCTCTTAATTGTGTAACTCCTTTTAGTTTCTGCCAAAATGCTTCCATGAGAGGTATTCTTATAAAAGGGAGGATTAAAGGGTGAGGGGGGGGGATTTTTAGGAGACTAAATTTTCTGATAATGGATAAAATTAAGTGTTTTTAGAGGTTCAAGGAATGGGTAGAGGTGGTGGTATTTTTATAGGGATGGAAAAAGACTCACAAGCAATTTTTAGAAACATGTTATGCATTCACATATTATTACCTAAAAAAAGTATTAAAAATCCAACCAAACTAAATAATGTAAGGATATGGACTAAATATGGATATAAAATGGGTTTTGGAAAAGTTATAGGTTATTTGGGCCCTTAATTTTAAAGTTTAGTCCCTAATTAAGCTTAATTTGGCCTCAACAGGTGTGATTAATTTTAATCACATTTACTAATCATTTTGTTAGAAAATTAACATTGTCTCATTAGCCTCTAAATATAAGATAGAATATAGTGGTTTATCTTAGAGTTTTTGAATTAACTTCACTAAAGTAGAAAAACTAATATTATTACTATTCTCATAGACGAGACAAAATAATAAGGTTTTAATATAGGAAAAAGTTCAAATGTTTGTTAAGATTTTATATTCAGTATCAAAGTATAAATTATTATAATGAATTTCATTATATTATTATATTTAATATTTTTTTTAATTTGACCTAAAATAATTTATAATATTATTAATCATTAATAATTAATTATAAAAAATATTGTTTTTAACACAAACTAGTATTTTTCACTATTCATTAAAAAAAAGAAGTTTCTTAAAAAAATTCAAAAAATTCAGCCAGAAAAACTTTCGACATCTAAATTAAAAACAATTTTTATTTTATCAAATTAAATTTCTAAACATGTCTAAAATTATTATTATTATAATAATTAGTTCATTTGAGAAAAATGTTATTAAACATAAGAAGGATTTAACCAAAAATAATATGTTTTATTTAAAATAATTATAAAAAATATTTGAAAAGTAAATATTACTATTCATATTACTATGTTTAACTACTAGGTTAAAATTATCTTATATAAATAATTAAAGTAGTAAAAAGAGATATTTTGAAGAAACTCAGTGTTGTGTGTATTGTATGCCAACTCAATGTTTCATGCATCGTATGCCTTGTCAATGTTTCATGGAACGTATGCCATGATTGTGTTGCATAAATAGTATGACAATTAGGTGTTTCATTTAATATATGCCCAGTCAGTATTTCATGATAACAGATTCATTGAATTAGTTCATTGCAAGATATAAATGAGAATTTAAATTTATTCGAAAAAACATGTCCATAAAAACTCAGGGTGTTACATTCTACACACTTAAAATAAATTTCTACCTCATAATTCAACGCTCAGGTAAAAAAAGTCAGCATAATTTTGCTTCACCATATCCTGAAGTTCCCACTTAGCTTCCTCTAACAAGTGATTTCTCCAAAAAACATTGACCAGGTGAGTGGTCTTGTTTTATAGAACATTATCTAATCGAACCATAATTTCAATAGGTTGTACAACATAATAAAGATCATGATCCAGTAGTATGACCTCTGAGTTCAATACATGTGAAGGGTCAAGTATGTACTTACTGAATAGAGACACATGGAACACATCTTGGACATGATATAGATTTTTAGGATGTGACAAGAGATAGGGTATCATCCCGATACGATCAAGAATTTTAAAGGGGCCGATATAACTAAGGATTAGTTTCCCCTTATTCCTGATTCTAATAACTTTATTCCAGGGTGAGATTTGTAAAAACACAGTTTCACTAACCATAAATTCTAGATCATTCTGATAGTTATCAATATAACTTTTCTTCAATCTTTGAGCTACCTTTATATGCTGATAAATAGTTCAACCCTACTCAACCATTTCATCAGCGATCTCAGGTCCTAATAGATTTATTTCTCCAACCTCATCCTAGCACATTGGAGCTCTAAATTTCTTCCCATATAGGGATTCATAAGGTTCATTCTGAATGTTTGAGTGAATGATATTTCTGTAAGAAAAATCAACTGGAGGAAGTTTTTGATCCAAAATACCATTGAAATCTAGAGAACAAGATCTTAATATATCCTCTAGGGTTTGAATTGTTCTTTTATACTAACCATCTATTTGAGGAGGATTAATACTGATGAAACAAAATTATGTATCATATTTTGTAGAGACCCGAAGCTTGACGTACATGGACATTACATTATATTTGCGGAATACTTAGTACATAACAAAAACACACACACAAGGACCGTAATAGTTTAGTGTCTTTGGAAACTCGGAATATAATCTTCTAATCGTGGTGAAAGATATTCAAAATCTCCCATAAAGATCTTCCTTTTTTTATACCTAAAACCTTTCTTTATATCCTGGGGAAAAGAAAACATAAAAGGTTGAGCTCAAATTCTCAGTAACGGTAAACAAAAGAAATATCAATCACATCATATACATAAGCCCCCAACTTTTGGAAATATTAACCTGCAAAAGAGATCATAATTTCATAACATGGGGTAAATCATGGCAGTGAAATGTAATCATAATAATCATAACTTAAAACATGAAACTTTGTGGCATTCACACATAATCATAGAGAATAATTTCTTGTTAGTCAAGACTCATTGCCAAGACTATCTTAGTGGACAAAGTCCCTTTCTGAACCGAGTCACCCTCGTTTCAGTCCTGTTTCACTGAACTAGTATAACCTACCGTTCCAGCCATGTCTATCTCATGAGATATAAAATCTTTACCCAATGCATTGGAGGGAGATATAGGTCCCACCCATCTCATAATGATACCATTCTTTTGTGTGCCACAAAATCATAAATCATACATCATTGCATAACCCATGTAATGAAATGGGATTCTTAAACATCATGCCATCATAATCCATAAACAATTGATATCATTTCATCATAAGAAAATTGAAACCATTTAAATCATAGAGACATTTTACTTGAAACATACATATCAAATAACGTCATCTTAGATGGAAAATAGTTTTGAAGAAACACTTGAAATGAATTCTTGAGGAAAATATCCTTTCTTCTTTAAAAACATTTTTCCTTTCTTAACATGTCATAAAACTTTAAACTAAAAGAATTTGATTAAAAATAAACTTGAAAACTTTTAAAGTAAGCTTCTTGGAAATAATGTTTTAAAAATCCATTCATGCCGTATAAGTTAAAAAAACATTCTTCGTACTTTTGTCGGAAAAGTAAAAAAGTACCTCGTACGAAAAGCGAAAAAAGATTCATTTCATATCTTTTACTAAAAACTCACCAAAGGGTAAAATTGGATTTAAAAAATTGTAGGTGGATGGAAATAACATTACATATTGATGAAACATGGATGTAGATGATAAAATACACCCCAGTAAATTCCAAAATATAAACAATCTCGGATAAAAATGAGATTGTGATATTTCCCTTACCTTACGTCCGATTTGCTTTGTAAGTGTCCGAACCTCCTGTATAATGATTTAAATAATGTCATTAACTTATTACAGAATCATATTCATTGTTATGATATCATATATGGTTCACTTATGACTTTATATTACCCGTTCTTTTCTAAATTCCACGTTAAAGAAGCGTTTTGGGTAAAATCATTTCATTTATCGTAGGTGTTTGGACTTGTTGTTCTTGACATTATTATTACTTATATTATGATTTACTTACTTCCAGAATATAAAACATGATTTATATATCATATATATTCAGTATATATATATAATAAATATATAGATGAAATGAAACACACTGTTCATGGTGACGGTAGTCCGTAGGTACACATGACCGCTGTTTTCCTTTCCTTATTGTCTTGAATGGAAGTAAGTAGATGACATACACATATACATAAATCCAGTAGCCTTATAATGTCATATATTTCATTATTATTTCTTATATATAATTTATAATCATTCTTAAATGGTTAACATGGATAATGAATCTCATCGCGTCGTGGAGACGGTAGTCCGTACGTACGCACGAGCGATGATATCGTTCCCATGGTCGTGGAATTGTGTTTAAGTGTATGTATACTATTTAAGTATCAATATCACTCTATAATAATCATATATAGTTACTACTTACACCATTATACCCATCCAATTAAGGTGGTGGCGGAAAATAGATTACACCACGGCGTGGAGACGGTATTCCGTACGTACGCACGCACGGTGATTTCCTTTTTCCATAGGATGGATAGAAGGTTAATTAGAGTTGTTTCATATTTATAATAACATATCAGTATATAAGAAATACTGATGTTATTACTTTATCATTAAACAACTAAAGAAGAAGAAGTTGAAGAAGAAAGAAATTGAAAAATATCGGTAATGGATATTACCTCTGTTTGACGTGCCTTTTCTTAACCTCCACTTAAAGAACTAAGGATGGTCTTTGAAGAAGACCAGGACCTCTAGGATGATATTAGGGAAGTGGAGAAGAGATTTTTTCAGGGGTTGTCTGAGCTTGAATGCTCAAATTTGTGTGAGGAGGAGAGGGAGGAGGTGCCCTTTTATAAGGGAGGAGAGGGGCACCTTAGGAAAATCTCAAAATATTATTTTATATTAAGGTCAAATTCGGTTTATAATGGTTCCAAAGGGTCTTATTTCGAAGCTAAAGTGGGTATGGGTCGAACTCCTCTCATCCAATAGGATTTAGACAAGTTTAGGGTATTATTGTAACCTTATAAATTATATTTAACTCTAAATTAAATAATTTTACTTTTACCGTGTCTTTTTGTTTTCTTACACTATATGGTTAATAAACTTACTATATCAAGCCAAACGAACCCCAAGTTGTTTATTATTAATATATATAATCTTATCTAAGTCATTTGGCAGAATATTATATTTTTAGGAATAAAATAACAATTAATAATATAATATTTATTTTAAAAACTAATTTATGTCAATTTTGACACTATTTGGTACATGATTTTTATGAAATTCATAACAGAATGATAAGTTCGAACCAAGTTACTTAAATCAACAATAACATGTCATATTAACCTAGAAAAGTATTGTAAGTCATAAAAAGTCTCAAATTACATTTATTTGGGCATTTATAACATCAATTATGTCAATATTTCATTAATAAGACAATTACTGCATCATCTTTGTGTCATAATAAATGATAATTATTTAATCCCTAAAAATTCTAAATAAATTCATATGTTGTAGATAATTGTATTAGATTTCTGGAGATTATTCAGGTTCTAATTTTCATGAAGTTTATCACAAGATTAAAATTATTATACTTATAAGCTTTAAGAAAGTGACATGTTGTCACATTCTTTGGTTTTAATAATAATTAAATTATTTTCATTGACAAAATTTAATTAAATGAATCTAATCCGACCCTTAGGTGATATGGGTCTACTTTTATTCATCCAATAAAATTTTTCCAAGTGTTAGGGTAATTTTATAATCTTATATTTACCCTTAATTTCCCGATTTACCTTTAACTATAGTAAATAAAATTTACCGTAGTTACTATTCACAATACCCAAAAATAAAACGTAGCTTATTAATATAATTTGGACCCACTGATTCCAAATATGGAATCCATTTTTCCAAATTCAATACACAAAATATTCAGAAATTAAATTAAAATTAATCCCGTTGTCGAAAGAAAATGGGTTTTTCTTTAAAACTTTGCAAAAGATTGAATTGATTTAACCTATGAATTCAAGGTAAAATCAATGATAATGACATACATTATATTAAATGGTAAAAATATATTCTATTTATACTTTAAAACCATTCAGTATTATAATTTAACCACATAAGATATTACGATGAAAAAAGTTGTTTTTAATTAAAATATAGCGTGTTTTTACTATTCATTAAAATATGAAAGTTATCGGAAAAATATCAAAACTTTATCTAATGTAAATTTTTATATCATGATTCAAAAGAAGAATTTTATTTTGTCAAATTGAACTTATAAACATGTCAAAAACTAGATTTAATGTGGGTGCGCCATCAAAAGGCGGCAAAACTGCATTTTTTGAAAAATACTTATTTTACCCGAAAAATTTATTTTGTTCTTATAGCATGTTATAGAAATGTGTAAGATGAATAATAATGTTATAAAATTCAAAATTTAGTTAACACTATTCATAATGGCTAGTTCATGACAATATTATAATAATATATTGTTGTTTATTAAAACCCAGTATTGCGTACAACACACGCTATCGAGGAAGGTCGCGATTGCGTGTAATGCAAGCTAAGTCAGGGTTGCATGTTGTGAAAGAATCCTTCATTGTTTCGTATAACAGAATCCAACCATATTTAATTTATACATTTAATATATATATATATATATATATATATACTCAATGTTGCGTAGAATAACTATTATCAAAATTGTGTGTAACACGATCCAAGAATAGTGTTGCGTATACTGCAAGCTAATACAGTGTTGTGTATAGCGCAAAGTAATCTTGGTGTAGAATACAACACAAGACATTAATGAAATTAAAATAATATTTTTCATAAAATCTCGGGGTGTTACATTCTACCCCCCTTAAAATGAATTTCGCCCTCAAAATTCGTCGGGGTTATAAATGGTTTACTACTTGAATGTTTCTTTAATAGAAACCCACATCGTAAAAAGGAATACCAAAACCAATCTTTAAAAACAAAAGTATGAAACGTAATGGTTACCCAAATAAACTAATCAATGGGTTTCCACATAGGTGAAAATATGGATATGGAAGAAAAATCTAACCATCATGTTCTGATGGAGAGTGGTAGAGAACATGGCTATGGAAAAGCCAACAATCACAAATCCATAAATTTGTGATGATCTAAGGTACCATATGATTAATCAGATATAAGAGCACTAGGACAACATTTTTGGATTTCAAGATCGTTTCCCTAAAGTTGAAGAGTTTGAATTAGAATAAATACTTACTTTATTTTGTTACAATCTCACTGTTGTTCGTGCCTTGAACAATTTCTACTTCATCTCTTAAATAAATGAAGTTGAATTTGTTATTCATGAAGTGTTAGTAGATCATGTGATAGAATGACAGGTCATTCCATCTATCTCAAACAAAAGGTTAGAAAAAGTTATTAAATATACATAAGTCATTCTACAGTGAGATTAATCATATATGGTTCTTAAAATGGACTTATACTTCATTTATCATACTGCTTAATATAATAAAACTAGTTTCTACTAAACAGGGACTTCCTGTAGGCCAGTGGTAGCCGATAAAGGCCAGTCTCACTTCGGTTGTGGGTTCGATTCCCATAGCCTTGTCCGACGCGATGGGTTGTTGCCCGTCCTGCAGGTTGTCCTTTTTCTAAAGCTATATTACTATAACATCCCATCAATAATATCGAAAAAAAAAGTTTTATCCTAACTTATGTCCAACATAATCCATTCTAATCTTTAGGATTATCTAAAATACTTTGGTCCAAGCTCATAGTATAAAGAAAATGATTACTTGAAATGTCATTAACCAAGCATGTGAATACCATTATTTATCCCCCATATATTTTGTTGGTCACATTCCAATCATGTGAATACCTTAATGATGTATTCTCATTAAAAATGAATACCCATTAAACCTTAGTGAAAACAAGAATGCTGTCAAAAGTTAACTCTTTCCACATACCAAAATCCAAAAATTCTATATACTCAAACCATGATATAACCTTCTCCTTATATCAGTCATGAGCTCATGAATACTATCAAACATTTAATTTTCTCCTTATCCCTTCATTATGTGCATATCATCTACATTCCAAAAATATCTGAATAACCTTTCATGGATACTGGTAACATTAATCATACACTTTCAAAACTCAAGGAAAGACAACAGTGTAACAATCCATAGATGTCTCTTTATTCCATAGTAGCGTGAGATTACTTATACAACATTACACATGATAAACATGTAATCATTCCACTACATTCTTAAACCATTGACCGAGCTTCAACAATTCTTTCATCTCACATATCATTTTTAGTCTCTTCATCATCATCCACATAAATACTACCCATACGACCATACTGATTCTCTTCATGAGACTTTCCCTTAGGGCATTGGTTTGCAAAATGCCCGTACATTCTACATTTAAAACATTTAACCATTGCTGATGTCGTAGCAATACCATTATCCTCATCCATGGTGTTAACTGAACCTTTTCCTTTACACTTACTGGCTTTGTGTCCTTCTTTTCCACACCCAAAGCATCTTCCAGTTCCTTTGAAACATTCTCCTTGATGCCTCTTCCCACATGATTTACATAGGGGAAATTGAACTTTCTTTCCTCTATGATCATCATGAAACTCCATCTTTATCTTATTAGCCGAGTCAGGAAACTTACCAAATTTTACTTTATTGATCATATTATAAGATTGTTGATTCCGCATAATAATGATGTTTGGACTTCCAAATCCCATTTCATTTGGTTTCTCATGAAAAATATCATTCCATTGTCCATCATATCCTCCATTATCGTGAATCGCCTTGTTTCCAGCCATTTTCTAAAACCCAAAAAGAATAGTGTTAGAGGAAAAAATCATAATAAAGGGGGAGTAACTTCAATATCTAACATCTTAGGTTAAATTCTAAGATCGTTACCATAGTTCTAGGACTATCCTATACGTATACTTATCCTTAGGGACATCCCTAGACATACCTTAGAAATGTCTCTAGGGATCTCACTAACGTTTTCGCATCCTAGTTTCCAAAGGTTGACTAAACCTTTCCTCTGATACCAACTGTAGAGACCCGAAGCTTGACGTACATGGACATTACTCTACATTTGTGGAATACTTAGTACATAACTAAAACAAACACACAAGGACCGTAATAGTTTAGTGTCTTTGGAAACTCGGAATATAATCTTCTAATCGTGGTGAAAGATCTTCAAAATCTCCCATAAAGATCTTCCTTTTTTTTACCTAAAACATTTATTTATATCCTGGGGAAAAGAAAACATAAAAGGGTGAGCTCAAATGCTCAGTAAGGGTAAAAAAAAGAAATATCAATCACATCATATACATAAGCACCTAACTTTTGAAAATCTTAACCTGCAAAAGAGATCATAATTTCATAACATGGGGTAAATCATGACAGTGAAATGTAATCACAATAATCATAACTTCAAACATTAAACTTTGTGGCATTCACACATAATCATAGAGAATCATTTCTTGTTAGTCAAGACTCATTGCCAAGACTATCTTAGTGGACAATGTCCCTTTCTGAACCGAGTCACCCTGGTTTCAGTCCTGTTTCACTGAACCGGTATAACCTACCGTTCCAGCCATGTCTATCTCATGAGATATAAAATATTTACCCAATTAATTGGAGGGAGATATAGTTCCCACCCATCTCATAATGATACAATTCTTATGTGTGCCACAAAATCATAAATCATACATCATTGCATAACCCATGTAATAAAATGGGATTCTTCAACATCATGACATCATAATCCATAAACAATTGATATCATTTCATCATAAAAAAATTGAAAACATCTAAATCATATAGACATTTTACTTGAAACATACATATCAAATAACGTCATCTTAGATGGAAAATAGTTTTGAAGAAACACTTGAAATGAATTCTTGAGGAAAATATCCTTTCTTCTTTAAAATTTTTTTTCCTTTCTTAACATGTCATAAAACATTAAATTAAAAGAAGTTGATTAAAAATAAACTTGAAAACTTTTAAAGGAAGCTTCTTGGAAATAATGTTTTAAAAATCCATTCATGCCGTATAAGTTAAAAAAACATTCTTCGTACTTTTGTCGGAAAAGTAAAAAAGTACCTCGTACGAAAAGCGAAAAAAGATTCCTTTCATATCTTTTACTAAAAACTCACCAAAGGGTAAAATTGGATTTAAAAAATTGTAGGTGGATGTAAATAACATTACATATTGATAAAACATGGATGTGGATGATAAAATACACCCCAGTAAATGCCAAAATATAAACAATCTCGGATAAAAATGAGATTGTGATATTTCCCTTACCTTAAGTCTGATTTGCTTCGTAAGTGTCTGAACCTCCTGTATAATGATTTAAATAATGTCATTAACTTATTACATAATCATATTCATTGTTATTATATCATATATGGTTCACTTATGACTTTATATTACCCGTTCTTTTGTAAATTCCACGTTAAAGAAGCGTTTTGGGTAAAATCGTTTCATTTATCGTAGGTGTTTGGACTTGTTGTTCTTGACATCATTATTACTTATATCATGATTTACTTACTTACAGAATATAAAACATGATTTATATATCATATATATTCAGTATATATATATAATAAATATATAAATGAAATGAAACACACTGTTCATGGAGACGGTAGTCCGTAGGTACGCATGAACGCTGTTTTCCTTTCCTTATTGTCTTGAATGGAAGTAAGTAGATGACATACATATATACATAAATCCATTAGCCTTATAATGTCATATTTTTCATTATTATTTCTTATATATACTTTATAATCATTCTTAAATGGTTAACATGGAGAATGAATCTCATCGCGTCGTGGAGACGGTAGTCCGTATGTACGCACGAGCGATGATATCGTTCCCATGGTCGTGGAATTGTGTTGAAGTGTATGTATACTATTTCAGTATCAATATAACTCTATAATAATCATATATAGTCACTCCTTACACCATTATACCCATCCAATTAATGTGGTGGCGGAAAATAGATTACACCACGGCGTGGAGACGGTATTCCGTACGTACGCACGCGCGGTGATTTCCTTTTTCCGTAGGATGGATAGAAGGTTAATTAGAGTTGTTTCATATTTATAATAACATATAAATATATAATAAATACTTATGTTATTAATTTTTCATGAAACAACTAATGAAGAAGAAGTTGAAGAAGAAAGAAATTGAAAAATATCGGTAATGGATATTACCTCTTTTTGACGTGCCTTTTCTTAACCTCCACTTAAAGAACTAAGGATGGTCTTTGAAGAAGACCAAGACCTCTAGGATGATACTAGGGAAGTGGAGAATAGATTTTTTCAGGGGTTGGACGAGCTTTAATGCTCAAATTTGTGTGATGAGGAGAGGGAGGATGTGCCCTTTTATAAGGGAGGAGAGGGGCATCTTAGGAAAATCTCAAAATATTATTTTATATTTATGTCAAATTCGGTTTATAATGGTTCCAAAGGGTCTTATTTCGAAGCTAAAGTGGGTATGGGTAGACATACTCTCATCCAATAGGATTTAGACAAGTTTAGGTTATTATTTTAACCCTATCAATTATATTTAACTCTAAGTTAAATAATTTTACTTTTACCGTGTCTTTTTGTTTTCTTACACTATATGGTTAATAAACTTACTATATCAAGACAAACGAACCCCAAGTTGTTTATTATTAATATATATAATCTTATCTAAGTCATTTGGAAGAATCTTAGATTTTTATGAATAAAATAACAATTAATAATATAATATTTATTTTAAAAACTAATTTATGTCAATTTTGACACTATTTGGTACATGATTTTTATGAAATTCATAACAGAATGATAAGTTCGAACCAAGTTACTTAAATCAACAATAACATGTCATATTAACTTATATAATTAGTGTAAGTCATAAAAAGTCTCAAATTACATTTATTTGGGCATTTATAACATCAATTATGTCAATATTTCATTAATAAGACAATTACTGCATCATCTTTGTGTCATAATAAATGATAATTATTTAATCCCTAAAAATTCTAAATAAATTAATATGTTGTAGATAATTGTATTAGATTTCTGTAGATTATTCAGGTTCTAAGTTTCATGATGTTTATCACTAGATTAAAATTATTATACTTATAAGCTTTAAGAAAGTGACATGTTGTCACATTCTTTGGTTTTAATAATAATTAAATTATTTTCATTGACAAAATTTAATTAAATGAATCTAATCCGACCCTTAGGTGATATGGGTCTACTTTTAGTCATCCAATAAAATTTTTCCAAGTTTTAGGGTAATTTTATAATCTTATATTTACCCTTAATTACCCGATTTACCTTTAACTATAGTAAATAAAATTTACCGTAGTTACTATTCACAATGCCCAAAAATAAAAAGTAGCTTATTAATATAATTTAGACCCACTGATTCCAAATATGGAATCCATTTTTCCAAATTCAATACACAAAATATTCAGAAATTAAATTAAAATTAATCCCGTTGTCGAAAGAAAATGGGTTTTTCTTTAAAACTTTGCAAAAGATTGAATTGATTTAACCTATGAATTCAAGGTAAAATCAATGCTAATGACATACATTATATTAAATGGTAAAAATATATTCTATTTATACTTTAAAACCATTCAGTATTATAATTTAGCCACATAAGATATTACGATGAAAAAAGTTGTTTTTAATTAAAATATAGCGTGTTTTTACTATTCATTAAAATATGAAAGTTATCGGAAAAATATCAAAACTTTATCTAATGTAATTTTTTATATCCTGATTCAAAAGAAGAATTTTATTTTGTCAAATTGAACTTATAAACATGTCAAAAACTAGATTTAAAGTGGGTGCGCCATCAAAAGGCGGCAAAACCGCATTTTTTGAAAAATACTTATTTTACCCGAAAAATTTATTTTGTTCTTATAGCATGTTATAGAAATGTGTAAGATGAATAATAATGTTATAAAATTCAAAATTTAGTTAACACTATTCATAACGGCTAGTTCATGACAATATTATAATAATATATCGTTGTTTATTAAAACCCAGTATTGCGTACAACACACGCTATCGAGGAAGGTCGCGATTGCGTGTAATGCAAGCCAAGTCAGGGTTGCGTGTTGTGAAAGAATCCTTCGTTGTTTCATATAACAGAATCCAACCATATTTCATTTATACATTTAATATATATATATATATATATACTCAATGTTTCGTAGAATAACTATTATCAAAATTGTGTGTAACACGATCCAAGAATAGTGTTGCATATACTGCAAGCTAATACAGTGTTGTGTATAGCGGAAGGTAATCTTGGTGTAGAATACAACACAAGACATTAATGAAATTAAAATAATATTTTTTCATAAAATCTTGGGGTGTTACATATTCTATCTTATTTCTTCATCAGAACATTGATTTAAACCTTGGATCCCGATTTGATACAATATAATGTGGTACTCCAAGAAGCCTTACAACTTCCTTAATGTATATTATAGAAATGTGATCAAGAGGGAAATCTATTATGATAGCAATGAAGTGTGCTGGCATAGTAATGTGATTGACTACCACCCATATAGTGTTAGACCCTTTGATTGGTTTGGGTATTCCAATGATGAAATCATCAGTGATATTCTCCAATTTCCATTTTGGTAAGGATAATTGATACAACATCCCTTTAGACTTCTGTTATACATCCCTAACATTCTGGCATACCAAAAATCAAGATACGAGCTCTGTGATATCTCTCTCCATGAAATCCCACTAGAAGTATTCTTTCAATTTCAAATACATTTTATTACTTCTAGGATGAATATATAATGAAAAACTGTGAGCTTCCTATAACATCTCCTTATTCAAATCTAGCATGAAAGGAACACGTACACGGTTCCTGAACCATATCATTCTGTCTTGATCGGGGTTAAACTAAGGAACATTCTTAACCATATTTTTCATATCTTTATCTTTTTTATGAACCTCATTAATCTTCCCTTGGATAGAGGGCTAAACATTTATTTTAGAAAGATAATATTTACCCCCTTCATTATGGATTTCTAGATCTATCCTTTTCAAATCTAGAAATGAATCTCTTGTGATCCTCATCATGGATAAGCTTGCTTGATCCTTCTGACTCAATGCATCGTCCAACTTGTTTTCTATCCCAAGGTGGTAATTTATTGATAATTCATAATGCTTTATCAACTCTAACCATATTATCTGGGGTCATGTTTAATATCATCTCTGTGATTAAATATTTTAGAATTTTATGATTGGTATATATATCACAATTTTTACCATGAAGATAATGCCTCTATATTTTTAATGAAAAAATAACCACTATATACTCCAAATCATGAGTTGGGTAATTTCTCACATGAATCTTCAAATGTCATGAGGTATAGGAAATAACTATGTTATTTTACATATAAACACATCCCAATCCTTTCATAGATGTGTCACTATAGACTAAAAAACATTATCCACTCACTACTGGAAAGATGATCTTTCCCAACACTTGTATACCAACGGTTTGTAAAAACCGTTGGTATAGGTGGCCTTTCCCAACGGTTCACCAAAACCGTTGGGAAATCCATATATTTCCCCACCTTTCCCAACGGTTTTGGCAAACCGTTGGGAAAGAGGGACCCTTTCCCAACGGTTCACCAAAACCGTTGGGAAAGGCTGTCTTTTGAGCCTCTTTCCCAACGGTTTTGGCAAACCGTTGGGAAAGAGGGACCCTTTCCCAACGGTTCACCAAAACCGTTGGGAAAGGCTGCCTTTTGAGCCTCTTTCCCAACGGTTTTGGTGAACCGTTGGGAAAGAGTGGCCTTTCCCAACGGTTCACCAAAACCGTTGGAAAAAACCATCCAGGAATTCAACATTCGGCCAAAAAACTACTCAACCCACCACTAACCTATCCCAACGGTTTTGAAAACCGTTGGGATAGGGCTATCCCAAAGGTTTTCAAAACCGTTGGGATAGCTTCTTTATTTTTTTTCCAGTTCTAATAACCGAGAACATTATATAAATCAAAATTTTAAATAATGATGATAATACATATATATATTTATGAAATTATGTTTACAAAAGTGATGTTAGCTTAGTGGTTAAATCGTTCGATTATAAACGAGGGGTCCTGGGATCAAATCCCAGCGGGTTTTTTATTTTTTGATTTTATATACCAACGGTTCCATTACCGTTGGTATAGATTTCATATTACTTATACCAACGGTTTCCAAAACCGTTGGTATAGGTCTATACCAACGGTTTTCCAAAAACCGTTGGTATAGACCTATCCCAACGGCTTACTTGGCTACGGTTCTCCGAACCGTTGGTATAGGCTATACCAACGGTTTGGAGGCCTATACCAACGGTTCCAAACCGTTGGTAAAGGTTAGTTTTCCAGTAGTGACTACAGGATAATGTATGCACATGTTCACTAACCATCCTCCTCTACAGTTCATTGAAATCTTCCACACATTCATCTATCTAGAGGAACTTGACTCCATTACGAGTTAACTTTGTCAAAGGATTAGATAGTAATGAGATATTCTCCACAAACCATCCATAATTCCATCTAAACCAAGAATTTTATGGCTCTTAGTCTCCATGGATGGTTTGAAAAGCTTTCAATATCCTATATATTTGATGGATCTACTCCAATAACATATTTTGATATTATGTGACCCAAAAATGAATAATTTTTCAGCAAAAATTCAGAATTTTTAAATTTTTCATATAGTTACTCTTTCTTTTGGGTGTTTATTACAATTTTCAAGTGATATTCATGGTTTTACTTGCTGTTTTATTAGATAGGAATATCATATATAAATGTTTCCATGGACTAGTAAAGTTAATATCCAGACTCTATTTTTTAAATCCATGAAGATGAAAGGGGAATTAGTGAGACCAAAAGGCATCACTATATATTCCTTGTGACCATACCTTGTACAGAAAGAAATATTAGGTATATCCTCCTTCTGGACCCTCAATTAATGATATCCATAATGATTTTAAATATTGTGAAAGTATTGAGCACCATGTAGTTGATCAAACAAGTCATCAATACATGGAATAGGATAATTGTTCTTGATTATCATCTTGCTCAACTCTTGATAATCAATGAAAAGTCTCATTGATCCATATGTATTCTTCAAAAATAGAACCTATGCACCCCAAAGTGACACACTTTTCCAAATTAATCCCTTATCAAGGTTTTCATAGAGTTTCTTATTCAATCCTGGCCACTAAATCAGGTTCATTCTATAATGATTCTTTGAAATTGGTTTGGAATGAGGTAAAATTTATATTGAGAACTCAACATCACATTTTGGAGAAAGACTAGAAAAATATTCTAGAAATACATCCACAAAATCATGAACAACAGGAATATCATCAATGTTAATATTCTTCCCAACTATTTGTGATAAAAAAACACTTTTTAATGGGAGTTAATACCCATACAGTAGATGTAATCTCCACAGGATGTTCATACTTATCATCACATTGATGGGAAGTCAAAAAAGTTTATGAAATATAGAACATAACTTGCATACCTTGACAATTAACGTGGGATTTATGTATATAAATCCAATACATTCCTATCATGACATCAAATTCAACCAAAATGATTAATAGGAATATTTTTTGGAATCATGTTCCCACAAAATTATACCAGATAGGATTCATAGTCTTGAGATGAAATCATCATACCATTTGGGTAGATCCAGAAAATAAAACCCTTAGAAAATTATTGTGTATTAAAGTGTGGGTTGATCTAGAATAAAATATGAAATTAGAAATTCTATAGTCTATGGTAAGTGTACCATTCATCACGTTGTTATCACACCCCTTATCAGAAATAATGATTGCATGAGATTTCTTCTTGTCCATCATCTTAAGAGGTTTCTGTTGCCGATCATCATCACTAACCCTTGGGTTTGGGGTGTAATTGAAAAAATAACTATTCTCCATACAATTTTAGCATTGAATCATGGGAGTTTCATTCTATGTGTCTTTTTCTCCATTGATACTTTGAGCTAACTTCTTCCCATAAGATCAGTAATCAATTGATCTGTGGTCTTCCCTTCCATAATTAAAACATTTATTAGAACCCTTAAGGCAATTACCTCTATGCCTTTTTCCCGCATGTATAGAATAACGAAAACATCATATTCTTTTAACCATGGTCATTAGAGTTTTCTTTAAACTCTGCATTCCTCTTCTTGTTAAATCCATGAGATTGATATGTGACTCCTACCTCAATTTCACCCTCGATTGCACAATGAACAATCTCTTCGTAGCTACCAACGTCTCTTATGGACAATGCCCTTCTAAGACTTTTCTTTAATCCACCAAAGAACCTATCAACTTTAATTTCAATATGGATGATAATTCCAGAAGAGTACCTCATATATCTCATGAAAATACCCTCGTAGGTTCAAAAAGATTCATCATCCCTTTGATTTAACTCAAAGAAAGTATTTATCCATCTTGGTATGAATAATTATAGGAAAGTAATTATTGAAAAATAAGTTTATGAACAATTCCCAAACAAAGGATTCAATTTTATCCTGCTGCCATAAATTCTTGATTAGATTCCACCACTGAACTACTTCTACATATAACCGATAAATAGACTGAATGACTTTCTCCTGCTTCGTACACTAAAGAACAGAGAATATCTTTTCCGTTGTACTAATCCATTTTTTAGCAACAAGTGAATCAGAAGACCCTCTGAATGAAGGTGGATGTTGCCTCATGAAATACTAAACCAAATATTTTCCCCTTATTTTCTCATTTTTATTACCATCATGATTCAAACCTTGAGAAATCTGGGTGAGCATAGCAACACGGTTTTTCATTCTATCTCCCATAGAATTTGATTGTTCAGGAGGGAAATCGTTGCATTTTCTGTTAAAATCTCAATTAATGTGGTTCCTTTGGGTTCTAACCATTGACTAATACTAAAAGCATCGATTAGGAAATAGTAATCATAATAATAATCCACATAATCATGAAAAATATGTTATAGTTTGTCAATCTTATAACACTTTACTTAATCAATGACACATAAGGTTTATCCTTGTTTATTCATAGCCAAAATATATTTAAATTCTTTATAATTATTCATGAATTTTTTATAAATTCTCAAAACATATCCCTCAAGCGTGTCAAACCAGGTGTTCATCAAGGCCTATTGTAATGTTCCAGATTACCCTAAGTCAAGCATGGAATATCTTGTCAAAGTTGTTACCCCTAGGTACATCTATTCTAGATCCACATTCACTTGTAATATCTATAGAGAGATATATTTCTATGAAACCACTCACTATATCCTTTAAAAAAATTCCAGGACATTTTCTTAAACATTAACACATCCTTATTCTTATCCTTAGAGACATTTCCTTAGGTTATACCCATGGTTTTCTCATCCTAGTTTCCAATGTTTAACTAAACCATTCCTCTAACACCAACTATAGCAACCCTCACTTTAAAAAAATTACATTACATAATTTTTTTAAAATACATAAACATCATACAAATAGATGTGAGCCGACCATACTATTCTAGTGATTTTGGAAACATAGAAACAAAATCATTAGTACATAAATGAGATACATTATCTCCCACTAGGTTCATATTGACTAAAACCCTTCTTAGACACTTAAAACATAATACATATCTTCACAACATGGGAATGGAAACATAAAAAGGGATATGATCAAGTGCTCATTAAGGGTAAACCATGGAGACATGTAAGTATAAACACGAGCATAAGGGTTTGAGGACATGATCATAAAATTAGAAGATCATACCCAACATATCAAAAATAATATACATGAATCATGGAATGAATCTTGGATGTTTATAAGACATGAATCAAAATGAAGTAAATGACATAATCTATTAAATCATAACATAGTATAAATACATGGAACTATGGTAACACGTATCCATATAAAAACCCAATGTAAAGGTTTTATACCAAGGTCTTTGTAACATTTTAGGATTAGGTTAACCACCCATGTACCTGCTTTAGGATTCAGATGTTCTCCCATATTCCCTATTGTTTTATGAATGGGAGGTTCTCCTATGTTCCCTTTTTATTTTGGGACTAGAATGTTCTCCCTTATTCTCTCTTATTTCAGGACTGTGATTTCCTACCATGTTCCCTCTGAGCCCCTAAAACATTTATCACTACCCAATGCATTGGAGAGAGATATAAGACCAACCTGTCACATACTAAAATTATATATACATGTTCCACAAGATCCCAAACAAATCATAACCAATGAAATTAAATGGATATATAAAAAAACATGTAAAAATATCTTTACCTGAAGAAAGAGATAGTTTTCATAATCATTTCATCATAAACATAACCTGTGAAAAGAAGTGGGTTTCAAAGGTATAAAACCTATGAAAGAGAATCATGTTTCAAAAAATCATTCCATTAAAATATAAACCATTAAAAAATATATATAAATTGATAGATTGATTAATTCTAAATAAATTCATGATTTAAACCAATGGATGTTGTCTTATATGAGAAATAATTTTGAGATATTTTTGAAAAACATTTCATTACGAAAATATCCTTTTTTCTTTGAAAAATTATTTTTATTGCATAAAAAATTTTGAAATTTTTTTCTTTGAAAATAGATCTAAAAACATATAAAATATTATTTTTAAAAAATAAATATTTTTAAAGTCCATTTTTCATGTATAATTATCTTCAAGGATATTTTGAAAACATTTTTTAATACATCGTTTTAGAATACAATAGATTTCTGACCGAAGAGAATAGTGGTCAGATTATGCAAAAAACATTATCTTAAGTACCAAAGTCTAAAAAATGGTTCTAATAAATGAGGGTATATTTATTAATTATAGGATAATTAAAATTATTAATATTCATGAATGATGGATCATAATATTTAATCAAAGGAATCATTAATATAAACAATCCCAGAAAGCGATGAGATTGTCTTAATAAACACTTATTAATTGGTAACTTGGGATCATCCTCTCCAGGTAAAAAATTTGAATAAAATTAAGCGTAATATATCATGAAATATGTTGACTCATTATATAACATAAGAAATTTAAGTATATACACCTCAAAAATGTTTAGTTGGATAATAAAACTTTAGTCTCAAAGAAGGAAAATTGAGACAAAACTACTTTACTGATTTGGTAACTTTTGAAAGATAAAACCCATGAATGATGAATTACAGAATAGATATGTGAATACCACTAATTTAATTTAAATATAAATATAATAAAATCATAATAATTATATACACCAAATAAATTTAGTGAGTGGCGAACATATCTTTTATCTCACATAAATTAATTGTGTGGTGAAAATCCCCTTACCTTGTGCCCTGAATCTCTCCCTACCCATAAAATAAATATAAGTTTATAATAAATATTTTAATGCATAATATTTCTATTCATAATACCATATATGGTTTTATTATTACCTTATATTAAATGTTTTTAATGAACCTATGTTGGAGCTTCACTTTGGGAAATATTCACTTTGTTTTTCACATGTGTTTAAATATTTATAGCATTGGGCCTTATACTTATATCATGAATAAATAATTTATAAAATTTTCTAAATATAATGTATATACATTATATTTAAATTATAATATCTTGTTTCCTAATTACATATAAATAGAATACACCGGTCATGGAGACGGTAAACTGTTTGTACGCATAAACGTTGTTTTGGTTTTTATTATTATATTCAAAGAAAGTATTTTAATGAAATATGTATATATATATAGGTATATATATATATCATTATCATATTATCATTATTATGTTATATATATCATATAATTTTATTAATCCCATTCCATGTAGTGTGTGAATGAATCATATCACTTTGAGGGGGAAATTGTCCACATTTACTCAAACGAGATTTATGTAATAACACCAGATAGAAGGTAAAACGATATATGTAGTAAAAAGAATATATAATGTTAAAAAAATAATAAAAATAATATATTAAATATATAAAAAATGCGTCAAACATAATGGACAACATAATTGATGGTAAAGGATAGATGAAAAATCATTGTTTCATGAGGCAATTGTTCGGTGTACACAGAAACTGTATGTTCAACATCCATTAGATGGTGGTCTGTGAAAGCGTAAGACATAAAATTTGAATAAAAAATCACATTATATAAATGATACTGGATTTTCCCACAATAATGGAATAAATATAGTGGATGTGATGGATAAATAAAATAAAGGAATGAAACTTGAGAGAAGACGCTATCTCTTAATTGGGTAACTCCTTTTAGTTTGTGCTAAAATAATTTTTTAATAGGGTTTATACCAAAATGGAGGATTAAAGATTAAGGGTGTGATTTTTTGGAGTATAATTGGGAAGATCATGGAATAACTTAAGACGTTTTAGTTGTGTGAGGAATTGGTAGAGGTGGTGGCCTTTTATAGGGAGGGAAAATGACTCACAAGGAATTTTTAGAAACAAGTTTTGTGTGCACATGTTATTACCTAAAAAAAGTTTTAACAACCAAAAAATGTTATTAATGGATGTTTTATTTCCTAAATATGTACATATAATGGGTTCTGAACAAGTTTCAAGGTCATTTGGGCCCTTAATTTTATGGTTTAGTTCCTAATCAAGCTTAATTTGGCCTTAATTGTTGTGACTAATTTTAATTACATTTAGTAATAATTTGGGTCAAAAATTATCATGGTATTATTAGACACTAAATATTATTCCTAATGAAATTTTTTATGTTATATTTTTTAAATTTTCTTAACAGAAGAGGAACAAATAAGTTTAGTTATAATCCCATAGATAGGACGAAATAACGGGGTTTTAATGTAAGAAAAAGTTCAAAAGTTTGTAAAGATTTTATTTTAAGTATCATAGTAGAAATGATTATAAGGGATTTAATTATATTATTAGATATAATATATATCGAATGTGACATTAAAACAAATTTATAATATCATTTATCATTAATAATTAATTATAAAAAAGATAGCTTTTAACTAAAAAACGGTATTTTTCACTATTCCTCAAAAAGTGATGTTTCTCAAAAATTCCAAAATATTATCCCTAAGATAATTTAAATATTATAAATTCTACAAAAAATATTATTTTATCCAACTAAATTTCTAAATGTGTCAAAAATTAATTTTTTTATTAGAATCTATTTTTTCGAGAAAAAAATGTTTTTAAATATAAAAAGAATTTTCCCAAAAATAATATGTTTTATATAAAACAATTATAAACATTATTAGAAAATTAGTTATTACTATTCATATTACAAGGTTTAAGCTCTAGGTTATTATAATAATATTTGAATAATTAAAGCAATAAAAATAAATATTTACTAGAAACTCAGTGTTGCGTGTATCGTACACCAAATCAGTGTACCGTGCATCATACGTCAGGCCGGTTTTTCATGGAACGTACACCAAGTTAGTTTTCCATGCATTATATACTAATTTAATGTTGCATATAATGTATGAAAAGTCAGTGTATCATGTGAATGGAATCATATACTTAGTGCATTGGAATATATATATTAAAATTAAAATTTATTAAAAAAAACAGCTCCATAAAAACATGGGGTGTTACGTTAGTTATCAATACCATATGATGATCCTTAAACAATACTCAAAAATTCCTTTCTCAGTGATATCAGCGCATTGATATTGAGTCTTTTGGTAAAAATACACCCTTTTTTCCAACGAAAAGAAAACACTTATAAAGGGTAAATTTTATTATCACCAACTTAATACTAATAAATTGCTACATTTATTTGTATTTCTATATCATTGATAAATCTTAATTTATTAGTGACAAACTTTGGAACTAAAAAATAATATATTTATCAAAATTTTTTCCATTACATTACAACAAATTGTATAATTAAAAATAATTAATAACATATTTCATTATAAAATTAATTTATTTCTTAAAATTGAGTTATTTCACTACATTATGAAGGTACTTTAATAGGTTCAAGTGTTCTTGATGATTGGTGGTTGTTGATGTGTTTAGATAATCCATTCCTGAAGTTAATTGACAAAGTATAGTTATGAGTTGATCTCTATTGAGGCATATTGAATATAGAACTGTTATTTTCCCAATATTTAGACTACTCTCACAATCACCATAATATCTTATGGTGTGGTATGTATATGTAATTTAAATTTGATTCAGGTTAAGAATAGTTTATTGAGGAAATTATTTCATGGGTAATAAATCTTTTTCATCTTTAATTCATTGACAACATGCTAATTTATGTGTTGAAGGTTAATTAGATTTGAGTAATGTTGAAAACGAATTAATAAATCCTAAGAAAGGTTAAAAAGGAAGCATTAAAACTGTAGACATAAGGAATTTCGATATTCCCTAAATTAACAATGAAGAGATCAATGAATCTTGTTCATTTACATAGGGGTTTTCACTTGAAATACTAGTAGTTTGACATTGTGGGATATGATATAGAAATTTATTATGTTATTATCGACCATGAAAATATCCACAATGAAGTAGATGTGGTATTGGGTTTTTATTCTAGAGGCCTGAGGATGATCCAGATAGTTACAATGTGGATAAAAATCCAAAATGGGAATATTGGTCCCCATTTTAAAAAATAGGATTCCATGTGAGAAATAGATCAAAAGAAAACATTCGTAGAAATTGATTATTTTAGTTTATAGGTGAGTGACCCACATCAAATCATAAACATGTGAACATTATAATGGATCGATGGTGGAAGACAAGAAGCAAAAAAGGGATTAATAATTCCATTAATAATTTATTTGTAACCACCCCCTGAATAGTTGTTATATATATAGAGTTTTGAAACAACATGATATAACTACTAGAAAAGATATATATTCATAGGTAGTATTTGAGTGACATCAAAAATGAAATTTTTTCGAATCTACAAGCTATGTTTATTCCATTAATATAAATAAATTATGAGTTTTTTATTTATATATTTATCATGATTTTTATGAAACTCTATGTTAGCATACCATTAATTCCTTGAAGAGATCCTAAGAGGGTTTGACTAATATTTAAGTGTAAAAATATGGTCGCCCACAAGATCCAAATTTTGAATGAACATGGAGTTGAGAAACCAAATATTGATTGATATATTTAAAATTTTAATTCAATATTGTAATTTAGAGTTCAACGTAGTCCCCATACTTCATTCCTTATTCTTATTGTTAATAAAATTAGAATGTGAGTAGTGGGATCATAACCATTGAATGCAGTTGATTTACTAGTTTATGACAAACGTCTACCTACCTTATATATTCTATTATGTAATGTTTATTCTATATTACTCTTTATCTCATCATTTTATTATCACAATCGATATCCTTTTCACACTAATAAGCAAGTGAAAGAAGTTGAAAAGTGGGTGTATTTGGTAACCACTGATTCAACCCCCCTCTTAGTGATGTACTAATCTCACATGGGTCATTCACTTACTATAAGAGATTCAATAAACATTGATACAAGGGAATTTTCTCAGGGATTTATGTTTTTGTTCTTTTATTATATATTTAACCAATGATAAATATGGGGATTATGAACAAATTCAACAAAAATGTAGTTCTTTTATTTTATGTTAATGGATTTCACCTATATAGATAGATATGATGATTCCATATATTATATTGTTTATCTTGAATGTTCTTAATATATCCAATAATTGTGTAAATTATCCCATATTTGGGTAAAAATATAATTTACTAGAAAAAATTTATATTTAATCCAATGAGAGAGTTTTCAATGTGTTACTCTCATCCCTCATGGATAATGAGTTGAAATTAGTAATAAAGACAAGAAAAGAATAAAATACAGATGAAACTCTATGATATCCATGAAGGAGACCAAAATGTGGAGGTTTCATGGTTAAAACGTGTTGGGATAAAATAAAAAATATATAAATGAGATAAGATGATATTGTTGATGAATTATTCATTCAGATAAACAAGATTAAAGTCCGAATTGAATTTATGGGGATGTTCTTTAAAATTATAGCATGGTGAAGAAATTAACGAGGATCCACTTATCTACATTTATTAAAATATTTATTACCTAGAGTTTAAAGACTTGTATAACTATAAAATTAAAAAAACATAATAATATACTAATTGATTGTGAGATGAGGATAGGTTTAGCCTTAATAAGAAAAGGATAATCAGAAATGGAGATAATGTTTAAATCTATAAATTGATTGAAATATCATGATCCAAGGAAGTCTCATGAAGAGGAAATCAATTCCAAATATTATTCCATGGATTTCAAGGAACTAATATCTTTATTTTAAAAATTCATACCTTTAGAAAAATGAAAATATATAGGTAATCTTCCATTTAAGTGATTGAATTATTGAAATAATGGAGAATTGGAAAAATTTCTTGAGGAAGAAGAAAATGGTAAATATGATGACCATTATCAGAGTCCATGAAGAAGAAGTAAGGTGGAAAGTGGAAGACGAGGTAAAATTTATTCTATGTTTAAGGTATTCCTAATACAGTGAAGAAAAAGAAATATATCCTCAAAATATGAGGGAATATATTGTTATGTTGAAAGTGAAGTATGGAAGGATGACTTAATCAATTTAGTGTTAACTAAGATCATACATACATGAAATAATCCTAAATTCCTATTAATTATAGAATAAGAATAAGTTTATAGTGAAAAAGTAGAAATCAGCGACGAGAAAGCATCAAAATCATCTCATTTAATAATGGATCTTTAACAATTCTTGAAGAAAAATATAAATCTTGAGAAATAAAAGAAATCATAGAAATATAAGAATAATTCATCAAGAAAATATCATAATTAGGTAATATCTAAAAAAATTGGTGAGATTCAAGTTGAATTTACATGATAATGGGAGATATCAAGTAAATCATTAAAGATAACAATAATATTATTACGAATACCACAATGAATCTTATTTCCTAGAATGATTAAATAAAATCTATCAAGACAATGTGGGTTGATGTTAGAAATTCCATGACAATAACTCACCATGTTTTTCAAAATTATATCAATTAATATTATGAAATTTCCAAATTAGAAAAAATGATGATAATTCAACCATGAAAATTAGTTATGATCTCATGGTAACATGCTCAATTGTTTTGGGAAACCATTCTTACAATAATAATTGTGTAAACTATAAAGGGAATAAAAATATTCTTCCATTACCTAAGAATGAAATAAAATTGTTGATAAAATAAATTGAGGCTATAAAATCACTAAAATAAATATAGTTTTGGGATAGAAGATCAATCTTGACATGAATTTTTTTTTCTTAAGAATATGGATAGGGTTCCTAATAATGAAAAAACATAGTGCATTTCTAATCATATATAAACTCAACAAGTATATTTTTAAGAATTTATCTATTACCTTAGGTTTTTTTCTTTTAAGGAAAATGTTGGTGATATAGAATCTATGAGAAAAAATATATGGGTTCCAGTATAATATTCCGCTCCCTAAATTGAAGATAATTTTTTCATCAAGGGGTATTCATCCTAACATTCCTAGTGTCCAATCAAGACAACATTCAAAATTTCTAGTACATTTGTATAATAACATATAGAGTAAGAATATGGTGTATGTGATCAACCTAGACTCACCACTAAAACATGTATTATAAATATATTATAGAATCTTAATAAAATGGTTAATTTCATATCTAAGAATAATAAGAATTAAAAAAAGTTTAAAATGGTGTCTGATATTTCTTAAGAATCTATAAATAGAGGAATATGTGATTTATGACACTCCAATAAAAAAACTTATTTCACATATATCACAAAATAAGTTGAATATATTATGGTGACATGAGAAATGAAACAAATAATATTATTTATGAAATATCATAATGATAAGAGGGTGGATATCTCATACCCATTACTGACTGAGTGAGAAAACCAGTGTGCAGTCAACTAGTCCTAAAATTCAATGAAATATTCATCGTTTAATAATATTTATATGAAGTAACACTTAATGAAGGAGAAGAGGGGGGATAGTGAGATTTCATTGGTGTATGTTTTAACTAAGGAAAATGTAATGGATGTCATTAGGGTCCTGGAATCTTCATGAATGGAAGTAAATACGCCCACAAGCACATTGAAGAAGGCAGAAAATATACCTACAAGTTTAGTAAGGCATATAGATTCACATTGTATTGAAAATATGAGAAGAAACATGATGAAATAAAATTTTACTAGGTGTTTTAGGCTAACCACAAACCATAACCATGAAAGGTTGTGGGGAACATAAACCGCAAACCATAAGTAAGCGGGAGAACCTGCAAGGTGCTGGACTGCAGAGTGATGGCTAGAGAACATAAGATTCCATGAGCCTTTTCATTGGCAGAATCAAATAGAGAAATGCTACTACATACTATCTCATGAACTATGAAGTTTTTTGGTGAAGAAAGCCAGTGGGTTCCACAAACCAAATCTAGAAAACTGAAGCCTCCGTAAACCCTTGTTGGTTGAGTATTCTTGGGGCTGCGTTATATTTTCATGGGATTCCAAAAATGATGTTGAATTCCCATAGATATGATTTCCCCAAAACCCTATAAAATGACTTCAAGAGGAACTGAATGAGGACAAAAACCAGATGAGAACAGAGGAGGAATGAGATTAGAGATGAAGAGAGAATATGGAGCACTGAATTTTCAGATTTTGGAGATTTAAGTAGAAGACTTCAACTTCGATCTTGAATCATCAACGAAGTGGGAACCATGAACCACCTCCTCCTCAAAAATAGCTGGATACCATAAAAATAAGGAACCTAATAAAAATTGTTAACTGCAATCTAAAATGGTGAAAATGAATACCGAAATAGTGAAACCATGTATCATAAATCCCACACAGATGAACTTCCAGCCATCCATAGACTCTTGGACCCTTCTTCAGTCTGGCACTCCATATAGCACAACTATATGGACTAGACCTTGGGCCACATATTGCATCTATACAAAGATAGAACCTAGGGTTGCAGAGACTACCACATCATGGACCACATCCAGGGCTATATACCATTTTGGTATGTGAAACACATTCCAATTTTCATACCACTTTGGTATGAAGATTCCACATATACCTGCATGGAAGTATACTATGCAGGGAAGCCCCTAACCTATTTGATAAAATAGTACGTCGAATAGGGTGTTTTTGAGTGTCCTTCCTCCTATCTCTAATCACGACCCTCCATTAATATCTTGTACTATATAAACCCACCATGAACCAGTCCACTAGAATTAGGCCAAATAATCCTCCAAATCCACTAAACCCATATGATCTGATCATTGGGAACAGATTTGTGCCGTTCTGAATATGAATTCCTAAGGTAAGAGGAGTCACAAAGGCTTCCCCACAATAGTTTTGGACAGCTATAATTTCTCTAAGTCTACATTCTAATGGTAACCCAGGATCAAAACTTAGGATTCCAATATAGTCTCCTCATTCTAGGGACTAGGGGTAATCACTATCCATTATCATCAATGAGTACCAATGACAAGTGAGAAGATCACTTTTTTCTTCCCCTTTGGAAATGAATCATGCTCCCCCAATTCCTAGAACCATCTCAAAGGAACATCTTCTATGGAAACCCCCGAGATATCTGAGAGATAGACCTCATGATTTTCATTGTTATTCCACATTTAATGGTTCATTTATTCACACCCACACCCATTATCAGCTCGACATGGGTCAATGTGAGGGAATTGTCACACCCAATTCTCTTTCCCTCTCTCAATGGGCTTGTAGCCATCCATGACCTCTTGCACCATCTTTGTCCTCATTTTCCATTAGAAGAGAAGAGAATGTGAACCCTTGATGAATATTTTTAAATCCACCTGTTTCTCACACCATGAATGACTCATGTGAGATTAGAGTTTTGTGACGATACGACATTGGAAAACCCATTAACGAACTATGAGAACTCTAATTCTCTTCATAATTGGGATATGTAGGACACCTACATATGGAACGTGCTCAAAGATGTAACCTTTTTTAAAAGATTCAATCCAAAAATTTCCCCAAAAAAGGAATCCAATTTATGAGTAAGTCTTGATTCAATTCTCTTAGGAGGGAAACTCCCATGCGTAAGCCCCAATAAAGTAACAACCCATCAATGAACTATGATAACTTCTCTTCTTGCTCTAACTAGGATATGTTGGACTCATGTCCAAGGATCAATCTCAGAGGACGTTATCCTTAGAAGTATGTCTTGATAAAACATTCCCCCAAATTCAAAAGTGATCCCTCCTAGGTGTATGTACTGATAACAGAACTACACAGACATTGATTCCCCATTTGATTTGGATATGTAGGAAGCCTATTTGAGGTCCAAATATGACCCTCAAATCAACCCTAATATTCTATAGTCTATATCCATGGTAGGGTGATGTTCACACAGAAGAAAATATCACTTGTCGTACCCTCAGGCCTCTTCGGCGTAATCCCCACACCATGTCTTAACCAAGAATATTTCACTTAGATGTTTTCGCAACATGATGTTAAATAGCTTGGATGGGTCCTGTCACACGACATTAAAATGTGATTTATCTAGTTAAAAAACACTGAACTACATGGGATCTAATTACTCTCATGAGGATTGGTAGGAAGCCCGTCATAGGGTTCTGACAACAAAATCCACCCACCATCCGTCCCTCCTGGATGATGATAAACTACAAAGTGACTCATTGCATGTCTTAAGTCATCATTGTATCTATAACATCAAATCCCTGTATATCCATGATGACCCTACAAACCAAGGGTAACCTGTGGATATACACTTTTGGAATTAATCGAGGATTCACGAACATAAGAACATGTATTATATCTAGAAGAGATTCCCAGAGTAGGAAATAATTTTCCCCAAAAGGTGGTGATGAGCCCAAACTCCCATTCTCTGGACCAATGAAATCCTTTATTGTAATTGGAAAAACCATCCAATATGCACCTTATTTTGAAATGAAGGTCCATGTATCATGGATAAAAGGGTTTTTTGGTGTTTTTATCTCCACAAATGAACCTGTTGGAGACCATTTGAGGAAATCATGTCCTAAAAGGACCAATTTCACAAAGACATAACCCCCTTCAATCACCATCTAGGACCATTTGATTGTGTTACCACCTTCATTAAACCTAATTTATAAATTTCCCAGTCTTTATAGGGTCAATACAATTACCCATAAATGATAATGATGCAAATTGGGTTGAAACAAAAATGGTGAACATGATGTCAAATTCTCTATAATAACAGACAAATGCTTGTCACCCTTCAGACCATTTTGTTTTCCACAAAATGATCACCTCAGGTTGAAATAATATGTCAATGAATATATTATTGATGGATTCCTTGTCAAACATGAGAGTTTCATTGGGTGTGTATTATATAACAAATTCCTTGTATTTTTCATTGTTTTTTCCCTAGTTTATTTCATTGAATCTTTTAAAAAATGGAGATAATAAAAAAAAGTTATTCTAGAGAAGTGTAATATAACCAAGATTATTTTCCTTGGAGGAATTGATCAAGGGAGATACATGAGGTGTTAGTAGCTGAGGATAAATCTTGAACAAGATATATTTCATTTATTTTCATGTTTGCAAAAAAAATCCAAAATTGGATATTTAAGGTTTCTAAGGAGGTTGAAGCATCCTTAATGATTGATGTTTGTTGATATGTTTGGAGAAAACAAAATAGATTGATGAAGGGAATATTTGAGTTGATCTCAATTAACTAATGGTCAATATGATATTGTTATTAAGCCAAGTGTTATAGTATTCTCAAAATCACCATTATATCCTTTGGTGTGCGGTATATATAACATTCACATTTGAGTCATGTTATGGGATGGTTAAAATCCATTTTTTTTTGTTTTGGGTGTTGAATTTGTTAACTATGTGTAGTATAATTATTTGAAGAGTGTAATTATATCTCTAATATAGAGGCTAAACCATATACAAATTGACTATGCTACAACATAGTAGGTTGATCCAAAAAATAATTCTATCCTTGGCTAGGAAGCCCAGTAGGATTGATCCCACATTTGTGGACGTAAGATCAACTACCCAGGGGAACCAACAAGGTAAGCTACCCATAAAAACACTAGGGAGGAATGAAAGAATCCACATAAGAAGTCATACATATAGTGAAGTGTTTCATTTCATATTGTAATCAACACAACCAAATTAGTCAACTGATCTGGATGACACCATGAAAGAGGTTGAGAGAGGACCTCGTTACTTGTATATGGTAGGTCAATGGAACAAATTAACATATATGGTTTGAATTTTCAAGATTAATGTATGATTTGGGACTCACAGTTTTCAAGATATCCCAAAAAAATGGACACATAGTCAGATAGTGAGTTCTAGAGGTTATCAGTTCAATCATAGTATTTATAGTTCCCACACTGTATCATGAAGAGATATGCTATAGTCATGTGTAAGATAAAGTTATCCACACTGTAGTTAGGCATTACAACATTGAGAGTTTGAAATTTATAAAAGTAAATAATTCTTATTTCATTGTATTATAGGTGTCTATACTGAAGTAGAAAATGCTATTCTATATCCACATTATACAAGAAGGAGTCCTTTTAATTGCCATGCCTTGTGATGTGGGGTGTATGATTTTGGTATAAGCAATGTTTGTGGTATCTCCTTTGCAACATAAGTGTCCATGTTTAAAGGTTATTTTCTATGCCATAGTAATATATTTTTATCAATGCAGTGAAGGTGTACACACTATATAATATGTAAAATAGGTTATACTACAGTGTAATATCCAAGGACAGACAACAACAAGATTTTTGTAAATTTTCTGACTATTTTTTTTATGGGGAGTTATGTTTTGAAACAAACTATGGTTAAATAATATATTATGGTGCATGGTGACCCCATTTATTATAGGGGACACATGGAACACTACTAGAGATATGATAATCAATCATAATCTTTAGATTGATATGATAATAAGAAAAAAAGATACATTAGAGAAAAATAGAAAAACACATGAAAAAAAGAATAGATAGAGAGTTTTTAGGGAGTATATTTTTTGAAGTTAGTGTTATATATTTCATCTGGATGTTTTTAGGTAGAATAAATAGTTATTCTTGGAGTATCATCCTCACTAAAAGTAAACAATATTATATGGAAGAGAAACCCAAATGTGGGTCTATGGTTGTATGATCCTTTTACAAGGAAAGATAATTCAATATAAAGAGTGTGAGTTCTTCATTCAAGGAGAATAACAAGTTCTCCTACTATTCATGGTTGTGAATCAATATGGATAGTGAGATAGATCCAAAATTATATCTATAGAGCAGTGATATTTAATTAAATTTAATGCACAAGCACATTATTGGGGATTCACTTTGGATGTAACCTAGTGTGGTTAAACCAAGTAAAATAAATTGTGTTTTATATTTCATTCATCCCTCACTGAGGGGAAAGTTTGAGGGTAATATAATTATTCTTCAAGGTTACATAAAATGATCCTCATCCAAGAAATAATTATCTATACTCTACCTCACCCCCTATTAGGGTGTTTTCATCTATATGATTATAATAATATATATAAAAGGGTACTTTATTGTTTTTATCTATTGGAAGTATGAGAATAGTTTTCAACCATAAAGTAATTCATATATTTGAAGGTAGTAATTCCAGTTATTGAAAATCCAGATGCAAAATTATTTTAGATAATTGTGCATGGATGTTTATAGAGAAATCATCTATGAATTTTTCTAAAATATTGATGGTGGAGACTTGAGGGAAAGAGATCATTTATAAATAGATAAATATTCTAAAGCTATTAATGCATGGTTAAGTTATATTTCCAATAATAAATTCACAAAGGATATTTCCTACAAATCATATAATGTTACATGGGAAATGATTTTGAATATTTATTTGTGGAATTCAAAGGCTCAGGAAGCCAATATATAGGTTCTATGGAATCAATATAACAATTTGAGAACAAAATAAAATGAAATGATTGATGCCTTTTTAGATCATCCAATTTTTCATGATAATGATATTCAAGGTCTCAGTGAGTATCTCAAATATGAAATGATAAAGAAGAGAAACATGGGAATAATCCCTCAAAATTTTAATGAAATGGTTTCAATGCATTTATGTGGAGTTCTGATAGAGATATATCTTTACATCATTTATAACACTCTGGTGGTTTATGAAATGGTAAAAAACAGTGATTCAAGAAAAAATGAAATTATTATGGAGGTGGATTTTAATTCCAAAAAGATTCTCTAGTCATTGAAAATTCATAAGTTCATGAGGTTATGTAATTCTTGTCCTCTAATTTTAAATAAAGTGAATGGAGGTTTAAAGGTAAGCTTCATCTTTCTTACTTAAATTGTGAAATATTGGGACATCTTTTTGAAAAATATCCCAAAAAATATCAAGAAGATGATAGTGAAAAAAAAATCTCAAGATTATTTCAAAAGAAGCATTAAATATTTATCAATGGAGGTCCTTCAAAGGAATAAGTCTTCTTTATAAATAATAAGAATGTTTTGGAGAAAGTTATTTAGATGATTTTAAAAACTCTAAATATTTAGGTGTGTTTATGGATAGTGTTAATAATCTAGTAAATTAAGATAGTTATGATGAGAATGAAAGAGTTTTTGGAATGGTTGATCTGTAGGTATAACTTATGGTAACCCTTGAAGAACTTGATGTATGAAGAAAAACATCTATAAAGTCCAATACAATGGTGCATGATTCTATGTTCTACATACAACAATAAAATGAATAAAAGTTATAGATGATGTTTGGTATTTAAAATCTTGAATATGATTGTTTTAAAAACTCATTTAAGGAAGTTAAATTGAAGATATAAGGAAAAAACTTGAATCATTGAAAGTTTTGATAAAACTATCAATGATATATTAAAGAGAATCCAAGAGATATAAGAATAAGTTTTGAATTGGAATTAGAATCGTGAAGATCAATATTGATTATTAACACTTAAAATGATAATTAGAAATAAATAGGAATCATCATCAAGTCAAACCAATATAATTACTAAGATGGTATACATGCTTATTCATCAAGTTGAGTAGTTAAAAGATAGATATGACTATAATATTTTTTCAAAACCTCATGCATAGACCTCTTTGATGAATATTGATGTTGACAAAACATGAAAAGTAACTAACCATTTATGCAAGGATAATTCTAATGCATTAAGAGTAAAATGATTTTTCTATGGAATGTTAGGACACACTTACTATGTCTTCTCTTTTTCTAAAAGGCCTTTCCAAGAGCATCCTCAATGCATATGGAAATACATAATTTTATATTATTAATTTAATTTTAATTGATATTGTTACATATAAGAATGATTTAGTCATAATCCAAGTTATTATGCTTCAAGAATGAAACAAGTATCATTAAGAATGACTCAAATTAGAAGAAAGGAAAAACTATAACCTTAAACCAATTACATTGAAATAAAAAACATGTTTTTTGTTTATCAAGTTAAAGAATAAATAAAAGATCTAGTTAATGATAAGTCACACACATTAACAACATAGATAATTAGGTGAATTTAAGATAAGGATCATGTTTCTGAGTTTTCCCAGAGGGAAATAGACAATTCAAACTTGTGGATTGTTGAAAGAGGACGCACATCACATATAATCATAAATAAAGAAATCATTGAGAACATCAAGAATAATAAAGATGGATTCATTCATTTTGGAAATTATAATAGTGTTAATATTATTTGTTTCATAAGGTAAATATTTAAGGAAAATATCCCAGTTGAAGTAATGTTCTCTTGGTTGATGGTTTGAGTCATAATATTCTTAGTGTTAGACAATTATGTGACCATTTTCATATAATTGAGTCCAGTAAAAATGGATGTACTATCAAATCTAATTATTATTAATTATTCTCTTGAAAAAATGAACCAAGGTAAATCTATATCATTTTGAGGATTAAAATTTTTCTTTTATATCCAAGGAAGTGGAGAACAAGTTATGGCATAATAAACATGTCCATTTGACCAAAAAATATCTAAAATTGTTTGTAAAGTGAAATGGATCACAATATTTCCCCTTCTCATATATGATCACAATCACATAATTGATTCATGTTAAAAATATATGATTACCCTTAATATCTACTAGATAAAGAAGTTGAAGTCTTTAATATTTTTTGAGATTATACACATTGATGTTTGTGGGTCAATTCTACCCAAAGAAAAATATATAATTATGTATTTTTTTAAATATCACTACAACAAAATGCCTTGGATTATTACTATCACACAATAATACATAGATATAAATATATATCACTCTATATAAGAGGAGTGATGAAAATATGTATGGTGCGAATAACAAAACGTTTTGAACTGATAATGTCACAAAATTGACCAATCACAAATTTAAATAATATCTATAAAATCTTGTATTTGAAAACTACACATCATCTATTAGAACAACCTATAAAAATGGGGTTTTGGAAGGATAACGTCATATAATCAACAACATAGGCCAATTTTTTTGATTAAAAAGTATCTTTCTGAATGATAATGGAATGAAGTGGTTCTTGCAATGGTTTGAATCTCTAATAAATCTTTTCCACATGTAAATAATGATATAACACACTATGAAATAGGGTCTAGAATTAAGCATGTACTTAAATAATTTTGATAGTTAAGAAGTTATTTGTTTATTCTTAATAAGTCAATGAGTAGAAAATTTGAATAATGGGGAGATGGAAGAATATTTATTTGATACTAATAAAATATTAATGATTATAGTATGATTGAATGAAATGACCTTTTGGTGGTTAAATATTAAAAAATAACAATAGAAAATGAGTAAATTTTACATGAAACCACCAAATTTAGGAACATGAAAGTGAAGTAGAAGAATATGAATCAGAGGGAATTACAAGGCATGAAGATAACTCTATTTAATACTTTGATCACATAGAAATCCCAATATTTGATAAGGTTCATAGAGAAAAAAAATGAAACGTTGAAATCATTAAAAGAAACATTATTAGATAAGAAAAACCCCCTAGTCCAAACAAGAATAATAAATGATCTATAGTAGGTATCCTTGTTAACTTTATAACAACAAAAATTATTTAAATAAATAAGAATTATGATAATTGGGTGAATAATTTGAATTAGGATCTTGACCAAATAGAAAATAATAATACGTGGGAACTTATTTTTGATGCCAAGTGATGAAAATGTATAGGAACATATTGGGAGTTTTGAAATAAGAAATATTATGGTAGATTAGTGATTTGAAACAAAGTTTTTTTTGGAAAAAGGTATTTTCAAATTAAAGGAATTGATGTGGATGAGACATATACAACCATTTTATGGATTGAAACTATACAATTATTTATAGCCCTAGAAATTTAGAAAGGGTAAAAAAAAATTTAGTTGGATATTAAATCTTCCTTATTGAGTGTTGTCCTTGATGGAAATTTATATATTGAGAATCTATATGGATTTCTAATTAATGAAGGTGAAGGAAAAATTTTCCATAAAAAGAAGTCCTTGTATGCACTTAAGAAAGAACCAAGGGAATTGTATTCTAGATAAAAAATGTCTAGAGATGATAAATTTTTATAGAGGAGAAATAAATCATAAAATATATATCAATAATGAGAATTAATAAAAAAAATTAAGATCATTTATATTGACAACATAATTCTTCGAGTCTTGGATGACAACCAATGCAAGATGTTTTTAAAACATATGAAATATGAATTTGTTATGATAAAATTATATATACATTTTTTTCATTTTATTAAAGATAATACATGTTTTACTCGATAATTAACTAGGTATTTTTTTTATTTCAAGAAATAGGCTTTCAAGGTTTCAATGGAAAATATGGGGAAAATGAAAAAAGAATATCATGACAAGTTGTCAAACTCCATTAAACGACATGTAGTCATTTTTCACAACATATGAAATGTCTTAAAGCAATTCATGAAAAAGTTAAATGTCATGAATCCATTACATGATGTTATTCCCCAATAAACATCATGTAATGTTGTAATTACATTTTATGCTTTGAATATCTAGGTAAAGGAATGAACAAGTCATGACGGCTAATTAAATATCCTGATCAAAGTTAAATTTCCAAATCTCAAAGATTTCAGTCATGATTTTCATGAGATTCACACAGATTCAAAATTTTTGGAGAAAAAATTGGACTAAAATTAAATGACATGAATACCCATAACATATCATGTAATATCTTGATTATTTACTTACAGTAGGCACACAATAGATATAACACCGTAGACTTCTTTAATTTCTCTAATTTCTCTCTCTCTCTCTCTCTCTCAATTTTCTTCCACCCCATTTCATAAAATTCATTTTTCATCAATTATTTTCATTTTTTTAAATTTATCCAAACACTTTGGATTTATTTTAGAAGTGTTATTCATCCTTTTTTCATCACCAATAGTAAGATATATGCGTTCTTCATCTCGATCATCAATCTACAATGAATCCTTGCTATTTTAATTCTTGTTCTCGATGAAACTAAGTAATTGATTAAGGAATGATTAAATAAAGTTTTAAATTTATTAATCTTGATTTCATTCTTTTTAATTGATTAATTTAAATCCATACATGATTGTCAATTTCTTAATCTCAGATTTTTCTAGTTTGTTAATTGTGTTTTGAATTATTTAACTATTATTAATCAATTCTACCATGAGTGGCTAAAACACTTAGGGTAGGGATCAAGAGTAGGGGTGTATAAATTTTAAAAATATTAATGTATAAACATGGTAACCCTAAGGATATTAATCATGTTTAAAAATAAATTTTTATTATATTCTTTTAAGATACCTTGACCATGGGAAGCTTGAATAAATGACCATGACATAATTTGAGTAGAATAGGCTATAAACAATATCCATTGATACATTATTATTTTCAAGCTATGATTAATGAATCCTAGTTGAAGCTATCTATATACCAAGGAATAACAATCTCTTCGTTATATCTATTTGACTTGACCAAAGACAACTAGTGACCTTTTCTCACTTTATATCTTAAACCTTAAGACCATACCAAGTTGGAATTAAGACCATATTTTCTCCTAAACCCCAATATCAATCCTGATCCATTATTTATCTATAATAGTAATCATTAATACCCATAGAATTATATATTACCAAGCTCAACCACCTTGTTAGTAATACAAAATAAATATGTTTTAAGATTTATTTCTTGGATGCCAATCCAAATCCTTGTGGGAATGACCCCACACTATCATTATATTATTCCCTAGTAGCAAGTGGATTTGGGAAAAATAAATTTAATATGATAGAAACCGGCATGAATTAAACAATATGTGTCGGCATGTCAAATTTCAGTGTCATTTCTGGGGATATAAACGGTAGTTTTAAGGCAGGGAAACATATTGAATGATCCTACTATTACCTCACTGAAAAACCCTTTCTCCATTCCCTTTTTATTTATTTTTAGACACATATGAATTCTTCTTCTTATGTATTACTACATGAATTAGGTCACTTTGAATCATTAAAAGATCATGTATTTATAATATTATATTTCATTTGAACCTGAAATCAAAAGGCACATTTCAGCACAATGTCATTTAAAAATGGACGATCAAAATAATCCTATAGGTTTCAACCACCCAAACACATAACCTATAATACATAAATAGTATCCAATGAAACATGAACACACCATCATGGATTATAGATTTCCATCAATCCATGGTTCTACACACAAAATTGCATGACCTTTTTTTCAGGAACAAACATCTGATATCAAACCTATACTCATTTATATGATCCAAAATATCGATCAGTTTAGTGGGAATAAAAGATAAGACCCCCATGAACATATCTCAGACTTCCTGGATGTTTGAGTTAACTTTTTCAACCAGGGAGTATCTTATAATACCATAATACTTATAGTCTTTCCATTTTCTCTGTGATACTGATACAAGGATTCTCTCAAAATTCAAGAACATGGGTCCATCATGACATGTGATGATTTAGACAAGAAATTCGGAGATATTTACTTCTCGCCAGTCCACACTTGAAATTCATTGAATTAAAATATAATTTCTCTCAAACTAATTGGGATTCCACATGGAAAGCATTAGTCCATTTTATGGAACTCACCCAAAATTTCCCACATCACAGACTTCATATGTGGATATAACTCCAATTTTGTTATATGGTCCTCCAACCAGCTACTCAAATAGTAGTTTATGCCACCGTTGATGGAGGATTGATGTCCAAATCACCTAAGGTAAGATGAACAATTTTAGATGAATTATATCATAATTCTAGTTTTTGGTAGAGTGATCCCAGAACACCTCCATGTGGAATCCACCAAATTAATGAAAACTCTTTACAAAATTAATTATTTGAGTCCTCAATTAAGAAGCATGAATCCTTTTAGCTAACTACAACACAACCTCTCCATCCTACTTCTATAATGGAAATTAAATCTTGTGAAACATGTGGTGCCCACATCTGTATCAAGACTGAATTATAGGTGTTGAGGAACAAAAAATATAAGATTGTAATTACATTAATTACCATAAAAAACAATAATTTCCATAACTTCAATAATATTATCAACAGAGGCCTATGTAATAACAACACAAAAATAATCAAGAATAATATGAGAAAATAAGTATTCAGGAATTAGTAAGTAACCAAGGAACACCAAGATATCAACCAATTAATCTTGTGCCTAGACTTCCACAAAAAGAAACCAACAAACCTTCCCTCATAGAGCACAACAATAACTTCACCTAGCTCCACAAAGACCTCCACAATCTTCCATTCCTATTCAAAAAAATCTATAAAATATACTTTTATCTTATTTTTCAAAAAGAATATTAGAGGATGACAACCTAAGAGACTAAAATGAGGAATCAAAGGGTGGCTCTTCATAATCATGGGCATCAAATGGGTTAGTTCTCAAAGACCTTATCAGATAGAATATTAGGTACTCTACCTGGTAATAAATAGACACACCCATGGGATGAGGTGAAGGTAGTATTTATAAGGAGTTGAAAAGAACTAAAATTTCAACAACCATGTTATGAAGAAAAAAAGTAGAAGAATCCAAAAACAAATCAATGGACATAGAAGAAAAAACTGATAAAAAAGTAACTGAAACTGCCCAAGTTAAACATTGAGAATCACCACCATCGACAAAATATACAATAAAAAAAACAACCTAAAGAATATGTCTACATTGTGCCACCACCTTTTAAGACACCTCTTACTTTTCTATAAAAAACAATTCAGGGTAAAATTGAAGTGAAATTTAAGAAACATCTAGATATTTTCAAACAACTACACATCAAAATTCCATTCATTAAGGCAATCACTCAAAAACCTGCATATGAAATATTTCTTAAGGAACTTCTTTCCAACAATAGAAAAATGGAATACCTAAAAGACATCTCACTAGAAAAATAATGATCTGATGTTGTTCAGAATGAAATTCCCCCATAAAGGATAGATCCTAGAAGTTTATCAATCCTTTTCACAATAAGAGAATGTTACATCAGAATATGCTTATACAATTTAGGATCCAAGATGAACCTCATACCGATGAGTGTATTCTTAAATCTAGGACTTGAGGAACGTAAAACCACTGGATTAGCACTCCAATTGGATTATTGATTACTAAATTATTAATGGGGACCTCTCCAGGATGTATTATTTAATGTTGAAAAGTTTATTTTTCATGAATAATTCATCATTTTGGATATGGAAGAGGAATGAAACATTCCAATAATATCAAGGAGACCATTATTAGACATTAGTTAGGAATTTCTTAATGTTAATCTTGGAAGAATTATATTTCGATTCCATGTAGAACAAGGTGTGTTTGACCTAGAGAAACATGAAAAACAAATGAATGATTATTCAGAAAGCCAAAAAATCTTTCTCCCAAACAAGAGGGATGGATTCTTAAACATTGAAGAAGAAAGTGATGAACTACCCCATGATGAGGATGAGGAATATGAATTCAATAAATTAAACTACATAGAAAAACTTACAAGGGAAAACATCCAACCTTTCATACCCTTAATCATTTAGCCACCAATGTTTGAACTAATACACGTCCCCAATATACTCAAGTATTCCTTTCTACAGACATTCTCTACACTACCAGTTATCATTAACTCTGAACAGTCACAATCAAAAGAGGAGAATTTAATTGATTTTCAACAAAGACAAAAATAGTCAATTTCCTAGGGATTGGATGTTATCAAATTAGATCAATAATACCATATGAACCCATTTATTTTTACTTGAGGAAGGTGAAAAATCCAAACTTCAACCTCAGAGGTGACTCATAACACTAATGAAGGAAGCTGTTAAGAAAGAAGTACTGAAACATCAAGATGCTGGAATAATATTTTCAATATATGATAGTGAGTGGGTGATCCCATTACAGGTAATCCCACAGAAAGGTGGTCTCATAGTTTAAAAAAATGATAAATATTAATTTATATAAACTTGCACCATAAATGGATGGAGAGTATGCATGGACTACAAATATATGAATGTGAAAAATTAGGAAGGATATTTTTCCTTGACATTTGTTGGTCAAATGCTGGAGAAACTAGTAGGATATAAATTATATTGTTATTTGGATAGATATTCGGGATACAGTCAGATTATAGTTAACTCAAATTATTTCTCTAAAATAGAATTCACATGTCCATGTGGTATCATCGCATACAGGAACATATCGTTTGGTATGTGTAATGAACCAACAACCTTTCAAATATGCATGACTTATATATTCCATGATATGACATAGTAATTATTATAAATTTTCATGGATTTATTTTTTAGTTTATGGAATATATTTCAAGGTTTTACTAAGAATTATTGAGATACACCTTCAATACTATAAAGATACGTGATTGGTATTAAATTTGATAAAATTCCAATTTATGGTTCAAGGTGTCAGAGTCCATGGAAAAAAAATATCTAATTAATGAATGTAAGTATATTCCTATAAAATAAAATTGATAAATGATTTACCTAATCCATCAATATTAAAAGGCATAAAGATATTTCTAGGCCAATCAATATCTTATAGATGATTTGAGGTGGATTTTTTTAAAGTTTCCCAACATATGACATACCTGTTGTCAAAGGAAACTCCATTTGAATTCACTAATTAATGTTGGAGGTCATTCAACACTTTAAAAAAAATCCTAGTAGTCCCTCTAGTAATCATTTCACCAGATTGGGAAAAGAAATTTTAGTTGATGTGCGATGCTAGTGATTTCGATGTTGGTGCTATTTTAATACAATGGGTCAGTCATATATTTTTTATTTTATAATATTCTATTAACATATTGAATGAAGCTAAGGTGAACTATACAACTATATATAATGATATCTTAGTAGTAATCTTTGTTTTCATGAAATTATTCTCCTATATGGTTTTTTCTAAATTCACTGTGTAAACCGACAATGTTTCCCTCTGATATTTGGAGAATAAAATTAAATCCAATAAAATATTTACATGGTGGACAAAATACATTCCCCACATGGACATTCATGGTTCCTCTCTTGGCCCCCTGACCTAGCTTCCTCTGGAGAAGTATTTGGGGGGCCCTGAAATCTCCTGGAAAAAGGGCTAGGCTGGAGGATTGGAAATGGCTCATCTATCAACATCTGGACCGATCCCTGGCTTGTTGATAAGGATGGTATGTGGGCCACTTCCCCCACCCAACCAGGTCTTTAAGACGCCACTGTTGACTGCCACTTTTCAGACCAGGGCCCGGGGTGGTGGGTGGAAGAGATCCAAGAATGGTTTAATGAAAGGGACCAAATAATTATCCTTAGTATCCCCTAGGTCCCTAATGCAGGCCCTAACTATCTTTTTTAGAACAACAATGTTTCAGGCGATTCACGGTGAGATCCGGGTACAAATTGGCTCTTGGCATCCACTCTCTCGACCGTGACGAGGGACCATGGAATGAGATTTGGAAGATAAACATCCCCCATAGAATCGGTAATTTCTTGGTGGAAGGTATGCACGATCACTCTCCCTACAATGAGCCTTCTCGCTTTTCGACATATGGCCACTGCCGAGTCCTTCCCTTTCTACCCGAATATCCCAGAAACTCCTTAGCACCCCATCATTCACTGCCCAGGAGATAAGGAAATTTGGAATAAATGGGGCCCGTCTTCGGATGTATCACTGGACATCGCTTCTGACCTCCCTGATCTTCTGATGCACTGGTGTTCCTCTCTTTCATCGTCTAATGTCTGTTCTCTTTGCACCCCGACCTGGATCATTTGGGTTCAGCGTAAAGATTCGGTTTTCCACCACATCTATAAACCCCCTAACTTTTGAATTAGCAATTTCATGGATAAAGGACTAGAAGGAACAAAAAGGACACCTTACGCAAGGTTCTACCCCTCTTGTCCCCATCATTGGATCCCCCCAACGAAAGGGAGTATTAAGATTAACGTGGACGCTTATCTCCCCAAGGATGGGCCTGTTGCTCTTGGCCTCCTGGATCAAAATCATCTGGGGATGATCATTGTAGCAAAATATGAATTACATCATGCCCTATCGGAACCTACAGTTGCGGAGGCCTATGCCATCCTTGCAGGTCTGACGCTTATTGTGGAACGTGGATGGGATGATATCATAATTGAGTCTGACTTCCTTACTGTTATCAATGCTATTAACCAAAATTATGCTGGAATCCAGCCTTTTGGCTTCATCATGAGGAGAATACACTCACATTGCCATGGATTCTCTTGCTACACTGTCAGCTTTACCAAAAGGGAAGGAAACAATGCATCCCATCAACTAGCGGCCTCAGGCCCCATCAATGTCAACTAGCTATGGCTGGTCAATTTCCTTTCATGGCTCTACTTTTGTACGACTAATGATCTTCATTAATAAAATTAATATTATCTTTCCTTCAAAAAAATATTGCATCAATAGATAGAAATAATTATCAAGGATTCCAATTGAATGGAAAATGTGATCGCTGATCACAAGTTCCGACTTCCAATGCCACTTATAAAAGGCGATGGTGATGTAGACATGGATGTTGATTTCTCCAATGAAACCCTATCCGTCATAAAAGAAAAAACATTGGTTTTAGATATTTAATATTGTCTCTCCATGGTATTTTTACACCAAGACCAATCCTACCATTAATGGGGAATACTTTTAGTTGAAGCATCATATTACTATTGGGATGAACCACACATTTTATGCATTGTACATATGGATTATTATGACATTAAAACCTAGAATATGAAATACCAAGTGTGATAGACATGTTTTATAAGTCACTAATTAGGGAAAATCATGGACAAGAAGGCACAATATCAAAAATTATACAAATTGGCCTTTTTTTCCAACACTACACTAAGATGCAAGGGATTTTTTTCAAAGCTTTCATCAGTGCCAATGAACTAGAACCATTAGAAAAATGAATGAAATGTCACAAACCTAACACTACAAGTAAAAATATTTTACTTATGGGGAATAAATTTCATGGGACCATTTCCCAATTCACATGGAATGTCATATATCCTTGTTGGCATTGACTATATTTCCAAATGGGTAGAAGCTGAAGCTACAAAATATGAAACAACAAAGGTGGTCATGAATTTATTCAAAAATAATGTGTTTATAGGATTTGGATTTTCTGTATTACTCATTTGTGTGTGAGGAAATGTTTTTATAAATAAAGTTGTTAAAGGGCTATTGGAGAAATATGGAATCTCGTAGAACATAAGAACTCCCTACCACCCACAAACAAGCGGACAAGTTGAATTGTCAAATAAGAAAGTATAAAAATTCTGGGAAACACTATAAACATAAGACAAAAGGATTAGAGTATGGAAATAGATTATTCACTATGGGTGATCCACATTGAATACAAAATATCCATTAGTACAATAGCATTCTGATTAATATAGGGAAAACCAATTCATTCTCTAGTCGAACTGAAGAATTTCTGGTGTTGGGAAATTAAAACGCTCAATCTAGATTTTCAAAAATCTAGAGAATTGAGGATGCTGCATTTTGTTGAATCCGAAGATAAAAAATGATGCTTATGAAAATTCAAATATTTATAAATTAAAAATAATGAAATGGCAAGATCAATTAATTGCAAGACACATTTTTATCACCATAAATAAGGTCATATTGTTAAACTCAAGATTAAAAATATTCTCTCTGAATTTGAAATCTAGATGTTATGAAACCTTCAATGTCATTAATGTATTACCTTATTAGAATATTGAAATTCAGAAGGAAGGTGGACAACCATTCAATGTAAATGGTCATAGGTTAAAAATATATCAAGAAGAATTTAATGAGGGTTGTGTCATCAACATAAAATTCATTTGAACACTGAAGAGTCATGATCTCAACATTAAATGAAGTTATGATAAGAAGGAAACCCAGGATAGGTCACCTTAGATATATTAGGTATACAAATATATTGGATAGATTAGGGAATGCCAAAAGAGGACTAGGATCTGATCCAAAAGAACTGATTACACATCATGTAACCATGATTTTGGATGTGTATTTTCATGGACAAAATTTTAATAAAATTTTAAATTACATGATGTGAAACCTCAATAAATGTATTTTACATCGTTGATTTTTTTATTATAAAGTATATGAACCTAGGGATTGGGACCCACACCAACTTCCATCTCTCAGTGATCCTTTCTACCCACCCCTCTCTCCCACTCACACATGACCCCTACCAAACTCCACTCCTACTCGAGATGCTCGCCCCATTCTTTCCACATAATCCTTCATGGGAAGCCCACCTAAAATCCCAAATTATGTGATGTAATTCACAAATGTTATGTGCACTCACCTTGCTGATCACGTGTTTGAGTGAGGTGATCTACCTCCTATAAAGCACCAAAAAGGTTTTCCACCTCCTACTCCCCCAACATCTCCTTCCCCAACTTCCACTACAGCCCCTAATCAGTCAACTACTTAGGTGTAATCCTAATCTACCTCCAGTTGATTGTATGATTGTGACCACCCACATAACCAAACCATCACATATTTATCATTCCCCAAGAACATGTTTCACTCAGCTGACTATAAGAAAATACAATTTGGTCTAACAAAACCATCAACATCTCCATCCAATCTCATTTGTATATCATCCAAGTGGTCCTATGTATCCTCAATAAACTATATATATACTATATAATAGATTTTTATGAAAATACCTACAAATATTTCTTCTTTAGGTTTCTATCTAGAATCAAGGTTTTAGTTGATAGCCTCTACTTCAAATTAGGTATATAACCTTCCATGATTTCTTTTGTAGAGTTTGGAATAAGACTTTAAATCTATACTGATGACTTCACCACAACTATGGTATTTCCCACTTTTCAACATGAGCCTTCAAAGTTAGATTAAAAGGGGATATTGTGGATTATTGTGGGGGAATCTCACATTGAGCATGATCTTAGGATTATGAAGTCTACCCAGCATTGAGGCCCATCACTATGTATCCTTCATTGGCCGTTGATGCATGCCTAGTTTACTCGAGTTGAGTCTAAGAACACCATAAGATATATGGAATTCTTCATCCTCAGTACATCCATGGGAATTCCTACTATCACCATGGCCTCTAAATTCACATTTTTCTATAGAGATCACACATAGAGGATGTTAGGCATACCGATGGGTGGATCCTTCATCACCCACTTATCCCATCATCTTGACATTCATGACATCACCATTCCACTTACTTCCCTTGATCATATAGAGTCCATTGATTTCTTCTTACTATACAAGATATAGATTTTCATCACTGAGGATGATTCCTAACAGTGGGAACCAGGAGTCCTGGGGGATATTAAAGAGGAACAAACAATTATGCTGCTTACAATGCACCAATAGCCAACACTGAGGAACCACATCCACCCCCACCTCCATTTCACGACCTAAATCTTCTATTACTACACCTGAACAACCCAATTTCAAACATACACCAATAAATATCCTTTTTCTCCTCCTACCCCATAATATCCTTTAGATATCTGGGCTATTCACCTCTACATCCAAGATAATCTATGTTGGATTTTCTATTACTAAATATTCATTTTTCAAAGTTCTCTCACTTAACTCCCTTAATCATCTAACACCCCTACCCTAGTCATATCCCCAACCAACATACCACCAGAGCTGAAAGACCCTGTTTCCCAGTAGGAGTATCTGATTGACCGGTATCAGAGGGAACAAGGGTCAAAAACTGCCCCATCTACTGAGGCGCCTTTTGTTGATCCAGCTGCCAGACCCATGACTACACATATGATTTGTACCTCCACACCACCAACCACTGAGATTTCTTCCAGCACCAAGAAATCAACACTAGTAGTTGATCACATAGCCCCTTATACCAATATATTCATTAACTAGGCATGGAAGTTGTTGCGACACTCTGTTCGAGAGTGTACAGTCGATGACATCCTTGCTAACATTGATTTCTCTTAGTCGATCCTGGTCCTCTCCCCCATTTTTCTATTCCACCGGGATTCTCATTTATTGTACTAGATTTATTTTAATTCATGATTTATGATAACAATTTATATATATATGGGATACTATTTTTTTATATTTTACTTTTCTTATTTTTTAATTAACTACACTATTATAGTAATCCATCTATAACTCTTATTTCATCTAAGTTCATCGATGCACATGTGCCACCACCACCTACCCTTGTCTAATGAGTGAATCAACATTGGCAGGATGTCGAGACCTATATTATGGATCTATCACATGATATTATTTCTTATGAGCCACCACCACGAGCATATATACCTTTCCATACTCACCAAATCCATTCTAGGTATGCTCTTGAATTGATCAATGATGTCAAATGACAATGAGAGCTAGAGGTCACTACCACCAGTAGATGTAAATGACAGAGGAGAGATGAGATGATAGAAGATACTGACTAATAAAAAAGTCCACCCATCTAGATGATGACATTATTATTAGCGATTAATGGGAGGCAACCCATATTTCACTAATTTCTACATATTTTTACTTATTCATTTATTTTAGTTTTCTTTTTTGCATCATTATCATTTTAGTCATCAATATCTTTTAGCTTTTTTGTATACTCATACATTATTAAAAAACTATTATTATCCAGTACAAGGGTTTTAACATTGATAGATAAAAGAGACATTAAAGATCACCATTATCAGTGCTAGAAAAAGAGCTATTAAAAGGGGTCTTTAACAATGATAAAAAAGGTCTGATAAAGACCACCATTTATCAGTGTTAGTAAAAAATTTATGATGAAATACCCATTTATTAGATCTATTAAAAATAACTGATAAAAAGATGAATTTATCAGTGCTTCTAAAAAAACATTGATAAAGGGGAGATTTTTCAGCACCTATAAAAAACCACAGATATAGGAGTCTTTATCTCCTATTTTTTACTAGCACTGATAAAGGGTATATTTTAAAAAAAATTGTATTTAATTAAAAATAATATATTAATATATAAATAGATTTATATTGATATATATATTATATATATATATATATTTTAAATATGTTTTAGATAAGTATAAATAGGAATTTACACATAATATAAAATATATTTGGTGAACATGGCTTATAAAATAATTTAAAAAATATTTTTAAAAAACCAATTGATAATTTTTATTGATTAATAGTCATTTAATAATAATTTTATGAAAAAAATCAAAAAATCAAAAAACAAATATGTAATATAAGTTAAAAAAATATCTTGAACTTCAATCAGCCACAACCTTTGATTTGGGTGTCAGTTTGAGCTCTACTGCATATCAAACCAAAGCCTATAATGAGATCAAATCTACAGAAGGCTGAAATGCGCTTTATGAGCATTTTTAAAATTTTGAACACTTTAAAAGGCCTATAAATACTCCAAAGCTATGTTTTATGTGGGTTTACCCAAATTGTTTAACATTCAATGATTTTGTATCCTCATTTAAGGGGATTTTTTCCCTTTTTCCGTGTGGACTGAATTTATTCCTAGAGATTACAATAATATTGATATTATGTATCAAAAATTTTATTATTTTTAAAAATTAAAATTAAAATTATAAATAAAATAAAATTCAATATATAAATATTTTTAATATATTCAAACATAAAAATTTAATTTTATAAATAAATATATATAATTATTTACATATAAAATATATTTCTCTATATATAAAACATAACTAAATAATGAATAATACCAATTTTATTTAAAATACTAATGTATAAATATTTATATATCTATTCAATAAATATATATATTATGGTTATATATATATATTTGTGAGTGAGTATTGATATATATATATATATATATATATATATATCTTTTTTATCTATTCAAATATATGTACAAAAATAGTAATATATAATATATGTAAATAAATTTAAACATATATAATTATATTTATAGATGAACAAATATATATATATATATATATATATATATATGATATATGTATGTTTGTGTGTATTTGTAAAGTCACAAACACACCCAAAAAATATATTTTATATATGTATTTAATATATATATATATAAACATATATATAAATAAATAAATATATATATATATATGGATAAAAATGTAATGAAATATATATAAATATATTGACATATCATAAATTGTAAAAAACCAATACATGATAGTGGAAAAGGTGCTTGTGTATATGTTGGATGTCTTAGGTTAGAAACTCACTGAATGTAGAGGCACCACAGGAGGGTGGGGTTATCTAAAGAACGAATAAAGGGGGTGGGAAGCACGGATGGGGGGGAGGGGGTGAAAAAAATTATCCCCTTTATTAGTGGTTCCTTTATCAATGTTTTTATCACTGTTAAAGGCCCCCTTTAATAACACTAAAAAAAGCAATGATAAAGTTGGTCTTTAACAGTGCTAAAAAGTGCAGATAAAGCCCCCTTTTATTAGAACTAAAAAATCATTGATAAAGGCTGCCTTTGTCGTCATATTTTTTAGTTCTATTAAAGTGGGAATTTATCGACACTTTTCACAATCACTATTAATGATAACCCTTTAAAATCACTTACATTATCATTACTTTTTTAGAGATGATAAATTCTTTTTCAGGAATAATTAATGGCCCGATTTATAGTAGTTATAACTGTATTTATATAAAATGTATTTCATTTCTAGTCACTATGTGCACCTTCTAGTTTTACTTCTTACAAAATGATTAAACCATTTAGAATAATGTTTTTATCTAGTGTTAGATTTATCTTTCTAACAAAAACTGTAGGTATCTAGAAAAAAATATTCAATATTTTCAATGTTCCCCAATGGAATTCCACTAGTAAAAGGGATCTCTAGATTCCTTAAAATAATATTTAAAAATTTTCCATTTCAATTCTTTAAGTTATATCTATCATACCTCTCCAATGATACTTTCACTGAAAGTGCAAACACTATCTCATTTTAAGTGTGTGTGAGTCTATCTTGTGTTTTAATTTCTATACACATGATTTCATTATTTTTCTCATTTTTCTAGAAGAAATTTTTCATTTTCAAGCATACCTTAAACCCAAAACTCATTACAACCATTTAAATAAAATAAAAGTTTATAATGGAAATTTTTGAAATTCCATGTTTTCCTACGGTTTATATTTTAAGAACGATTGTTATGTTTAGTAATTTAATTCAAATTAGAAAAAATAAATTAATTTTAACTGACTTATTACATGATTTTATACCCTTAGTGATTGTGAGTTTTCTATTTTTACTCTCATTACCGAGAGGATTCTAAGCCTATGATTGCATATTAAATTATGAGCATATTTCCTGAGTGAAAATTGGGATATACAACCCTATTAGAACATGCATTGAGATCTTATCAAGTATATGATTGAACAAATAAAATTTTAATATTATTGGGGAAATATTTTATTAATATACATTTTTATTAGACCCACATAACATATTTCATTCATTTAGCCCATAGATTCCATGAATTACTTCAGTAAGATGTAACAATTACATGCCGATTATCCCTTCTTGCCCTTCTCTTTTAATTATACCTAAATCTACTTTGAACTTCCGTGGGAGATGTTTTTAAGCCTGTGGACATGAGATGACTTCACTAAGAATATGTATAGTGGTTCACACCAATTTTTTTGATTATTATCCTTGTGTAATTTTTGGTATCTTACACATATCCCATTCCTTTTCCAAATATAAAAAGAAAATAAAATATGTTGGGTCATGTATTAGGAGTGTAAAAAATCACCATTTTGAGACTGATGAATCCATTTAAGGGTTATATGGGTTTAGGTAATTGATGTGAGATCTTTCCTAGACACGACTTTACAAAAATATATAAAATGAGGAACACAATAAATTATGGCATCACGTGATATATTCATGGATCCACCTTGAGTTTCTGGGAGCATGATATTCATTTGTTATGGAGTAGTTATTTCATTAAACTATTCTTGAGAATCACGCATTATAATTCAGAGGTTACCATACTTTTTTGAGATTTTTCTTTTACACATTCTTCTAACCTTACCATAGCCACAGATTCATTTCCTCCTTTTTGATGAAGCTGTCATGATTAATTTTGTATTTGTATTTACGAAGGGGATATGATTGAACTAGTGAAATCCTGTTATTAGAAACATGTATTTAGGGTATCATCCTTTCTATAGTTTCATTTTACCCCATGTGATGAGATATAATTCACTTTGAGGTAAATTGAAAATTGGTATAGAATTTAAATAAAAGTTAAAAAATTATGACCAAATGATTAAGAATTGGTTTAAATAATTGATCTATAAGGAATAAGTGATTTTCTATAAAGGGATAATTCTAAAGAGTGATTTTTTCTACTTACATTTAGTTTTATTTTCCTAGTTATTTTGAATGTTTCCCATTTTAAAAATCTCTTACCTTTGGAAATCCCTATTTAGATATTTTTTCTTGAGGAAATGCAATTGTTCAAGTGTGGGGGAATTTGATAAGCTGAAATCATATATACATTTGTCTATCATTTTATGAATGATTATCCATGTTTTACATGATAATGAACTATATCTGTGTTTCTTATTATAGAAAATATACTTTCAATGTCTCAAAGGAAAATATAGTGAAACTGACAAAAAAAGATAATTACACATTGTGAAACTCCATTACATAACATATAGACATCTTTTACCGCATATTATAAATCATGAATCAAGTCATGAAAAAGTCACATGCCCTAAAACCATTACATAACATGAGTCACCAATACACATTGTGTAACATTTGAATTATGATTCCCACTATGAAGATCGGGACGAAGGAATGAACTAGCCGTGAATCCTAGTTACACGTCGTGATTTGAGACAAGTTTCAAAATGAAAAAGATTTCTATTAATATTACAGCAAGATTTACATAGATTCAGAATGTTCAAATAAATCCTTGGATCGAAATTATACAAAATGAATACCCATGACACATCGTGTAATATCTCTATTTTTTACCAACATTCAGAACTCAACAGTTTGAACATCACATACCTCTTCAATTTCTCTAAATTTTCACCGTATATTTTCTTCCACCCCTTTTCCAAAAACACATTTTACATTAATTTTTTCATTGTTTTATGCTTATCCAAACAACATGGATTTATTTTAGATGCTTTCATCATACATTTTTAATCTCTAACACCGAGATACAAGCGTAATTTGTCTCGATCATCAATCTATGATGAATCCATAAAATTTTCTTTCTTATTCTTGTTTTATGTAAACAATTGGTTGAAAATGAGATTGAATCAAGTTTTACATTGAATATTAATGATTATGTGTTAGTTAATTGATTAATTTAAATCCTTATATGATTATCAATTTCTTAATCTTATTTTTTATTGGTGTGTTGATTATGCTTTAGATTCTATATCTATTTTTAATTTATTCTAGCATGATCATATAAACCACTCAGGGTAGGGATCGAGAGTAGGGTGTCTAAATTTAAATAAATATTTAATTCTCAACTTGGTAACCCTATGTATTTTAAATAGGTTTATCCATAAATTTCTATCCATTTATTTTAAGATACCTTGACCATGAGAAGTCTCTATGAATGACTGTGACCAGATTGAAGTTGAATAGGCTATGAATAATATCCAATGATACTTTTTACATTTAAAAATAGGATTAATTCATCCTAGTTATAGCTAACTCTAGACTAACGAATTTCCGTATCATGGATAAATATAGTTAGATTGACCATAACCAACTATTGAAAATTTCTTGCTTTATAGCCTAAACCGTAGGACCGTACAAAGTTGGAATTACGTTCATCCTATCTCATAAAGCACAAAAATTGATCGTGGTACATTATTTATCTCTGATCCTAATCCAAAAATACCTTAGCATTAGTTATTCCCAAGATTAACAACCTTGTGATGACTCCTACTCAAAAGGTTTCTATGATTTGGATCCTTCAATACAATCCCAATATTTTGGGGACTGACCCCACACTATAACTATACCATTCCCTAGTTGTATGTTTATTTTGGTAAAAATAAATTTAATGTAACTACAACCCACATGAATTAAACAACACATGTATGTGTGTCTGAATTTAAGATGTCTCTAATTGTTGAAATATAATGTTTCCTTCAATTTTACTTATTAAATGACTGAATGGAATATTTATCACACATAGTAAATATGGAAAATATGTTGTAATAATATTCTATACTGAGGAAACAAGGCACATAATAAATATAGCGATGACACGACTAAAATTTTAAAAAGATGAACTTGGAAACACGATCAATGTGACCATGTATAAGAAAATTATTGGAATCTTACTCTATTTGAAGGCCACTTGATTGAATATATTATTTTATGTTAGTCATGATTATCAATTTCAATGGTATCCCATGGAGTCCCATGTGAATGTTATAAATATAATTTTTTGATATATTTATCATACTATGGTCTATGGGTTAATCTATCATAATGAAGAAAAAAATTATTGAGATCCACTGATACAGATCTAGATGGTTTTATAGATAACCAAAAATCTACTTTTGGTAGTTCTTTCTATCTGGAGAGTTCATTAACTTCCTGGAAAATAATGAAGAAATATTGTATCTCTTGGATCATCGTGAATGCTGAGTACATTATAGCCACTTAAGAATGCTCCCAATTGCTATGAATGAAATAAAAAAAATGATTAATTAGGTTTTTATGTAATTTTTTCCATTCTAATTATGATAGTGAACTCATGAACAATAAATAATACCAAAAACACAATCCAATATTTGTGGATCAAGAACAATTGGTCAAATATCATTTCATAAATGTTAATTTGGAGTTCTGAGTTATGGTTTTGGAGTATGGGTCAGTATAAGTTCAAGTTGTTGATATCTTGACTTAGGAACTACCCAATATAGTGTTTTATAATAATTGTATATCCCTTTGTCTTCATCCATATCCATATAAATAAATGATTTTGAGAAATACCCCTACTCGCCCCATTTTCTTTATTAAGAAATGTATGCCTTATTTCCTTTTTTTATTTTTAATACCATCTTTATAACATTTGGTAGTTTTTAAATATTTCTTTTCTTTACTAATGGGGGGGAAAATTTTTCATGTTTGTTTGACCAAAGGTGAAAAAAGGTTAGAGTAGCAGGGGGAGAGTATTTCAAAGTTAATATAGGGAGAGTTTTTATGTTGTTGAAATAAGTCAAAGGTTATCATGAAAACAATTTCATTCCAATATCGTGTCATACACAAAGAATTAATCACAAGGGATTATAATTGATTATTAGTGGATATTTGATGATCTTGTTGAAATTGTATTATTTTTTAATGTGGTTGGAGTGTTTGGGGAATTTTCAAAAAACCCAAAGGTGATTATTGTTGGCCAAAATCCATTTTGGAAGTTTTTGGGTGTTGAGTTCATTGAAAAAGTGAAGAAGGATTCGGTGAAGAGAGGAATTATGTCACTAAGACATATTATTCACCGTATTAACATTGACAATTCCATAATGTAGTTTATTGTGCACAAAAATAAGGATAACCTTGTCTAGACAGTCAAACCATCTCTACCCACATATGTGGGAGAAAGATTGACCATAGAGGGGAACCATCCCGGCCTACTAGACATAGTATCACTAGGGAGGTAAGTGAGTGAACACACGAGATGAAATGTACATAGAGAAGTGGTTCATTCCCTAGGGGTGGAAGCATAGAGGAAGTGGTCCACAATACAGGTGACACAATAGAGGAGGCTGTATGAGGACAATTTTAATCGAAACTAGAAGGTAAATGGAATGACTTAACATATATGGTGAATGTTTTCCAGAGTCAAGTGAAATATGTGGGACTCATGGATTTTATTCTATGTCATAACCATAGTCACCAGGGGGTATATAATGTTCTAATGTTTATTTGTGTTACTAGATTTTTTAGCACACAAATGATGTATCTTGAAGGGTTATGCCACCATCCTATTTGGGAGGAAATTGACTACACTGCAGGTAGGAATTATGATATAGAGAGTGAAAAAAATTATGTAAGGAATTTAGATTTATCATCATTATAGGTGTCCATGCCACATCAAAAAGTGATATAGAATAACCCCATTGGTTAAGAAGTAGTTCACATAATAAACATACCTTGTTATGTGAAGTTCTTGATTTTAGAAGATAATAAGTTTGTGAGATCTCATTTTCAATAGAAGTCACCACATCATAATCCAATTTTCCATGTTAGTGAAAGAATTTTTTTCACATCAGTGAAAGCTAAATAGGTTTTGTATGAGAAAATATATGATACTACGGAACAACATCCATGACCATGCCACTACCAGAATTTTTTTAGTTTGTAAACGATTTTGGTTAGGGAGAATTATGTGTGGAAAACCATGATGGTAAAATCTTATCATAAGGTTCATGATGACCACCATTAATATGGGGGAAACATTTATTAATTTTGGAGATAATATAATTAACCACAACTATTGTATTAAATTATAAGAGAAAGAAAAGTTGTGCAGAAAATAGTAAAAACTGGAAAAAAACATAGGTAGAGATAAAGAATTTTTCTGTAGAAGATTTTCTAGAGGTTTTATTCAAGATTTCATCGAGAATTTTGATCGTCAATGAAATAGTTGTTATAGGAGTGTCATCCTCTTCTGAATTTGGAATTATTGTGCTAAAGAGAAACCTTAATGTGGGTGTATGTTCACATCATCTTATGTGAAGAAGGATAATTCAATAGACAAAGCAGGGAGTTCCTTGTTAATGGAGACAAATTAGTTATCTAATTATTTATGGTAGTGAACCTAAGGGATAATGATACATCTCAGAAATTATAAGTGTAATGTGGTGATATTTTAGAATAATTTAGTGAAAAGGATAATTATCATGCATTCTCCTTTGACATATCCCAGTACAGGTGAACCAAGAAAAATTACTTATGTTATTTAATAATTTCATCACTCATTAGAAAGAAAGGTATAGAAAAATCAAAATGTTCCTTACAGTTAGAGAACAATATCCTAAACCAATAATTAATTTTCTATACACTTATCAACCCCAACTCTTAGGATGTTTTCATCTATAATATCTTATCAATATGAATATTTTCTTAAGGTAATTCCATAATGGGTTATGAATTTTTCATCATGTTAAATTTATTAAAAACATTCTAATGGATTCATTATAAGATCATTATAGTTGATTGGATATTTAATGTATTGAATAAGTATTGAGGAAGTTCAAAATTCATTGTCATATATAATGGAAACAATGTGTTTTTACATGAAAAATAGTCTATGAATTACTTTAAAAATTTGGGTATTTCAAGGGATATTTCTTTTGAAACACTGGTAATTTTTATTTAGGATTCTTATAACAGGTGTTTGACATGTCATTTTCTGCAATCAAAATATCGATAGAGAAGTGGGTGTGGAACTATAGTTTTCATCCTAGAGTTATGATGATTAATTTGAGGGAAACCATAGGGATAATGATCCAAAACATGCAAGCAAGATCCCATTATGGAAGAGAAATATTCGTAAAAGAAATTCCTTGTAAGAAAATGGTCAAGGAAACTGATCATTTTAGTATGTAGAAAATATAACCACATTGAAGTTCAAGTATAGACCCATCATAACATATAAATAGTGGATCATGAGCATTAAAATATGAATTATAAATGGAATTTCAAGTTTAATATATATTAAAAATTTGAAATGAATTGAGATGACTACTAGAGAAGATATAACCAAATAGATAGGAAATCAATAATGACTAACACATGAATTGTAAATTCCTCAAAGCCTTCGTAATACCTTACCAATAAATAAATGATGAGTTTCAATTTCTTGAAAATGGAAAACAGTGAGAAAATATAAGTTATCCAACCATTCATTATAGAAAGATTTCATAGGAGGGGTTGGATATGATTTGATGAGATTAACATGGTTTCACATGAGATCCAAATTCTAGAGGAACTTTAGGATGGGTAATAATATTTTGATGTACTTATTGAAACTTTTTCATTTAATATTATACATTGGAGTTCATGGAAATATCCTTATCACATTATTTATTATTGTTAATAATAAAATAGGAACATGAGTTGCATGATCACAACTACTACACATAAGGTATTAACCACTTGATACCAAGAGATATTGAACCTAATATTTGACCTAGTGATATATACGTTTTTATCACCCTTTCAATCATCATCACATCATCACTATAAAGAATATTTTTACACTAACATGAGAAAGTGAGATGGAATTTTGAGTTTTTGGTAACCACTGAATGATCTCCCTTATCATGAGTGTTCTACTCTCAATGATCCTCCTACATTGTAAAAATTTTATACCTTTTAATGTTTCAATTATACTATTACAATAGTTAAATGAATCAACACATAAAATAAATTATATGTTACAATTTTAAAAATATTTAAAAAAATATATAAATATTACAACACATAAAATAGAGAATGCTGTTTGAGAATTAATTTTATTGACATTATTCATAACAAATAATCACGTCCAAAATACAACATAAAATATAAAATATAACAATAATGAAACTATTAAATAATATCATAAAAAACTATATGTCTTTAAAATTATTTAAATATTATTAGAAATTATATAAAATACATAAAAAATATTAAACCAAAAAATTATTTACTTATGATAAGCTTTAAAATAGTATACAACTCATTACATAAATTCATTTAGTCATATATATAGAAATCTCATAATCTTAGTTGATGATAAATTATTTGGGAAAAATAAATACATGAAAAGGATAATGAATGTAATATGATATATGGTCATATTTATTGGAATATTCCTTATTACTCTATCATTATTCAGTAATTTTTATATATAAATAAATTCCTCTCTTCATATGAAAAGATGAAAATATTATTTCTATGGGAAGAAAAGTTGAACATGTGAATACCCTGCTTCTATAAAGGCATAAAAATACAAATTCATTATTTAAATGTAAGAAAAATAAATTAATTTTTGTTTTAAAAATATATATTTTAATCTTATATTTAGAAATTTAGTTTTCATTGATAGAATAAGAATAATCTTAATGATAAATACGTAATTGTAACTCCTTTAATATATTGAGAAAAATGTGCCTATAAGGATGATACAATAATCTAGATAAAAAATATAATATCAAACATAAAAATTGTATAAAATACTAAATTAAAATAATAAGGAAAAATAAATATTATAATTATAAAAAAGAATTTTCAATCATTCCAAAAAAATGAAATTCAAATGGATGCATTTTTTCCTATAACTAATGAACTAATTTATTGTTATCATCCTATAATTTTATGACAGTCTGATATTTTTTTTATCTAGATTATATAATTATCATTTAAAATCTAAATGATCAATGTAATTATGAAAACATAGTTTTGACCATTTTGGATCAATTATATATAAAATTCATTTGAGTAATGTTCCTATAAATTATAAATTAATCAATTATCATTGTATAAAAGTTTCGTGAAAATTCAGTCTTGTTTTTCCTTTATCATTATTTAAATCCATTTATTAAATATAAAAGAAGTTATGTATTTGTAATGGAACATTTGATCAATTCATAAAAATTAAATATTGTATTGATATTTGGTTTGTTAATGAAGTCTATAAATTAATTAATGATCATTATTATAAATATGTCTAATAATTTGAGCTCTTTTCCTAGGTTCTAATCATTTGATGAATACTTATAGAACATAAATTTTCTTATAAAAAAAATAATTTTTTAATGATTATAGGAAATTCCCATTTCATATTTACATTAATCTTATTTCTATATGTTATAAATGAGTCAATGAATTTTTTTGAATTTTTTATGAAAATAAAATCTCTTTTTCTATATTTCTACCATTGAACGCAACCATTTAGAACATAAAATATTTTTAACTATAAAATTAAACTATTAATCATCCATATAAAATCTCACATCAGATTGAAATGGGGTTTGGTTTTTATCTCTAAAGATGTGTCAATGATCATTGATCTAAATATTTGTGACAATATAATATTTTTTGTTCAGTTTTTATCATTTGACGATGTTTATAGAACATAAAATACTTTTAAATAAAAAATAAAATTCTACTTGCCATAGAGAAATGACACATTTCAATTGACATTATGATTTTTCCTACAGTTGAAAATTAAATCGTTGATTTACCCCAATGTTTTTGTGAGAATTTAAGATTCTCTACATAGTTTTGATCAATTAACCCATGTTTATGAAATTTAAAATTATTTTAATTCTAAAAATATTCATGGGATATTTTAATTCACATCACACAACAAATTGATTTTTGGTTTGTTCTATTATATGAAAATGACTCTATTTTTTTCAAATTTTGGTTTTGATTATCTGATGTTTTTATGTTGAAATAGAATGGATTTTACATATGAAAAATATTATTTATATCACTGCAGTTATGTAATACATTATTATGTTGTGTAGTTTTTTCCGAATGTCCACAACAGAAGTGAAGATTATTTTTATAACTTATTATGATAATATGATATTATTTTATTAGTTCTTATATTTTAATACATGGTTATAATACATAAATACTTTTATTTATATAAATTTACTTTTATCATTTAAGATACATTAAAAAATTTACTAATGTAAAACTTATTCTAATAGGTGAAAAATCAATCAAGGATTGTCTTCCAAAATTATAGCAACAATCAAAACATGCTTTGTCAATTTTGATCATTTTACACATGTTTATAGAAATATAAGAAATTTTAATCCTAATAATCAACTTTGTGTTATTAAATTAATATATAACAATGGATAAAGTTTTAGTCAATTATTTTAATTAAAAAATCAATCAATAATAATTTCTATAAATTTTCAAGACAATTGTGTCACATTTTATGGTTTTGATCATTTGACTCATGTTTGTAAGTATTAAAAATGATACTTTTATCATCATAAGAAAATAAAAATATTAATTGACATTTAATTTGTTTCTATAATTCATAAATAAATCAATTATTATTTTTATTATTGTTTACAATAATACGATGTAGTCTGACCGACATTGATTGTTTGATGAACTTTTATTAAATATAAAAGACTTTAAATTTTAAAAATAACCTTTGGATCATCCTAGTAAAATAAATATCAAATTGATGTAATATTTATTCTTATGACTGTAAAGTGAATCACAGATCACTATAGAAAATTCATGTGGAAATCCAATCTCTATTTATCAATTTGGACTATTTTATGAATGTTTATATAACTAGAAAGATCTTTAATTAAAATAAATAATGTTTTTATCATTTTAAGAGAATAAAATATTAAATCAGTGTAATGTTGGTTTCCATAAATCATAAATGAATCAAATATAATTTTCATAACTTTTCAAGAAAACCTGTGTTTGTTTTCATGGTTTTGATCATTTATTTCTCATTCATATAGCTTATAATACATTCCTATTAGTGAAAATATAATTTTTATGAAAAAAGAATAACTAATATTATTGATTATGAAAATTAAATTATATAAAATTTTAGGAAAAAAACATAAATTATTAATAGAAACTGTAATGTCCCTATTCCAAGTACCACTCAATGGTTCCCCAAACCTAGTTTGTCACATCACCTCAAGAACATTTATTTGAATGCAAGATGTTTCTGACTAGTACATAGGGCGTTGGGTGTGATATTGTGGAATTTATTCCCTCATTGGTAGATAAACATAGTGGATCAAAAATAAATAGAACAACGAAAGTAGTAATACAGTAAAACCAAGTAAATAGAGGAAGACTGATAGTATAAAAAAATATAATGTATATATATATATATATAATGATGCATGTCACAAGTATCTAGGAAAGCATCCAAAAAAAGTCACAATGATGGAAATACAACACTGAGACCAATGTACTAAAAACAATAAATAACTCCAACAACATCTTAATCCCCAGCTTTGTCGAGACTCCTCAACTTAACCCCAATCATGTACCTGATGATGAAGGGCCCTTTAAATTTTCTATAAATTCAACAATATAATATTTTTATTCCCAAAACCATGAACCAAAAATGATGTGAGATGAATCCTAGTAGGAAACCACCAAAATATATATGCATGACTATCAATGAATATATATAGTTGGTAATATAAATAATAAAGAAATAAACAAATAATTACTCAAAAGTAAACAATCCTACAGTTTCCAATTACATTCATTTACATTTATTTATTATTAAAACTGTTTAACTATGAAACCCTATGATCCAACATTTGATCTGGATCCCATATGCAATAGAAAAATAGATATCTCAGAAGACAATCTAACAATCAAGTAAGACCGAGTCCAAGCTTGTGCTTCGTCTTGGAAGAATCATTACAATAAAACAATCATTCAGAAGAAACCCTATGGGAATGTTCTCACAGCCTAACCCCTCTGGTTCAATATATCATTAAATCAATAATGATATAATGACCCATTGGGAAAGCTCACATAGTTTAACTCCTTTGGTCTCAAAAAAACAAAGACTCTATGAGGAAGCACTCACTGTCAATTCCCCATATGGTCTCTTAACAGTAAACTACAGACTCTCTGAGGAAGAACTCAAAGTCTATTCCCCATGTGGTCTCATAATAGTATATTATAGACACTCTGAGGGAGCACTGATCATTAATATCTCCTATGGTGTCGCAACTTAAATGTAACAGACACTCTGGGGAAGCCCTCACCATAAATTCCCCATATAGTTTAACCTCACCCAGTTCTCACAACCCTATGTAAAACAATTTCACACAAATGATTTCCAGAAGCCCAAAGTAATCTCGACTATTAAAATGCTAAGAAAATAGAATTCAAAACCCAGGATTTTAACAAGTAGCAATAAGCTATCAATTCCAACCTAACTAGAAAGGAAACACAATATGGTTTTGCTCATAGGAAACCTGGACTGAACAGTTATAAACATTCAAAAATTTAAACGCACCCACAAGGTGTCCCCTAAACATGCAATTTAGCATTATATATCGAAAAAACAATTAATTTATCGATCAAACTAAGGTAGATAATAACATGGTTCAATTGCCTAACACGAAATACCCAAATCCTTGGTAATCGACACTTCAACACATATAACTCAAAGAAATGCTCTAAAAGGGAACAATCAACATACCAAATCGTCATACAAAGAACAATCTCAAACATCGGCCCTTGAATCGTCCTAGAATGTAATATATCTATAAAAAGGTCAAAATAATTCCACATTGAATAACCTGAGAGAGAGGATAAATCATGAAGAGGGACTCTAGGGAAAGAAAGAACTCACCAGTGGAAATCCAACGCACCTGGGGGCACCTAAATAGGAGCTCGAATGGTGGACTGAGAGGTCCTCTAATATTCTTGGTAGTATGTCACTCTCCTGTATGTGACACAGAAAGAAGAATCAAGTTCTGGAGATGAGACATGACCCCATCCAATCAATCAAATAAAAAAAAATTGTATTGCGTGTTAATTTAATATACATTCCATGTACATGATTCAACATGACCCCACTTTAGGCGGTCCACACGACCATGTACTCGACCATGACAAAGCCACTCGCAGAAACCAGGTACACAGTGCGTACTCAAGAGTACACGATATATACATATGAAAATTTCCTAAACCTTCCTTTTTCATCAAAAACACCAAAAATCAAGATCCATACCTCAAATGAAGATCTGGGTTCTTACAGAAAAAAACTAATTTAAGATGTTTGTAAATATTATGACACCATGTGTGTAACACCCTATGATTTTAAAAGAACACTATTAATGATAGTGTACCAAATATAAATCCCCTAGATTAAATGACCTTGAAATATTATTTAAATATGAACTATGTAACCCAGTAATTGAATTGGTGGGTATGAATAAGAGTAAGTACATTATTAAATATATATATATACATATAAATTTCATAAAATATATTGATAAATTCTTAGAAAATAAGTATATAATTTTTAGTGAAGTCATTTTATGCATAAAAAATATACTTTCCTTGAAAATGGTTTTTATTAATTTTTTGATTGAATATAATATTTATTTTATGTCACTTTAAAAAAAAATTATAAAAATTATATACTTTTTTAAATAATCATATAAAAATTATCTTATTACATATTTTTATGATTTTTGTGATAACATTTACTTCTTAGTGAATAGTGAAAATCACCATTTTCAAAATACCATCGCTTTTATGATATTATTAGGATGTAATATTGAATTAATAAATTTTGAAACATTTTTACTGAAAAAATATTTGTTTAATGAGATTAAATAATAATTTAAAAAAATAGTTTGAATTTAGGAATGCATGCTTGACTTTTATGAACATAAATATTACTTTATTAAAATTAAAAAATATTTTTGGGGAATTTCATTTAATGGTATGGTTAGAAGGTTATATTAGGTTTTTACTAGACAAAAAAATTCTAAACACAAAAATTTTGTTATTTAACCATAAAAATTCTTTAAAATCAACTTTTTTACTTTATTTTAAGGCGAAATAATTGTAATGCTTGAATCTGGTATTTTCCTCAAAACAATTTTTCATGAATTTTTCATAATTATATTAAATATAATTTATTCCACCTATATATTTTTACATTAATAAAATATATTAAATATTTGGAATCATTAGGTATATATTTGGTAAATAGTACAACTTTATTTTGGTTCATAATGAATAATAATCATGGAGAAATTTTTGTCATTAGTAAGGTCAAATTAGGTTAAAAATAATGTCATAAGGTTTTATAAATATATCTAACACCTAAAGTATTATCAATGGATGAGTTTAGCTTTACTACCACCTTAATATATTAAAAAATATCACATTTTTTTATATTTTTCTTTGATAAAGGCCTTTATATTATTTTATGTAAAGGAAAATTAAAAAAATATTACTCTCTTCTTTTTTATTTCACTTAAATAATCACATATGGATAATAATATGTGATGAATGAATAAAAGATTTTATTTTGAATATAATTAATATATATTTATGAGGGTAATTTATTTTTATTTTTATTGATGGAATAAATGCTTACACATCCCTGACACGATGGTTGTGCAAGTAGTAGGAAAATAAAATTGAATGGTTTTTAAAAAATAAAACGTAATATTTATTGGATGAACTATGGGGTAACATGAATTTTATGGTTAATAATAATTTATAGTTTATTATTTAAGGGTTTATATTTCAATTAAATATTTATCTTGATGTCTTTAAAGTCAAAAAATGTGAATAAATCATAAAATGACTTTAATAGTATTTTATAAAAAATAATATATTATTAAAATATTTTGACATCATAAATATATTAAAAGAGACTAGGGTTATGGTATATACTATAAATTTTAATCCATTTACTATTTTACTCTAATTTTTATATTATAATTAAATTTATAACCCTTTCATACATAAAATGTGGTTACCACATTTAAGATTAAAATATATGAACAAAGGGGTTAATCCAGAAAATAATATGTAAAGTGCCACATAAAATTATTCAAATTTAATTGTGTGAAATTATTTAAACATCACACTATATTATATTTGAAATTTTGGAAACTTTTTCCACTTTAACAACAATTTTTTATATATATAAATATTTTAAGTGATTTCATGTGAGTCCTTTCCTTCACTCTAAAAGAACACCACATTTCCTTTATTTTTCCTACCAACAATGACTAATAATCTTGAAAAAAACTATCAAGAACTCTTATAAGCATACTAATAATTTTTTTGAAGTTTTTTCTATTCAAATTACCATCCCTAGGTTCCTTAATGATATATCCAATTGAGGTTCTTCAATGGTGTGGTAATCGTCTCAACCACGAATTTTCATTTTACTTCTTCTTCTACCTCCATAAATTATGTCATATCCATTCTAATATAAAAAAAATATTATCTGAAATATAATTTTATTTTACTATGTTCACATAAAGACCTTATTAATATCATTTTCCATTATCTAGGGAATGAAATCATTACTCTTTCATACAAGTGGACTACCACCTCCACGAAGCAATGTGTTTCATTTTTCATCATCACCTGACAAGGATAGTTATTATGATGGATTTAATATATATATATATATATGACATTCAATAAATAATTATTATTCGAAAAATATAACATATTATATATCTTCATTCCATTCCATTATTCATAAATATAACCATCACACGTGTGTATGTACACACTACCGTCTCTACATAAATATGTACCTAAATTTTCAAAATCCACCTCTAATGGTTAAGCTAGGGGATGGATTTAATGAAGTTAATTATGTTTAAAAAATGAAAATAATTATACAAAGATAATATTTTATTTTATTTCATTATTTTCCATCCAATGAAAAGTAAAATCATTACTCATGTGTATTTATACACTACCACCTCACAAGTTGATGTATTTTGATTTTCATAACTTATTTTTGTTAATGAATATAAAAATATACACAATACATAATAATTTTAATTATTTATTGATTATTATTTTTTATATTATTGAACTGTTACCTCTTTGACTTTGATTAACATACTGATGTTGTTTGTGAATTATGAACCGAACATCCAAAAAAAGCTGACATCGATTTAACTGCTAGTGTAAATAAATAGGTAATTGAAATACATGAAATAAATTTTAAAATGGTAAAATGTTATTAGTAAAGTAAATAGTTAATATAATTTCATTTTAATGAAGTTAAATAAAAAATGTGACAAGTCAGTCTTGAGGTAAGAGATTTCTAGTATCAATTCCCTTTCATTAAAACCTATGTTATTTTCACCACATGTTTTATTTTTTTGGTTTATAAACTACCATATGTAATAATTTTATCATTATGTACTAAATTTATATTTTTAAAAATACATTCCATATTTTTTCAATCAATGTTTCATTGGTTAAAAAATAATCATGTTGTAAGATATATTTTAACTTAAATCCCCATTTTAAAGGATTTGATGATTAATTTATAAATATTTTCCCTTTATGTCCATATTATTGACCATTTAATGGATATATTTGTATTTTTATAAATAATTTATAATGGATATATTATGTCTCTTTTGAATTTATTTCAAATGTTTTCAAAATAAATATTGTTATGTATTTTATATGGGATGTTTTGACTTTATTTACAAAATAAAAAATGGGATGTTCTATATTAATGTAAATGACATCAGTATATTTTCCCACCATCACAAAAGTTAATTTATTTTTGATTCCTTTATAATATTACATTTTTTAACCAAATAAGAAACAATCTTCCATTGGTTTTGGGTATTTTAGTTTTGAAAATTGGGTGTTAAAGAAAAATGACATATCAATATCCAAAAAAAATTCGTATGAGTTCAAAAGTATATTTTCTGAGTATAATAATGGGAATGAAGTATTTTATATGTTTTATATATGTTATAGTCCTTATAAATTTTTATGATAATGGGTGAGATGATACATCTCTTCAATAAATGGGATAATGATTATGTACTACATAGAGTTATGTTGGAAATAACAGAGTAGGTTCTTCTATTTTAAAGGGTTCTTGTAAGGGTTATATGATTATAATATCCGAAGGAACCTACACGATTTTTCGATTTTTTATAATTGGATTTCATTGAAATATTTTAACCGCATAAGGTTAGAAAAATAGCTTTTGTGTGAAAGAATTATTTTTCCTTTTTACGGGTAGAAAGGTATATTTTTATTAAAATATTTTTCGTGTGTACTGTGTGTTTATAAGAAACTCCAATGATTATAATTTTTTAATTATGTTTTCTTATAAATTTTTTTATAATAAAATGTGTATTAAAGATGACTTCATGTATAATTAAACTATTATTTGAGTAGAAACATTAACATTTTAAAGGAAAAATATCATATTTATAAAATGGACTATCAATTTTTTTAATTTTTATATATCACTTAATGATATTTTTGTGTTCATAAAACATTTTTAAATGTTTTTTATTAGGTTGATGTACTATTTAGAATAATTTTGAATACTTAATATGGAAAAAGAAAAGATTGGAATATTGTAAAACAATTATCACTCAATGATTTGAGTATTATTATACAAGATTATGTTTAAATTTTTTAAAACTATAAACCTAAAAAACAATTTGGTATGGAAGTGATGAAATATTTTAGTTTTATGTTGTCTGGTTTGGACGGTTAAAATTAGGACATGTTTATGGTTGTCAAATCCAAAAATGTAAATATTATGTGTTTAGCACTAGATTTGAGAGTTTGGGTTCAGTGATATTATAGTTTGTATCATAGAAGGGTCAAGATAACTTTGGATATTAGGATATTTTAATTTGAGGTTTTTAACACCCAATGTTTCCATGATACATGTCCCTTTTAATAATGCATTAGCATGTGCTATACGCAACTTTGAGATTCTAACACACCACGACCAATCAAACTAGCTGTTTTGAATAGTAATAACAAAATTTTGAAATTTAGTAAATTTTATTAATAAAAATTGACTTCATATTTCGATTTTTAATATTTAAAATATCTTATGGTGAATTTTTGTACTTTTCTGAAAATATTCAATTTTTTATGAATAGTAAACAAATACAATATTTTAATTAAAAACAAATTTTTAAATCAAAATGACTTGTAGTGTTAAATGATAAATTTAAGTTGTTTTAATGTATCATTACATTATATGTTTTCATCTAATATAATTTAGGTCATTGAATATAATTTCACATTTTAACTAGACATAAACAAGTGTTAATCTTTTGATTGTTATTATTTCTAAAAAACACGGTTTTTTATTTTGATAATGAGAATTAATTTTAAATTAATTTCTTCCACTTCTATATTTGGAATTTTTAAAAATATATTCTATATTTTGAATCAGGAGGTCTAAATTGTGTAAATATATATCCTTTTTTTATACATTATGAATATTTACTTCAGTAAATATTTTATTTACCATGGTTAAAGGGAAATCTAGTAAATAAGGGTAACAAAATATTATTATAATAATACTAAATTACCCTGACATGTGTGCTATTCCTATTGTTTGATAAATTTCCGACCGTGGGATTCGTTGGGTTGATTATTGGTCCCCATGGAGCCATTTTACAGTGATAATAACACATTATATTAATTAATTTAATGTAATGACTAAAATGACCTAAACATATATTTTTTAGTAAAATAATTTTTACAAGGGGTTATATAAGCTATAAATTTTTTTATAAATATTAATTTTAAATCTAAAAATATTTATTTCATCATGGTAATTTATTTATTGTTTTATGAAATCTAATAAATAAAATTATTTATGAAAAAATATTGTTGCAACGTTCACCTTATTAAAGAATGATTTAAATAAATGAGATTATAAAATTTAGGACAATATCCAAAACCTATCCAATTTTTATTGGATAATTTTATATCAAACATGATTCATCATATCTTCAACTTTAATAATTTTTTGACATTTAGAAACCGAAATTAATTATATAATAAAATAATATTTTCAAACATTCCTAAATAGCCCCTCTTCCCCCTTATAAAAAGCTGTCAACTCTAACCCATTTCTGAAACCGATCAAGCCCCATGGCCCATCCAAACTCTACCCAATTAAGCTCCCTAAATAACTCTATTCCTCTTAGAATCATTACATTATGTATAAGTCTCTTAAAGGAAGCATTTTGGTTCAAATCGAAGGGAGTTACCTGATTTAAAAGGTAACATCTCCTCTTTAGTTCTTTTATTTTATTTTACATCTCCAACCCCATAAACACTCTTTATTACATTATTTTATAAAAAAACTTGTATCCTAAATATATTAGGTTGATTTTATGATATGTATTCGAACTACACTTACACACACCTCCATCTAATGGGTATAGAACATAATGTTGTTGCGGATAGAAAACTACTACCTCACAAAACGATGACTGTTTAATCTTATACTACCACCTCTTATAGTGAACATCATGATGGAAATGTAATTATATATGAAAATTATTTTATCTATAATATTCTACAATTTTCTTTTATAGTATACCTTTATTCTTTCATGTTTTATATATATGATGATTTCATTTGAGAAAGTGCGGACTACCGCCCCCTCAAAGTGATACGACTCGTTCATACTATACATGGAACATATAAAGGATGGTGTTAATGAATGTACGCAATTTATATAAAATATTATATTATACTAGAATAATAATATACCTATGTATCATTTGGTATTATTTCTTTTCAAAATAAAAAAAATGAAATTGATGTAGCCTTCATGCGTACATACATATTACCGTCTTCACGAACATGATGAGATTCATTCCCCATCATAACCTTTCAAGAATAATTTACATTTTATTATTAAAAATAATATTTAATAACATTATATAATTCTATATATGAATAAAATACCTCCTTTCCATAACAAGCATGACTTACGTAACAAAAACATATAAATGAAAACGAACCAGTTAACACATGAAACAATGATACTACTAAAATATTATTAACAAATAAATATTATAAGATCATATATGATGTCATATTTATGTATATACTTATTTTATAATTTAATAAAAATTATAAAACTATTATATAGAAGTTTAACATAACCTCAACCAAAAAAAGTACAAGGTAATGGGTTAATATCACATTCTCTTTATTATCTGAGGTTGTTTTTATGTATGTTTCAACTGGTACCTCTTTATCATCCACATCCATGTTTCTTAAAAATTTATTTCAAAACATTTTTATTATTTAACATACTATGGGTTAAGGTCATTTATACCCTTGTTTGAATTTTTATAAAATTGTTTGAAAGGAATCATTCTGTTGTTTTCCAAACAATGAGATTTATGACCATTTCCCAAAATTAATGTAATAATATTTTTTTATCTTATACGGTGGGTGGGTTATCCTCCTCTATTATAACACCTTTGTAGAATACCTTACAATTTTACAAGACTATATTCAAAATAAATCTCTTTTAATAAGTACATGACTTTTAAATGATTTCAAAAATAAAAAGAGATATTTCTCTCAAATAGTTTTGATTTCATCTATGTCAAAATCAATTAATATATTTTCTACTTGTTTGAAGTTGATTAATTATGATACAAATCTTCTATATTGTATTTATGTTTTTATGATATTTTTTACTATGGATATGTTATTTTTGTACCATTCATGGTTTATTTTTAATGTATTAACATTTCTTATTCTAGATTTAATATGAAGGTTTATGTTATGTTTCAAGAATTTCATATGAAAAATGAATTAGAAATAGTACATGATGGGTGGAGCCCACAATAGCTCTACAATACATCGGTAGGTCTCATGAGACAAACTAGTGTCTTATCATAAGACCTTGACACAATCTTATTTTTAGCCTTGGCATAAGGCCTTGATTATGTGGTTATGATTCCGGAATTATGCATTCCATCATTATGAGATTTGTTATTGATATTACATGTGATTATTTGACTAGTAGAATATCCATGTGAATAATTAAATGGAAATACTGGATTTATCATTGACATATTATGCTGAATTTTATATTTAAAATGCTTTTTTGTTTTATACATTGCCTTAAATGTTTATGCATAATTATAATGTTTCTTCTATATTGTTATCCTTGCTAAGAATCTAAGCTCACCCCATTCTATGTTTTATTTTTCCCAAGATGTGAAGAAGTATTCTATGGTTGACCTCTAGGGATAGGATAAGGGATATAAGTGTGTTAGAAGGGGACATATTTTTTTTGTTGATTTTATCTCATGATTTAATGTAAAACTTATGTATGAATCTAGAACTTCCAATGATACTAAACTAATAAGTCTTTCGGGACATGATTCCTTGTTTCATTCCAATGTTATGTAATAATGAACTGAATCTGGGTAACTATGGTCGGTAATTATAGTTGGTATCAAATTATGTTTAGTACAAACCATGGAAGCTAGATTTAGAAACAATATGATTAGAGAACATTACACTAAGATAGAATTTGATGATTTGTATAGAAGAACGTCCTAAAATTTTGGTAATATATATTTTTTGTGAGTTTTCCAAGGAATACAACTCTGTATGGATACAATAAGGTAGAGTTTTCTCTAGAACATATTTACCTAGGAGTGAAAACATCATCAAGGAGTTTCATGCTTGATCCAGGGTATCCTGGTACAAGAAAACGATCCTGATTTCCCTCTTGGTTTTGTCACTCTTGGGGATATGCTTAGGATAATTAAAAATTTATTTAAAAACCATTTTGAAGAATTTATGGGTGTATACCTCCTATAATAATTCATTTTATGATTATGGTTTATATCAAAAAACTGTTCAATTTATGTTAAATGTTTTACATGTTTGAAATTATGTATTACGATTTATAAACTAATATAGTGTATGACATTATTTAGAAATGTCGCCTAGTGGAAGAAATGGGAACTGTATCAATTCACGTAATCCATGTAGGGACATCCCTCCTACTTAAGATAATTATAGTGTAACTCGTGATGCAACTGGTGTTGATTAGCTTATCACCATACTGGGAAAACTCACTCAGGTAATGAATAATATTCTTACCCATATGGAGTACCCTGATCCACAATGTGATGGATCAATGTTAGACCGATTCATGAGGAAAAACCCACAAACATTCAATGGGACTACAAATCCATTTATAACTGAGAAATGGATATATTCCTTAGAAAAAATAATCCATGATTTGGAGAGAAATGAAAGGGAAAAAGTGGTCATTGACGTTCATCGCCTCATGTGAGATGAAGATCAATAGTGGTCATTAATTCAAAACAAAAATGAAGAATAAAATGTATCAAATATGGAATGGGGGGAGTTTAATGAACTTTTCATAAAAAAATACTTTCCTCGTGACCATCAAGAGGATACAAAAAACCAACTTCTATGTCTAAGGAAAAAGGAGGATGAGAATGTCGCAAAGTATGAGGCTAAATATAAAAGGTTAATAAGGAATTCATCAGATAATATACATAACCCAAAGAGTAATATTGATTGATTATTTTATGGGTTAAAACCATTTCTCTATTGAGCAATATTCTCACAATTCTTCTCATCATACGCAGATATTTTCTCATGGTCTATGAAAACGTAAAAGGAATTCTATAAGTCTTATGACTTTAAAGGCAATTAATAGAAGAATAGATCTGGAAAACACTCTAGAAATGAAAATAAGTGGAACAAGGGAAATGTTGAATATCCATACTGTGGTAAATGTGGGAAGAAACACCACAGTACTTTCTTGAAAGGAATGAGAGTCTGTTACATGTGTGGTCAAAAAGGCCACTAAGCTCATGTTTGCAAGGGAAAGTAAGAGGCTGTCATTGTTGAATTCTACAATTGTAAATAAATGGGGAATTATACTAATTAATTTCCTATGTGCCAATAAAACATACCTCATAAAATACTAGGGGAACAAGGACATGCTTATGAAATCACTACTGTTGGGGTTTAATCTCTAAAAGATGTGGTGGTAGTTAATTTAATGGTTTCCTCAAGTTTAGCCAATGATTAATTTGATTTTGGATCATTGAATTATGTTATATATTCTGAGATTTCTATAAAAATTAGATATTTCCAATTTGACTTAACAAGTGAGTTATCAGTCAAAACTCTTAAGGGAAGTATCATTTCAACAATGTTTTGTCAATCAGTCCCCACTAGGGAATATAAATGTTATTTATCTGTTAATCTCATCGTCATAACCATTAATGAATTTGATATAATCATTGTTATGGATTGGATTTCAGACCATGATGTGAAAATTTATTGTAAGAAGAAGGAGGTTTCAAATTTGGATGATGATAAGAAATACCTTATCTTTAGAGCCGAAACATCACCATTTGATTCTTATCTAGATCCACCACATGTAGCTCTAGTAAATTCCATTATTTGGGGGGAAGAGTGTAAAATAACTAAGGTTGATGAAAGAAATGATTAAATGGAGGATGTACCTACTGTAAAAGAATATGTTGATGTATTTCCAGAGGATATACCTTGACATCCCCCAGAATGAGAAATTGATTTTTCCATTGACTTAATTCCTAGTTAATGTCCCATATCGACGACCCCATATAGAATGTCCACTGTGTAATTATTGGAGCTAAAGAAACAACTAGAGGAGTTTAGTAATAAAGGATTTTTTCACCCTAGTGTTTCTATATGGGGAGCCCCTATTATTATTGTTATGGATAAAGTTGGATCTATGAGGTTGTTAATTGACTACATGGAACAAATGATATAAAAATGATGAAAAATTATCCCCTACCTCGCATTGATGATTTATTTGATCAAATTTATGGAGATAAATATTTTTATAAGATTGACCTTTGATATGGATATCATCAGTTGTGTGTGATGAAGGAAGACATTCCAAAGACAACATTTCAAACCCAGTACGAGCATTACAAGTTTACAATAATTTTTTTGGACTAGATAATGCACCCTCTATGTTCATGGATTTAACGAACATAGTTTTAAATTAATATATTGATTAAAATGTAGTGGAATTAATTGAATATTTATTGTTATACTCCAAAATCTATCAAGATCATGAAATTCACTTACGCACTATTCGATAGACTCTTAGAAGAAATGAATTATATAGGAAGTTTAGAAAGTTTGAATTATGGATTCAAGAGATTCCATTTCATGGCCATATTTTCTCTAAGGATGGAATCAATATTGATCCTTAAAAGACCAAGGAAATATAAGAATGGCCATCACCAACAAGTATAACTGACGTACACAGTGTTATTGGTTTAGTAGGTAATTATCGACATTTTGTCCAAATTTTTTATTGATTAGCTAACCCATTAACCCAGATCACACGTAAAGGGGTTATATTTGTTTGGTAAAAATAGTGAGTAATTTTTTTAAGAACTGAAGAGAATATTACACAATTCTCTTATATTTACTCTACAATTGGGGAATGATGGGTTTTTTATTTATAGTGATGCATCAACGAATGGACTTGGTTTTGTCATTATAGAGAATGATAGGTTTATTGCCTATCCATTACGACAACTAAAAATTAATGAACAAATCTATCATACTTATGATGTTGAGTTATCAGCTATAATATTTTCTCTGAAGATATGGATTCAATATCTATATGGTGAAAAATGTGAGATTTATACTGATCACAAGAGTTTGAAGTATAATTTCCCACCAAAATAACTCAAAACGAGGAAAATGGAGATAGTTCAAACTACTCAAGGATTATGATTGCACTATACACTACCACCCTGGGAAGGAAAATAAGGTGGAAGATGGTTTGGGTAGAAAGGATCATGAGGTTTTGAACAAGATGTGAGTGAAAAGGAATCCTTAGTTCACTGATATAGTAAATACAGATATGAAAATAATCATGGATAGTGTAACATCAATAATTTTTTAAATTTTTTCATAACCATATATAATTGGAAAGATAAAATGTTCTCAGACTGATGATGAACAGTTTTAAATGAAAATTAATGCTGCGAATGTTGTGAGATTAATCAACTACGTATATAAATATGGGATTTTGAAATTTGGGAAGAGGCTTTGTGTTCATGACATAACTGATCTAAAAATATAATTTCTGGATGATGCTCATAGCAAAAATTTCCCTCTATACACTTTTAGAACTATGATGTATAAAAATTTGAAGAAAAAAATTTGGTGGGACAACATAAAGAGAGAGATTGTTAATTATGTATCAAGAGGTATGGGTTTTCAACAAGTGAAAGTTGGAAGACAAGATCCTATAGGAGTCATGCAACCTATTCCCATACCTAAGTGGAAATGAGATGATATTACGATGGACTTTATCATAGGGATACCAAAGACTCCTAGAAGGAATGATACAATATGGGTCATTGTGGATCATCATACCACGTCAGCTCATTTTCTTTCTATAAAAGAAGATGTGCCACTTGAATGTCTGAAAAGACTATATATTAATTATTTTTAAGAATTCATGGAGTACCCCTATCGATTGTTTTTTATCGTGATCCCTGTAATACATCAAGATTCTGGAAAAGTCATCAAAAGGCCATGGATACTGAACTTCATTGGAGCATTTCCTACCACCCTCAAACTGATGGTCAATCAGAACAGACTATTTGAACATTAGAAGACATGTTCAGATCTTTATCACATAACATTCAAGGTATGTGAGATCAATATTTACCTCTGTTATAATTTTCCTATAATAATAGTTTCTATTCAAGAATACAGATGGCACCATATGAAGGGTTATATGGGAAGAGTTGTCGCACACCAACTTGTTGGGATGATATTGGTGAAAGAAAACTCATAGGTCCAGAACATGTTAAGGAAACAATTTAAAAGGTGAAGGTTATCCAAACCCACATCAAAGAAGATTAATTTAGGAAAAATAGATATGCCGATAATCGATGTAAAGATTTGGAATTTTGAGTAGGAGATCATGTTTTCATGAAGGTATCTTCATGGAAGGATGTTATATGATTCCGTAAGAAATGAAAATTATGTCCTAGGTACATTAGACCTTTCCAAATTCTATAATGAATTTTAGTTGTAGCTTATCGTTTTACAATTCCACCATATCTCTCCAAAGTTCATGATGTGTTCCACGTATTACTATTGTGAAAGTACATACTGAACCAATGAATGTACTCACCAATGAATAAATAGAACCGGAACTTGATTTGCCTTATTGTGATGAGACTATCAGAATAACTGAAACCAGAGAACATGTGTTGAGAAACTGTATGACTTGTTTGGTGAATGTTCAATGGAGAAATCATAGGATGGAAGAGGAAACGTGGGATCCTAAAAACTAATGATGAAGAACTGGCAAAATAATTTTATATAATAGTATTATAGAAATTTCAAGGGTCAAATTATTATAACGGGGGAATAATATTACACCCCATAATTTTATGGTACATTTTCCTTCTAATAATGCAATAGCATGTGCTGTACGCAACTTCAAGTATCTAACACACCATGACCAATCAAATTAGACGTTATGAATAGAAATACCCACTTTTTGAAAATTTATAATTTTGTTTTCAAATTGGACTTCATTTTTGGATTTTTAATATCAAAATTATCTTAAGGGAGATTTTTGGTACTTTTTTGAAAACTTTCCATTGTTGATGAATAGTAAAAAAATACTAAAGTTTAATTAAAAACAACTTGTTTAATCAATATAATTTATAGTTTTCAATTATACATTTGTGATCATTAAAATTTTAATTAGATTATATTTATATTATTTAATATAATTTAAGTTATTGGATATAATTTCAAATATGAAATGGACATGAACAAATTTCAATATTTTGATAGTTATTATTTCATAAAAACTCACTTTTTATTTTGAAAATGGGAATTTATTTTAGATTAATTTCGGCCACTTCTATGTTTTGAATATTGAAACATGGATTCCATATTTGGAATCAAGAGGTCCATATTGTTTAAATATGTATCTTTTATTTTTTTACATAATCAATATTTACATTAGTAAATATTTTATTTACCATGGTTAAAAGTTAAATCTGTTAAATAAGGGTAAACAAATATTATTATAATAATATTAAATTATTATAACTTGTTTCTTATTTATATTGGTTGATACATGTTCGAACATGGGCATCACTTGGGAGATTTTGGGACCCTATTAAGAATCGTGAAAGTGATAATGACACTTTATATTAATTAATTTAAATTAAAGTCAAAAATAAGAAAAACATATATATTTTAGTAAAATAATTTTATCAAGGGGTTATATAAGTTCTCTTTTAGGCTATAAATATTAATATAAAATATAAAATGATTTCATACATCATGTTATTTTTTATAATATTTAGACATCAAAAAAAATTATTTGTAACACAATAATTATGCAGTGTTTACCTCATTAAAGAATTATTTAAATAAACGAAATTATAAAAATTAAAACAATATTAAAGAACTTTCCAATTCTTATTGGATTATTTTATTTTGTACATGAGTCATCTTATCTTCCACTTTAATTAGTTTTGGTCCTTTAGAAACTAAATATCATTTTATAATAATATAATATTTTAAAACTTTCATAAAGAGCCCCTCCCCCCCCTTATAAAAAGACCTCACCTCAATCCCATTTCTCACACCTCTAAATCCCCTTGGATTTCCCAAACTCTTACCAATTAATCTCTCTAAATCCCTCTATTACTCATAGAGGGCTTACAAAAGTCAAAAGGCACTTCAATGAATCCTTTTACTTCAAACCAATGGGAGTTACCCTATTTAAAGGTAACATCTCTTCATATGTTCTTGTACTTTTTTTACTTCTACAACCCCCTAAAATCTCATTAATCATTTATTTTATAACAAAAATAGTATACTAAATATACTAGGTTATTTTTATATGAATTATTTGAACTACAATTACACACACCTACATCTAATGGGTATAGAACATAATATTTCTTTGGACGGAGAACTACTGCCTCATGAAATAGTGATTGTTCAATCTTCTACTACCACCTCTTATGGAGGTCATTATGATAAAAATATAAAAATATATTATATTTATGATATTTATTTTATCTATAATATTCATTAAAACTCTTTTATATCATACCTTTATTCTTTTCATGTTTTATATATGATAATTTCAATTGAGGAAGTGTAGACTACAGCCCCGTCAAATTGATGTGACTCGTTCATACCATACATGGAACATATAAAGAATGGTGTTAATGAATATAAATAATGTATATAAAATACTATATTATACAGGAATAATAATATAACTATTTATCATTTGGTCTTATTTATTTTAAAAATAAAAAAATTGAAATCGAAGTAGCGCTCAGGATAACGTACAAATTACCGTCTCCATGAACGCGATGAGATTAATTCACCATCACAATAATTAAAGAATAATTTTCATTTGATTATTAAAAATAATATTTAAGAAAATTATATTTGTCTGTATATTTATAAATTACATCCTATCCATAACAAACATGACTTACGTAACAAAACATATAAAGGAAAATGAATCCGTTAACACCCGAAACAATGATACTAATAAAATATTATTAAAAAATCAATATTAGAAGATCATATATGATATCATATTTATGTATGTTTTTCTTATATAATTTAATAAAAATTATTTATCTATAATATAGGAGGTTAACGTACCCTCTTCCAAGGAAATATAGTTGATAAGGGTTTATTTTACAATCTCTTTATTAAATGAGGTTTTTTTCACGTAACTGTCTACTGGGACCACATTATCACCCACATCCGTGTTTCTTAAAAATTTATTTCAAAACATTTTTACTATTTACAAAAATATAGGTTAATGTAATTTATAATATTTTTTAATATTTTATTAAATGTATTTAAAGGAATCTTTTCTTTGTTTTCCAAACAAGGTACTTTATGACCTTTTCGACAAATTAAGGTATGAATTTTTTTAATGTATATGATGGGTGCAGTTATTATCCACCATTATAAAACATTTTAATCTTCACTTACAATTTTATAAGAATATTTTCAAAATAAGTTTTTTTTCATAATTACATGACTTTTAAATGATTTCAAAATAAAAAAAATATTTCTATTAAATAGTTTTGATTTCATCTATGTCAAAATCATTAAATATATTTTATACTTGTTTGAAGTTGATTTATTATGATACAAATCTTCCATATTTGGTTGAAGGTTTTGTTATATGTTTGATTGTGGATGTCTTATTTTTGTACCATTCATGGTTTATGGGCAATGTATTAACATTTCATATTCTAGTTTTAAAATGAATGTTTATCCTATGTTTCAACCTTTTCATATTAGGAATGAACTGGACATAGTACGTGACGGGTGGAGCCTGCTATAGCTCCACTGTTACGACCCGTCCCAGTGGGGCCCGAGCCGCAACTCCCCAAGCCCGCCTCCAATAGGCCAGGGGCCAGTGACTAGCACTGAGTAGGCATGATACTAACATGGGAGGAATTTCCTATAAACCGGTACACACACACATCTACAAGCCCACAAAGCTAAAAAGTAAAAACTACTAACAATAGAAATGCATGCATACACAAAAAATCTCAACCAACAAAGAACGGTAGGAAAGTAAAGTATAGAAAGTGTAAAACCCTGGGCTAAAAGAACAAGCCCAACAAAAGAAATTCTGTAACAATGTCCAACCTGTAAGGAAAGGTACTGGTACTACAATCTATAGCCGTAGGAACACACCTCGGCCCGCCTGATCTCATTGAGCACTGTCCAGTCCTGGTCCACCTAGAATTCGGTAAAAGGCTCAGTCGTCTGCACAAGACATGACACGTGATGGAAAAGCCCGTGTAGGGGTGAGTATAACAATACCCAGGAGGACACCCCAAAACCAAAAAGGAAATATAAAAAGGGAAATACCATAATGGAAAGATACATTCAACTCCACACAGTATATGTCTACATAACAAATAAAAAGAATATCCAGATATACTCATACACAATCGACTATCACGAAACCACCACTAAGATCCAGCTCGAATATTCCACTAAGCACGTAACATGGAAAACACATTCCTAGGTTTGAAGAGAGAGATACGAAATACTTGTTCCAAGAGAACACACTCCACAAGTATTTGAGAACATGATACTAAATTAAGGATCACAACCAATAGCCATGGGGTGATTCCAACAACATAGTCTGAACTAATCCGCTAAGCAGAGGATCAACTCCTCGGTAAAGTTGGTCACATCGATACCAAGAACTCTACCTAGGGTTCCAGGAATTAATAGAGGATCTGGCTCTAAGTCTCATAGAGGGGATTCCAACAAATCTATTCAGGAAGCCCTGCTGAAGGGATCATACTCTTATATATGGGAAATGATACCGGACACCTTTAGAAAAAAGACCAAGGGAACGAACCCTAAGGAAACTATCCCAAGTCACAGAAGGCAACTGGCACAAGCCAGGAAGAATTGGTTACACGGCGTGTAGTATGGTTACACGCCGTGTTCATTGACTCTGGGTACTGCCAGTGTAAACAGCCCATGTCATCCGTTCAAGCTGTGTAAAACTCAACTACACGGTGTGTAGAAGAATCACACACCGTGTCCGAGCACCTAGTCTCGCTCCATGTACACTGGCCATTTTCCCAAACACGGTCTCTATCTATATCGCCTGCCCATGTACCAGCACATGGGGTATCCCGTGTATCTGGTCGGGTTTGGCTTGGGAGGGGTATACACAGCGTGTCCTTGGCCATGTACCCAACCCGTGTCCATGTACTCCCTAAGTACCCGCCCGGTAAATCTGTCGATGAACACATGTCGTGTAGCCCATTCTACACGCCGTGTAGTTGGGATTTTTCTAGAAATGCCGTCTTCCTCCTCACGCCGCGGCTAATTCTCCAGATCCATGGTTTCTCGTCCGTTCATCCTGATACTACTGGGGTTGGTTCGTTTCATCATACGAACACCGTAATAGGTGTTTTCGGTTTTTAAATCGGATCATAAACCTCGAACGATCTACCCGAATAAAAACACCCAAAAAACCATTTCTCTCGATCCGCTCCGAATCCTCTGCCGAAACTGTCATCGCACCTCCATGACATCACTCCGGGGTTGGATATATAATTTGGGATCGTTGTGTCGCAGAACGGATGCACAACGATCCATTGTTCATTGCCCCGTTAAGAACACTAAGAATGCAAAGAATAGAAAGGGGAGAAATCCAATGAAACAAATTTTAGGAACGAACCTCTGCTGTCGTTTGTCACGACGTTGATCCTCTCCCGTTAATAGGATTAAAAGGAGAAGAAAGATCAACAACAAAAGATCAACATGGATTCAATCTCCCAAAATCCTTGCAAAATCCCATCCTACAAGAACGATCGACCCGCAGCCTTATCTGTTCATGGATTATCCCGTGTTCATCATGGAAATCAAGAAGGGGGAAGAAATCAAAATTTAAACATCCTACTTAGATTTTATGGCATTCGTTGGTGAAGATCCGGCCGCCGCGTCGTCGTTGCCGGCGAAAATCAACAGGAACGTCGTCGCTGCATTGGGGGGTTTTCTCCCAAGCCTCCAAAGCCACCAAGGGTTTCAGGATTATGAGGTTTGTAACCCTAGACCCCTTCACTAGACTTTATTTAAAATGGAGAATCATATCTGCTGCAACAGATTTAATAAAATATTTTAAATTAAATATTTTATTACGGTTATGTCCAAAACACAGATTTCACCACCGTCCTACGCCGGTTGATGTTAGGTCTCCTCTATGGTAAATCTACTACTCTGAACGCAACTGTGTCATCTAAATTTTTATCTGAGCACCAGTTCGAGAGTTATTCCACATTTTTAAGAAAACCGAACACGAGCATAATTTAATTATTAAATTAAATTCCATAATTTGTTCCAGGATCACTGAGCCTCAGAACTGCATGCCATCTCAGAGCCTGGTATTGAAATAATTCCCTTTATTTTTAAGAAAAAAGTATGGAAAATCTGAGACATTACATCACACCCACATTAGGGATTTTACGTCCCTGAAAAGAGAAAACAAACGCTACTCAAAAAGATGTGGTTACTGCACATGAATCTGAGCCTCCCGCTCCCACGTGCTCTCATAGAGATTCTCGTGCTGCCAATGTACACACACAAAGGGAATAGCTCTCCCACGAAGGATCTTCTCCTACCGATACTCGATCTCCACTGTGTACTCCGAAAAGGTCGCTCCATCATCGATGTGCAACTCGCCCTAGTCGATGACATGCGATGGATAATGCACGTACCTCTGTATTTGCGACACATGGAAGACGTTGTGTACCCGGTCCATCTGAAGAGGTAGAGAAAAGTGATATTCCACCTTTCCAACTCTACTCAGAATTTGAAAAGGGCCTATGAACCTCAGAGATAGCTTTCCTCCTCGGCCAAATCTCCATAATCCCTGTCGAGGTGAGACCTGAGGAACACATGGTCTCCCTTCTCGAACTCCAAGGGTCTCTTCCTCCTATTGGCATAAGACTTTTGCTGACTCTGTGTAGTCTTCATCTACTCTTGGATGACCTGCACCTTCTTTATAGTAGCTGTTACCATCTCTGGTCCCATGAGTGCTGACTCTCCTGGGTCAGTCCAGCAAAGTGGTGACCTGCAAGGTCGCCTGTACATAGCCTCTAATGGTGCCATACCAATAGTGGAATAATAATTGTTATTATAAGAAAATTCCACCAGTGGTAGGTGATCCACCCAGCTACGACCGAAGTAAAGTATGAAAGCTCGAAGCATATCCTCCAAGACCTGGATGGTCTGCTCTGTCTGACCATCAATCTGGTTATGAAACGCTGTGCTCAAGTGTAACTGAGTCCCAAATACATCCTACAATCCCTTCCACAATAGGGATGTGAAACGAGCATCCCAATCTGAGAATATCGTTGATGGTAATCCATGAAGTTGAACTATATCCTACACATATAGGCGTCACAATCTCTCCACTGAAGTCTTCTCTCGTATTCCTAGGAAGTGGGCCGACTTTGTGAGCTGATCAACGATCACCAAGATGGCATCGTGTCCCCTGGACGTACGTGGTAAAACCGTCACAAAGTCTATGGATATCCCTTCATACATCTACTATGGAACCTCAAGGGGCTGAGTCAAACCTGCTAGAACCTGATGCTCTGCCTTTTCTTGTTGACAAGTAAGGCACCGAGAAACAAACTCTTCCACACTCTTCTTCATTCCTGGCCACCAGAACAGACATTGGAGGTCCTAATATATCTTTTCCACACCTGGATGCACTTCCAAATGAGATGTATGGAACTCCCTCAGAACCTCCACCCTCAACATCACTGGTACTACTGGGCGCCCTCTGGAAAGAACAACGTTCACCCCAACTGTTGAATATCCATTAGCCGTAATACCTGTGGATATCTGAGCATGTAGAGCCTCACAGCTAGCATCCTTGAGCTGTGCTCCCCAGACTCGCTGTAAGAGTGGAGGGGTAACAACCATCGACTGATGGTAATCTCCCTCATCTCCATCCACAAAGGATAACTGTAAAGAGGCCAACTGTCTTGTTGCCTCATCTAGCAACTGCGAACTGGATCTCCTACTGAGAGCATATGCCACAACGTTCCACTTACCAAGAGTATAAACGATGTCAAAGTCGTAATCCTGGAGGAACTCAAGTCATAGTCATTGTCTCAAATTCACATCCTTCAGAGAAAAGATATATCTGAGACTCTTGTGATCAGAGTAGATGGTAAAACTCTCACCCATCAGGTAGTTATGCCACATCTTCCATGCGTAGACTACCGCAACCAACTCAAGATCATGGGTCGCGTCGTTATGATCGTCGGGCCTCAACTGGCATGAGCCATAGGAAATCACCGCTTGCCTTTGCATCAGGACACAACCAAGCCCAGTTATAGATTCATCAAAGAACACTACGCACTCGACACCCTCCTCCAGTAATCTCAAGATCGGGGCGCTCATCAGACTCTATCTCAATAGCTGGAAAGCTTGCTGGCATCTCCTGGTCCACACGAAAGGATTCCCCTTTCGGGTCAAGGCGGTCATGGGTGATGAAATCCTGGAGAAATAAAGAATGAATCTTTGATAATATCCTGCCAACCCAAGTAAACTTCGCACCTCCGTCACACTCTGGGGTGGCTTCCATGCTAACACTGCCTCTACCTTGGCTAGGTCCACTGCTATACCATCTGCTGAGATAACGTGTCCCAGAAAGTGGACCTCCTGTATCTAAAACTGACACTTCGAGAGTTTCCCATACAACTAGTGTAGAGACCCGTAGTCTGACTTACATGGACATTACATTACTTTTGCGGAATACTTAGTACATAACAAAAACACACACACAAGGACCGTAATAGTTTAGTGTCTTTGGAAACTCGGAACGTAATCTTCTAATCCTGGTGAAAGATCTTCAACATCTCCCATAAAGATCTTCCCTTTTTTTTTACCTAAAACCTTTCTTTATATCCTGGGGAAAAGGAAACATAAAAGGGTGATCTCAAATGCTCAGTAAGGGTAAACAAAAGAAATATCAATCACATAATTTTCATAAGAACATAACTTTTTTGGAAATCTTAACCTGCAAAAGAGAGCATAATTTCATAACATGGGATAAATCATAGTAGTGAAATGAAATCATAACTTAAAACATTACTCATTGTGGCATACACACATAATCATAGAGAATCATTTCTTGTTAGTCAAGACTCATTGCCAAGACTATCTTAGTGGACAAAGTCCCTTTCTGAATCGAGTAATCCTCGTTTCAGTCCTGTTTCACTGAACCGGTATAACCTACCATTCCAGCCATGTCTATCTCATGAGATATAAAATCTTTACCCAATGAATTGGAGGGAGATATAGGTCCCACCCATCTCTTAATGAATCCTTTCTTATGTGTGCCACAAAATCATAAATCATACATCATTGCATAACCCATGTAATAAAAATGGGATTCTTAAACAACATGACATCATAAAACCATTCATATAAGATAAAGGAATTTATAAACATAATTCCATCACAACATAGTCAAATCAATGTAAAAATATGGATAGAAACAGAACCCTTTATTATCTTATATGGAAAATAATTTTGATAAAACACTTGAATTGAATTCTTGAGGAAAATATCCTTTCTTCTTCAAAATCAATTTCTTTTCACAAAACATCATGAAATTTTAAAAGAAAGAGATTTTATTGAAAATAGTCATGAAATATTTTAGAGGAATCTTCATGAAAATAAGGCTTTATAAAACAGTATAAATCCGTTCGTGCCGTATAAGTTAAAAAAAACATTCTTCGTACTTTTGTCGGAAAAGTCAAAAAGTACCTCGTACGGAAAAACGACAAAAGATTCCTTTCATATTCTTTACTAAAAACTCAACTAAGGGTAAAATTGGATTTAAACTATTGCAAGTGGATGGAAACAATATTACATATTGAGGGAACATGGATGTGGATGATAAAATACACCCCAGTAAATACTTACGAATAAACAATCTCGAATAAAAATGAGATTGTGATATTTTCCCTTACCTTAGGTCCGACTTGCTTTGTAAGTGTCCAAACCTCCTGTATAATGATTTAAATCATGTTATTGACTTATTACAGAATCATATTCATTGTTATGATATCATATATGGTTCACTTATGACATTATATTACCCGTTCTTTTGTAAATTCCATGTTAAAGAAGCGTTTTGGGTAAAATCGTTTCATTTATCGTAGGTGTTTTGACTTGTTGTTCTTGACATCATTATTACTTATATCATAATTTACTTACTTCCAGAATATAAAATATGATTTATATATCATATATATTCAGTATATATATATATATAATAGGTAGATAAATAAAATGAAAAACACCGTTCATGGAGACGGTAGTCCGTACGTACGCATGAACGCTGTTTTCCTTTCCTTATTGTCTTGAAATGGAAGTAAGTAGATGACATAAATATGTATATATATACATAAATCCAGTAGCTTTATAATGTCATATATTTCATTATTATTTCTTATATATACTTTATAATCATTCTTAAATGGTTAACATGGAGAATGAATCTCATCGCGTCGTGGAGACGGTAGTCCGTACGTACGCACGAGCGATGATATCATTTCTATAAATATTGAATTGAATTGGAGTGTATTATAAAATATATCAGAATCAATATGATGTTTTAATAACTATGTATAGTTATTCTTTACACCATTGTACCCATCCATGTAAGGTGGTGGTGGAAAATAGATTACACCACGGCGTGGAGACGGTATTCCGTACGTACGCACGCGCGGTGATTTCTTTTTCCGTTGGATGGATATATGGTGAAATAGGGTTGTTTAATACTTATAATAACATATCCGTATATGAGTGATACTGATGTTATTACTTCACAATGAAACAACCTAAGAATAAGAAGTGGAAGAAGAAATAAAGATGAAAGAATTGGTAACGGTAATTACCTCTTCTTTGAAGCGCCTCTTTGAGACCTCCTCTTAGGGCACTAAAATTGGTCTTTGAGAAAGACCAGAACCTCTAGGATGTTTCTAGGGAAGTGGAGAAGATATTTTGGCAGGGTTTGGCCGAGCTTGAGTGCTCAAATTGGTGTGAGGAGGAGGGGGAGGAGGTGTCCTTTTATAGGGGAGGAGAGGGGCACCTTAGGAATTCTTAAAAATATTAATTTATAATAAATCTAACCCCACTTAAAAACCTCCAAAAATGACTCATATTCGAAGATTAGATGAGATAGGGTTGTAATCTCATCAACCAATAAAATTTAGACATGTTTGGATATTATTTTATACCTTATCAATTAGATTTAACTCTAAGTTAAATAATTTAACTTTTACCGTGTCTTTTTGTTTTCTTTCACTATATGGTTAATACACTTACTATAACATGCCAAACGAACCCCAAATTGTTTATTATTAATATATATATCCTTATCTAAGTCATTTGGCCGAACCTTAGATTTTTAGGAATAAAATAACAATTAATAATATAATATTTGATTTAAAAACTATTTTGTGTCAATTTTGACACTATTTGATATATGATTTTTGTGAAAGTCATAACAGAATTATATGTTCGAACCAAGTTGATTAAATAAACATTAATATATCATAGTAACCTCGAAAATTAGTGGAATTCATAAAAAATCTCAAATTACATTTATTTTGGTGTTTATAACATCAATTATGTCAATATTTCATTAATAAGATAATTACTGCATCATCGTTGTGTCATAAATAAATTACATTATTTTATGTCTAAAAATTACAAATAAAATACCATCATGTAGGAAATCTTTTTAGCTTTCTAATTAATATTTACAATCGAATTTATATTATGTATAACCCCATATTAAAAATTATTTACTTATTAAACTTTGATTTTAACTATTTTAACCTTCCTTTAAATAAATAAATAATAAATTTCCTAATCTAATCCAAGTGGGACTAAATGGTCATATTTTATTCCTAAGTTTGTTTTTGGTCGAATTACACTTTTCCAATAGAATTAGGACATGTGTTAGGTAAATAGTAATATCATATTTACCCTTAGTTACCCTATTTACTATTAACTGCGGTAAAAAAAGTAAAAAGTTACTATTCACCAAAAAATTATTTTCATCTCATTGAACCACATTTTAGTCCTTGATATTAACTGTGTCTCTCGGATTTTCGAAATTCCATTCACAGAAGCGGAAAAATTAAGTTTTATGAAAAATTCAGTTTTTTTAACTACCACTTAGTAGTTTCACTATTCATCAAAAATTGATGTTTTTCAGAACAATGACAAAATTTCATCCTAAGCTATATTTCATATTCCGAATTCAAAAATGAAATATATTTTACCAAATTCATAACATAGAAGTTGCATTAATTAATTTTATAATTAAATCCTGCTGTTAAAATAAATAGCGGGTTTTTAGGAAACAATATATATCAAAAGATTGACACTTGATTATGTCTGGTTTAAATGTGAAATTACAACCAATGACCAACATTGTATTAAATTGTAAAAATATATTCTAAATATACTTTAAAACCACTCAAATTAATAATTTATCACTATTAATTATTTCGATTAAAAAAGTTGTTTTTAATTATAATTTAGTAATTTTCACTATTCATCAGAATATGAAAGTTATCCGAAAAGTACCAAAATTTCACCTTAGGCTAAATTCGATACTCCGAATCCAAGAATGAAGTTCATTTTGAAAAATAAGATTTACAGAATTTTAAAAAGTGGTTATTACTATTCATAACGGCTAGTTTTAATAATATTTTAATAGCACATCGTTGTTTAGTGAAACTTGGTATTGGGTATTACACACGCTATCGAGGAAGGTCGCGATTGAGTGTAATGCAAGGCAAGACAAGGATGCGTGTTGTGCAAGCTCCTTTTGGTGTAGCGTACAACACAAGACATTAAAAATAATATTTTTTCATAAAATCTCAGGGTGTTACATTCTACCCCCCTTAAAATGAATTTCGCCCTCGAAATTCGTCGGGGTTATAAATGGTTTACTATTCAAAAGTTTCTTTAATAGAAACCCACATCGTAAAAAGGAATACCAAAACTTGGCTTTAAAAAACTAAAGTATGAAATGTAACGATTACCCAAATAAACTAATCACTGGGTTTCCACATAGGTGAAAATATGGATATGAAAGAGAAATCTAACCATCATGTTCTGATGGAGAGTGGTAGAGAACATGGCTATGGAAAAAAGCCAGTAATCACAAATCCATAGATTTGTGATGATATAAGGTACCATCTGATTCATCAGGTATAAGATCACTAGGACAACATTTTTGGTTTTCAAGATCATTTCCCTAAAGTTGAAAATTTGAATTAGAATAAATACTTACTTTATTTTGGTACAATCTCACTGTTGTTCGTGCCTTGAACAATTTCCACTTCATCTCTTAAATAAATGAAGTTGAATTTGTTATTCGTGAAGTGTTAGCAGATCATGTGATAAAATGATTGTTCATTCCATCTGTCTCAAACAAAAGGTTAGCAAAAGTTATTAAATATACATAAGTCATTCTATAGTGAGATTAATCATATATAGTTCCTAAAATGGACTTATACTTCATATATCATACTGCTTAATATAATAAAACTAGTTTCTACTAAACAGGGACTTCATGTAGGTCAGTGGTAGGCGATAAAGGCCCGTCGCACTTCGGTTGTGGGTTCGATTCCCACAGCCTTGTCCGAAGCGATGGGTTGTCGCCCGTCCTGCAGGTTGTCCTTTTTCTAAAACTATATTACTATAACATCCCATAATATCGAAAAAACTTCTATCCTTAAACAATACTAACTTATGTCCAACATAATCCATTCCAATCTTTAGGCTTATCCATAATACTACAGTCCATTCTCATAACATAGTGAAAACGATTACTAGAGATTTAATACCATCGTTGATCCCCATATATCATAAGATATATCTTGTTGGTCACATTCCAAACATTCAAAGGCCTTAATCTTGTACTCTCTTGAATACCCATTGAACCTTAGTGAAAACTTGAATGCAGTTAAAAGTTAACACTTTTCACATACCGAAATCCTCAAAATTCTATATACTCAAACCATGATATCACTTAGTCCTTATATCAATCATGAGCTCATGAATACTATTAAACATTTCATTTTCTCGTCTTCATTATGCGCATATCATCTTATTTCCAAAAAATATCTCAATCACTTTGAATACCACATCAATAAATATTGCAATACTCAATGATACAACATTATTTTGGAATCCCATTACATAAACACTTAATCATTCCACCACATCATTGTCATATTCAACATTGCCAATAGTGATCGCATGTGATTTCCCTTTGTCCTTTGCCTTCAGTGGTTTCTCATGTTGATCATCACTAACCCTTGGATTAGGGCAATTATTAGCATAATGCCCCATTTCCTTGCACTTGAAGCATTGAAGTGTTGGCGGCGCGTTCTCTGCAGTGTTTGCTTTATTCACATCATTAGAAACCCTTTTTCCATTACTTCGACACTCAGCTGCTCGATGACCTTCTTTTCCACACTTAAAACATTTTCTAGTCCCTTTTAGACAATATCCACCATGCTTCTTTCCACACTTTGTGCATAAGGAAACATTCATCTTCTTTTCACCATTATTCTGAGATTTCTCCTTGAACTCCATCTTTCGTTTCTTGTCAAAACCATGAGATGGATATGTAACACCAACTTCCATTTCTACCTTGATAGCACAACGCACAATTTCTTCATAGCTACTGAAGTCTCTTATAGCTAATGCCCTTCGAAGACTTGGTTTTAAGCCACAGAAAAATCGATCAACTTTACTTTCAGGTTGGATGATAATTCCAGAAGCATACCTTGCAAGTCTTGTAAAATTTGCTTCATAGGTACCAACAGATTCATCGTCCCTTTGCTTCAGTTCAAGAAATTCTTTCTCCATCTTTGTTCGAAGAATACGAGGGAAGTACTTACTGAAAAACAAGTTCTTGAACTCGTCCCATTCCATGGACTCAATTTCATCTCTTGGCCTCGTATTCTTGATAAGATTCCACCATTGATCAGCTTCACCTTCCAAACGATATACTGCTAAGATGACTTTATCATGTTCAGAACATTGAAGAACTGAAAATATCTTTTCAGTAGTACTGATCCATTGTTCAGCCACAAGTGGATCAGAAGACCCACTGAAAGAAGGTGGATGTTGCCTCATGAAGGACTCAATAGAATATTGTTCCCTTCTCTGCTCATTTGGAAGTCCAGAATGATTCATAGCTTGTGTAAGTATAGCAATAAGATTTTGCACTCCATCTCCCATAACATTTGTTTGTTCAGGAGGGAAACCATTGCATTGTCCATTGCATTGATCAACACGGTTCCTTCGGGTTCCAGCCATCGTCTAAAACCCCAAAAGAATAGTGTGAGAGGCAAAAATCATGCTAGGGAAAACAACATAATAAAGGGGGAGTACCTTCAATATCCAACATCTTAGGTTTAATTCTATGATCGTTAGCGTAATTCTATTACTATAACCTATACGTATACTTATCCCTAGGGACATCCCTAGACATACCTTAGAAATATCTCTAGGGATCTCACTAACGTTTTTGCATCCTAGTTTCCAAAGGTTGACTAAACCTTTCCTCTGATACCAACTGTAGCGGTCTGAAATTACTTCCAGTGGACTACAATTGATACCTATCAGGGCACTCCATGGGCGGCTACACCCCCTGGGCGGGACACACCACCATCCCCAGTGGCAGCCATTTCCTCATGAAGCCCTTGGGCGGAGAGCCATGCTTCGTCCAACGCTCACATGTGAGAGTTCCCAAGGATCGGATACATTCCTACCTCCTTTGCCTCTGATACCAACTATAGAGACCCGTAGCCTGACTTACATGGACATTACATTACTTTTGCGGAATACTTAGTACATAACAAAAACACACACACAAGGACCGTAATAGTTTAGTGTCTTTGGAAACTCGGAACGTAATCTTCTAATCCTGGTGAAAGATCTTCAACATCTCCCATAAAGATCTTCCCTTTTTTTTTACCTAAAACCTTTCTTTATATCCTGGGGAAAAGGAAACATAAAAGGGTGAGCTCAAATTCTCAGTAAGGGTAAACAAAAGAAATATCAATCACATAATTTTCATAAGAACATAACTTTTTTGGAAATCTTAACCTGCAAAAGAGAGCATAATTTCATAACATGGGATAAATCATAGTAGTGAAATGAAATCATAACTTAAAACATTACTCATTGTGGCATACACACATAATCATAGAGAATCATTTCTTGTTAGTCAAGACTCATTGCCAAGACTATCTTAGTGGACAAAGTCCCTTTCTGAATCGAGTAATCCTCGTTTCAGTCCTGTTTCACTAAACCGGTATAACCTACCATTCCAGCCATGTCTATCTCATGAGATATAAAATCTTTACCCAATGCATTGGAGGGAGATATAGGTCCCACCCATCTCTTAATGAATCCTTTCTTATGTGTGCCACAAAATCATAAATCATACATCATTGCATAACCCATGTAATAAAAATGGGATTCTTAAACAACATGACATCATAAAACCATTCATATAAGATAAAGGAATTCATAAACATAATTCCATCACAACATAGTCAAATCAATGTAAAAATATGGATAGAAACAGAACCCTTTATTATCTTATATGGAAAATAATTTTGATAAAACACTTGAATTGAATTCTTGAGGAAAATATCCTTTCTTCTTCAAAATCAATTTCTTTTCACAAAACATCATGAAATTTTAAAAGAAAGAGATTTTATTGAAAATAGTCATGAAATATTTTAGAGGAATCTTCATGAAAATAAGGCTTTATAAAACAGTATAAATCCGTTCGTGCCGTATAAGTTAAAAAAACATTCTTCGTACTTTTGTCGGAAAAGTCAAAAAGTACCTCGTACGGAAAAACGACAAAAGATTCCTTTCATATTCTTTACTAAAAACTCACCTAAGGGTAAAATTGGATTTAAACTATTGCAAGTGGATGGAAACAATATTACATATTGAGGGAACATGGATGTGGATGATAAAATACACCCCAGTAAATACTTACGAATAAACAATCTCGAATAAAAATGAGATTGTGATATTTTCCCTTACCTTAGGTCCGACTTGCTTTGTAAGTGTCCAAACCTCCTGTATAATGATTTAAATCATGTTATTGACTTATTACAGAATCATATTCATTGTTATGATATCATATATGGTTCACTTATGACATTATATTACCCGTTCTTTTGTAAATTCCATGTTAAAGAAGCGTTTTGGGTAAAATCGTTTCATTTATCGTAGGTGTTTTGACTTGTTGTTCTTGACATCATTATTACTTATATCATAATTTACTTACTTCCAGAATATAAAATATGATTTATATATCATATATATTCAGTATATATATATATATAATAGGTAGATAAATAAAATGAAAAACACCGTTCATGGAGACGGTAGTCCGTACGTACGCATGAACGCTGTTTTCCTTTCCTTATTGTCTTGAAATGGAAGTAAGTAGATGACATAAATATGTATATATATACATAAATCCAGTAGCTTTATAATGTCATATATTTCATTATTATTTCTTATATATACTTTATAATCATTCTTAAATGGTTAACATGGAGAATGAATCTCATCACGTCGTGGAGACGGTAGTCCGTACGTACGCACGAGCGATGATATCATTTCTATAAATATTGAATTGAATTGGAGTGTATTATAAAATATATCAGAATCAATATGATGTTTTAATAACTATGTATAGTTATTCTTTACACCATTGTACCCATCCATGTAAGGTGGTGGTGGAAAATAGATTACACCACGGCGTGGAGACGGTATTCCGTACGTACGCACGCGCGGTGATTTCTTTTTCCGTTGGATGGATATATGGTGAAATAGGGTTGTTTAATACTTATAATAACATATCAGTATATGAGTGATACTGATGTTATTACTTCATAATGAAACAACCTAAGAAGAAGAAGTGGAAGAAGAAATAAAGATGAAAGAATTGGTAACGGTAATTACCTCTTCTTTGAAGCGCCTCTTTGAGACCTCCTCTTAGGGCACTAAAATTGGTCTTTGAGGAAGACCAGAACCTCTAGGATGTTTCTAGGGAAGTGGAGAAGATATTTTGGCAGGGTTTGGCCGAGCTTGAGTTCTCAAATTGGTGTGAGGAGGAGGGGGAGGAGGTGTCCTTTTATAGGGGAGGAGAGGGGCACCTTAGGAATTCTTAAAAATATTAATTTATAATAAATCTAACCCCACTTAAAAACCTCCAAAAATGACTCATATTCGAAGATTAGATGATATAGGGTTGTAATATCATCAACCAATAAAATTTAGACATATTTGGATATTATTTTATACCTTATCAATTAGATTTAACTCTAAGTTAAATAATTTAACTTTTACCGTGTCTTTTTGTTTTCTTTCACTATATGGTTAATACACTTACTATAACATGCCAAACGAACCCCAAATTGTTTATTATTAATATATATATCCTTATCTAAGTCATTTGGCCGAACCTTAGATTTTTAGGAATAAAATAACAATTAATAATATAATATTTGATTTAAAAACTATTTTGTGTCAATTTTGACACTATTTGATATATGATTTTTGTGAAAGTCATAACAGAATTATATGTTCGAACCAAGTTGATTAAATAAACATTAATATATCATAGTAACCTCGAAAATTAGTGGAATTCATAAAAAATCTCAAATTACATTTATTTTGGTGTTTATAACATCAATTATGTCAATATTTCATTAATAAGATAATTACTGCATCATCGTTGTGTCATAAATAAATTACATTATTTTATGTCTAAAAATTACAAATAAAATACCATCATGTAGGAAATCTTTTTAGCTTTCTAATGAATATTTACAATCGAATTTATATTATGTAGAACCCCATATTAAAAATTATTTACTTATTAAACTTTGATTTTAACTATTTTAACCTTCCTTTAAATAAATAAATAATAAATTTCCTAATCTAATCCAAGTGGGACTAAATGGTCATATTTTATTCCTAAGTTTGTTTTTGGTCGAATTACACTTTTCCAATAGAATTAGGACATGTGTTAGGGAAATAGTAATATCATATTTACCCTTAGTTACCCTATTTACTATTAACTGCGGTAAAAAAAGTAAAAAGTTACTATTCACCAAAAAATTATTTTCATCTCATTGAACCACATTTTAGTCCTTGATATTAACCGTGTCTCTCGGATTTTCGAAATTCCATTCACAGAAGCGGAAAAATTAAGTTTTATGAAAAATTCAGTTTTTTTAACTACCACTTAGTAGTTTCACTATTCATCAAAAATTGATGTTTTTCAGAACAATGCCAAAATTTCATCCTAAGCTATATTTCATATTCCGAATTCAAAAATGAAATCTATTTTACCAAATTCATAACATAGAAGTTGCATTAATTAATTTTATAATTAAATCCTGCTGTTAAAATAAATAGCGGGTTTTTAGGAAACAATATATATCAAAAGATTGACACTTGATTATGTCTGGTTTAAATGTGAAATTACAACCAATGACCAACATTGTATTAAATTGTAAAAATATATTCTAAATATACTTTAAAACCACTCAAATTAATAATTTATCACTATTAATTATTTCGATTAAAAAAGTTGTTTTTAATTATAATTTAGTAATTTTCACTATTCATCAGAATATGAAAGTTATCCGAAAAGTACCAAAATTTCACCTTAGGCTAAATTCGATACTCCGAATCCAAGAATGAAGTTCATTTTGAAAAATAAGATTTACAGAATTTTAAAAAGTGGTTATTACTATTCATAACGGCTAGTTTTAATAATATTTTAATAGCACATCGTTGTTTAGTGAAACTCGGTATTGGGTATTACACACGCTATCGAGGAAGGTCGCGATTGAGTGTAATGCAAGGCAAGACAAGGATGCGTGTTGTGCAAGCTCCTTTTGGTGTAGCGTACAACACAAGACATTAAAAATAATATTTTTTCATAAAATCTCAGGGTGTTACAACTAGTGCTCTTGGACTATGTCCAGAACCATCCTTAGGTGTCTCGTGTGCTTCTCCTCAGATGCATAGTACACAAGGATATCATCGATGGAGACTAGTACGAATCAATCTAGATAGGGCTTAAAGATCCGGTTCATGAGTCCCATGAATACTATCTGGGCGTTCGTCACGCCAAAGGGCATCACCAAGTACTCATATTGACCTAGTGACATCTGAATGTCATCTTCAGTACATACTCATCCCGTACTCACAACTGATGATACCCTGATCGTAGATCAACCTTCGAGAACCATCTTTCCCCTCTCAACTGGTCTAAAAGGTCATCGATCCTTGGTAGTAGATACCGGTTTTCCACGGTCACTTGATTCAGGTGCCGATAATCCACACATAGCCTCAAGCTCTCGTCTGCCTTCTTAGGAAATAGCACTGGGGCTACCCAGGGTGAAACTTTGGGTCTCACAAATCCCTTCATCTACAAGTCTTCCATCTCCACCCTCAGCTCATGAAGCTCTTCATGAGCCATTCGATATGCTGATGCTGATATCGGTGTTGTCCCGGGTTGCAACTCCATGAATACATCTATCTCCCAATAGGGAGGTAGTCTGGGGACATCCTCTTGAAAGACGTCCTCATACTCAGCCACTACTAATAGAAACTAGAAACTTGTAACATCTACTGCGCCAAGGGCTAGGCTAGCCAACTTATAGGATATCAGTTGCACCTTTTTATGCACAAGTCCATCCTGTGCTGCCTGGGTCTCTCTTTCACTGACAAAAGAGAACCTCATTCCATCACTGCTGACACACCGCACCCTTCGCCTAAAATAGTCAATCTGGGAATGAACTATGGATAGCCAATCCATAAAAAGAATGGCATTGTAAGGCCTCGACGCTACCACCAAGATGTTCCAACTGAAACTCTCACCTTCAAGGGTCATGTCACACTGTATATAGAGGTGTGTGATCTCTGAATCTTCTCCAGTCAGTGTTTCTAAGCGTAAGGGTCGAGTCAATGGCTCAACTGGAATCTCAAGGTCTTGAACAAGATAAGAATCTAGAAAGGAATGCCTAGCACCTATTTCTATCAGTATGGTAGAAAAAGTATAAAAGACACAGATTATACCTCTAATCATTCCGGGAGTACCTGGGTTATACACCTCTGCCACCTGTAGCTATCCCTGCCTCTGTCCACCAGCTCCCTGAGCCTAGTGTGGACCTCTTTGGGGTGGTGGTGGTAAAGGGTCAAAACACCGACCACCTCTAGCTGCTCTCCCAACTCATCTACCGTATCCACCGCCCCGCAGATCTATCTTCTCCACACGTTGCCTCTGCCTTGGTGGTCCATCAACTTCTCCCGTGTCAGTAGTACGGAGGGTTGGAAAATATAGAGTGAGATGTCCCCTACCATCACATGAGTAGCATAACTTCTCTCGAGGCTGGCTGGATGCACCATGTGAACCCTATACGGTATATCCCTTGTCCTGGTATCTCCTCTAAAAACGTCTCCCATGCCTTGGTCCCTAACATTGACTCCCTGTTGCTGAGGTCTCTACTCTAGCTCGCTCGCTACTGACAACTGCCGGCTGTCTCTGCTCTGCCAAGATGCTCTCAACCACCAAATCCCTCTCGAGAACCCCAGAATAAGGAGGAATGATCACAGGGATGATACTAGCTCAGATATCTCTGCACACGCCCCTCTCGAATGTCTGAGCTCCGAAGTACTGATCGCTAACCACATCCATCGAGTACCATGAGAGGTCGGTAAACCTCGATGGATAGTCATCCACTGTCATGGTCCCCTGCTGGAGCTGAAGAAGATCTGATATACGTACTTCCCTCAGGGTAACTGATGAAAACTAATATCTTATGAGATGCTCAAACTCCGACCATGAAAGAGTTGCCTCTTCATGAGTCTGAATTAAAAAACTCCACCATCGCCCGACCAACCCCTACAGAAGGCTCGCTGCCAGGATCACCATCTGGTCTGCTGGTGTCCTGACCAAACAGAAGACTCTGTCCACTACCTCAAGCCAGTCCTCTGCTTCTTGAGGGTTAGGCTCGCCTCAAAACATGAGGGGTCTCTGTCTCTGAAACTCATGGAGTGTGCTCATCCTGCGCTCTTCCTCCACTGGTACAATAGGCACTAAACACTTCTCCAAAGGTGGTGGGATAACTAGCACACCACTTGATGGTAAAACTCGAGGATCTTTTCCCTGAATCAAAGCTTCATCACTGAGGGGGTCATCCTTATGATCGAGCTGCTGGATCCTAGCGGGATTGCGTCGCGAAGGAATCCTGTAATAAAACAAGATGTATCTCAGTCCGTGAGTATATCTGGAGAGCTAACTCAAGAAGGACATGAATACCACAACCTATTCCTATATTATGCATGTACCATTATTTTCCCCTGAAACTAGTGTTCTCATGTTCCGAGTTGAAAATAATGTTATCAGAGTACTGGTGTATGGATACGTCGGCCACCCACACCAACATTAGGGTCCCTAGACTGAAAGTTGAACTCGAAACACTTAACACTATTTCCCCAAACCAACTCACAGACTCTTGGTCCTAAGGTAGAACCGACCACCTCTGATACCACTCTGTCACAACCCATCCTAGTGGGTCCCGAGCCGCAACTCCCAATGCCCAACTCCAATAGGTCAGTGGCTGGTTACTAGCACCGAGTAGGCATGCTACTAACATGGGAGGCATTTCCTATAAACCTGTACCCATGCACACAAATATCCAAGCCCACAAATATGAAAAGTAAAAACTACTAAAAATTGAAATGCATGCATAGACAAAAAATCTCAACCAACAGAGTACGACAGGAAAGTAAAGTATAAGAAGTGTTAAAACCTGGGCCAAAAGTACAATCCCACCAAAACAAAGTCTGTAACAAAGTCCATTATGTAAGGAAAGGTACTGTGACTTCAATCTGTAGCCATAATAACACACCTCGGCCCTCCTGATCTCACTGAGCACCATCCGGTCCTGGTCCACCTAGAATCCTACCAAACTATCGCTTGTCTGCACAAAACACGACACATGCGAGCAAAGCCCATGTAGGGGTGAGTATAACAATACCCAGTGGGACACCGTGAAACCACAAATGAAATAAAACAAGGAAAATAACACAAAGAACAGATACAGTCAGTTCCACATAGTATATGTCTATAGAACATATAACAAGAATATCAAGATATACTCATACATGACCGACTATCGCAAAAACACCACTAATATCTAGCTTGAAGATTCCACTAAGAACGTAACAAGGAGAACAGACTCCTAGGTCTAAAGAGAGAGATATGAAGTACTCATTCTGGGATAACACACTCCATATGTACTTGATAACATGATGCTCTGATGATGATCACAACCAATATCCATGGGGTGATTCCAACAACTCAATCTAAACTAATCCAATAAGTAGAGGATCAGCGCCCGAGTAAAGTTGGCAACGTCGATTCCAAGAACTCTATCTAGGGTTCCAAGAATGAATAGAGGATCTGACTCTAAGTCTCAAAGAGGGGATTCCAACAACTCTATTCAAGAAGTCTTGTTGAAGGGATCATACTCCTATATGTAGGAAATGATACTGGAAACCTTCAAGTGAAAGACCAAGAGAACAAACCCTAAAGAAACTAGCCCAATTCACAGAAAGAAACTTGCTCAAGCCATGAAAAATTGGTTACATGGAGTGTAGTATGGTTACACGTCGTGTTCATTGACTCCGGGTACTGCCTGTGTAAATGGCTCGTGTCATCCGGTCAAGCTGGGTAAAACTCAACATCACGACATGTAGAAGAATCACACGCCATGTCCGAGAACCTGGGCTTGCTCCGTGTACACTGGCCATGTGCCCGTACATGGTCTTTGTTTGTGTCACCTGCCCGTGTACCAACACACGTGGTATCCCATGTATCTGGCTGGGTCTGGCCGAGGAGGGGTATTGATGGCGTGTCCTTGGCTGTGTTCCCATCCCGTGTCCATGTACTCCCGGATTACACGCCAGGTAAATCCGCCGACGAACACATTCCATATAGCCCTTACTACACGCCGTGTAGTCGTGATTTTTCCAGAAACGCCGTCTTCCTCCGCACATCGCCGCTGATCCTCTGGATCCATGGTTTCTCGTCCGTTCATCCCGATACTCTAGGGGTTGGTTCATTTCATCATAAGAACACTGCAACGGGTGTTTTCAGTCCTTAAATCGGATCATAAACCTCGAAAGGTCCATCCGAAGAAAAATACCAAAAAAATCATATCTCTTGATCCGCTCCGAATCGTCCGCCGAAACCGTTGTCACACATCCGTGACATCGCTACGGGGTTGGATCGACAATTTTGGATTGTTGCATTGCAGAACGGATGCGCAAAAATCTGTTGTTCATCACCCCGTAAAGAACGTGAAGAATGCGAAGAAGAGAAAGGGGAGAAATACAATGAAAAAAATTTGAGGAATAAACCTCCACCTTCATTCGTCACGGTGTTGATCGGCTCCCATTAATAGGATTAAACGGAGCAGAAAAATCAACAACAAAATATCAACATGGATTCGATATCCCAAAATCCCTGCAAAATCCCATCCCACAAGAATGATCGATCCGCATACTAATCTGTTCATGGATTAGCCCGTGTTCATCATAGAAATCAAGAACAAGGAAAAAATCACAATTTAAACATCCTACCTGGATTATGTGGTACTCGTTGGAGAAGATCAGGTTGTCGCGTCGTCGTCGCTGGAGAAAATCTCCAGGAACGTCATCACCGCGTTGGGAGGTTCTCTCCAGAGCCTCCAGAGTTACCAAGGGTTTCAGGGTAATGAGGTTTGTAACCCGGGACCCCTATGATAGACTTTTTTTTAAAAAGGATAAAGATATCTACTGCAACAGATTTAATAAAATATTTTAAAGTAAATATTTTATTATGGTTATGTCCAAAACCCAAATTTCGCCACCGGCCTATGCCAGTCGATGTTAGGTCACTTCTAGGGTAAACCCGCTACTCTGAATGCAACGGTGCCATCATATTTTTGATCTGAGAAACCATTCCGGAGTTATTCAATTTTTTAGGAAAAACACATCCGCGCCTAATTTAATTATTAAACTAAATTCCATCATTTGTTTCTAGCTCACCGGGCCTCGAAACTACACACCTTCTCAGAGCCTGGTCTCGAAATAATTCCCATTATGTTTAAGAATAAAGTATGGAAAATCCAAGAAATTACATCCACAATGAATCGGTAGGTCTCGTGAGACAAACTATTGTCTTGGAATAGGGCCTTGACAAAATCTTATTTGTAGTCTTGGCTCCAGGCCTTGAGTATGTGGTTATGATGTCTGACATTATTCATTTAATAATTATGAAATTATATATTGATATTATATGTGATTATTCTACTTGTATAATATCCATTTGAGTAAGTATATGGAATTATTTGGCCTATATTTTCCATATTATGATGAAGTTTAAGTTTAAAAGGGATTTTTTATTTTTTATACATTTCCTTATATGTTTATTCTTATTTATGAAGTTTTTGTTATATTTGTATCCAAACTAAGCATCTGATATCACCCCTTTCTATGTTTTGTTTTTCCAGGATGTGAAGAATTATATTATAGTTCACTAGTAGGTATATACTAAGGGATATAAGTGTGTTTAAAGGGGAAAAAGTTGTTGTTTTTTTATCACATGATGTAATGTAAAAGTTATGTATATATCTAGCACTTCCAAGGATACTAAACTAATCGGTCAATCGGGACATGATTACTTGTATCATGGTAATGTTATGTAATAATGCACCAACTATGGGTAACTAGGGTTAGGGGTGTTATAATGTTAATTTAGGTGATATGTATATCATCATTGTATAATAAGTATAATTCTAATCATATGATTAAATTCATAGATATTGCTTTTTGGGTTTTATGTGATGGAAGATTAAAGTGATTAAGAGTATATTGGGAAACATTTATGGGAATACAACCCTTAGATTTATTATGTCTTTTAGTGAATTTTTTTCTGGAATAATGATTTTATATTTTTTAGATATATGTGAATAGTCAATAATAACCTTTAGCATTAAAATGATCATTAATGTTTGGGTGGTAATGTTTAATTAGGATAAAATAGTTATTACCTGTTGGGAACATATTATTTATCACATAGATAACCGTGGGATTAAAAAGTGATTTGGTGACTAAGTGATTAAATTTATTTTTGTAGAAGTTAACTATAATGGGAACATTTTATGATTAATTTGAATGGAAATTAAATTTGATAATATGAGTTTCTTATTTTATTAATAAATATTGATTGATATTTTTGATGTATATATGATCTTATTTTGGAATTATGGAAATTCAATTCATTTATGGAAAATATTAGTATATTTTAGAGATAAATGTTAAGTTTATATTTGTAACAGCCCAAGATTTTATGAAAAATATTCTTTTTAATTTCACTAATGTCTTGTGTTGTACGCAACACAAAAAGGAGCTTGCAGAACACGCATCCTTGACTTTCCTTGCATTACACGCAATCACAACCTTCCTCGATAACGTGTGTAGTACGCAATACCGAGTTTCACGAAACAATGATATGCTATTAAAATATTATTAAAACTAGCCGTTATGAATAGTAATAACCAATTTTTAAATTTTAGAAATTTTATCTCTCAAAATGGACTTCATTTTTGGATTCGGAGTATCAAATTTAGCCTAAGGTGAAATTTTGGTACTTTTCGGATAACTTTCATATTCTGATGAATAGTAAAAATTACTAAATTATAATTAAAAACAATTTTTTTAATCGAAATAATTAATAGTGATAAATCATTAATTAGAGTGGTTTTAAAGTATATTTATAATATATTTTTACAATTTAATACAATGTTGGTCATTGGATGTAATTTCACATTTAAACCAGACATAATCAAGTGTCAATCTTTTGATAGATATTGTTTCTTAAAAACACACTATTTGTTTTAACAGCATGATTTAATTATAAAATTAATTAATGCAATTTCTATGTTATGAATTTGGTAAAATAGACTTCATTTTTGAATTTGGAATATGAAATATAGCTTAGGATGAAATTTTGGCATTTTTCTGAAAACTTTCAATTTTTGATGAATAGTGAAACCACTAAGTGGTAGGTTAAAAACTGAATTTTGCATAAAACTTAATTTTACCGCTTCTGTGAATGGAATTTCGAAAATACGACAGACACGGTTAATATCAAGGACTAAAATGTGGTTCAATGAGATGAAAATAATTTTTGGTGAATAGTAACTTTTTACTTTTTTTTACCACGGTTAATAGTAAATAGGGTAACTAAGGGTAAATATGATATTACTATTACCCTAAAACATGTCCTAATTCTATTGGATAACTTTAATTTGACCAGAAACAACCTTATAAATATAATATGACCATTTAGGTCCACTTGGATTAGATTATGACATTTAATATTATTTTATTTAATGAATAGTTAAAATAGTTAAAATCAAAGTTTAATAACTAAAACATTTTTAATATGGGGTTATACATAAGATAAATTCGACTATAAATATTCATTAGAAAGCTAAATAGATTTCATACATAATGCTAGTTTATTTATAATTTTTAGACTTTAAATAAATTAATTTATTTATGACACAACGATGATGCCGTAATTACCCTTTTAAGGAAATATTAACATAATTGATGTTATAAATGCTCAAATGAATGTAATTTGAGACTTTTTATGAATTACACTAATTTTATAGGTTACTATGATATATTAGTGTTGATTTAAGAAACTTGGTTCGAACATATAATTCTGTTATGACTTTCACAAAAATCATATATCAAATAGTGTCAAAATTGACACAAAATAGTTTTTAAATCAAATATTATATTATTAATTGTTATTTTATTCCTAAAAATCTAAGGTTCGGCCAAATGACATAGATAAGGATATATATATTAATAATAAACAATTTGGGGTTCGTTTGGCATGTTATAGTAAGTGTATTAACCATATAGTGAAAGAAAACAAAAAGACACGGTAAAAGTTAAATTATTTAACTTAGAGTTAAATCTAATTGATAAGGTTAAAATAATACCCTAAACTTGTCTAAATCCTATTGGATGACAGGATTTCGACCCATCACCACTTTAGCTTAGAAATAAGACCCTCTGGAACCATTATAAACCGATTTTGACTTTAATATAAAATAATATTTTGAGATATTCCTAAAGTGCCCCTCTCCTCCCTTATAAAAGGGCACCTCCTCCCCCTCCTCCTCACACCAAATTGAGCACTCGAGCTCGGCCAACCCCTGCCAAAATCCCTTCTCCACTTTCCTAGAATAATCCTAGAGGTCCTGGTCTTCTTCAAAGACCAATCTTAGTTCCCTAAGTGAAGGATTCAAAGAGACGTTTCAAAGAAGAGGAGGTTCGGACACATACGAAGCAAATCGGGCCTAAGGTAAGGGAAATATCACAATCTCATTTTTATCCGAGATTGTTTATACTTTAGTATTTACTAGGGTGTATTTTATCATCCACATCCATGTTCCCTCAATATTTAATATTGTTTCCATCCACTTACAATAGTTTAAATCCAATTTTACCCTTTGGTGAGTTTTTAGTAAAGAATATGAAAGAAATCTTTTGTCGTTTTTTTTCGTACGAGGTACTTTTTTACTTTTCTGACAAAAGTACGAAGAATGTTATTTTTAACTTATACGGCATGAATGGATTTTTAAAACATTATTTCCAAGAAGATTCATTTACAAGTTTTCAAGTTTATTTTTAATCAACTTCTTTTATTTTAAAGTTGTATGACATGTTATGAAAGGAAAAATGTTTTTGAAGTATAAAGGATATTTTCCTCAAGAATGGAGTTCAAGTTTTTAATAAAAATTATTTTACATCTAAGATAATAAAGGGTACTATTTTTATCCCTATTATTAAATGGATTTGATTATGTTGTGATGGAAATATTTTTATGAATTCCTTTATCTTATATGAATTGTTTTATGATGACATGTTGTTTAAGAATTCCATTTTTATTACATGGGTTACGCTATGATGTATGGTTTATGATTATGTGGAAAACATAAGATAGGATTCATTATAATATGGGTGGGACCTATATCTCCCTCCAATGCATTGGGTAAAGATTTTATATCTCATGAGATAGACAGGGCTGGAACGGTAGGTTATACCGGTTCAGTGAAACAGGACTGAAACGAGGGTTACTCGATTCAGAAAGGGACTTTGTCCACTAAGATAGTCTTGGAAATGAGTCTTAACTAACAAGAAATGATTCTCTATGATTATGTGTGTATGCCACAAAGTTTCATGTTTTATGTTTTTCTTATTGGGATTTCATTTCACTACTATGATTTATCCCATGTTATGAAATTATGCTCTCTTTTGCAGGTTAAGATTTCCAAAAGTTATGTTCTTATGAATATGATTTGATTGATTTTCTTTTGTTTACCCTTACTGAGCATTTGAGCTCACCCTTTTATGTTTTATTTTCCCCAGGATATAAAGAATGGTTTTAGGTAAAAAAAGGGAAGATCTTTATGGGAGATATTGAGGATCTTTCACCACGATTAGAAGATTACGTTCCGAGTTTCCAAAGACAATAAACTATTACGGTCCTTGTGTGTGTGTTTTTGTTATGTACTAAGAATTCCGCAAAAGTAATGTAATGTCCATGTACGTCAAGTTTCGGGTCTCTACAGTTGGTATCAGAGGAAAGGTTTAGTCAACCTTTGGAAACTAGGATGCGAAAACGTTAGTGAGATCCCTAGAGATATTTCTACGGTATGTCTAGGTATGTCCCTAAGGTTAAGTATACGTATAGGTTATAGTAATATAATTACGCTAACGATCATAGAATTAAACCTAAGATGTTAGATATTTAAGGTACTTCCCCTTTATTATGTTGTTTTCCCTAGCATGATTTTTGCCTCTCACACTATTCTTTTTGGGTTTTAGAGAATGGCTGGAAACAAGATGATTCACGATAATGGAGGATATGATGGACAATGGAATGATATTCTTAATAATGAAATGGGATTTGGAAGTCCAAACATAATTATTATGCCGAATCATCAATCTCATAATATGATCAATAAAGTAAAATTTGGTAAGTTTCCTGACTCGGCTAATAAGAGAAAGATGGAGTTTCATGATGATCATAGAGGAAAGAAATTTCAATTTCCCCTATGTAATTCATGTGGGAAGAGGCATAAAGGAGAATGTTTCAAAGGAACTGGAAGATGATTTGGGTGTGGAAAAGAAGGACACAAAGCAAGTAAATGCAAAGGAAAAGGTTCAGTTAACAACATGGATGAGGATAATGGTATTGCTACGACATCAACAATGGTTAAATGTTTTTAATGTGGAATGTACGGGCATTATGCAAACCAATGCCCTAAGGGAAAGTCTCATGAAGAGAATCAGTATGGTTTTAAGGGAAGTATTTATGTTGATAATGATGAAGAGACTACAAATGATATGTGAGATGAAAGAATTGTTGAATCTTGGACAATGGTTTAATAATGTAGTGGAATGATTACATGTTTATCATGTGTAATGTTGGAATAAAGAGACATCTAAGGATTTTTACACTATTGTCTTTACTTGAGTTTTGAAAGTGTATGATTAATGTTACCAGTATCCATGGAAGGTTATTCAGATATTTTTGGAAATACGATGATATGCTCATAATGAAGGGAAAACAAGAAAATGAAATGTTTAATAGTATTCATGAGCTCGTGATTGATATAAGTACTAAGTGATATCATGGTTTGAGTATATAGAATTTTGAGGATTTTGGTATGTGGAAAGTGTTAACTTTAAACTGCATTCATGTTTTCACTAAGGTATTCAAGAGAATACATGATTAAGGACTTTGAATGTTTAGAATGTGACCAACAAGACATATCTTATGGGGATCAACAATGGTATTAAATCTCTGGTAATCGTTTTCACTATATTATGAGAGTGGACTGCAGTATTATGGATAAGCCTAAAGATTGGAATGGATTATGTTGGGCATAGGTTAGTATTGTTTAAGGATAGAAGTTTTCTCGATATTATTGATGGGATGTTATAGTAATATAGTTTTAGAAAAAGGACAACCTGCAGGACGGGCGACAGCCCATCGCGTCGGACAAGGATGTGGGAATCGAACCCACAACCGAAGTGCGACTGGCCTTTATCGCCTACCACTGGCCTACAGGAAGTCCCTGTTTATTAGAAAATAGTTTTATTATATTTTAGAAACCATATGTGATTAATCTCACTATAGATCGACTTATGTATATAATTTTTGCTAACCTTTTGTTTGAGACAGATGGAATGACCCGTCATTCTATCACATGATCTGCTAACACTTCACGAATAACAAATTCAACTTCATTTATTTAAGAGATGAAGTGGAAATTGTTCAAGGCATGAACAACAGTGAGATTGTACCAAAATAAAGAAAGTATTTATTCTAATTCAAATTTTCAACTTTAGGGAAATGATCTTGAAAACCAAAAATGTTGTCCTAGTGATCTTATACCTGATGAATCGGATGGTACCTTAGATCGTCACAAATTTATGGATTTGTGATTGTTGGCTTTTCCATAGCCATGTTCTCTACCACTCTTCATCAGAACATGATGGTTAGATTTTTCTTCCATATCCATATTTTCACCTATGTGGAAACCCAGTGATTAGTTTATTTGGGTAACCGTTAAGTTTCATACTTTTGTTTTAAAATATTGGTTTTGGTATTCCTTTTTACGATGTGGGTTTCTATTAAAGAAACTTTCGAATAGTAAACAATTTATAACCCCGACGAATTTCGAGGGAGAAATTCATTTTAAGGGGGGTAGAATGTAACAGCCCAAGATTTTATGAAAAATATTCTTTTTAATTTCACTAATGTCTTGTGTTGTACGCAACACAAAAAGGATCTTGCACAACATGCATCCTTGACTTGCCTTGCATTACACGCAATCGCAACCTTCCTCGATAGCGTGTGTAGTACACAATACTGAGTTTCACGAAACAACGATATGCTATTAAAATATTATTAAAACTAGCCGTTATGAATAGTAATAACCACTTTTTAAATTTTAGAAATTTTAGCTCTCAAAATGGACTTCATTTTTGGATTCGGAGTATCGAATTTAGCCTAAGGTGAAATTTTGGTACTTTTCGGATAACTTTCATATTCCGATGAATAGTGAAAATTACTAAATTATAATTAAAAACGATTTTTTTAATCGAAATAATTAATAGTGATAAATCATTAATTTTAGTTTTTTTAAAGTATATTAGAATATATTTTTACAATTTAATACAATGTTGGTCATTGGATGTAATTTCACATTTAAACCAGACATAATCAAGTGTCAATCTTTTGATAGATATTGTTTCTTAAAAACATGATATTTGTTTTAACAGCGTGATTTAATTATAAAATTAATTAATGCAATTTCTATGTTATGAATTTGGCAAAATAGACTTCATTTTTGAATTTGGAATATGAAATATAGCTTAGGATGAAATTTTGGCATTTTTCCGAAAACTTTCAATTTTTGATGAATAGTGAAACCACTAAGTGGTAGGTTAAAAACTGAATTTTGCATAAAACATAATTTTACTGCTTCTGTGAATGGAATTTCGAAAATCTGACAGACACGGTTAATATCAAGGACTAAAATGTGGTTCAATGAGATGAAAATAATTTTTGTTGAATAGTAACTTTTTTACTTTTTTTTACCACGGTTAATAGTAAATAGGGTAACTAAGGGTAAATATGATATTACTATTACCCTAACACATGTCCTAATTATATTGGATAAGTGTAATTCGACCAAAAACAACCTTATAAATATAATATGACCATTTAGGTCCACTTGGATTAGATTATGACATTTAATATTATTTTATTTAATGAATAGTTAAAATAGTTAAAATCAAAGTTTAATAACTAAAACATTTTTAATATGGGGCTATACATAAGATAAATTCAACTATAAATATTAATTAGAAAGCTAAAAAGATTTCCTACATAATGATATTTTATTTATAATTTTTAGACTTTAAATAAATTAATTTATTTATGACACAACGATGATGCAGTAATTACCCTTTTAAGGAAATATTAACATAATTGATGTTATAAATGCTCAAATGAATGTAATTTGAGACTTTTTATAAATTCCACTAATTTTCTAGGTTACTATGATATATTAGTGTTGATTTAATCAACTTGGTTCGAACATGTAATTCTGTTATGACTTTCACAAAAATCATATATCAAATAGTGTCAAAATTGACACAAAATAGTTTTTAAATCAAATATTATATTATTAATTGTTATTTTATTCCTAAAAATATAAGGTTCGGCCAAATGACATAGATAAGGATATATATATTAATAATAAACAATTTGGGGTTCGTTTGGCATGTTATAGTAAGTGTATTAACCATATAGTGAAAGAAAACAAAAAGACACGGTAAAAGTTAAATTATTTAACTTAGAGTTAAATCTAATTAATAAGGTTAAAATAATACCCTAAACTTGTCTAAATCCTATTGGATGATAGGATTTCGACCCATCCCCACTTTAGCTTCAAAATAAGACCCTTTGGAACCATTATAAACCGATTTTGACTTTAATATAAAATAATATTTTGAGATATTCCTAAAGTGCCCCTCTCCTCCCTTATGAAAGGGCACCTCCTCCCCCTCCTCCTCACACCAAATTGAGCACTCAAGCTCGGCCAACCCCTGTAAAAATCCCTTCTCCAGTTTCCTAGAATAATCCTAGAGGTCCTGGTCTTCTTCAAAGACCAATCTTAGTTCCCTAAGTGAAGGATTCAAAGAGGCGTTTCAAAGAAGAAGAGGTTCAGACACATACGAAGCAAATCAGACCTAAGGTAAGGGAAATATCACAATCTCATTTTTATCCGAGATTGTTTATACTTTAGTATTTACTGGGGTGTATTTTATCATCCACATCCATGTTCCCTCAATATTTAATATTGTTTCCATCCACTTACAATAGTTTAAATCCAATTTTACCCTTTGGTGAGTTTTTAGTAAAGAATATGAAAGAAATCTTTTGTCGTTTTTTTTCGTACGAGGTACTTTTTTAATTTTCCGACAAAAGTACGAAGAATGTTTTTTTAACTTATACGACATGAATGTATTTTTAAAACATTATTTCCAAGAATATTCATTTACAAGTTTTCAAGTTTATTTTTAATCAACTTCTTTTATTTTAAACATGTATGACATGTTATGAAAGGAAAAATGTTTTCGAAGTATAAAGGATATTTTCCTCAAGAATGGAGTTCAAGTTTTTAATCAAAATTATTTTCCATCTAAGATAATAAAGGGTACTGTTTTTATCCCTATTATTAAATGGATTTGATTATGTTGTGATGGAAATATTTTTATGAATTCCTTTATCTTATATGAATTGTTTTATGATGACATGTTGTTTAAGAATTCCATTTTTATTACATGGGTTACGCTATGATGTATGGTTTATGATTATGTGGAACACATAATAAAGGATTCATTATAAGATGGGTGGGACCTATATCTCCCTCCAATGCATTGGGTAAAGATTTTATATCTCATGAGATAGACAGGGCTGGAACGGTTGGTTATACCGGTTCAGTGAAACAGGACTGAAACGAGGGTTACTCAATTCAGAAAGGGACTTTGTCCACTAAGATAGTCTTGGCAATGAGTCTTGACTAAGAAGAAATGATTCTCTATGATTATGTGTGTATGCCACAAAGTTTCATGTTTTAAGTTATGCTTATTGGGATTTAATTTCACTACTATGATTTATCCCATGTTATGAAATTATGCTCTCTTTTGCAGGTTAAAATTTCCAAAAGTTATGTTCTTATGAATATGATGTGATTTATTTTATTTTGTTTACCCTTACTGAGCATTTGAGCTCACCCTTTTATGTTTTATTTTCCCCAGGATATAAATAATGGTTTTAGGTAAAAAAAGGGAAGATCTTTATGGGAGATATTGAGGATCTTTCACCACGATTAGAAGATTACGTTCTGAGTTTCCAAAGACACTAAACTATTACGGTCTTTGTGTGTGTGTTTTTGTTATGTACTAAGTATTCCGCAAAAGTAATGTAATGTCCATGTACGTCAAGTTTCGGGTCTCTACAATATTGCTAGAATATATGATCGGCACATTAAATTTACTGGATTAGGATAATGGTTAATATTATTCTAAATAATTTTAATGTTAGTTATTTATCAAATTATTTATGTTGAACTTTGGGTAATATTTCTAAGCCACTGGGAATTATTTTTTATATTCCTTAATATGATGGTTTATTCATGTTAGATATTATATTACCAAATTCTAGCAATTTCGGTTTTGGTTAATGTATAAATATATGAGGAATAAATTTTTATCCTTTTTTAGATATTGTGATCTATTAGAAGTTTAATTTATTACTCCAGGCATGGAAAATACATTTGGAATATTCATTTCATAGAGTAAGGGATGTCGGAGAAGAGAAAATTGAACAAAGAAAAAGAAAATAATTAAATTGCTCTTCTGAATTATAAATAAATCAAGAAATTATTTTTATAATGTTATATATATTTATAATAAAATAATCCCTTGAAAATATTACAAGGATCATGGAATAAAAATGTATTCTTTTTAGTAACATTTCTGATTAATTTACGATATTCATTATCCCCTACTAATTTATGTTTTTATGGTCAATATCTTTTTTATGATCGCATTCTTCATCACTCCCTATAATTATTTGGATGTTAATTATTACTATAAAATATATTTTCAATTGTCTATGAATTAATACTCTTTCGAAACCTAGTTATGTTTTAATCAAAAAGGCCTTCATATTCCCCTCACTCTTTTAAAAAGGAATTTTTAGTAACCCTTTTTATGATGTAACATCCCAGGTAAATAAAGAATATAAATTTTTTATATTTATTAATTTTTTTAATTAAATATTAATTTTATCCTAAAGTAGAATATAGGTTTGATGGAATACTAGATATGTAACAACAAGTTTCATTGAAAACTTACGTTGCACACAACATTAAATAATACTGAAGAAAATTAATATAATTATATTATTTTAAATAGTAGTTAACACATAGCCATTATTTTGGAAGGAATTAAAAAAACCATATTATGATTAAATATGTTTATTAAATGTTTTTATATATATCCAATAAATTATAGAGGCTTAAAATAATAAAGAATCTGATTTTAAGCATAAATACTCTAATATTCATTAAAAGGTCGATTTACCACCTTTTGATGGGGAATCCTCTTTAAATATAGGTTTGCTAACTTTTATGTGTTTTATTTTACAAAATAAAATTATTTGTTAGAATTGAAACTTAAAAATTTACTTTGGGTAAATTTTTGGTTTTTTCCGGATAATATTCATTTTTTAATAAATTGTGTAAAATACTGTATTTTAATTCAAAACTGTCATTAAATAAAATTTATTTATAACAGTATATTATCTTTTTAATTGGTTTTAAAATGTAATTATATTAAAATTTTACTATTTAATCCAATGTTGGTCAATGGATGTAATTTAATTTTTAAATTGGACATAAATAAGTGTCAATGTTTTGATAGTTATTATTTCTCTAAAACGTGCTTTTTGTTTTGACATATGGAATTAATTTTAAAATAATTTATACTACCTTAGTGTTTTTATTTTGGAAAAATAGATTCCATATTTGGAATCAGGAGGTACAAATTTTCTAAATAGGTAACTATTTTTTTTATACAGTATGAATATTTACTTGAGAAACTTTTTTATTTACCAAGCATAAAGGGTAAATCTGGTAAATAACTCTAACAAAATACTATTATAATAATATTAAATTACCCTAACATGTGTCATAATCATATTGGTTGATATATTTCTGACTATTTTCATCTTTGGGTAAATTTTTGGACCCCATGGAGCCATTTGGGGACGATAATGACACTTTATATTAATTATTTAAATGTAAAGATAAAAATGATTTAAACATATAGGTTTTAGTAAATCAATTCTTACATGATAATATATAAGTAATCTCTTATAATATAAATATTAATTTCAAATATAAAAATATTTACCACAAAATGACATTTTTTTTATAATTTTTAGATATCATATATATAAATATATTTATGACACAATAATGATGTTGTGTTTACCTCATTAATCAATGATTTAAATAAATAAGTTTATAAAGATTTCCAAAAATAAAAAATCCGTACAGTTAGTATTGTAAGATATTATTTAGAACATGATTCATCTTATATTCGACGTTAATATGTTTTGGACCTTTAGAAACCAAAAATCATTATATAATAAAACAAACTTTTTAAACATTTCAAAAGAGCCCCTCCCCCGTAATAAAAAACCCTTACTTCTAACCCATTACACACATTTCTCAAACCACTTGTATCATCCCAAATTTTCCCAATTAAGCTCTCTACATCCCAATACTCCTCCTAGGATCCTTTCCATATGTATAAGTCCATTCAATTAAACCTTTTAGTTCAAACCAAAGGGAGATACCCAATTTAAAGGTAATGTATTATTTTAAGTTCTTTTGTTTTATTTTTCATATCCAACCCATAAACTCATTTTATTCATTTATTTTATAACAAAACCAGTATCCTTAATATAATATGTTGTTTTTATGAGATGTATTCAAAAAAAACTTACACAGACCTTCATCTAATGGGTAAAGAACATAATGTTTCTCTAGACGACAAACTCGCACCTCACGAAACAATTATTGTTCAACATTCTCCTACCACCTCTATTTTTGGACATTAAAATGGAAATATATTTATATGTGAAATGTTTTATATTTATATTATTTCTATTCTTCTGTATTATTCATTTAAATAATACCTTTTGGATTTTCCATAGTGGGTAAATATGATAATTTAATTTGAGGAAGTGCAGACTACCTCCCCCTCAAAGTGATATGACTAGTTCCTACCATGCATGGAACATCTAAAGGATGAAGTTAATGAAATTATATATGAAATTATATGGTAATTATAATATACCTATGAATTATTATGTTTTAATTTCATTAAATATGAAATCTAAATGGAAGTAGCATTCATCCGTACGTACGGGTTACCATCTCCCTGAATGGTGCATTTTATTTATTATCTTGAAATGTTATGTACTATTATAAATACATATATATACTAGAAATATATGATATATATAATATAAAAATCATGAATATCATTCTGGAGATAATGGAATTTTGACCACATGGACAATTAGTAATTATAACAAGTTTATTTTTAACTCATGTTACGAACATCGACAAAATGTCTCATATGAACTCAAATAATTAACTAATTGTTATAGAAAAGTAATAATTGATATAAAAAGAATCATAAACTTGAAAAAGGTTATTAATCAAGTATAAATTAACTATGGATTATTATTCAGATGATTACAGAATGATCGAGTCAAGTCGGAAATGAGGTAATGGGTTTCTTATCTCACTTTTAATTCCGTGATATTTCCTTTGATGGACACTTATTTATTGAATGTGGTGTATTGTGTACTTCCATTTGATATATATTATCATTATTATATTTATAATAATGGTATTATATGATTAATTTTGTGGTTATTAACTTTTTTTCATTTGACTTGATTGATTACAACGTGGTTAGGGGTTTCTTATCTCACTTTTAATTTTGTGAGATTTCCATTGTTCATCACTTATTTATTGAATGTGGTGTATTGTGCACTACCGTTTGATATATATTATCATGATTCTCTTTATATTCACGGTATTATGTGATTAATTTGGTTGTTATTAAATTTTCGTCATATGACTCGATTGATTACAAGGTAGTAAGGTGTTTTCATCTCAATTTTTATTCTCGTGAGATTCCTGTTATATTGACACTATTTACCTTTGGGTGGTGTATTTACTTCCCATGATTGTATTCAGTTTTTAATATACATTAATTTATGGGTAATTTAATCTTTATTTTTTGATCCTTCATTCAAATGGTGAATGTTTTATATGTTACCAAATCGGTAAGGGAACCTTTCACACTCACCTTTTTAAAAGACTACATTTTGTTATGTCTTTTAATTTACATATTTTAATTTTGAAAGATGTTATTATATATCTATAATGCTGTAAATTTTCTGTCCATGTTTTGAGATACCCATTTCTCTCTCATAAAAGTATTTTTGGAATTTTAAAGTGACGCTATTAGGCTGTCGAATTTATGTAAGGGAAGTTCTTCACCTAATTTCAATTCATTGGGTTAAACATCTACTTCATGATTATGTCGTGATAGGAATATATGTGAATACTCTATGATTTTTTTACGCATAATATCTACTTATATTGGGTGTATTTTTATTTTTCAAACATAATTATTTCATTTATTTATCTTTAATCTAAGGATACCATCTTCATAAGGGATTTCATATCAATTTTATATTCCATTTAGACTTCATTGTTGTTATTCCCAAATTCACTTTTATATGGTGTGTATAATTTCCTTTGAAAGATTATATAATGAATACCTTTATTATCATGAAATTATAAATTTTGGATTAAATGTTATCCATCAATTATTTGTATTCAAGCATCTCCCATTTGGTTAATAACTCCTTAACTAAAATATTATTTTAAAGATTTGCTCTTATAAATATTTATTATTAATGTATATGTTTTAAAAATGGTGTTAAGGATTTATATGTATGGACATTAATGTTTTAAAATTTTAATTCTTTTAAAATACACAAATTGGTATGCGACACTTTGATTCAGAAATATCTTTATTAAATGTTTTAAATGGTTTTGAAAATAGTTTGATATAGCATTGTTTCTTTAAAAATATTGATATGATATATTGTGATTGGAATGTAAAAATGTTATCTTTATTTTATTCTTGTGTTATATATTATAATTATTTAATGTTTATTAGGTATTGATTACGTATATGGGTGGTTATGTAATAATCCTTGGGAGGTTGAGCCCGAGATATCTCTCCAATGCATTGGATAACATAATGAAAGTAATCGTTAATGTTTCTCCAAAGATATTTAGGGAATTTATTGTAATGGGTATTCCAACTTAACTCCCTATGTGTCTGTGATAAATAAAATCTAAGTAGGATATAGATTCCACAAGTTACCATTATGATTTATGATTTCATTGTGTTATTCATAAATCTTATGATTTCATGTGGTACGATCTTATGATTGTTGTGTATTTATAGAGTAATGTTATATTTCATTATATTATAACCGTTATGGATTTTTTATGATTATACCATGTTTTGTAATGTTTTTCAAAGGAATTAATGATGAATTGTGTCAAGGACGAGATCAAAGAAAAGATCTGCCCTCTAAAACATCGAACTACTCCTGACTTTTTTAAAGAGTTTTTATTTTATGATAAAATCGAATCTGAGTAGAATTATCTAATTTGTAATTTTTGAGATGTAATTTAATTGTAATTTACTAATTCTGTAGTACTCTAAACCTGAAAATATCCATAATGAGAATTATTCATTTAATTAAATATTATGTAATGATTAAAGGTTGGGTCCTTATATATGATGTGTGATTTCAAAAAAGGTATTTCAGAATGTTAAATCCTTGATTACAAATATCATTATAAAATTATTAGTATGGAATTTATTAAATTATGTAAAATTTATCACTAATATATTTTATAATAATACTATATTTCATAGAATACAAAATACACAACATCTAATTTTAAGGAGTGAAAAATATTATATAAATATGACTAATATAACCTATCCATTGAATGAGAGATTATGAATAGAAGTTACCAAATTATAAACAATATATATAAGGTTCCTAATCAATAAAATATAATTATAAATTCAATGTAATTAAGCACTCAATTTTTAGTAATGCCATTTTATACATTAAAAATATATTTTCTTCAAAAATGGTTTTATTGAATTTTTTGAGAATGTAATTAATTTATTTCTAATAATTTTATAAATTATATTTTATAAAAATGATATAATTTCTTAATTGTTCATATTAAAATTATTTTATGATTATATAATTGGGATTTTTTTAAAATATTTATTTTTGGTTGAATAGTAGAAATACAGATTTTTCAAATAATGACTCTTTTAAGATATTATTATATTGTAGGCATGAAATAATAATTTTATAACCCTTTGAATCAACTAAATATATTTTAATGTATTTAAATAACATATTTTAAAACATTATTTGGAATTTGGGAACCTATGCAAAACATTTATGAACATACATTACATCTCATTAAAATTTAAAATAATATTTAGGCCTTTTAATTTAATGGAATTGATGGAAAATGAAATTTAGTTTTGGATTGATGAAAATATCTAAAAAACATCCCTTTTTTTGATTAACCAAAAAATGGTTTTAAAATAAACTTATTACTTTATTTTATGGCGATTTTTTACTCTTAAATAGAGTTTTTTCTTAATAATTGTTTTACACACGTTTTGAATACTTATATAAAATGAAATTTACACCACCTATAAATTTTAAATTTTCTAAAATTTATTAGATATTTTGAATCATTATGGAATTTTTTTTAAATATTTCAACATTATTTTCATTCATAATGTAGAGTTACTTTGGAAAATATTTCTCACAATAGTAAGTGTAAATCGGGTAATAAAGGTTAACATGTGACAAGGATTTAAAAATATATATAACACCTATCTAATTAATATAATATCAATATTTTAATAGAAACCATGTCCATATATTCTAAAATATTTCATTTCATTCCATTTATCATTGATGAATACCATTATATTATTTTAAGAAGAGGAAAATTCCAAAAATGTCACTCTGTAACTTTTAATTTATCCTATATTTATACATAGGGATATGAATTTGTTATTAATTAATATAAAAGTTTATTTTGAACATAATTAATTTATTTAAATTATGGTAAATGTTTTCTAATTTATATGTATGCTATAAATACCTTAAATTATTACAAAACACTAACACAATGTTTATGTTGATGATAGACAAATTGATGTAAATTATTTAAAAAAACATTCAAAGACAATTATTTTTAATGAATTATGGTATGAAATAAATTTTATGGTTAATAATAATTTATAATTGATTTTTAAAAATGTTTTATTTAAATTCCGCACCTGTCTTGATGTATTTAAATTTAAAATATGTAAATAGTTCTTAAAATGACATTAATTGTATTTTATGTTAAATAATATAATATAAAATTATTTATTTATAATAAAAATATTTAATGAAGCAAATTGGGATTAGATATGGATGGAAATACCATTACATGACCATTTTTATGCATTTTTTATCTTATAATAAATTTAAAACCCTTTAGTAATAAAATTGTTTTTACCATGTTAAATATTATAATTGGTTAACAACGGGGTTAAACCAAAAAATATGGTTTAAAATGACACATAAAACTGTAAAAATTTTGATTGTTAAAAATATTAAAAACTTACCATGTATTATATTTAATATTTTATACACTTAGTGACAATTTGACATTAAATTCAATTTATTATATTTTAATATTTTAATTAATTTCAAGTTTATCTTTCCTTTCACTATAAATGGAAACCAACTCTCCTTCATTATTCACAATAAATTAAGCCACTTAGCTTAAGAAAATACTAAAAATCCACTCTAAAAATTAATTATACACATTATAGAAGTTCTTTTGGCATTTAAATACCTTCTCTAGGGAACTTAAGAAGTTATCCATTGGAGGATATTCAAAGAGAAGGTAATCATCCCAATTGAACATCTTATTTTTAATTCTTCTTCTACTTAATTAAATTAAATTCTTACCATTTAAAAATAATAAAATAAGTATATAACATAAATTGAGACGTTATTATGTTAATTTAACAACCTTATTCATATAATTTCACATCCTATGTTGGAAAAATCATTGTTCATGAATACAAGTGGACTTCCACCTCAATGAAACGATGTGCTTCGTTTTACACCACCACCTAAAAAATCATTTATTATAAAAACATTAACACACACACACACACACATATATATATATCTGTGTGATATTAATAAAATTATTATGATTATTTTAATATAATATATCATATATTTTCACACCATTCCAATTCATAAAAATAAAATAAATTCCCATGTGTATATACGTACATACTACCATCTCCAAGTAGCAATGCACTTTATTTTTAAAAATATTAATCTAATGGTTGTAGAGTGGGATGTATTTAATGAATTTATCAAATATTTACAATATTATAATAATTTTGAAAATATAATATAATATTTTATTTCTTTATTTTCCATCCAATGAAAAGTTAAAGAATCTATCTTGTATATGTGCGGACTACCGCATCATGAGTTGATGAATTATATTTTCCATAAAATTATTTTATAAAAAACTAAAAAATGTATTTTTTTATAAAAATAAAAAATATTTCATTTTTATTATTTTGGATATGATGTAATAAAGAAAATATTGAACATGGTCAATATATATAAGTCTTATTGAATTTATGAATCGAATGTTCTCAAAAAACCCGATGTGAACTTAAACAATTATGTAACTAAATATGTCTTTTAAAATAAATGAAATTAATGATTAAATAACATAAAATATTATTTAATAATTAAATAATTCATATAATATTATTTTATATGTGTTAATGAATATAAATGATAAGTTAGACATGAGGTAAGTGATTTCTAGTCTCTATTCCTTTTCATTTGGACTTCAACTATTTTTAGCACATGAATTTTTGGGTTTGTAATCTAACTTATAGATTTATATTTTCATTACTTTATGAGAATAATGTATTCAAAAAATAAATTCCACATTCATTCATTTAATGTTTCATTGTTTCAAAATTTATCATGTTTTAATGGATACATTACGTTAAAACTGTATTTTAAATATTTTAAAATTTTAATTAATAATATTTATTCTTCCATGTACATATAATTAAAATAATTTTATGGAAGTATTTATATTGATATATATAAATTATAAAAGTCATTTTATTTTTCTTTTGAATTTATTTAAAAGGGTTTCAAAAGGATTATTTACATATTTTATACATGATTGTTTGAATATATTTAAAAAAGGAAAAGGAATGTTATATTTTAATGTATAATACATAAATGGATTATAACACCGTTATAAATTTTCTTTATTTTTTATATTTATTTTTGAGATTCCATGTTTTATTTATAGAAAACCCAAATTTCCTTTGTTCTGGGTATTTTAATTTTGAAAATCTGATTTTAAAGAAATGAGATATATCAATATATGGAAATGTTTTTATTATGGATTGAAAAGTATAGATTTATTATTTTGATGATGAAAATGAAATATTTGATGCAGTTCTTGTATTTTATGGTCCTTGGAAATTTTTTATGTTAATATTTATGCCTCAAATAACATTTCAATGAATTGTTTAATGATTATGTTTTTGAATAATTGAATTGGAATTAACTGAGTAGATTATTCCACATATAAGATTTATTTTAAGGGTTCTATAAAGATAATGTCTGAAGAAACAAACATGAATTTTATACATTTCAACCTATGTCACGTCTGAAGAAATGGTTATCTAGGATGGTTTGGGATGTGTTTCATGAGGCATCGTTGGTCTCCTAGGAGGTGTGGCTTGCAGTAATCTGGCAGTGTAGTGGTTTTTGTTTCTTTGTGGTTGGGGTATGCTGAAGGGGTTGTTCGCCTTAGAGAAGAACATATTCCACTATTGAGGACCTTAATTGCTTCAAATGTACTCTATTTTTAAACCCCATTTCACACCACCAGGTTGGTATGGTGTGGTAGTCCTCAAGGAGGCTTTGGGATGTGATGTTTAGGTGGGAGACGACATTCCAAATAGCTCAAAACGTGCTTTCTCATCTTCTTACTTTGTGGTTTTGTGTTGATATTTCTTACTATATATATAATATTGTTTTTTGATCAGTTATTGATGTGGTTTTTTTTGTTTTTTTGTGATGTGGGAATCATTGATATAGTATCTTCAGTTTATGGTTTATAATGGAGATGATATTTTGACATGTTTTTGTAGAACACGATGGGTTGTAGTAGTATTTTTCGAGTTCCCACTAGTTTGTAATTCATAATGAAAATTCATACAATGGTATTTTTGTGTTTGGATTATGTTTTTCATATACACATGTGGTGTTCTAGTGCATTGGCATCAATGTTGCTAGCATTTTTTCAGCGATTCGCTAAGTGGCATTGGTGGTACAGATGACCTATTAAAACATTAATATGAAGACAATGTTATGGTGATGATGATGTATAACAAAAAATGGTGACATGATTTGATCAACTTCATAGTTTGTGAATCCTTTCCAGGTATTCTACCCAACACATGTTTGGTGTCTCTAGTTTGGTGTGCCTATCTTGGTAGTTTCCGAATTTAATTTTTGAATTTTGAATATGTTGGGGTCTTGGATTTAGATTTTGGATATGTTTTTGGTTCATTGTTGGTTACCATTTATCCAAAATTGGGTTTTTTGAAAATATCAGAAAAATAGATTTAGACGTAAATATTTTATTTTTTGCACATAATCTAGGAGTACAGGATTATTCATTTTATAATTTATTATTATCACTCATTCATAAATGATTTTTTTCATCATATGAATTGTTTTATTAGGAGTAACTCTATAATAATAAAAATATATTTATTTAAAAATGTTAATAAAATTATTTTAATTAAATGTATTTATAAAAAATATTCATATAAAAATTTCATTTTGTGGATGTTAGGTTAATGATGAAATATGAAATCATAAATTAATTAGGAAAGGTTGAAGACACATTCATATCCATTTTTTCGTTTTATACTCTCTAAGAAACGTTTAAAAATATATGGAATTTATTATCTTATTTATACTAGTTGTAAATGTTTTTATATATACCTGAATATATCTCAAATGATCTAAATACAACGGTTTCATTAATGTTCTTAGTTTACTAATTCCATGTAATGTTTGATATATTAGTACCACACTACTGAAGAATAAAATGTTTTTTAAAACCAATTTTAAAACATTTAATTGAATGATTTTAATTATCATAATATAGTATAAGTGTATAGTTTTAAACATCTATATTAGGTATTAAAAATAGTATTTTATCCATTAACATTTTTCTAAACAATGTAGAAATTAGTCATGATCTTTGTAACATTTCCTTTTAGATCATCATTTTTCATTTTTTACAAGTAATATAGGGGATTGGAAATTATAAAATATTATCAGCATGCGATGACACTACATAACCATAATATGTATATCTAAAAAATTTAATACTAATAAAAAAATTGTTAAAATGGTACATAAATAATTTGGAATAATAATTATGGAACCATATTTATTATATATATTGAAAATGGAGGATATTAACCATTGAATTTTAAAATATTCATTTACAGTGTCAATAGAAAAAATTGAATGAATATATATATATATATTATTTGTATTTTTTAAATACAATTTCATTTTTATTACCATTTTTAAAAATGTATCTGGAATGTAAAATATAATTTCACCAAGTATGGTGGATTTATTGATGTAGAAAACATAGGGTCTTGTACCATATTTTGTTATAAAAAATGATGTCTTAGATTACCATGACATTTTGTTTATATTTCCCCTTCTTTGATAACAGAAAGTATATTTTATTTATTTTTTATTAATTTTAATTTATAGTCAATATTATATAAGATAGAAATGAAATAACCGTTTAATTATGATGTGTCCTTATATGATAAAAAAACCAAGTTATTAAAGTTCCAATAGATTGTTTTATAATTTTAATACCAACAATACAAAACAGAATTTACAGCCTCTCTCACAACTTATGCAATACATGAATCCCAACACTAACCTGATATTGTGGTAATTATATACTGCACAATATATCACCTTGAATATTGTATATCATACCTATTTCAATGATATTATTGGATAGTATTGATAATTATAAATCAAAATCAACATCACGTTTATATATTTAAAAATAAGAAAATTCTAAATAACTCTTAATTTCATAATATTTTAAAACGTTGGTAAAAAATAATTATCTCCTACAGGGTTGGAATTTTTGGGGAATGACTACCCTAAAACAAGAGATATGAAACTCTACATAACATGGGTTTTATTTCATTTATTGTTGTTATGTATCCCTTTTAATGATTGATTAAATTATTTAATATTTCTTATTTTTTTTGGGGTTGTGCATTAAATTTTTATTATAGTTTTCATGTAGTATTTTACTCATTAATTTTATTATGTGAATGTTTCCGAACACTTTATTTCTGAAATTATTCTCTCAACAAGACTTGAAAACAGACACCTATAACAAGACCATACTTTTCATAACATTTTAAAGACACCAAAATTATTTCCTATTCAGTGAAAATAGTTGACATATCCTATTTATAAAGTAGATAAAAAAATAAATGAAGTGATTATTATTTTTTCAATATATTAATAGAAAATTCATTTAAGTCAAATAATTACTAACAAATATTCTGATAAGTTTTGGGTGGCTTAATCTACTAATTGTCATTTTATATTTAAACTGACGCCTTCTACAACACATGATGTTGATGGGGAATAACATATTTGAATGATATTTATATCAATTAATAAACATCAATAATTTCTCATATTATATTAAATCAATGTTTTATCAAAAATTGAAATTATATTCCTGTTGTTTCACAAGTATAGAATACCCGATCCCCATTTTACTGTAGGGGTATGGTGATGATTCTTGTCAGAACCATTAACTATGAAAAAACACTATTTTGAGGAGGTTTAAACCATATATAAATATCTCGTGATGGGTTTTTAAAATCATAGACAATGAGGGTGTTGGGAATTATTTCATAATAGTCTAAAAACTCAAAATTTTATTTTATTATTTTTTAATGTTTAATAGAAATATTATATTTTTTTAATAAATAATAATAATTCTTATCTCCATTTTTTATATTTTTTTTAAAATATTATAAAAATATTTTTTTAAAAATAATTATTTTATATGTGATATGAAACCTAGCTAACCGAAGCCTACCACCCATCGTATGCTATCCCATGGCCCACCCCACCGTTGGATGCACATGAATTCCATCATACATTAGAGGTAGTTTTTTATTAAACCCACAACCTCCTCCTTTTATTGAAACACTTCTTCAACATTCCTTTGATCATCAACATTTAATTATATTTACATAATTGTATATATAGTAATATATATAAATATAAATTCATGTAAATAAAAATAGATACATACATGAAAATATATAAATGCACTTAATATTTAAATATATACAAATGTATCCAAATATATATTATTATATGTCAATATATATAAATAAATATAAATAAATATAAATATATATTAATATAAATAATTTTAAATTAAAAAATATAAATACATATATTTATATATATATATATAAATTAAATGGAATTATAAATAAATATAAGTATATATATAAACACACATATATACATATCTATATATACATAAATATACATGAATACTTCTAATAATATATAAATATATACTTAAATACATACAAACACACATAAATACCTATAAACACAAATACACACACTCCCACACACGCATAATTAATATAAATTATTGTAAATATAAGTACATATAAATAAATAAATATTATATATATATATATAGATAAAAACACAAATATATGAACAAAAAAAATATTTATATAGAATTATATTTATAAATATTCATAAAAATATAAATAAATAAAATAAAACATATATATTGGTAGGCTCGAGACCTACCAGACATGAAAACTAGGAATATTAAACATAGGGTGATACAAAACCATTGCCTAGCTAAGGAACATGCAGAGCACTCTGGGCTTTGTCGAGACCCACCCCCCAGAGTTGAGAATATCACATACAGATGTTTTTATATCATAGGGGAATGAGATAAATGATAGAAGTAGGCACTTTAAATCCAAAGATATCACAATGGCCATAGAAATTCAACTTTCTATCTATTATTCTATGTTATGAATCACATTTATAATAATTTATAGATATATATCTTCAAGAACATGAAGGTATTTGATGGGGAAGGTTCAAAGGGATTCCCCTATTTCATTAAAATTTTAAAGGTTATTTTATCATTCTCAAATATTGAGTTACACAAAATATAATCAAGAAAGGTAATATTTACCATTAATCAGTCTTTAATAACACTATTTCAAATAATATTAATCCCTGTAATAATTCCTTAATTTATTTTATTTATTTTTTAAAGGCATGAACCCATGGAAATTCATCATCCTAGCTTCTCTCTTAGCCTCGATTGGGGGATCTTCTGATTTCAAAACTTTGTTAGATTGTATTCCATGTTATTTTCCCTTTTGTAGAATTGAAAGGAAAATATTGGAGTATGGGATTAGTCAACTTATTACTAGGACCCCTAAAGGTTCATGATTGGAACATATACATTAATTTTATTGATTTTAAAGAAACATACTCACAAGTATGTTTTAATGGTCATGGTTTAAATTATGTCTTATGAAATCTATAGATGATAAATGATATTTATTCTTTGATTGGTATTCTAATTAGGATGGAAAATTCTATAGAACCGGTTATTACTGGACACTTTGTAAGAATAATTGTTGAAATAGATCTAAATTATACCCTAATTGAAAACATGATTCTCTGTACACCATAGGTTGGGGTAAGCCATAGATTTGAATATAAAAGGGCTCCATCTTCTATGAATCTAGTATAATTATTGGGAATTAAATTTATAATTGTATGGGTGGTCTCTTTTTCACTAACTATCATCTAAGAAGTATTTATTTTCTCTATTTCAAAATAAGAAAGAGATATGGGACTACCCAGTTAATCGATAATAAACTCATTGATAAAGTAAGGTATTACATTATCCATGTTCATGTTATGGAAAATTCACATCATTAAATGAATCATATTTAATTTAATGTTGAAGGTAATAAATTAGATGTGAAATTTATTGATTTTGGGTGTTTTCCTCAGAAGGAGGGGTGTGTCGGGAGCACTAATCCTATGAATTCTACCCCTTCACCTGGGGTTGAAATTTTATTAGTGAATTCTAATTCCACACTAGAATATCAAAATCCTATTATTTCATGGGATGACATTGATGTTGGGACTCATTTGGATAGTGTTGTAGAATACATTAAATATACCTTGTATAAATGTTTATTTTATGATCTTATTGATGAGGAATCTGACGATAGTCAAGATACCAAGGAAATGTTTTTATAAGATAACCTGGTTTTTAATATGTAACAGAAATTGAAGATGGCTTCTGAAATGGGATGAAATGGTAATTCCAAAATTTAAGCATCAACCTCATTGAAATCCAAACTTCATGGTACTCTAATTTCACAAGAGTAATAAAAATATGAAAAATAAAGACATATAATCAAAAAAAGAAAATATAATGTGTCATCACCTCTTAATCAGTCCAATACCTAAAAATATATTGAAATCTTGATGGGGTCTTCAGATAGAAACATGAATTTTATTGATTCAAAGGTATCTTATTATCTTCCCATTGAATTTTGTTTCCAAAATAAGGATTATTTAGTAGACTTTGTAAGTAAACAATAATTTTTGGGTGCTTCAAATGTTAGTGAAAATTCTATGAAAAATGGAAATAAATAGGATTGGTAAGTTCCCAATGATTATATAATTAGTGAAAATATCAGAGTTCGGTTGATGACAATCGTTATTCATGGTAGAAATTTCCCAAATTTTACTTCTACAATATGTCTATCTTTTAATCTAGACAACTTTAAGGGACTTGTAAAAGTGTTGTGGTTTAGAAACAACACATGATCTAGGTCTATGCTGCAGATAGTGATAGAATATACACATCAAAATTGGAGACCTTTTATTTTAAGGAACCAAATTTTAAATCTTCTCTAATAAGATTTTATCTTGATCTTGACATCAATAATGTCAACATGAAGGTACCCACACACAACTCCATTTAGGTTTTTACATAGGGAAGTGTTATGGAAGATTTCCAAAGATGTTATGCTGTAGCAGAAAATGTGAGGGGGATATTGATGTTGGCCCTTCTTAAGATGGAGGTGGGCCTTAGTAGTGGTTAAATACATTAAGGATGTGTTGAAATCATCAGAGTAGGGGTGGGAATTTCCCTCACCATAATATATACACTTGATCCCAAGCCACGTGGGGGTTTTTGGCAATTTCTTCCTTGTCTGGTTGGGAACACTTTTTTCTTTTATATTCTTCATTTTTCACTTATTCTATATTTTAATAAAGGGGAATATGATACCCAGTCAATATATAAATATATATACATGTGCACACACAAAAATATAAAAAAATATACATAATTATAAATATGTATATTAATATATGTACGTACTTAAACAAAAACATAAACATATACACACACAAACACACATGCACACACACAATAAAAATTAATATATATAAATATATATAAATATATATATATATATATATATGAAAAATAAATATACATAAATAAATATAATTATATATAAATATAAAAATCGAATTTACATAAATTTACACACACACATATACAAAAAAAATTTAAACACAAACACCCACACACACACTTTATACACACAAACACACACACACATAAATGTTTACAAACAAACAAAAATACGTATAATTATAGATAAATATTAATAGAGTCATATAAGTGTGTGAGTTTATAGACAAAAAAAATAAAATATATAAATACAAATAAATACATGTAAATATATAAAATATAAAAAAATATGTAAATATATAAAAAATATAAATTTCTTTAAATATAAATTTCCATATAAATATATTTATTCATATGTAAATATATTAATATATATGTATATATATTTACAATTTATCATTCATTTATTACCTATTATATATTTATATAAATATAATCCTTTAAGAATGGAGGAATATTAATTAAAAATAAAATAATTTTTTTTAGTATTAAATATTAAAATATTAAATACCAATTCTTAACTATAAATTTTTACATATATATTTTATTGATTATTATTTATTTTTAATATATATATACTTAATTTATTTATTTTTTATTATTTATTATTTGTATGTATATATTAATGTAAGTATGTTTGTATGTATATTTATCTATGTGTGTATTTATATATAAATATAAACAATATTATATAAATTAATAATTTGTATAAATATTTATACATTAATTTATAAATTATCAGTAAAATATAAATAAAAAAATTAATATTAATATATTTATTATTATAATTATTAATATATATATATATAATTATTGATATAAATATAAACATTAATATTAATATTAATATTTTTTAAAAAAAATATTATAAAAAATGTTGATAAATATAATCTTTTCTAAATAGATAATCTAACATTAAAAAATAACCCTAATAAAAAACACCATCAAATAGCATTTTTTCTAATATTTAGTGGCTGTTTTTTAAAAGTAATGCTAATGAAAAACTACTAAATTTCCTTATTTTTTATAGTGAGTGAATTAGTTCTTGACAATATGGTTGTATTTTTTTACAATATTGATATTTTAATTTCAACTTTAATACTTTATGAATGAATAATTTCCAAATATATATGGAAGTGATTATAGAATTTTACCAACGTAGATGTTACAAAATAAGAATGATGTTGAAGTTGTGTAATTTAAATATTTTAAACTTAAGGATTTTATAAGAAAACAATCTATGACTTAATTGATAATATATTTTTAAAATCTTTTTTAAGAATGAAGTCAATGGAGTAATGGTTATATAAGAGGTTCTTCTTTGGAAGAGTGGTTGTGTGTGTGAGAATAAGATATTGAACTAGTTATGTAAGTGATGAAAATACAGATGTGATTCCACTTATGATTGAATCACAAGTTTCAATACACATTTATATGAGATCTGATACAATGTAATTTTCAATAAAACATTATAAAGAACACATAATCTTGATATGGGGTTATTAAAGAATAAAAATGTGGAGCCATTAATTTCATGAGAATTATATTTAATTCATCGTGAACATTTTTATGGGATAATAAATGAATAACATCATGGGAGGTTATTAAGATAAGGTTTATCATTAATTAATTGAATTTAAATGTGAATTTTTATTTCCATATTTAATGCATATAGATATTGTACTTAAAGGATTCATTTAATAGAAAAATTTGAATCAATTTTATATTAAATTTTGTTTTCATTAATTGAGAACATTAATAGAATATAATATTGAGTTTTTGAAGAAAATTTTGATAATTATTGAAACTAAATGTATGAATGGAGAATATTTAATTGTATACTTCCACATTCCCGGACATCTAGTTTTTTGGAGACTAAAGGATGATGAACACATAGTCCATAGTGTTATTTTACTGAAGAGAAAATCCTCTTTCTACATTGGTGTTTTTTTTGAATATTTCATTTATTATTATTTATCTGGTGATCCTATATATTTGGTATATTCAAAACATAATTCATTAAAAAAAAGTTAACGACTCATTGGTAATCAATGAATAATCCAATAGAGAAACAACAATAAAAATAGTCTTGTAGGGTACTTACATGAAACTTGTATTCATAATATCCATGACATAATTATTAATGGATTCGACCAAGACCTATTATGTGTATTCATTTTTGATATATCCCATCATGGTGAACTAATTATATTAAGAGTGCTCTATGTATTTACTATTTTACATTTATTAGTTGTTTTTATTTGTGAATTTTTTGGTGGGGTGTATGGTTTTGTGTGTGTTTATTCTAACACAGAAACAAGATACTTTTTAATATAACAATATTGGGGGAAGTTCTGATAACTTGATTCACCCCACCCATATAACAAAATTACCTTATTTAACTAATGATATCACTCGTGTTAGCTCTCCACAAGGCCCTATGTGTGTTCATGATCACCATAGAGTGGTGAAAAGTACCAATGGAATCAAATAAAACAATCCGGAAAGATTTCACCCTCAATATCACATAATCCATGGCATGGATTTATCTTATAAATATGTAAAAATATATCCAGCAGATGGACATAAATTTTCGTAAATAAGAATTCTCAATAATAAGAGTCCATCCAAACAGACTATAATGTAATGAAAGTAACATAACATACAAACAACACTAAATAAAAAAAAAGTTATATAGAAAAATAATAAATAATTAAATCCAAACTAATGAGAAGTGTGGATTTTTTTATACACAATCAACCAAAAAACATGACAAAACTATCCCCAAAACACTCCACTCAACCAAACATATCATGACCCACTATTTCCACCACTCACTATACCCTGAAGGATGAAGTGGCATTAAAAAATGCCACCAATTAACGATTATAATTTTCATTTACCCATGTTTGACATAAAAAATACTACATAAACACATAATATATATGTTAGGTGTGAGGAAAAATTATTTTATGATACCAATATTAATTTACATAATATTTTTTACAATGAAAACTGTGGAATTTTTTTTTGAAAATATTAATTTTGAAATACCCTTTTTTGGAAAATTCCATTTTTCCGTATGATAATAATTTATAAATCTATTTAATTTATATTTGTATTAAATAAAAAAACATAATCATATATGTATTTGAATAAATTGTATGTATGAGACATAACCAAGAAAAATATAATGTATACATCTAGTAGTAACATGAGAAAAGAAATTTATTAATAATGCACCAAATGGGCTCTAACCCTGTGGAAATATAATATAAAAAAAGGTAATCAAGCACCTCCTTCGTGGAAAACTGGGTTGACCAATAAAAATATGATAGAAACTAAACCCTAACATTCTCAAATAGCCTTATTGAGTAACACACCCTTTCTAGGGTGTGGTTCAACTAGGGATACTATTTAGGGAAATAATATAATCTTGTGTATCCTTCATCCAAATTATCCAAACTTATACCCCATGTTACCGTGTATAACTCATCAATAATCAATTATCATAACAGAAACAATATCATATAACCACATAACAAAGTGATATTATCATGAAAAAGTAAATTTAATTAACCAATACAAACTAATTTTTTTTCAAAACAACCAGTGGAAATACATTTGAAATCAAAATATGCTTTATATTTTTTATCAAACACCTTATATGTGTAAAAATATTTCTAGAACAAAAAACATGTGAAGAATAAGGAAAGAACCTCACATTATCTATAAAAAAGTCATGAACACAATAAAAGAATATTAACCAGTCCTTATCAAATCATTTCAACTATTATATTTTAATAGAATCCATTGAAAATTCATGTACTGAAGGTATTCAGTGGAAAAAAGCATTATATAAAGATTCCTACTGTAAATTCATCGTAACCTCATCGAATTGTTTAGATACAAAAACACTTAACAGAATTTTATCCTCACATGACTTAATAATAAACATATTCACTTTTATAACTACCCATAGCCATAATCTTGTCCACCATGGCCAATTAGCATAAAATTATAAGTGTGATATGGATTAACAAGAGACTAAAGAAATATGGGAGAATAAAAAAAGGTTAAACAAAGTGTTACATTAAATAAATCCCTCTAAAAATATAATAAAATCAATAACGATTATAGGATGAAGAGAAACCCCACACCTGGAGGAATCTTAGACAAACAAATGGGAAGGACAAAGGAGAAATTTTGAAAAAAAAAATCTTATGGAAAAAATTGGATTTCATAATTTTAGAAATATAGGAAGGACGAATGGTTTGGATTAATTGATTGGGAAATCTTGTGGTTTTTAATTCTATGGAAACTCAATACATATGTACATATACACGATTTAGTATTATAGACTCCCCTAACCATTCATCAACCATGTACTACACTACAAATAAAAAACCATACATAAATATAGTTTTTATGAGTTGGACTCATGGTTTCTCTTAACTGTAAAATGACTCTGTACACCACTATGAATGAAAAACCAAATGTATGGCTAACATCAAATGTTTGGCCACATGAGTTAGAGAATAATGTTCCAACCATGAATACTTCACTGGAGAACATGTCCCCACCATGCATGTATTGGGTGCAAAATTACCACTTACTATGATCTTACCATGCACCTAGGAATAATTCCATATTTTTTATTCTTCCTCACCTATAATTCAAAAAAAAATATGAATAATGAAATTAATTAATTAATTAATTAATAGAAAATCCTTCCAATATTGGGGAGTGTCACATTTCTCTCCATTATGAAACACTATAGCTCTATAAGGTCTTCAAAGCTCTTCATTAGAAATAAGTGAGGTCGTTACACACTCATAAAGGCCAAACACCCCCAATTATCACGACTATTTACACTATACATCCCTAGATCATAAAATAACAAAATTGTCTTACCTCAAAGAACTCTATTTTAATAGTCAATAACATGGATATAAAGTTCAACCATGGTGGTGTTGGATTCAAAATCAAAATCTTCCTACTAAACTATTTGGGATGTGTCTAAAAGATACCTCTTCAGATAGGATCTTTGATGCACATCACAAATAAAAATAATCTAATATGGGTAGTCCAATCACTATGCCACTTTCCCTACAAGCTCCACTAACTCAAATGGCTTGTAATAACACATCATCAAGATACCATACATATCCAATAAATAGTGTACTAATATATAAATAAATTAAATAAAATCTCATTCACCAATTTTTAATTCCAATGGACGAAAAAAATTACTGGGATAAGATTTTGGGTGGCTCTGACCCATTACTAATCTTTTCCAAATCATCTAAATCATTTCATTCATATCTTAAATAATACCTGGTCCCAATAAGGAAAAAATTTAAGTTATGTACAACAATTAAAAACATAAGTGGTAATCCAAAAATATATTAGAATTTAGCAATATTTATTAAGTCTTGATAACTAATATTTCAAGAAAATTGAACCAATCATCGTTGTATCTCCCATGAGCCTCTAACGTCAGGAACACAACCTGACAAAATATAATCAAGAATAATGACTAAAAATGTAAATATTTTTATCATGAAATATTAAAGAACATGAAAAAAATCTAGGAGGTCTATAATGGTGGAGTACAAGGCTATCCCCACGAACCATGTTCATATAATCCAATTGTAAAGAGATAATAATTTTATAGGTATTCATCACCTCATATTGATCTCCCATGGACTCTGAATGATTGGATTACATATCACTCTCATTTTAGGTTTCTAATATAATAACTTATTGAAGAATTATGCTACTACCTAATATGATAATATATGAAATAATCAAATGGCTGCATGAGTTCCTTAATAAGGAATTGACCATTAAATATGAATATGATTCAATTTCATAGAGTTTAATTTTATTTTAAGTGAAAATGAGGGTCTAGTTAACATGGAATGAGATTAATCTAGAATATAACATCCATACACATATAATTCAAAGTAATCAATTGTGAACGAACATTAATATCTCCAAAGAATACCACCACCTTGCATGTTTCTATGAAGAAAATATATAACATAATTTTGATTCATACCTTGTTTTGGAACCTTGTAGTATACCCAGTTCCCTTGAATTTCTCAATTTAAAATTAACTTATATGTCAATGATCGATTGATCTGGTTTCTTATCTCCTAAAGTGGAACCACATCCTTACAAAGAGAAATGAGAGTAATAATACAGGTTATGAAGTTTATTTTAAGGTAAGATTCATTTAGTCTCAAATAATGATGTTAAACCGAATTGCATATCTCACAAATGACATTGCATCCAATTGAGAAGAGAATTCATTGGGTTCAAGAATCCATATCCATGCCTGTATTAACTTCAATTCATATAGTAAATAATATATCCACAAAAAATTAGTTAATATTAAACCCCATGAGTCCCCTAAGAGTAAACCATATGAATAATTCCCAAAACAATATAATAAAAAAATACAATACTAAAGTCTTTTTATAATTCTCTCAATATATTAATTTGGAAGGGATATGTATACCTTTCCTTTTCATCTCATCATACATTGATATATATTGATTCTAAATATGCTACATCAAAAAGTTGAGTTTTGATGTGTGATATTTAAACAATAAACTATTAGTAATTTTATCAAACATTCATTGTACCAGGATTAAATTACATCAATATATACCGTTGTAGTAGAATAATGTAGATGGAGTGAAAATATAGTTACTAAGTTCCTCATCCAATTGGATGCTATTATATTTAGACTTATACTCATCATTAAGGATAACTGACATAAACAATTGGTGTTCATTGGCATTCTTGAATATGAGGACTAAAATTATACACCCTACATAGAATAGTGGGTTCTAACATAGTTATATTTTAAAAAAAATACCCCCACCAATAATCTAACCAGAGATGTCATAGATGGGGTTAATAGAACAATTCAGGCCAAGAGACAACTAAAAAAAATGGATCCTTACATCCAACTGATAAAAGAGTCCCCAAACCTTCTTCTAATGAATTTGGACCAAAGTGATTTCATTAATATTACCTCCCAAACTTAAATATCTTGTATTAACAGTAATATCTCATCTATGATTTTGAAATTTATTCCTTCTTCATTAAATTTATTGGCTAGCCCAGAATTACTTCCCAAATGGTGACAACCCTCCTGGTGTGAGTCCAAGATGATCTTATTAAGAGCGACCTCTGTATTTTTAATCACTGACTTAGTATCCCTATTAATTGATAATATACACATTGGAATAGAATAGATAATGTTATTCAACATATTTATCCATCCTATTAAATAATGTAAGAGACTCTTCCATTTTTATGATCGTTCATATGATTATATTTTGAATTATTATAAATTATTGAATACTAATTTTACCATTCAATAATGGGGAACCTATATAATCTATTCTAATGTTCCTTCTATAGAATCAAATTTATTATTTTATATGTTTTTGAATGCATGAGCATGCATTTTTTTGAAATGTAGACACTAAAATTGGCTTTGTTAATCCATTCACCACTCCTACTATTAAATATATTTTGGAATGGATTGTTATTTTGAATCAAATTTATTCAACCAATAATTAAGAAGAGTATATTATCCAAAAATAATAAATGAGATATTCCTGTAAATCCAAATCAACTACAAAACTAATAGACTGTATGGCTTGATATCCCAATATTTATATTCCCATTGAAAAAAATCTGATCTAGGATGAATAAACTCAAAGAGACATATGTTCTACTTGAAATGATACTCTCATTTAATTGAAGAAACTAAATATATTCCCTATGAGAGATATTTTTAACCATGGTAGGGAGTAAAAACAAATGATGACATAAAATACCCACTCTAAAAATCCACACCATCACATAACTCTTAGAATGAAGATTCATTCAGTTACATTATATGAATTTTACTTGTCAATTTTCACTATAATGATATACCAACCACTTGTTTGTTGAGGTACACAATCATTTCTTGAGATAAACCAATCACTCATTGTATACTTTTACCTTTGATGAAACCTTGTTGTTCATATAATATTTGAACATCCAAACAAAGGGAGATACTTTTGTTATGAATCATAACATTCACTTGGTATGAAAAGGTAAACATACTTATAGGAAGAAATTGACAAAATTTGGTAGGTTTATTCTTCCATGGGATTAAATGAAGGACTATAGTAGTGGTAAATCTTGGGATTAAGCATCTTTTATAGTAATCTTACACCACATCAATGACCTCTTATTTGATGGATCATATACAACAGTATAGAAGGATCATGGGGATTCATTAGTTCCTAGGGTTATATCAAAATATATACTTTTAATAGCTTAATTGATCAATGATTCCTCTAGAATAGATTCTTGAAATGGGATGTAAATCATGGGTCTCAGTTAGAATCAAAAGTAGATAACATTCCATTAATCTTCACAATCTTTTAGATATATAGGTTTCCATGATTTTCTAATTTCATCGACTCTTAAATAGGAAAAAGGTGTGATGATTTTTTTAATTTTTCAACATTAAACCATATTAAATTCTACCCACAATGATAGCAATGAATTAAAATAAATTTTATTGATATATCCTTCTAATTACACACAAGAATGTGACTAGGATAAAATAATCCAACATGACGTTGATTTATATCATTAATCAATTTCTTGGAAAAGAATCGAGAAAAAATGATATGAAACCTATTTCAACATCTTGAGCCACCAATATTGACTTTTGAGATCATAAAAAGTCTTGGTGTCCCCAAGATGAACTTCACAACAATAAGGGGGACCATCTTCCACCACAACCTTCCTCAAGGTCAAATAAACCACTAACAACTTTTTTTTATAAAAAATAGCACTGTGAAGAGACTACATACAATCACCTGATATATCCTAACCATTATTTATTAAAATAAAACACTTACAATTAGAAGAAACTACTGAATTTTTTTAAATAATATTATCAAAGAGGGTGTGAATTTCACACTATTCAATAATACCTGATCAACTTCTTATTCCACATTCAAATGTATTATAATTAATAATATCATCTAATTTATCTCACCCTTTGTTTAATTCACCTCTTAAGTTGGAAACATCTAGCTAATGGAATTAAAAAATACATTTTCTTTACTATGGGTGAAGGATAAATCAAAATAAAAGTATTAGAGAAATTGCACCCAATGTCTCTTCAAATTATTTATATCCCCCCCGAGAGAAGATATACATCAAACTTTTATAATCCAAAAAAGAGTAAAATTGTCACCAAAGTGGTAGTGATTCCATTTTTTCAATTAATACATCCATTCCACAAATTTTTGGTCATTTGTGGGGTTGTTCATCTAATTTAGAAATAACTGGAATGATATATATGTCACCACATGGTCATATTATATAAAAACACACGCCAACCATATACATGAGGCATTAGAGTACATTGAATATCCCTCTATATGATCTGGAAGAATGGAGATGATCTAAATATTATTTTTAAATATTCAACATATATCTAAAATATTTTATCCCAATCAATTATCAATGGATTTTAGGTTAAATCCATCAAATTATATTCTAACATAGTGAAATCCTAGACATATGGTCTGTAATATTCATCCATACCCATAAAGTTAATAATCTCAAGTACATTCATGTAGTTTTAACATGATATCATTTTTTATCATCTCAGGATCCATATAAATTATTTTATCTAATATAAAAAGACATAAAAAAATAAGCTTATTAGATACATAACTATCTTTTATTCATCTTGTAATCCCAAAAATATTCCTTCAAAATTCCCAAAACAACATAAATATGGTCCTCATAATCTTATTTCATATTAAAATAAACTAATAAATTGTCCACAAACATGAAAATGAAGTTGTTATGATATAAGTGGAATATTCAGTTCATTAAATCCAAAAAATATAATAGGGGAATTAGTAGATCCAAATGGTATAAAATAATACTAATAATTTTTATAGATACTCTTAAAATAAGTATTAGGAATATTCTTTTCATTCACTCTTTGGTAATGATGTCATGATATATGGTCAATGTTATAAAACCATCTTCCAGCCATTAGTTTATCATAAATATAATTTATTCAAGGAAATCTGTTATAATCTAGATAAACAGCTAGTTGATCTTTTGGTAATTAATTAAATTTTAAATACTTCTATCCACCTTACTTGTAAAGAGAGGTGGTGATGATTATAGTGAAAAGATAATAAATAAAAACCTATATCTCTAGATCCTACAACATTATCTTCAATTCATTACATCATCCAAATTTTAAGCACAAATGTTTTAGAATTAGAAACAATTCCAATATAATTGGATTTTTGGTTCTTACTAGATGGGATTTTCTTTGAACCAAGCTTCAAAATACAATTCTTATATTTAAAATAATTCAAAGGGTTTTTTCAGACTTAGCTGAAGGATAGAAGAGTCCCTCAGGTGTTTCATTGAGTTTTAGGAGTTATGGGTCCATAGATATAATGTTTTGGAGCTTTCAATAGGGCTCATGATTTATAAGTAACTATGCATCCCCTAGTAAGAAACAATGTGGGTACAATGGGAGTGCAGAAACACCCTACATGGACTGTGCATGATTTTACCAAACCATGTGACTATGACACATGGTTAGTGTATTTTTAGGTAGTTACAAGAAACTATTCACCACATTGTTGGAACATATTTATGAAAAACTTGTGGAATAACCATGCATGGTGGAATCCTTAAGTAGGGGTTGTTGCATAGTTTTCACACGGTTTTTCCAAAATGTGCAGACAAACCGTGCACCCATAAATTTAGATGAAAAATCTATTTCCCATCACATAAATTTTTACAAATTGTTATTTTATTTTCTATTATTCCTCTAGTAAACCAACACCCTTTGTTCATTTCTCTTGATCTCTGAATATCCTCAATATAGGCATTGAGACAACTCCTTCATTCAGTGTTTGATATTCGATCCCTCAGAAGAAATGGATATGAATTGGTTATCTATCCTAATATCTTACCTCATATATCAGTTTTCATTCAGGTCTATTTTGCTATTTAGGTTTAGGATATTTTGCTTTATTTTCAGGCCATTAGACCATTTCTTAGAAATCTTCCATCCTTATTTGAATCAGAGGCTGGTATCAAGTGAGGTGTCATCTATTACCATAAGATAGATGGTCGCATCCTTTTTCCCATTGACTTTAAACATTTCACAATTAATCCATTGTGCCACATGTTGAATTTTTCTAAGATTCCCTTTTATATTGTTAAATCATATCAAATCAATAATTGCATCATATTATGCACATAATGGTCCTTTTTTGGTGCTTCATAGGCTGCATACACATTATAAGAACAGCCCATGGACGTGCCATGTGAAATTGGCCATTTTGGTCAATTTTCTCAAAGTAACCAGAACTCATTTGTCCCTTATAGTTTATTTTTTTAATGTATCTATCATTTTTACATGAGTTTTAGATGAAACCCAAGCCACATCATAGGTTATTTTCCCACTTATGGTTCAATTTTCCGATTTAGATAATTGCCTCATTGGACCATGTCACCTTCAAATTCACAATGAGCCTAACACATTGAATTTCCATATAATAATGAATAAAATTGAAATTGAATGGAATGGAAAGTGATAAATAGTAAGGTTAGTTCACGATGGATTATAATTCCTTAAATTAATTAATTTATTAATATGAAATGGTCTTTTCATGTTATTTTAAATGTCCAATTTTTTAAATAAGTATATGTCCATTTTTCCTTCTAATCGTTCAACCTATCCATCACATTCAATTTCAATTTTAGTATAAACACTTGATTTAAACAAGTGTGTCTCCTAAGTGGTTGGTCAACATAGGTTTTTAATTTCCCATGTAGGAAATTCTCTTAAAAACCATGACACATTTTTAATGACACTTTGATACATATAAAGGAATTTTTCATGTTTAGATAAATTGGATGGGTTTTTTTAAGTGAATTTTTTAATGTATGAAATTTTACCTCTATTAAATTAATTGATTTAATTAAAATAATTTTATTTTAAGGGTGGTAACACCATGAATTTGATTAATATCCATGTTAAATGACCCTTTCAATTTAATGTTTGTTTTTAATTGAACATAACTAATGGAACATATTGGCCATATTAACTCATGTGTTATGTTTTAAACATGAATAACCTATATATATGTTTAAATAAATTTATAGATTGTAATATTATAAATAATGAATCATTTAATGAATTGTAAATAAATGTATGGCTCACTTATAAAAAATGTTTATTGAAAATTAAATTACGGTAACTGTAATTGAACATGGATAAAGAAATTTATTATAGGATATAAATTATGTATTTTATTATGAATTATTTTAAATATTCCATATATATATTTATGGGATTTTTAAATTAAATTAATTAGGGGTATTACCTCATCGATTATATTGTAAAATGATGAAGCCTTTATATGGGCTTGATAAATGAAAGGCATTAGAGGTATTTCCTCGTGGAAATTTATTATATATACTATTACACCTTATAAATAAGCTATATATGATGGTAAGGGTTGTTGAGAATGGTGGATAATCACATTCCCTTATATTAGGTGTTGATTTTATAGTGTCTCACTCCATTGATACTATATGGGCATTAGGATGAGTCTCCACATTCAATGATTAGACTATTGACTTTATTTCTCACTCACCACCCCAATCATTGTTTCATGGCATCTGTCACTCTTATAGAGAAGTATAGAATGTATCCTTTGGATTGAGATTTTATTCTCATTAGACAACATATAGATGTCAGGGTTATTCCCTAGTACAATCCAACACTAATAGTCCAAGTATATGGCCATTTGGCATTTGTACACACATGGTTTATATAGGTGGATGCAATATATAACAAAAAAAATATATAAATTGATACTATTAATATATATATATATATATATATAGTGAAATGATCGTAATTTCTTTTCGACTATGATCCAAAGTTTGTAGGGCCTTTGGGTTACCCTTTGGAACCTGATCGACCAGATTTTTTATTTTAGAATTGTTTTATTTATTTTGTTTTACGTACAAAATGTTTGGTTACATGATATACTTAGAATACATGTAGACACCATTAATGGTGGTTGACTAATATTTTTATCTCACACCCTTCTCAGTTTTACCTTGTGACATGAGAATATTATTTTATTGTAGCTATAATAATGTTAAAAGGCCCTACTAAAGGTTACTAAAGTGCTTTAACTTTAGATGGACCTTAAAAGTAGAGGATCAGGATTAAACTCAATGTGCTTGGATATTTTTTTATTTTTTTTCTTTTGTAGTATTGTGTAGCATGTTTTTATCTACATGTTTAATCTTTGTACTACATCATTTCATGAATCCATATATCAAACACTACCTTATAGGATTTTGATATTATTTTGAGTTCATCAATTTATTATTCATCCACTACTTAGTTATTATGCTTGTTGATTTATGCATTCACATTTGATTGATTATATCTATTTACATATGATTGTAATATTATTTATTATTGTTTATATCTATTGTTCCATTTTGATTAGAGGGTATTTTATCCACACTGTACTACCTTTACACCCTCACTACTAGTCGGTATCCTCTAGAATATGGACATGCATACATGAATCCATGTGACCCATCAACTTGTTGCATGAGTTTAGTGGATCCTTGGTCAGGACGTTACGAAGTGGAATCAAATTATTTTTTCCCCATTATCTTACATTTTGGGTGTTATAAATAAGACTATAAGTTAAATGGATTTTTAATTGAATTTATTCTTGGACATAGCTAACCCATGTACTAGGAAAACCCAAATTTTTTGGAATGGGTAATTTCATTAATTGATTATGCCATTTATTGTTTATACTATTTCAATATTGGGTGATTCACTTTTTTTTATGAAGTTATTCATATTGATGATTATTGAGTTGATATTTATTTATCTTTTCCCCATTAAATGTGGTATTCTCTTTAGAAAATTAATCATCATAGACAAGGTATGATTAATAAGTCATGAATATTACATTCCATGTTTAATTTCCAACATAAATTGCATGTACATATTTGTTGTGCCTTGGATATGTATTGAATTATACTGACACTTTTTTAGGGGTTGGATAAGAAAATTAATACATAAATTTCATACCTTAACCTAATAGAGTTTTTCTGAGAAGATCAAATTAGACACCTTAAGTAGTCAATTATAACACGTTGAGCTATGGACAATTGGTCACATGGGCAGTAACATGTTATGGTGCGGGTAAAATGGAAATTTTTTGGTTCATAATGAGTATGGGCCCTAACGAAATGGAAAATGAAAAACCATCTAATTCAATAATTTAAGTGGTTTAAATTTTTTTCAAGCACAAATTCAAATGAAAATGACTTTGAAAGAGAAGTAGTATGTAAATTGGATACCACGATATGTGATTATATGTCATGATTCTTATCGACATAGAATATTATGCCTATGTATCTTACTTATGAGCATATTATCCTGATTTTTTTGTTTACATATTATGTTAACATTCCTGTTATGATCTAAATATGAAAATGGTTGCATGACAAGAAATTATAGGTAGCAAGTAAACGAGAACCAGTTTTGAGTTATAAGGTATATAGGTAGATTACAAAAAGGAAAATGTATCATGTGTAATTGAAGTATTAAATATAACCATGATTCATCTTGAAATTATTATAAAATTTAAAATCAGTAAAATTTATTTGTAAAATGGATTGGTTTTATCAATTAATTCTCGGGACTCTATCACATGGGTTTGGAGGTCAGGTGGTTAAATTATTAAATTCATATCTAGACATAAGTAGTTTAGTTGGGGAATATTTCTAATGTGATAACCCATCACACATGTTTAAAATAATATGTAATTAAACAAATACTTTGGGGTTTCTTCTATAAAATCATTGTTGACTTAACATGACCCTTGTAAGTCGCCTTAAATATTACTAAGTGCTTTGATCATATAATTCGTTTATGATGTTCTATTTAAAAAAATTTTAATGTATTAATACCAAATTTGAATCAAGGTAAATACTTCATAATGGAACCCTAGGTGTTGTCCATAATTTGAACCCCTGTTTAAGGGTTCTTTAACCTTTTCCCCATGAGTTTCCTTTGAATGAAACAGTGAAAATATTTTTTCACACATATCCTCCATAAAAATGTCTTAAATTATTGGTTCTTAAGCCTAGTATATTTCCTATTGGTGTAACCTAGTGATAGGGTCAATGCTTGTACATTGATAAGGGGATAGACAAGTTAGGTAGCACCCTTAGAACGTGAATGTATCACTGTATTCTATGATATTTCTACTGTATGGTGTCGTTCTGGTACCATTGTCCATTATAGGACCCTTATCTTTTTAATGAAACCCTAGTTTTGGTGGGTGGAAATGGTATATTTGCCCCTTTTTTGGGCATTATCATTAAGTATTTCTTATTTTCCACAGTTTAGACATGCTAAGGTAATGGTCGAATACTTTTAATGTCTTGTGACCTTGTTTTTATTTCCTTGGATGACTCGGGAGGTCATCTATCGATTTTATAATCACATGGGACAATGCGACTTGACATAGTTTTATTCATGATCCATATGATACGTAAATTCATAGTGATCAAAGCCTATGGATAGTGTTCAAGATGTTCTAGTTCATCATACTGTCTTCGGGTAGTAGACATTATTATACAGGGTACCTATCAAGTTGCTAAATGATATAAGAAATTTTTTGAATTTTGGTGAACTTGTTGAGTTTTATACTATTTTTTATGTTCTTAGGTCATCACTGAAGTACATTAACCTATTATTTAAAGGATCAATGTCATTCCAATATTCAGAATGGAATTCTATGTGGATCAGGTGTTTTACACACAAGTTAGGGTGGATTTTCTCTTCATGAAAAATTCATTGAGGTTATGAGTGTGACACTGAGGAGTGTTAGATGCGTGTTTAAGTGTAATTTATCCAAGATCACTTTTTAGAGGCTGGTCTAATACTTCTTATGATGACTAGGTGTGATGACCTAGACCTTGATTCCACTAAATTGGATCCCTAATCCTAGTGGGCCAGATGGCCTCAAGTGCATCTTCGTGAATGCTAGAGGCTGCCGACTAGCAGTGTGGGCCAAGGGTGTGTCCATGGAAATACTATGACCTCATTAGAAGAGTGTTTAATAGCAGAAGGAATATAATCAAATTTTAAAAAATAGATGTAATATAAATAAATTTTCAAACCAAACTGATGTAATAGATAATCAATAATAACAATAACTGTATCAACTGGAGTAGTGATTGAGAAATGTCATGTCACTAGAAAACTAGAAAGAATGGATACAAGATAATAGGCATAAAATGTTAATAAAGGTAATTGAAAAAATTTCTACTCCAAGAATCCCAATACCCTACTTAGTCATATGCTATCAAGCTCCACCCTATCAACACACGATCATGTATTTGATGCTACATGCTTCCCGTTGTCAATACCTGCAACCATTTATTTTAATTCGAGTACCAAACGACACCCGGATTGGGTGTGAGATAAATCTCAATGGGACACCACCAACATTGTATATAAAATGCGGCCTATGTAATGGATTATAGCAGTGTGCAGGCATGCATATATAAATTAATGAAAATAGTACAATATAACTAAATAACAAATTAACTACTTTAGCACTCGACTAGTGTTTGAATACCTAACCAGTTCATTAATTAAAAATTTAACATTTAATGTCAATAGGTCATGTAAGGCATAGCCAAAACTGGCATCACCTTGTGATAGTATTAGTATTGAAGGAACCAAGACATAACAAGGAAACCAAACAATGATATCAAGTGAGGGAGTTACAGGGTAAAAACAAAGTTAATGTAAACTCACAGAAAGATAACAGAGTAGTATCCGAGTCTAGCTAAGGAGTAAGAGTGTAATCCAAGGAGCGTAATCCATGGAATTCCACAATAAGGATACTAAAAAGTCTAAGGTGATAGACCAAGGTAATATGGGGCTTAAAAATGATAGGGCCCTATGGGCTTTCACCATAACACCTACTAGTCAATGTTGGATCCAAGTAGTGTATTTGAGGTATCCTGTAATAAATAAAGGGACACAAAAGTAGTATACCAGGCATAAATGGACTAGACAAGAACCATTTTATAAGTGGGTTTCAATCTAAGAAAACTGTATCCTTGAATTGTAATGGGGTTCCTAAGACCCAAGGAATTCTCCTCTAAGAATCCATGGAAATCTTGAGTTTGTTCATTCCAATTTGATATTGTAATCATGTAGTAATTCATTTTTTTCAAGTATTGCCTTATATTATTGTGGACAGGTCAAGTAGATTTGAAAACATATATTTATTGGTCCAAGCCTTGTCTTCTATTAATTTGGATAGGCCATGTAGCATTGCAAAAATTTAATCAAGTCATAATTAGCCCTTATGTCATAATCATTTATTGAGGTTCACTCTGCTACCTTCCATCAATAAAGAAATGGGTCATAAAGGCATGTAACCTTTATTAAATATCATTTATTAAGTCCAAGTTATATAATTAGTATACTTTCCATTTCACAATTCACATTTAATAACTATTTAAATGAACTTACCTTAGGCGAGTCAAGTGGTGGGAATACATGGTACATTCCATTATGAAATTCTCAATAATATCAATCCATTAATAATAAGAAGACTCACCTTTAGAAAGGTCAAGTAGAGGAACACACGAACGGTGCCTCAAATATTCCAGAACACTAAAAACCAAATTATGGAATAACTTTTTACATGAGATATATTGAGTTGTGGGTGAAACCACTAATAACTAATCACATATTTTGAAAGAGCATAACCATACGATTCTAAAATGTATAATCATGGAATGTTAATTTAACAAATAGTTTCCAACGAAACCAGTGGTCCCCACACAAACATTCCAAAAACAATGAACCTTATGGATGTGTTTTAGACCACCCACCTTAGGGTTTTACGAGTCTTCTCCACTGGTATTAGACATGATTTTCCTTGGATCAGAGTAGATATAAGAAAGGGTGAAAAAACTTACCTGGTGATATCTAGGTTGAGAGTGAAAGAGAAGAAGAAAAAAGAAATTTGACTCATGTACATACTGTTGTTTGTCCAATGTGAATAACGAAAGCTCGATCGGATGTCAAATGAAGGAGATTTCTTGATCTCCAGATTTGGCCTTAAAAATATCCAAATGGGAAAAGTGAAGAAAATACCACTTGTTCTTGGATTAGGAGGAAGGAGGAATAATATATCATTACAGAAATTATGAAAAACCTACATAGATTTTTAGCCCATGCACAATTTTTCTACAAAGTTTTTCAAACCGTGCGCAAACCGTGCAAGATGGTTCTGCCAAAAAAGTCTTCCTCCACACAATTTGATCAAAATCTGCACCACCCATGCCAGGATATTAATGAAAATGGGTGTTAGAATACTTTTTCCACATGAACGTGTGCCAACTGTGAAAGGTGAAACTGTCTGAAAAAACACCTTCACCACAGTTTGGAAAACGGTGCGGAAATCCCACACAGGTTACTCTAAACCATGTGAAGAGTCTTTTTCCTCTAACAAATGAGTTCTGGGCTTAGAACAAGCCTCAAACACACTCAGAACCATAAATAACTCATTATGAATTAATATTAGGACCAAAGTAAATATTTAGGATGAAATTTTAAAGGATCCATGCCTGAGTAAATAATCATGTTATTACAGTCTTCACCCCATAAAAGAACTCGCCCCCAAGTTCTTATTTTATGGGAAAGGAAACACTATCTGAAAACAGCTCTGGCCATTGGGTATATAAGTCAGATTCACTCTCACATGTCTCATTCTGTACTCGTCCATGATTCTATAGCAACTATACGAGAGGGCTATACTTACCTCAGAGGGCCTTTGTGCTTCAGTCAATGATGCGTATTAGATACTCCTCAAAATGTAATATCATACTCTACCTCAATATTATTGGGATAAAAGGTATAACATGGGTGAACATGATATTGGAAAATCTCGGAGACATGAAATACATCATCCATGGCATGCCACCTCTAAGGAAGTAGCCACCATTATGCTACCAGCTCGACTCTCTCTAGAATCTAGAATGGCTCGACGCAATGAGGAGACATATTTAACTTCTTTCATAACTGTTTATGTCCTATCCTGGGAAATACCTTAATAAAAACACATTCCCCAAACTCAAACTCAATTTTTCTTCAACAACGATCAGTATAATATTTCTATCTAGACTGAGTATTAGTCATACACTTCCTGATTAACTGGAACTGTTCTGAAGTCTCCCGAACGATATGAGGAACTAGTAGGGATTCCTCACCTACCTCTAGCCAGGACAAGGTTGAACGAAATAGCCTACCATATAAGGCCTCAAAAGGATCCATCTGAATCGTCTCCTTGAAACTTTTTTTATAGGAGATATCGATGAGAGGGATATAATTCTCCAAAGAACTGTCAAAATCAAGGATGAATGCATGGAACATCTCCTACAAAACATGTATTGTATATTCTGAGTTTCTATTGTTATGAAGGTGAAAAGCTATGCATTGAATCACCTATGTTCCAAAATATTTCTAAAAACCTTTCAAAAAATGTCAAGTGAAACAAGAATCCCTATCTGAATCGATAGTATGTAGATCTATGCATCATCATATGATCTCACAGACATACACTCTTCCAAACTCATAAACTAATAAATTACCCCAAATAGGAATGAAGTGGGATGATTTTGTTAGTTGTTCAATGACTAATTAGATAGAATCTCTACTCCTAGGTGACCTAATTAAGCCGACTATAAAATCCATTGCAATATCTTTCCATTTCTGTTCAGAGACTATAAGTAGCTGTAACAAGCCTATAGGTCGTTGTTGCTCCGCCTTCACCTACTGATAGGTGGAACACCTAATGATGAAGCCTATTATCTGATGTTTTCTCCATTGGAAACCAATACATGCATCTCATTTCATGATATATCATCGATATGATAAGATGAACTACCCACAGGGAAGCATGGTACTCTTTCATCAACACCTCTCTCACATCTTTAGGAACCCAAATTTGTCAAAGAAGACACATGGCATCATATTTTTTCATCGACTAGTCTAGAGGTTGGTAATCCCTTGATATACTTTTATAGAGAACAAAACCTTCAGGATCTGAAATCTACCAACTCTTCAACTTCTCAAAGAGGGATGAGGTAATTGCATAGGATCAGTGGTAAGACTTCTCGTGAAATTCGTGAAACTTCAGATGAAGTTGAGAAAATAGGTCCATTAACTTCCATTCATAATTGGCTTCATGTGATGCCTAAGTTTGAGTATTCCAACTCAATGCTTCTTTACCCACATTTCCTTATCTAGGCTTATAGGAAAGAACAAAATCAAAGGATTTTAGATATTCAAGTCATATTCATTGTCTGATTTTTAAGACACACTGAGAAAAGATATACTTTAATATCTTGTGATCTATATTGACCAAAAAGTTATCACCCAAAAGATAATTTCTCAAGCAATGTAATTCATGGCCAATTGATGATATATCAAGGTCATGCATCGAGTAATTTCTCTCATGATTCCTCAACTGATGATATCTGTACACAACAACTTTGTCTTCCTACATCAACACTGCTCCTAGGTTAGTGCCTGATTCATCGCAAAATATGATAGAACCTTTTCAAGGTTATGAAAAATTTTTAATAAGTGATGAGATAAGGCCAAATTCTATCTCTTAAAAGGCTTTCTCGCATGCGTCTGACCATATGAACATAACTCCCTTCTTTGAATGTCTAGTGAAAAGTGAAGCAAGATGTGAGATATCCTTTATGAAATGCCTATTATATCCAGAGAGACCTAAGAATCACCTGATATAAAACACTTTTTTGGATTCTTCCAAGAGACTAAAGTATTCTCTTTTATGGGTCAACTGATACTCCTAATTCTGAAATAATATGACCCAAGATGTGGACCTTGTCGATCCAAAAGTTATATTTTTCATGATTGGCATAAAGCAGATGCTCTCTCAATGTACTCAGAATGCTATCAAGATGTATTTCATTGTTTTTATGAGTGCATGAATACACCAAGATGTTGTCCACAAAGATTACTAAAAATGAGTCCAAATAGGGATGTAAACCCCTATTCATCAAATCCATGAAAACATCTGGCTCATTCATAAGACCAAACGGCCTAAAAAGATACTTATATAGACCATACCTGCTACAAAATTTCGTATGATGTATGTTTGATGGTCTGACTCACACCTGATGAAAACCCAATCTCAGGTCGATCTTAGAGAAAACCATTTCTCCATAGAGCTGGTCAAAGATACCATCTATTCGAGGAAGTGGATATCGTTTCTTGACCGTAAGCTGGTTCAACTTTCTGTAATCCATGCATAAATGGAGAGTTAAATATGACTTCTTAAAGAAAATCACATTTGATCTCCAAGAGGATTTTGTGGGCTATATAAAGACTTTGGACTCTAAGACCTCTATCTACCGCTTGAGCTCTTGAATTCCTAGCATTGGAGTGTTCCCTCTGTTCATATTCCCAATGGTGTATCGAGGGTCATTACACCGTAGTGATATTTTATATCTAGTCTGAGACTGTCCATGACATATACAGAAATAAAAGAGTTTGAAGCACCTATATCAAATGAAGCAGAGAAAATAGTAGAGTCTTCTAGAATAGTACCTTGTACTATAGATGGTCCCCAAACCTGATCCTTATGTATCAGTTGTAAGTCATGAAACTGACGTAATACACAACTCTATGCAAAAGATGGACTACCATGGTCACAAAAACACTGCTGGCACTGCTAGTGATTAGGGATCAGGCTACCACGACCATGACCTCCTCCTCTTCCAAGAATTCCAATGCTACTCCAACTCCCCTCTTAATGCGGAACAAAACAACTCGCTCCTAAAGGTGTAGCCGGAGATGATCTTTTTCCACATGATGTTGGTGGAAATGTCCTCTAAAAGTGGTTAAGATGACCCATACAACGACAATCCTAGTACTCCATAGGGTCTTTATCACACATTGGATTCTTATGCCCTATTTTTCTATACTGATGACACACTATAGAGCTATCAAAATGGATACTATGGCTACCACTTCCCTGATGATAAACATCAAGGGAACGTTTCCTGTGACAAGAAGAACTACTGGACTGACATGGAACTAATCCTTTACTCCCAGTACATACATTCTACCTAAAGTGATTCTATGTGATAAGGGGTTGATCAACTATTTTAGAGAAGGTAATAAGGAAAAAGACATTCAACTATGTTTGGATGGAGTACTAGAGCCCATCCTAAAATCATCTATCATATAAAATCTCTACACCTTCAAGAAGCTGTTAAAAGTGCTGTAATCAGTGAAACATGATGAATATTCCATAACTGACATAGAACCCTACTCAAGATTCATGAAATCTAGGGCACTGTCATCTCCCAATGACTGAGGAAATAACTTATCATAGATGGCAGTCTAGAAGTCAACCCATAACATGCCCTGAAGGCGTCCATCCTGTTTAAAGACATCCCTTTAACACTTGGACAAATCCTGATGCATGTATATAGAAACCATTAATCTATTCTCTAGAATACATTCAAGATGCTCAAAGATAGAAAATATTTCCTCAATCCCATAATCCGTAGCCTAAGATCCTTCAACCCCTAAAAATGTAGGAGGATGCTGTTGTTGGAACTCGTAGGTCAGATCATCCATCATAGGTGCAACCCATAGAGCACCTTGCATGGACTGCATTAGATGTATGAAACTATCACAGAATTGGGAAACAATTCCTGAATTAAGTACAGTGGGAGGTGACTCATGTGGCACTCCTAGAATTAAGACTAGAGGCTTAGGTCCCACCATGTCTGGAGAATGGTTGTCACCACACTCCTGGTGAATGACACGAGGAAATCATGGCAACATTGGTCTACATATTCCATGAACACACCATAGAACAATCATATAATGGAGATATCATCAGTAATAGAAAATGATCGTACAAAAACTCACTACCCAAGGTATACTACCCAAACTACCCTCTTAGATGGACATGTATCAGAAAGTTCTCAAGTACAAGTTTTATGTCATTTCATAGTAAATTTTTAAGTTCACTCCTTTACCTTTCATAATCATGACAATGAGAAATAAAGATGTGAAACCAAATAATTTTTTATTTCAAGACTTAGGTAATAATGGATAGTAATTTTTGATGAATCAGTGCCCATAAACCTATCATAAAAAACAACAACCATTTACTTAGAGCATAATGGAGTGACTTAGTAAATTACTCATTACATCCCATAAGGGCTCATACACCTCATGAATTAAGATAAGAAATCACTCAATCGAATCAAACATAATAAAAGTACAAGAAACAATCACTTCATCAGCCAATAATCACAGGCATATCAATAAATTCATAGTAGTGAAATGCACCAATATGGCATGGAAATATACATGACATGTTAATTCTAGGTGCCCATAGTGATAAATGTAGAAATACTCCATTCACTCATATCATGATGCCAAGGATGAAATAAGTTCCCAAAGAGTAATAATAATCAACACCACCCAACATGTGAGTCACCCAACAGTGAAATAATATCAACTATAATTGAAAAAATATAACAACAATTCCATTATAGGTAACATTGATTTTACCTAGAACATGGGTTCGCGAAGACTAAGAAAGCCCTATGTCCAAGCCCCAAGATTTTTTATTCTCCAATATATTTTTTACAACTATTAAAGCAACAAATGAAACCACCTCTGATACAACTTTGTAACGACCCAAACCGGGATTCCACATAATGTGTTCCCCTATCCTGGGGGGCCACATGGCCTCAAGCGAATCCTGTTGAATTCTAGAGGCTTCCTACTAGAAGCGAGGGCATAATATGTGTTCGTGGGAATACTATGCCATCATTATCAGAGTGTAACACAACATAAGGAATATAATGGAATAGTAAACAACAGTGTAAATATAATTAAATAGAGGAAGAAAACTAATGCAATATATAAGAAAGAATAATAATAATTATTATATCAACTAGATAAATGATGATGTAATATCATGTCACCAGAAAACTGGAAATCTTGGATACAAGACAATATTCATAACATTTTCCACAAGGTAAACGAATTCAATGTCTACTCCATGAATCTCGAGATCAAAATCGGACACCCACTATCATGCACCATCATATTAGAAAATAATCAATTATTGTAAGCTACATGCTTTCCATTTTCACTACCTGCAACCATGTAATTTATTCAGGAACCAAAAGACTCCTAGAGAGGGTATGAGATGAATCTCAATGGTCTAACACCAATGGTTTCTACCACATCCATCCTGTTTAATGTAATATAGTAGTGTACTTTCATTCATATATAATGTAATCTCGGTAGTAAAATATAACTAAATAACCAATTACCTGCTTCATCCCTCAAATGGTGTCTGAACACGTAACCGGTTAATTAATTAAACATTAACTCTTTAATGTTAATAGGCCATGTGAGGCATAACCAACCCAGACATCACCTCATGATAGTATATATAGTTAAGGTCCAAAGATGTAACAAGACAACTAGATAATGATATCAAGTGAGGGAGTTCCAATGTAAAAACTAAGGTAACTTAAACACACAGAAAGCTAACTCAGTAGTATTTGAGTCTAGCTAAGGGGTATGAGTGTAATATATGGAGTGTAATCCAAGGAATTCCACAATAATGTGCCTATTGAGTCCAAGGTGATTGACCTAGGTAAAACAGGGATAAGAAAAGACAGGGCCCTATGGGCTTTATCCATGGAACCTAATAGTCAATGTAGGATCCAAGGGGTGTATTTTAGGTATCATGTAATAAATAATGGGACCCAATGGTAGTATAACATGAATCAAAGGAATATACAAGAACCAGAGCCCAAGTGGGTATCAACCTATGCAAACTATAAACTTGAATTAGAATGGATTTCCTGAGACATAAGGTATTATCCTCTCAAAATCCAAGGAGTGGAAGAGTCAATCCATTCCTATTTGATATTGCAATCATTTAGTAATTCATTTGGGTCATGTCTTGCTTTCCATTAGTTTGGATTGGTCATGTAGAGTGGAAAGAATTTATTTATTAGTCCAAGCCTGGTCTTCCCTTAGTGTGGATAGGCCATGTAGCATTTCAACCATTTAATCAAGTCTTAGTTATCCATTAAGGCATAATCAATTATTGAGGTTCACCCTACTACCATCCATCATCATGGAATGGGGTCTTATAAGAATGTAACCTTTATTCAATCTCTTTTATTAAGGCCATGTTTTATAATTAGTATATATTCCATTTCACATTTCACATATAATAACTATTTGAAAGCATTACCTTAGGAGTGTCAAGTGGTGAGCATACATTTTACATTGTGTTATAAAATTCTCAATAATAACAGGACATTTATAATATGAAGACTCTCCTTTAGAAAGGTCATGTATAGGCACACCCAAACGGTGGCTCAAATATGCCAAAACACTAAAAACCCAATTATGGCTTAATAATTCACATGAATTGGATTGATTTGTGGGTGAAACCTCTAACAAAAAAATCACATATTAGGAAGGAGCATAACCATTCTATTCTAACGAGAATAATCATGACATGTTATTTTAAGAAATAGTTTCTGATGAACCCGATTGGCCCCACAAAAATATTTTAAAAACAAAAAACTATAGGGATGAGTTATAGACCACACACATCAGGGTTCTACAAGTCTTCTCCTCCAGTATCTTCCCATGATTTTCCCTGGATTGGAGTAGATCTATGAAATGGTTAAAAATCTCACATGGAAATATCTTGGTCAAGAGTGAAAGAGATGCAGAACAAATAATGATGACTTGAGTACTTACCATTGCACATCCAACATGACAAACCAAAGCTCAATCTGATTCCAGATGAAAGAAATATCATTATACATAGAGTTGGACTTCAAAAATATCCAAATGGGTAAAAAAAGAGTAAAATATTCTTGGTTCGTGAATTAGGAGGAATGGGTGGATTAATATATCATTAAGGGTTTTTTGGAAATTTAACACATATTTTTAGCCTGCGCACAGTTTTTCTGCACGGTTTGTCAAAATGTGTGGAAACCATGTGAGATGGTTCTACCCAAAAAGTATTCCTCTACATGGTTTGATCGAACAATGTGTGACCCATGCACAATTACCTATGAAAAAGGGGTGTTCGTACGGTTTTGCTGCACGACTATGAGTCAACTGTTCCAGGTTCCACTATCCAAAAAAAACTTCTGTACAGTTTACTCTAAAGCATGTGCAGAGTATATTTCCAATAAAAGGAAGGGTTCAAGGCTCCAAACAATCCCCAGACACCCTAATAACCTTAACTAACTCATTAATAGGACATATTAAGTCAAAAGAAAAGTGAAATTTTAAATGATCCATACATGAGTGAAAAATTAGGTTCTTATAAGAGGACACTCCTAAGGTTGGGGGTGTGGCATCTGTTTTGGTAAGTACATGTTCTTATAGGTATAAGGAACACATCCAAGGTTTAACTTTTGGAATAGTCAATATTGCATGAATTGTTTTTAGGTTTGTGAGTATTGAATCATGAATATACTTTATGGATTGACCTAATTTGATGTGGTAGGTTGTGAATGCAACATTTAAAAAATTATATTGGTTTTGGATGAATTTGGTGGTTAATCGAGAATTATCATGAAATGCCTCATGTGGTAAATTCTAGTGATTAGTTAATGATATGGCATTGGTTGGTATATCCAACAATCATTTGAGAAGTTGACCAAAAGTGGTTCAACTATTTTCCTTTATGATGGCTTAGTGTAGTTGGATTAAAACCATAATGAGAACTTCGTCCTGATATGGTGGGAGTCTTTAGAGCCTTCTTCTTATCCTCATAGTGCACATTGTCTTAGCGATGAGAATATCCTCATCTTGACATCATCCTTGATGCACTAAGAGAGTTTCAATAATTTTCCTCACTGATGTGTTAAAAGCCATTGGGATTTTATGGGTAGTTTTCTCAACATGTTAGGATGTATGTGTGGTTTCTATCGATGCATGTTTAGTTTGTAGTGAGACAAGGGCTTTCGTGTTGGAGCACCTTGGATAAAATCTTGGAGACCAATCATTTTCCTTTAACTTGACTACTATGTGAATTCCACTATGGGCTTAATCAATTTTATTATGTGGAAATCATGGCCTTGTACCTGTATAAAATTGTTAAATGTGGAGTATAGAATACCTTGTGTTGGTTCCTTTTACTCTAGTTCATTGAATCTGAGGTTATCCTGGAGTTGTATTCAAACTCAAAAGTAGTGCTTAAAATGGTAACAATTCTAATGGTATGGATCTGGGTAATTCATTTTTCATGTTGATACATTAATTTTTAAATGGTCGAGCAGAGTTTTGATAAGGAAACATTTCCAAAAGTTGAGTAGGGGATTTGGTGAATGTGATCGTGGTAATATAAGATACCTTAGAAGAATTCAGCTTAATTTTGTTGATAGTATGCCAGATTTTTAAGTGTATCATCATGAGGATGGTTATCCTATAGTGGTTAGAATCATTATGCTTCTAATTTTATTTATAACATGAATGAGTAATATTTTGTACCATTCTTTTGTGTTTAGGTGGGTGTGGTTTAAATGTTCGGTGGATTATTTCAAGGAAATCATGTATGACCTATTTATGTTTGGTTGATTTGAATTTTACTATTTCATTTCATTGGGGTTCCAATTATGGTCTCAAACATCTTTCGGTTCATCTTATTGTTGGAAGAAACATTGGGATCATTGTTAGAATTTGTAGGGATGTGTTTTGTAGGAAATTTTGATTATGGTGATAGCATGTCTTGTAATTTACCCCCTTTTTAATGGTAAGACCTTTGGTGGGAAGAATCATCGGTAAAATGTTCAGTGAGATTATGAAGTGATTATTTCTCTAGCTAATCAATCTTAGTTGAGATCCATTATGAAATTTTATTTGGATAATGAGCATTGTTTTTTATTTTCACATCTTGAGCGCCATATGTCAAAATATTTCTTGAAGGTGTGTTGGGTGTTTAGAAACACCACATGAAAATTTTAAAAAGAATTCATGGCCCTTGTAGGTTAGGTGATGTTTCTGTCATTACTAAAGGATTCTTAGGGAAAATAAGTTCCAATGTGGGGTGGTTTTAATGAATTATGTTTTAGAAAATGATTGAAATGCAATGGAATTTTAATTTTTAAGATTACTGGATGTGATATTTTTTGATCTAAACATTGGAACACAATTATGAGAGTTATAATGCTTCAAAGGGTTGTTTTTTACACTTGGTTGAAGGATAAAAGGGTTCCTTGTGTGTTTAGTTTAGTTTTAGGAGTATAGGTTTTGAAAATATCATTTTGTGAATCTCTTTAGAGGGTTTAATATTTTTGTGAAACTTTGTAGACCCTAATAGGAAATCATGAGGCTACAAAGGGGGTGTCGAAACACCCCACATGGGCTATGCGTGGTTTACCCAAACCAAGCAGCTAGGCCTCTTAATTAGTGGCTTTTTAAGAAGTACAAATATATTATTAACTAAATGGTTGACGCACAATTAGGAAAATCATACTACATAATTGTGTGAGGTGGAATCCTTATGTAGTGGTTATAGAATAGTTTTCCCATGGTTTGAACATACCATGTTGAAAAACTGTTCCCCCATAAATTTGGGCGAAAAATTCATTTTTCCCTCACAAAAACTTGTACCACATTTTTTCTTTTCCCTTCTTCCTCCATTAGTCTAGGATCCTTTGTTCTTCTATTTTGAGCTTAAAATCACCTGAATCTTGGCATTGATAGAACTCCTTCATCAGTTCTCCGATCATCGATCTGTGAAAATTAATGTTTCTATCATTATAAGCTCCCCTATAATCTTACCACCTATATCAGTCTTCATTTGGATCCCTTGAACTATTTAGGTGGAGAATAATTTTCCCTATTTTTTGGGAATTGGACTATTTCTCAGATCTCTTCCAATATACATTGAATCAGAGGATGATATCAAGTTAGGTTTCTTCTAGAACCTTAAGGTATGTTGTCACATCATTTTCTCATTGAGTTTTGATTTTTCATAATTATAGCAATTTTCCGCATTGTGGTTTTAGCCGCGACTTCCCATTTATTTGGTTACATCAATTAAAATTGTTCATTTAGTCGTAATATGATCATAATGATCCTTTTTTGTGGTTTATAGGTTGTATACACTATATATGAATACCCCATTGGTGCGAAAAGTGAAATTGGACATTTTTGGTCGCCTGTATCAAAGTTCCAGAAACTCCTTTATTCATTCTAGCTTGGTTTTTAAATTTATTTTCAATTTATAAATGATTATTATATGGAACCCATGTCACCATTAGGTGATTTAACCACTTATGAATGATGTTTTCTATTTTGGAAAATACCTTGTTTTACCATGGCACCATGAAATTCCCAATGACCCTTACACATTGAATATCTTTTGGTTAAGGAATTAAATGAAAAAAGAATGGCATGTGATAAATGGTAAGTTTAGTTCATGATGAATTACAATTCATTAAATAAATTTATTTACTACGATTTAATATTCATTCACATGTTATGTTAAATGCCAATTTATGTAAAAGGTTTATATGGCCGTTTTTCATCCTATTCATTTTTCATAGCCATTAAATTGAATTTCCCTTGCAATATAAACACTTGATTGAACCAAGGGTTACTTCTAAATGGATTTTCAACCTAGGCTTGGAATTTCTCAATTAGGAAATTCTTTTAAAAGCCTTACACCTTTTTAAATACCCTTTTATCAGTATAAATTAATTTCTCAGGTTTAGGTATTTTGGATGGGTTATTTATGTGAAGTGGTCAATTCCTAATGTTTTCAGTTTTCTAAATGAATTTTTTTAATAAATTGAATTGTCTTGTCATGGTGATTTGACCATTCCATTAATTATGCTCTATGTTTAATGTTCCTTTAAATTAAAATGTTTGTTTATAATTGATCATGACTAAAGGAACTTAATGAGGTATTTCCTCATGTGTTATGTTAAAATCATGAATAAAACTTATCTATATAGAAAATATTGGCTATCATGGAACATGAGAGGAAATTACTTAGGTATTGAATTGTAAATTTGTGTATTACTCACTTATACGAATTCTAAATAAATAAGTCCATGCATTAATTATAATTGAACATGGATAAAGAATCATATAAGTGATTATGAATTATTATTCCTCTTATATATTTTTATATGGGATTATTAAATGCAAATCACGAGAGGTGGTTGGTCATGAGTTGTATTGTAAAATCACAAGGCCTTTATATGGTCTTGATAAATGCAAGGCATGAGAGGTATTGGATCATGGATGTATATTATAAATATGATTAAACATTATACATAGGATGTGTACAATGGAAAGGTGTGTTGATAATGGAGGATTATTACACTTCCTTATATCGGGTGTTGAGTTCATAGTGTCTCACACGAGTGATACTATATGGGCATTGGGGAGAGGCACCATATTTCATGATTAGAGTGTTGACATGAAGACTCTCTCACCATACCGAAAATTGTGGCATGACGTCTCTCACTATTCTTGGGATATAGAGAATGTACCTTTTGGCATGAGAATTTAGGCTCATTAGACTAGATATGGATTCTTGAGTGAAACCTTGGACCAATCAAGACCAGGTATTCTAGGTATATGGAAATTATGTTTCCTCACACACACTTGGATAATGTAGGTGGATTAAATATTGACATAATATATATATATATTATTACTATTAATATATATATATATATAGTGAAATGATTAGAAGTTCTTTCCACCCATGAGATGATGCAGGATGAGCTATCAGGCCTCCCTTTGGAACCTATGAAAAATAGTTATTTATTTCAGTATTGTTTTACTTATTCTATTATGACTGTACACTTCGTAGTTACTAGTACAACTCAGATTACACTTAGACACCATTGGTGATGCCATGTTGATTGTTTTATCTCTCACCATAATCATTCCACCCTTGGAACCTGAGAATATTGTATGACTATAAGTATGATTAATGGAAAAATCCTTCCTACAAGATGTTGATGTGCTTTACCTTTAGATAGATCTTAGGATCACATGATCAGTCTTAGGCCCGAGATGCTGGGAGATGTTTTTTCTTTTTTTTTATTTTTACTATTGTGTAGCATGTTTGTATATTGTTTATTGCTTTCTGCACTAAAACATTCCATATATATTTGTCTCTGAAATTAAATTATATTTTTTGATATTATTATTTGTTGTTTTTCTTATTATTTTTTTGTAACTTAATTATTATTTTAGTTGATTTATGATTCCATAGTTGACTGATTATATTTATTTATATATGCTAATATTGTTGTTTATTATTTTTTGTATCTGATATTTTATTATGATAATAGGGTATAGTATACCCACTATACTACATTTTCACCATCATTGCTAGTTAGAATCGTCTGGAATATGGGGAGGCAAGCTTCAGACCATGTGAACCACCATCTTGGGTCATGTGTTAAGTGGATCTGGGGTAGGGGTGTTACATAAATACATTCAATAATATGGGAAATAAATGTGGATCATCCTGAAGTTTAATATTAATGTATAATTCTACCTCCAATTAGGGTAGAAACATAAATACATCATTCTGACATGAAGTATGTCTAATATCTAGAATAATTGGTTCCACCCTAAAGAATAATGGATCCCACTCGCCTTGAAGATGTGAGTGATTTTATCCAGAGAAAGGAATAAAAACGTTCAATTGTAGATGTAAATCTGATATTTTTATCTAACCATCTAGTTTATACTAAAATATGAACAAAGATAAAAAAATCGAGAACAAGAAAACATCACATTGTATCAACATTAGTAAATATCACATGACAATGATGGAATTTGATGCCTCACCCCCTTTTATTCCATAAATTAATGGAAAGGTCTATCATGTATGAAATCAACTTAGATCCATTAGGAAGATAATCTACTATATATAAACACTCATATTTGGTACCACAATGATATTTCAAGGAAGAATGAGAATATTCATTTACATGAGTATAAAATCCTACTATATTATATTCATATGACTCTAAATACGAGAATAAGGTGTTAAAATACAATCCATAATACTCTAAGGAGTTTTTTATTAGAATAATTATAGAAGACAAAATAATCAAAAAAATGTGAAGTCTTAGGACTCAACTATTGATCTAGATTAGTATCACTTAAATTCCCACATTAAAATAATTCCACCATCATAAACTCAACAGAAATCATGTGAGTGGAATTAGAATACTGTTTCATACCCCCACTGCCACCTCTTCAAGTTTATACACTATTCCAATTCTAAACACATGAGAAACTGAAACTCTCTCAAAATAGATGTAGATCCACCACTCAACCTGATCTATCATACCATATATGTATCTTCCAATAATACCTTATCGGAGACCTCATATATGTTCAATAGACAAAAAATAATAATATTTAATCCTACCACTATTCTCAAACCCATGTCAAATTTTCAATCCACAAGAAAGTTATTTGTGAGAATCTCAAGGGAGAGGTGAATCAAATTTGAAATCCAAGTGGAATACTCCATCATTGAACAATTCCATTTCTAAAATTTCATAGAATCTATAGATTAATCTACCCACATAGACTATGGGTAAAAATAATGGTTTAGTATATCATTGAACATAGATAAGGTGATATCCTCATATAACATGGCTTACAATTTGTATTTTCATCATTTATGTCCCAGTCCCTCCTAAATATAGGTTGTAAATATAGACTTATAAGTCTTAGGGATATGTAAAATACCAAGGATACACTCAATATTATTGATACATTATTTATGTTTTTGAAAATTTCATTCACCATAGAATATAGGTGGGTTCTTGTTTACAATCTTCTTGCTATATAGGTGGGTTCTTGTTTACAATCTCAATGAAGATATTAAACAGTTGATATGAATGAATTGACATGAATAAGTTCCACTTGTGGTTTAGCCTATGTTTTATTCTCCACATCTCCCTCTTTAATATTCACTATAGACATTTTATTAGGAATTTTATACAAAATATGAATCATAGAACTTAATCAACATTTAATTCAACTACCAATGGTATTGGTAAAATAGAAAAGATCACCTAATTACTCGTAAATAAGTAGAAATACTAAGAATAAAATTTTCAAATTCCAAAGTGGTGAAAACATTAAAATTTTCAACCTTTAATCACTGTGAATGGTATATAAGGAATGTTTGGTGAACTGTAAAACCAATGGTCTTTGTGCTACTGATAAGGAATCTTATCCAGGTAGTGTGTTTGCATCACAAATTTCTAGATCACCCGTCTTTGGTTTCATTATCTTTTATACCAAAAAAATTTAAATTTCTTGAAATAACTCACATGATTCCCTTTAAAGTCATAATAGTAATAAATCGTATTATATAATAATAAAATTATAGAGAATAAAGATTAAAACTCAAAATATAATCCTTGAACACCCAGTATAACTCAATGCTCATCATGAATAAGAGTAGGCCAAACACTTCACCACACTCATATATAGTGTTCTGAAGGACATACCTCTATATTTCTAATAAAATAAAAAAAATAAAGAGGGCTCTGATACAATTTTTTAATGAATCAACTAGATAAAACCTAACAGGTCACATGGGTCTACCCGCCACAAGGCGGATGTGCGCTTTCAATCTCCCCAAGGAGGATACAAGCATCAAGGACCTCAAATAAAATCATTGAGAAAGATTTAATCCCAAAAGATAAGAAACAACACAAAAATTACTCCTAGAAACCTAGAATGATGTATCTTTAACTTGGAAATCCATGCACATAAATAAATAATTTCAATAATAAGAATCTAACCAAATAATGTACAATGCATTAAAAATAAATGAACATAAAAATATTAATTTATGAACAATAATTAAATTGATACAGAACCATTATATATATGTGAATTCAAAATAATGATAAGGTTAGAGTGGGAGATACATAGTAAACACATTAACACATCTATATGATTCCCAAAATGTTTAACTCAGTTCAACTCCTCGCTACGCATAGTCACACCCAATAACTATAACATGATGGATGAATATTCATCAATGAGCCCCACAAAAAATATACGAATCCTTTTCCATTACCTACACTATAAATAATGATGTCTATATACACCCATAAGATGTATTTAGGGTTTCACGCACCATCTTAGTATAATAACACTATGAATCATCTTAATATCATTCATAATGAAAATCAGTATAACTAGTCTGAAAATTAAATTTTAGAAATACCATTTTTTAAAAATATATTATTATTTTCTAAAATAATAATTTTGAAATATATTTATATCCCTTAGGTTTTAATAATCCAAACCAAATATTATATGTATACGGTAATATAGAAATTATGAAACATAACCAAGATAGATATATTAAAACCATTAAGTATTAAAATGAATAATGAAATATATCAAAAATGAAAGACATGAGATATAACCATTGGGACGCATAAATAAAATAAATTAGAAATCAATGACCTCACCCATGGATCATTGACTCCACCTCTACTAACTTGATAAAAACCAAACCCCAACTTACCCACTTAGCCTCACCAGGTGATATATCTGAGCAAGGGCATAAATTAACTAAGGGAACTTGCCAGTGAAATAATCTAAACTGGTCTAACACTCACATAAATTACCCAGTCATTTACCCAAGGATCACTTATATAACTCATCAATAATAAATTTTGAAATCATATCCAACATTGTATAACCACACAATCCAAAAAATCTTTTATATGGAAAGAATGATAAAAATAAATGAAGCATTATCCAAAAAATAATTACCATTAAAAAATTAGTTTATAAATCCATTAGAATTAAAAAAATCCCATAAATCATTTTATCAAACACCTTAATGAATAAATCATGTTGTGAATAAAGCCCATGAAGATAATGGAAAACCATCATTTTATCAAACATAAATTCTAGAACATAAGGGAAAAATATAAATCAATCCTCAAAAACTAATTTCTATAGTAATATGGTAAAAATATCTATAGAAAATTCATGTATTAATGGTATGATAAGAGAAATATTCATTATAGAGACACACCTTCCATAAAATCATAAAAAAATTGTCTTTTTATTCAAATACAAAAAGATTAATGACAAAGGGTTTCTTAAAGATCTTGATAACAAATTGATTCACTTTTAAAACCATCTCTAGTAGTAATATTTTCCAACATTGACAAATATGTTAATATGATAACATATATATGTAAGAATAAGATACTAGAAAAAGAGTGATGAAGAAAATTAGGAGAAATAAAGTGTTATTTTGATGAAATTCCACTAGAACTATGAGTAAATCACTAAAAAATCTAAGAGGAAGGGAAACCCATGGTTGAGAGGTATCTCTATTGACTAAATTGGATGACGGAAAGAGAAGTTGGGTTAACATTAGTAAGGGGAAAATAATAATTTGATAATTTAAAAAATATAGGCAGGCCACATGGTTTGAGAAACTATGTGAAAACATTGTTCTTGTCACTACTAGGGGAACTCTATTTATAAGGATTCTTATATAGTGTAATTTCATGGTTTACACCTAACAAAGAACCAACCAATAATCCCAATATAAAATAAAATCTACATTTAAGGGTACTTCATAAGGCTTAGCCACATGGTTTCCCCTAACCGTATAATGACTGTGTGCCCCACTGTCAAAGAAAAATCATAAAAAAGTGTAAAATGAATGGGTAGACCAGATAATTTGGAGAATCATGATCCAATAATAAATACGTCACTGGAGACCCCCACCCCCACTATAAATTTCTTGGGTGCACAATTATCACCAACCCTGTGCTAATTGTGCGCCTAATTCAGCGTCCCTATTATTCATGTCTCCTCAAAACTAAATCATTAAACAACTAAAAACAAAATAAATTTACAAAATAATTATATATATATATATATATAACAATAACTTGTGGGGGTGTCACATACCACCTCAGGTCATCATGGTTAGACCTTGGATCCAAAAACTGTTATTAGATCCCAATTGTTGAATATTATTTAATAGATTACAAGTTAATTTTATTATAATAGAATTTTTTATTGTAAAAGGAGTTCTAAATTTAAATGGGATAACTTTATTGAACATGAAAAATAGGATGAAATATTATCTTAGATCCATTGGGTTTGATTATAATGTTGTTTTTATCTATGTATTCAATCAATTAACCATTAAAATTGAATTTTATTGAAACAGAAAAATCAATGTAGAATGTTGATGTTAACTAACAAAGTGATTTTCATGGAGAACATTTAAATCAAAACTATATCATGTTTTTGGATTTATATCATTTAAATTGAATAGTGATAAATATTTAAGAATATATGAAGTTGAGAATAAGGTGAATTATGAAAAACTATTGGTCTTATGAACTACATTTTAATATTTTAGAATAATTCCAAATCAATGTGTGGAATCATTTTTAATATAATCATTAATGTGTATTGATACATGTATGGAATTATGTAGGAAATTGATAATATTGATATTTTCTGAACAATTTTGAGGATTCACACACATTTTAAAAATGAAAAGTTTTTATAATTCATAAAAGGGTCATAATTTATGTATCTCTTGATGATTTTAGATTTTAGTTAGTGGCATATAATATGAGAGTTAAATGACATGTCTATTTTAATAAATCAATAAAAGGGATGGATTTTGTAGTAATGGATAATTAAAATCAATGTAATTGGAAGAAAGATGTATATATTTTTTATGAGTTTATTTTTATAATTTTTAGCGGTATGAAGAGAGGAAAAGTAAGGTATGAAATTAAATTAAATGTGGTAAAATTTTATACTAAGTGTGCAAGAAGACATGAAAATAGAGGCGAATTATGGATCATCCAACGGGATATAAAACATGTTTTTTAAAAATATAAATAAAATATTTATCTATAACTCAAAGGAAAAAATAATTATATAGATGTTTAATTGTTATGAAATAAATGGAGGTTGTTGAATATGCTCATGAATAAGAGAAAAAAATACTTAAATATGACAACAAGGAGTCCATGTTAGCTATGATTGATGATAAAAAAAAATAACAAAAATGTTTTGTTAGAAATAAGGGTATTCTTAAAGTATTACTTGTGGAATTGGAAGTATAAAATAAGAAAAAAAAATATTAAATTTATTTTTAAAGGAATTATTTTTTATATATATTAAATTGAATTTAAAATTACAAGGTCAGAATAGATGGTTGAATTAAAATCAATTTTTCAAGAAAGTGAAAATTTAATGAGTGATATAAAGATAATGATGGAATAGAAAAAAAGAAGATTATTGATGATATTAATGTCTATATTTGAGAATAATGAAAGAAAAATTGAGTTTCTTGGTGGAGAAGTTGTGGCTATGATAATGAATATTTATGAAAAAATTTAATCTTATAAAATATGGGATAATTTTTAATAGTCATTATAATTTAAAATCAAAAAAAAAATGTTAAGAATAATAAAAAAATTATTTGGTTGTTGGAGAATGAAAATTTACACTTGTATAGATAAATAGGAATATGGTTATAATAAATAATCATCAAATTTTATAAAATTAAAACTAAAATAATTTAATTGAAAAAATTGAAAATAATACATTTGATTAAAAATGTGAATGTAACGCCTTGAGAACATATCAAAAACCTATATGATATTCTGGAATTATCAGTAGAATGTCTTAGAAGGCATTTCCCCTGATTAATTATCTTTATAGTTGTCATAGTCACACAATTATATACTATAATGAAGTCAAAATTTATTTTAGTGGTCAATGAGTAATAGAAAAATAAGAAGATATTTTTATCCATTTATTGTAGTGAAATTTATTTCTAAATGTTATTTCATTAATTGTTTTAATTATGGATATTAAGAATTTAATTAGAGAATGAAAATATATATTATTTGAGCTAGTTTCACACCAAGAGAGATGTAGTGGAATATATTAAAAGAATTTGTTTAAAGAATAAGTTTTCTATTCTATAAAAATAATATAGTAATTGTTCAAATGTTGTCTAACTATAAAACTTTGCTAGAATGAATACAAAATATTTAATCTATTTCAAGGAAACAAAATATTAATGAATAAATGAGAAATAATACATAGGATTCATTAAAATTATGAAAAAGAAATATCACATGGATACTTGATAAAGGGTATTCATCCAATATGACTAGAAGCATAGAGCTACTAATGAATATAATGAATCATGTAAGTGAAACTATTTTGTTTTGGAGAGAAAAAAAACAAAAAAAAACAATGGAAAATGAGAGACTAAAAATATAATATTATGTTTAATAAGGATAATATTTTTATATAAATGGATTAAAAAAGTAATTTATATGTGATTCATATTTATAACTTACTATTTGATGGGGTGTTTAACTGGTGGGGTTTTTCTAGTAAATGGGATAATTAGGTTGTTTAATGTAATTATGGAGGACTCATAAAAATCATTATTAGGTTTATAGAAATAATCCTTTTCTTATTAACTATTAATGAGTAAACCATATTATGGAATAGTAATTTGAGATATATACTATTGATAAATATTTTGAAACTCTTAATGTATAAAAATATAATTGATATACCTTGTTTTAGATATAAGAGATAGAATAATTTTGATACATGCATAGAGGGGAAACTTTTGAGAAATCATTACAATCGCAATATGTTGAGATTTAGAAAGTGATTTAGTACACATAGACATGTAGAGTCATATTATAAAAAGGTTCCATAATGAGAAGTATTTACAGAAGTTAAACTTTTAAAATCAACTACATAAATAGAAATGGAATTTGATGAAGCAAGTTAGATTATAATTTTTAACGAGTTTATTAATAATAAATTTAAATAATTAATGGATACATAAGAGTGGATGTTTTTGGAGATTAGTTTCATAAATGGGTATTAGATTTTTAAATATATTTGTAACTGATTAAATTATATTTTTGATATTATGTAACCCCGAATAATGATTCCCAAATTCCCTGTATGTGAGATTTTATGCATTGAAAGATATAAATAGAATTTCTAAATATCACATAAATGTGATTGGGGGTTATAAAAAAATAAATGTGTTGACTAATTAAAATCATGGGATTTTTTTTTATTTTTTCATGGAATATATTTTTAAGAAAATAAATAAATTTAATCATTGGAAATTTTAAATATTTTTTTGGGAGGTATTTAGGGGAACATAAATAATCAAATTTGTTTTCATTTTTAATTTTGTATTGTATGGGATTTATTATAGAAGATTAATCTTATAAGATGGATCAATTTTATAAAACATTTATTTTCTATAACTATATTAAACAGACAATGTAATTTAATAAAATATTTTAGAAGAAAAATTGTAGTAATTATTAAATGTAATAGGTATATGAGAGAAGAGTGAATTGATGATTTTCACCTTCCTAGAAATTTTTATTTCTAGGGAATATTTGATGATGAACATGAAGATCATGGTGTTTTTGAAATTAAGTGAAACAAACCTGACTATATTGGTGTTTATTTAGAATTAGTTTATTATTATTCATTGTCCTTGGAGTTGATCTTATTTTAATCTTATCAACGCAATGCATGATGATAATAAGAGATATGCCCCATTTGAAAATATATTAGAAACATTAAATTATAATGTTAACGATAATATTCTAAGAGAATCCTTTCCTAAATAATGTAATCAAAATATTAGGGATAATTTTATTAAATGATATAATAACACACTTTTTTGGGTATTATCCTTGGATATTGGCTATTTGGGTGAACTACGAAAATGTGATCTCTATGATTATTGTTTTAATTTTCATTCTGAAATTTTTGAATGAATGTTTTGGTTTTATAGAGTGTTTTTTTATGTTTTTTTATAATGAAAAAATATATTTTAAAAGAAAAACTTGTCTAAAATTTTTGATACCCGGATTCACCCTCAGGTATCTTGGTGGGACATTATTACAAATATTTTTATCTGTTTTTTTATTCTCTAAAATCCATTTCAATCTATAAAAACAAAATTCATTATTTAAATTAATTTATAAAATTAACTCCAATTAAATTATACTATTTTACATTGTATCTTAAATATATATTCTTTTTGAGGGGAATCAAATGTTTTCCATGAATCATGGTTTATGATTTTTTCATATATGACTGTTTGGTAAGGATTAACGATTCCCTCAAAATTTTATGATATTCTATGGAATGATTCATTTAAAATTCCCATCGAAGGGGGGTTTAAAATGATTTATCCCATGGGTGTCACATTGAATCATAAACCAAGATACATGGAAGCCATTTGATTACATGGGGTCTTGAAAACGAGGTATCCCAACGGTGTCACCCTTGATAATCAGTTTATAATGATCTAGTTAAGGACCCTACCCCATAATAAATAATGATACTCTATAGTAGGTTCTAAAAACAACACCCACCTCTCACGGGGACTGACAACACTCTTGCCTATTTTTTAATGGAATTTCATATCACGTAAAAATCACTAAAACCCATCAGAACTGAGCCTCTATAGTCCCTCACGAGGCCACCTCCACTCATATGCCCTGAGAGGCAAAAACCATTGAATTTTATCTTATGTCATGTAGTGGGATATCTCTATTGTGTCCATTTAAAATGCTTGTTCCTTATGGTTTAAGCAGTGTAGTTGAGTCGTAGTAGTGGCCCTCTGAAAGAGGGAGCTGAAAACCAACCATGGATGAGTGAACTAAGGTCTTCCACCAATATTTTTACATGAACCCAGAGGAAAAAACACAACTTTATTTCACCTTTAATCACTTTGTTTGACACATCCCATAGTATCCAACATAATCCAGATTAAATAGTGGTCCATGCCTTCACCTATGCTCCCTGTATACCAACACCATAAAACCAAGTTGATATGACCTCCAAAATAGAATTTACCCCACCAGAATACCTAGAACATGATAAAGAAACCCCTAATTCTATATTCAAAAAATAAATTCACTGATGATTCTTAATGTGGTGATATAAAACAATAACATTTATACATCAACCACACTTCCTTATTCTGAATATTCTTTTCTGTAGGAAATGATTTATTTCTCAAGTTCTATACCACTAAGATTATATTTCTCAGTATCTATTTGAACCATAATTTAGTTTCCCAATATTTCATCCCACTAATAGCATTCATCATCTCCCTAATGTCATTTCCATTAAAATTCTTTGAAGTTGAGCCTGCAAACACACAACATTTTGGTTCCTTGATCAGGAAGATTTTATTATAGTATATTTTATTTTCTTTATTTAACACAACATTAGTAAAAAACATGTACTTGGTGGATTCTTTAAAGGATAGATTCAGGATTGGTCATCCTGAAAAAATAACTCTATACCCACCCACTGAGTCATCCAGAAGTTGATGTCAGCACAACCAATAACCAACCACATCTTGTGGGACCTAGTGTATGAAATAATTTTTGTGATATTGATTCCAGTATAAATGGATTTTCATTGTATAATTCTATACTGAAATTTATTTTTTCATATTATAATATGTCAAATATAATTGATTTATTATTATTATTTAGTTTTATAAACAAATCAACACAAAAAATGTTATGTAATATAAATTTTATATTTAATAGATGATCCCAACATAATACATATTCACATAAAATATATTTATGTCCTTGGTACCAAATATATGGATTGATTTTGTCTTAATATTAACTTGGATATTTTTTATCATACTATGATCATCAAGTTTGTTATATAGAATGTGTAATTATTAATTACATAAACATTATAAGATAACAAGTGTACACTTTTTATCCTTTTTTTTATTATCCAAAATCATGGAAAAATTAATTTTTTATTTATAGATAACTTCAAAAAATATTTTCTCAAAACCAAATTATAAAATCATCATGTTTATTTAATATCTAACTTTCGACGCTTATTGATTTAAATTTACTATGTATATTCGTATGAGTTTTGATATGTTTCACAATCTCTATACTATTAAGGAAAACATATAAGTGTGGTTCCTCAATATATGTGATGTGTATTGTAACAAAAAGTCATCATAAAACTCATTCAACCTTTATGTGATATTTGTGAGGAGATTTTGGGAGCCAAAATCTATCCACCATGGATGGGTATCCAATACCTAATTTAATGGATTCATCAATAGTATAATTTTACACTATATAACATATTATATGGTTTTGTTTGTTAATAAACCCTTTGAATATCTTTATATACAATTCAATGTTAGAAATCTATACAAAATGTATAGGAACAAAAAAATCAAATCACTCACACCAAATGAACCTTGAAAATAACTATAAAATTAAAGATTAGTTGTGGGAAGATAATATATAGTTAAAATATTATACTGATAAATTTTTACCAATTCTAAAATCTTTATGGATTCAATAACTATTTTAAATATTTATATTAAAAATAATAAAATATTAGTTATTGTGTATAAAATAGTTTTTTGGAAACATAATAAGAACATCACAAAGCATTAAATATTTTATAATATCATGATAGTTATTTTATTTTAAACACTTAACATCACATAATTCATTGATACAATGTTCTAGATATTTTATGAATAAACCTATAGAAGAATTACACTATTTAAGATGTTGAAAACCATAGGTCTATCTTATCTAGATAGAGTGTGAAATTATATTGTAATAAAAAATATCCTACAACCTTTATATAGGTTTTGGGCACAACGAATGTGCATTGGTGGGTTTACCCTTCATTAATTTTTCCATTAACAATGATCAATATGAAATCTGTCATGATAATAAAATGCCAGATCCTCAGAATATAATGAAGAATGAATGAAAGGAAGGGATTCCTAGTACCATATAGAGGATCATCATATATTTGTTATAATTAATTTAATTAAAAGATGATAATTAGCATGATGGAATTCACTCTCTATTGATGTTTATGGTCACTATCTGATGTGGTCTTCATTGCATCGTAGAAGACAAGTATAGGCTTCCTCTAGCGGTGATCCACATGTACTCCACGTATCTCTTGATTTTTCCAAAGGTATCTTCTGGTGCTAGCATGGATCATAATTTTCTTGTGATGTCCGCCTTTGATCGCCCTAAGATCTGCTTCTAATGAGCTCTCCTTGACCTAGTCGAGGAGGATCTCTCTCATATATTTAGAGTATTCTAGGTGGAAAAACAATTCTCTCATGGATTGAGATATCTTTAGATCCATTTATAACAACAATAAAAATGTATAGGCTAACGAGAAATATATAATTAAGATTTTAATTACATTGAATAATAAATATAATTATTTACCCAAAAGCATTTATTCACTTCATTTTATTCTTAGTAAGACCCAATGTATAAGAATAATAGTTCAACATTATTAATAATTAACATGAACCCAACGAATTACACCTAATATTATTTAATTAGATAAATTATATTATTTCCCAAAAATCCCTATAAAAGTTTCATGGTGTGTATTTTAATATACATGGATGGTACATTCATTTTTTAGTTTTGTTTATTTGCTCAACCAAATTCATTATAAATTGAATAATGGATATTTATTTCTCATATAAATATCACAACATTACTTACTAATAAATATTTTATTTTAGCCCCAATATATTCTTGTGAATATTTAGTGTTAAAATAAATGCGATCAGGAATTATTATTAAACCACAATTAGGAATAATCGTTATTCATCTTGTCAAATTAATATTTGACTAAGATACTTAGACACAAATAGTGTGTGACCCTTTAGGATACTTTCCCTATAGAATTAGGCACATCCTGCATAAATTCAAATGTCAGCATCTAAAAATACGCTTAGGCACCCATAGAGAATGATGTTAATGCTGCAATGACATGTAACCTCTAACAAATGCTTACCGTGTAATGTAATCCCTTGGACTCGATATCTCGAATCAAGTGGGTTTCATTCTAGTTCCATCAACCCATGTGATCAATTATTTTTTCTTTGATTTTCTAGAATTGAACACACCCATTACATACCATGGAGATGGATTTATTTTGGCTATTTCAATTCAAAGGGCCTGAGTATCTACTTCTATTATGTAACAGAAGGGAAATATCCTTTCTCGCATTTTCAATTAATGTATTGTTCATCAGGACACACCCAACATATCATATCTTGTTGTGAACAGTGTGTTGTCACAGTTTTCGTCGATACATTAATGTACGTGATTTGTAATACCCCTTAATAATAATTATAAAGTCTAAGGACAAATACATATGTCTGCAGATATAAACATCCAAAGATACTATGAGATGTTGATTTTCTGCTAGAGGGTCTCATAATGATAATATCCTCCTAGACATTACCAATAGCGCACACCTATAGAAGGAGCCTCAATATTTTATGAGTCCTCACCCCTAATGTCCTGTATTATTTGTGTCCCTCAAATAACATCATTTTACCATAGAAAAATATATTATATAATTGTGTTATGGAACTTCTAGTTTCTCATCATAACAGGGTTCCACTATGACCATTTAATGAAAAATATATCCTTAGGACATTATCACATGCATTGTCATTCAGAAGAACAATCAAGATGTCATAAGGTATTTATTAATGAATAATGTACAAAGAACTTTGTTCTAGGTCACCAACTCTAACACATTACTAGTGTAAACTCTTCCATTTTCTACAAGTTAGTAAGGTATAACCTTCCTTTATTAAACATTTATTATATCATTATGTATTTAGTATTATTAAAATTATATTAACACATTAAATTTCTTAATATAAATGACATGAAAAAATTTATAATACATATGAAATTATAATAATGTAATTTAAAGAAAATTTATAATAAATTATAAATAATTTTTTTATTTTTTTAGAGAAAGTATTTCAAAAAATAATAACTTTGTTAAATTTTTACATCACCTGATAATAGGTAAGTTCAGACATTTTATTTAAAAATTATACAGAATGTTATTATACATGAATAATATTTATATCACTAAGTAAAAAAATTATGAAATCTGAGAAAAAAAATATTCAAATAATGTTTCAACCCGGTTGAATGTGTTTATTATTCATATATAAGCTACCATATAATTTCATTAATATTAAACCAAAGAAAATTACCATATATAATAACGACATTTATCATTCCGAACAATGTGGATCTCAATGTGAAATCTTATTTATTATAAACACAATATTATTAACACCCTAATCCATTGTCAATTTAATATCCTATATTAATGAATTCAAATAAACATCTTTATCATTAACAATTTTTTTTTGAATTGTACATTAACAACAGTACATACACTTCATGAAAATTTATAGTGGTAAGTCATAATTTACCAACATAACTATCCATGTAATATGAGACTTTATCTTTATAAAAAATTATTCATTACCTAGTTAAATAACTAGAGATTAAGGTTTCATGTTTAATTTCCAAATTTAGGAAACTTGTGATCAATTTTCTTCCATTGGGGAGTATATTTTTTGTGTCAAAGTTTTTCATGATGAATTGTTTTATCTATATGCCACATAAATTGATTTATAGCATCTAAAATTTCATACAATTACATAATCATGAAATAATTGGTAAGTACCATAATGTATTTTATGAATTGATTCATTTTTATTACATTAAGATGTCATAACCTGGGGAATTTTAAAAGTGAAACATATTCATTTCAGAAAGATATGTTGTCTTTAGGTAAAAGAATATTTTTTCTTAAATCATACCCAAGGAACATAATATTTTTTATCTATATATTTTTTATAGGGATGATTATTATCATTAGTTAATATATCCTCCGGGATATAGATTTTTTTAAAAAAAATTCTTGACTCCATCTACATTAAAATTTAATGTTTTATAGTTATAGTACAACTGATATTGATTTCTATTTATTATAAAATTTATAAAGTGTCTTCATTGAAAATTTCTTTTACAAATCAATTATTTTTCAACAATATCAAAATTTATTTCCAAACATCATTGTAATTTCCTCCATATGATCTATTTTTTTTATAATTATAGTTATTTATTTAGTTCTCTGCCATATTTATTCCAATGTTTATAATTTTAATCAACTCTATAAAAGAACATGTGTTCCTCAAAATAATATATACAATTTTTCATTTAGTAATGAAAATTTTAAAATAGATACATAACTAAATAGTGATACTTTTCATTGATTATTTTAAATATTTTTAAATTTTTGGTCCCATCATTTTCAATGTACAATTAAAATATATCCTTTATTTGTTTATTTTTATCCAATTTGATTCACCAGTATTTATATTTCTCCAATGAACTACCATAAAAAACTTAATTCATGCATTAAATTATTAACAATCACATAAGATGGGGTGCAAGATTCAAATTGAGATAATACATCTCATTTTGAATATATATTTTGCTTAAATTATGATATAAAAGTTTCGAAAATAGTTTTTTTTCTTGGATCAGTAGAATTGGTGGAATAATTAGAAAATTCTAGAAAGACTAATAAAAATATCTAAAAAATTCAAAAATCATGGGTTTCAAATCAATGATGAATCTTAACAAAAGGTATCAAATTATAATTTATTCATTTAGATCATTGTTTATGGGTATGGGATGAGATTCAAATTTTTTTGAGAGTCATATAATAGCCAAACATGAGAAAATCACAGATAATAAATATTTTATTAGTTATTACCTAGTGTTATGAATAATAAGCTGAATTTTTAAGACATGATTTGAGATGTTTGTTTCTCTGATTTTTATTTTTTTTTATTTTTGAGCCCTCATTTTTAATATGGTTATTTTCTATAGCATAAGTGAGGCTTCTTGTATTGTTAAAAAATATAAATAGATACAAACATAAAAATATACATATAATTCATCTAATGTTTATAGATAAAGAATATATAGATAATGTTTATTATATATATATATAAATAATATAATGTATACATAAAAAGTATTATATAAAATTTATAAGTAAACATATAATGTATAATGTATACATACATAAATTATATAATGTATAGATATAAACTATTACCAAATTAATAATAATACAAACTATACATATAAAGTATACTTATAATGTATATAAAGTATATATAAAAACTATAAACATAACACAAAACACTCACACAAATACACACACATACAAAAATCATGCTTAGATAAAAATACATATATATAAATACAGTATATATATATATCTATGTGTGTGTGCATAAAGGGAATATGGGTATAAGACTAAATATAATATAAATATATATAACATAACAAACTATAAATCTAAAATATTTATACATAAACACATACATACATATATAACTGGATACATACATGTGTGTGTGAGTAAATGAACACTTGAATTCACACACACAGACACAGACACCCATACACACACATTATATACTTGTCTATTTTTTATTTGTAAAACTATCTAATAAAATTTTAAAACCTCATACATAAGTGGTGTGGTAACACACAATATGTAAATCCTTGAATAAAAACACAAAAAATAAATAATGAAATAAAATAGAACCAATTAATTCATGAATCATTAGTAGTAGATAAAATACACTCGTTTTAGGAAGTTTATAATCATAATTATTTTGTCTTCATTGGTAAATTCAAACCTAATATAAAATGAATATATGAATAAAAATACCCATACAATTTCCTTTATAAATAATTTTAACTAAGAATAAAATATATATTTGTGAATTATTTGATTTGAGATCTATTATAATTACTGAGAGATATTTTTCCATATATTATCCACTTTTTATCAATAGATGGTCAAATAATTAAACATATTCTTAAACCATTAAAATTAAAACTTTCTAAATATACATAAAATACAGTACCCCTATCTTTATTCCATTTACCTTATTCCTCCATGAAATCCATTTTTAATGAAAATTCCTTGTTATAGGGTACAATTTCTTTATTTCTTAAAACAAAATCATTATCTTTAGATTTCAAACGTTATTTAAAAATATTAATAATAATAAAATATTCCTTTTTCGTTATGGGAGTGATAATCTATAGCCAAAGAAGTTCACTAATATACCCTATTACTATAGTTTTATGAATTTATGTATAATCGTTTTAATTCCTAGGATATTCCTTTAGAAAATGGTAAATATATACTTATTGAAAATAGGGGGTTTCTTTTATTTTTAACTAACACACATAATGATGGGGTTTTACAATTTTCCTATATTATTAATTTACAAAATGATCAGAAACCCTTTATTATGTGTCACCTATAATGATTCATTATTATTTTCCATTAAAGGATCTCTGGATACTAGTTTTCTATATGGAATAGTTGGAATGGAATAATATACATTAGTTTTCAAAATAGAATATTCCATTAAAAATATCCATGTCATCAACTTCTAAAATTTAATTAATGATGTGATAAAACTATAAATGCCCCCCCCTCCATCACTGCTTTGAGATATTTGTACAAGTTTATAAGTTTCTTATCCACACATAAAGAAACTATAGACTCTACCTATCCCTTAATCACAAAGTAATCTAGTGATGGTGTTGATCCAAGCCTCTCAGCTTAATTTTTTAATAGGGATATATAATCCCCTGACATATTCTCTATATTTCAATTATTAATATTAATAAAATTATTATTATTTTCCTTCATATAATTATTAAATCTATAATATATTCTCTTCATAGTAATAACATTGTTATCTTTCTTGGATCTAAATTCATTGTCAAGGTCCTCACATTCCCCCTTCTCATGGCTCATAATATTGTATTCTAAACAAAATATTGGATTGTTTTCATAAAAAACCTCCTAAAAATCTTATAAGAAATTATTAATCTAGATTTATGGAGGGAGGGTTATCAGTATGTAGATACATACATGCATGCATTCATTCATTTATGTTTTCATTTTGTATTCCTAATATGTGTTTATTTGTGTACATATTTAACATATGCGTACAAACCGTAACAGCTTTGTTTTCTATTTTTTATTATGTTTTCATATAATAACATTTGGTGAGTGAAAAAATTGAGTTTTTATTAATATTTATAAATTTTGGGTTTTTCATGACCAATGCACGATATCAAAGATTGTGTATAGTGAATTCAGGATGTTAATTTAAAGAGGCATAGATTCTTTATCAATCCATGCATCATCTCAGTGACCATACAAAGTGATTATTCATTTCTTTATATTAACCCAAAACATTATTTTCCAAACTCCACCATACTGAGACTCATCAAAATATATATAAGCATTATTATATTGATCTAATTTATTATTTATTATGGGTATATGATTTAAAAAATGCATTATGAATAAGATAGTATATGTTTTTATAAAAAAATAAATGTTTATATTTTGTGTTGAATACATTTTATCTGATGATGATTGTTATTAAATATATTTACTAATAATTTTTTGAAATAAATGTATTAGGACAAGTTTGTTTTAGTGATGGATTAAATCAATATATATTTTATGTTTGGATATTTATGATGGAATTATATTGAATGAGAATTGTGTTTTATTATCATTATAAAATAATAATATTAATAATATTAATATTAAATTAATAATAGGGGGGTAACTACTCCACCTCCCTCATTTTGGTTGAGCCACACAAATGATTGGAGGAAGAGATCACTTCCTCAAGATCTTTTCCACTTATTCTTCCATGGGATGAAATACAATGAATTTATGTAATTTTATTTAGGAAAATATTTCTATAACCCACCCTTTATGTTTCTTGATGGATTTGGGAACTTAGAAAGAGTTTAAAGGTATTAATGTGGCTAGAGGGGAGACTCATTATTTAAAAATTAATTTCTCTATTGTTTCATTACCATTATATGGTATCTATTGCCTCGTGTATGGGTAATATAGTTAAAATCTATTTAATGGTAGATCAATATCTTTTATAGGGGTATTCCAACCTTTCAGAATGGTATTTAGGATTTCACATAAATGTAAATCCATATCTATGTAAAGTCCCTTAGAAGATCTTATAAACATGTATGGTCCATTCAGTTTCACCAAGATCATGTTAGGGTTTATCCTAGCTAGGTGAGGGTAGATACCAACTAGGTAAGGGTATTACAGTTGTGTAAAGATAATAAAATATTAAATTATGGTATCCACATGAGGGTCTTTGAATCAGGGTAAAAAATATGATATATTATAAATGTATCCAATTCGGTGTTGGGGTACAACATGGGAACTAAAATGGCTTGGGTGGTTATTTTATTGGGTGTTTTATATGATGGGTCAACATATATGAAATAGGAACCTATGAAGCCATAGGGAACCCATTTTTATGGGAATATAAGTATATAGATTATGAAACATTGGGAAAGTATATAAATTTGTCACACTATGTGAAAAATATTATAAAACCATGTCGTATATCTAGGTGTGATTATGTACAACGTCATAGACGAATCATGTAGTGAGAGGAGTTGAAGTGAAACAGCTAGGGTCATTATGTAAAAACATAGAGGGAGGCTTGAGAGGCTTGTTTTATATTATATAATCCCTACACCATGTTTTTTAGGTAATGGTGGTGGAAAAAAAGGTTATGTGTGAGTTTTAAGACATGAGTAAAATTGGTGTTCAATCACTTGAATTCTAGATATCCCCTTAGATAAGAGGCACATTTGGTATAGTGTAATCTACCAAAACATAGTGGGGGGATATTCAAACCTCATATATAAATAATGATTTCGAAATACATTGGTTTTAATTTCAATATCTTATCTCAAACCCTTATCAATTACTAGGCCAATCACTACCCTCCAACTACCACTCTTGAAATACATTACCTTTTAGTTTTTATGAATCAATGTCTCATGAATAAAGGTACTCTCTTTTATCCAATATACTTAATTATCCCCATTATTTGTTATTCTTTGAGGTTTATTTTGTTTTATTTTCTCTATTTTAGGAAATAAATTAATAAGGACTAGATGATTTCTTACTATAGTTAGGTTTTTATGGTGTTTCGTATCGTGGTGTTTCATCCTTGTTCATCCATTATTTCTCAAAGAACATTGAACTTCTAATCAAAGTATGAGATTAATTATGTCTCTTTTATGATCATTTTTGAATGTATCATATTTTATAATCATTGTATTGTAGTCCAATCAACCAAATAATGTTAATAAATAAATCAAGAACAAATTATAACTGAGTTATTATGATCGTATATGATTTATTCATGTTGATTCATTCACTTAATATCATAAATAGTGTGGTTTCATTTATTGTGGTGGATATTATTGTCATCATGGTTGATATGTTTGAAAACAGATAAAAAATATAAATCAAGAATGATGATATGACTAAAGAAGGAGTTATATAAATTGATTACCATATATGATGAATATAATGAAATACAGAAAGTGATGCTTGGGGTCTGTTAATTGATTATTTAAATATTATAAAAGATATTTAATGTTAAAATTATTATTTCTGATCTAGTTTATAATGAACTAGTTAATTCAATATAGAAATTAAATAGCTTTTTAAGGAATATGAATTTTTTGGGGATGATAGATAATGTTATTGTTTGATATAGTCTTGAATGCCTTAGAAATATGGACTTAATTTCATTATGAGTGGTTCATGATGAAAATAATACTTCTGACTTGTATGTTATCTCTAGGATGTTAGAGCCTTGATATTTTTATAAACTGTTATGGTTTGTAAATCAGTGAAAATGGAATGTTTTCCCCTATGTTCTAGTGATTGATTGGTTTTAGTGACGATGGGATAGAATGTGAAATGCGCAAGGATGAAAACAAAAAAGTTGGAATTAGTTGCGAACTAGGAAAGATTTTTTGATATATTCTTGGTGATTAATTTTTAATAGTTATTTTATCATATGTTACTTGTTATGGTTCCCTACTAGTTGATTAATTTTGGAAGTGCATTGTAAGTGAATAATTTGTTATGGTTGCTTAGGTTGAGTCCCAAAGTACCAAAGAATTTTGGTAAGGTAAATAAATTAACATTGAAACCATGGGAAGAGGTTTTGTTAATAGAGGTAATAGTAAATGAATTATATATTAATTATAATCATGTAATAGTATGTTTAAAGGTTCAAAGACCATGGGTTTTGAATTTGGGATTTGAATTTTGACATTAGAAGCATGCTTTCTTATAATAGAATAGTTTGTTTAAATAAGAAATTTTAATATGTATTATAGAAATATTTTTTTATTACTAATTACTAAATGAATATGATTGAAACACACATATCAATAGGCATAAAAAAATAAAATTTCTAATATTTCATAGTACATAAAAATATGTGACAATGGTCATCTCAATTGAGGAGATATATAGTCGATCCACATAATTTAATTCACTTAAACTATTTTTTTGTTTTTATTAGTTTAATAAGAAATCATATTTTTCGGTATTTATTAATTTTAAAAATAATAAAATGACATGATATTATAAATTACCATTAAATTTAAATAAAATGTTATAAAAATTAATGATAATGACCGTATGTTTAGGTTATATGGGTTCCATCATTGTTCTTTTTATTTTTTTAAAATAAGTTTTATATTTCAATCATGAAATATCATTTATGAATTACAATAATTTTATTAATTGGTTGTTAAATCTCTAATTCCAATTAAATATAAATTTTACCTCTTCCTATAATCAAGGATGATGACTAACCTCAACCAATAGTGTGAAACCTTCCTGGACCCAACTGCCCAATATGTTGTTTCATCAATTGAAAGACCCAATTCAACCATCTGATGATCTTGTGTCCAATAGAAGAATAATAAAATATGAAAATAAAATAAGAGAAGCATACTTGAGTTTCATTTCATGGTGTGTAAATAATCACACCCATGAATTTCATTAACATATACCACAAATAAAAAAAATTAAGAATGTAAGAATAGAATTCAATAACACATAACAAGCCCTGTGTTCAAACCTTGGCTCAACCCCCCATTATTGGGAGTATAAGATCACAATGGTGAGAATGAGAAGATGAGAATAATTTTAAATTAAAAATAAAAATTAAATATATAAATAAATGAATAATAAAATTAAAATAAAATAAAAGTGTGCATAATAGAAAATAAATGATGATGAATTTGAAGATGAGATAGTGAATAATTCATGTAAAAAAATTGAACATAAAAATAATGACTCATGTGTTGTATTTATAAAGAACGAAAACTAAAAGAAGATGAAAAGAAAATTAAGACATAATATAAATAAGAAAACACATATCAACATTCAACCATCAGAATGAGTCCTCCTCCACCAGTGGTCGAGCTCTCCCAAAATCCATAGCCCCCACAGAAATAAAATAATAATATTTATAAGGTAAATGAATTATTTGTTCCTCACTCTTCTATTTGAACTAGGTCATGTTTTGAATGCATCTCCCTAAATTTTCTTCATTTTAATATAGGTAAAAAAATCCCCCATATATAATGGGGATTTTATAACATCGAAGTGGAGAAGAAACCCATTGTGGGTAGACTATTAATGTGTATAGATTATATGGGTTACAATGTAAATCAAAATTCTTATGTGGGTGTAATTTTAGTGAAACATTATATACTCAACTAGTAAAAAAATGATTACCTGTAAAATTATTCATCATTTATAGTGGAATAATAAATCTTCAAGATGGATGTAGTTGAGGTCCTCTAAGGTCCATTAGGTGATATTTGGTGGCCCCATGAATGAAAATAGAAGTGAATATTGATCTAGATATTTATACATGTTTCCATGGTGTTTTCCATTAAGATACAGATGAATGGGGTCATTGAATCAGGTGAAAAAATATTAAAGTTTTGTCCAAGTGTGAGGAGTGAAGTGCTGAGAAGGAACAAGGACACTTCTATTAAAATGAATAGTAACTGATGAAAATGAATTCCAAATAAAAAACGAGGGATGAATCAATGCTTTTATAAATAAAAATCTGTCAAAATGATTCATCAAATCCCACACCATGGTGGGTTACTAGTACATTTCACAAAAAAATGATTAGGTCAAACTGACCTACATGGTCAATGTAGTCATAGACCTAAACTATGCATGTTCTCATTCCCATGCACCATTCAAAATAAGTGGTCTCTCCTAATTGCTAGATTGGATGGATGACCTCTTTGTGGGAAAGATAACTATATGGATGGTCACTAATTAAAGGATATCCAAATGTGGACCTAATTTTACCAAAAAATCATTGAAAAATATTTAACAATTTCCAGAAAAAATTCATAAAAAAATCATCATAAATCCATAATTTAGTTTATTTTGATTCATTTTATTACTTAAATATAAATTCCCACTTTTAAATAAAATATTTAATTATATGTGACTATTCAATAAAGCCCTTCTGAAAAATAATAGAATCTTTTTATAATTTCAATGATAAAATGACTGTGTTAGATACCCCCATACTTATACATTACCTAATATCAAGTATTATATCTAAACATTAAATTCAAGAGGTCACCAACTCCATCAATATTCAATTTTCAAATTAATAAAATAAAACAATTATCAATGTCAAATCAAATTTTCATGTTCCAAATAGAATATCCATTAAAATTCACACTTTTCAAAGATACAAAAAATCCATGTATTTTATATTCTACATTTAAAAATTGTGGAACCAATATTTTAATTCATTCATGTTCTTCAGTTTATTATTATCAAACTATGAAAAAATTGATTTAACTCTCTTTTATATTTTTCAATCATTACTCAGGAAACAATTGCAATTTGAGTTATGATAATATGATTAGAACATGGACCATATCCATAGGATTGAAAAATTACTACTTCAATTTATAATTTAAAAATTTAAATGAAATATTGAGGGCTTTTTAATTAAGGTTCTAATGACTTCTAGTTTTAAGGTTGGTAGGAATTTATTTAAAAAATCAAGGTTCAAATGATGATACATATCTCAAAATTATAAATCATGATGCCAAAAGTAAAATTGAAATGAATTTATCCCCATTAAAGTAACATCTCACACTTCCCAAGCATAATGTAAGGCCACAATCGATAGAATAAGAATGAATTACTCTATCATGATTTTTTTTACTTTTTTTCTGTTTCAAACAAATTTTTATTTCAAAATTCATGTTTGGAATAAACCTCACACCCACCACCTAATAAAATTTGATAAATATCGTCATTCTAATAATCAAGATATTTGTTTCTCCAAGTCAAAACCTATATATATATATATATTTATTTCATTCTTTTTATTTTTCAAGAATAGAAAACTATATGTTACAATGGATGATTAAAAAACTTTCTCAATATCAATAATTAAGAACCCAAATTTTATTCCTTAAAATGTATTTCATCCCTTCCACCATGACTATCCTCACCCACACACTTTAATTTTAAAATATCATGAAAATATAAATATTATGGTAGAAATGGATAAAAATGGATTGCAACATAGATCATTCCTAACAAGGTAATTTATTATATATATATATATATTTATTTATTCTAAAAAAGGATATATGAATAAGGTAATGTTAAGGATACGATATTATCAATAAAAATTCCCAATCATTTTTTTTCATTGTCAACATATTAATGATATTTCAATGTATGTTATGGTAGGTGGCATGTCCCAAGATCACTCAAGAGATATAGAGAAGATAAAATAGGAAATATATGGTCTATAAAAACTCTTTGGAATAGAAAATTTGATTTTGGAAAATCTCTTATTCAATTAATATTAATAATAAATAAATTAAAATGAATTTTAGAATGTAAAAAAATGAAAACTGATAAAGAAATATCATTTACTTGAATCAACCAATTCCGTCAAATCATGATTCATTAATTCAGTATTCATATTTAACTCTAAGAATTATATTATACACCTTACTCAAACAATCTAACAATCATTGGAATCTAAAACATGACATCATTGGTAACTTAAAAAAAATCCGGTCTTTAAGATAATTCAATTAATTTATAAATTCAAAGCATGTGCATTAAAAATAATGTTGAAAAATCAAAACCAGTTTTTAGACAAAAATGTAGGGAGTTTAATAGATAAAAATTAAATGTTAACACACTTTTCTAATAAATATTTATTCCTCTTTATCAAATATTTGGGGAATTTCATGTTCCATCATAGACCTAAAAATGTTAATTGGTCATTAAAACTCAGAACCATTTTATTATAGTTCAAAATGATAGAGGGACCAAGTTATATGCTAGACTAGTCCTAATAATGGAATTTTATGACCTAGAAAACAAGTATAAAGATAATTATTAGTTTAATCAACCATGTGGGACCTGTATTTTTTTAATATCTTTATAAGGTAAGTACTAGTTGTTATCTATAGTCTAACGGAGGGCATTTCATTTTGGATTTGAACCACCACCTATAGTTTTTTCAAGCTTTCACTTCATTATTAGTGGTGAGGAGTCAATGGATAGAGTACACAAAATCCATCCCCTTCACAATTAGGTATAGATTTAATGGAAGGGGAAGGATAAAGTATAGATAACCCCCTTCTTGGTTGATACTTGTGAAACCTATTTCTTTCTTTAGTGATTTTTCAATATGGGAAGAATGAATTATAATTTCAAAAGGAAGGTTAAAATATATTTTTTTGGATATAATTTGAACATGAAAAATGAAAATAAAAAATTCTCCTATTAAATATTACAAGAATATATATTATTTTCCTTGGGAACAACAACTTGGATACCATTATTACCATCCTCCAATTAAGGTTTAAAAAAATTAGGGAGTTCTATGTGTTCCTCAATAGGTTCATATGCTTTTTATTCGTCATCATCCATGATAAAAAAAATTATTGTAAAATTCAAAAAATTCAAAATATTGGGAGTTAATAATGAATTCATATTGAAAAAAATGAGTGAGTGATTAAGAAAATATCAAATCCCTATCTATGTTCATATTTAGTAACTTGTTTAGTGGAAAGTGACTCTTAACGTAGTATTTCAGTGGATGGAGATATATATTCTGAAAACTCTATCCTTTCATAAAATCCCACCACTGGGGTATCTTTATCCTCTTACATGGCTATGTATTAGTATTATGGGGTTCAATATACCACTTTCTATGTAAGGTTATCACTTTTCATTTCATTATCATCCCCATTACTCCAAAATTTATCATGATCTGGTTAATATGTCATTTTCAGAGAAGAATTTGAGTCCTCATCATCAATCTCTAGATCTTAATTAATATATTAAATCAAAAATTTAAATGGTTGGGTTTCACATAATCCTCATGTTTGGCCTCAACTTCTTGGATGTATTAAATGAAATTGGGAAAGATCATTGGTACCTTCCTTGTGGTATTTTTGTCTTAGGTAGTTATTTTGGTCTTGATTTACCATGTTTATCAATTATTTAACTGATAGTATAATCTCAAGGCTACTGGACAACTTCTTAAATATAAATATGAGATCATAAAACCTTCTTGATAGGACTTCCTCATTATTTTGAACCACATGATCTTGATCTTACCCTTGTTGTTATTTATTACATGCATTAAAAAAAAATCATTTTAATACATAATGGAAAAATATTTTTTATTTAATTAAACAAATAAATATCTATACTAAATATAAACCTAGAAAAATAAATAAAATAACTAATTGGATCCTCAATAATGATTCCAATTTTTACATAATCCTGTCATAGGTAATGGAAAACGAAAATCCCTTAGTTTTCCTAGAAAAACACAGTAGCGGAATATGGTTATCTCAATTGAGGAGATTCATAATTTATTCGCATAATTAATATAATTTACATAAAAACCTTTTTTGTTATTTTATTGAAATTATTTTATATTTGGATATTCATTATTTCATAAAATAATGAAATGACATAGAATTAAAAATTACCATGCAATGAAAATAGAATGAGTTAAAAAAATAAAGAACTTAGACTTAAGGTTTGGTTTTATGGGTTGTATCATTATTGTTTTTATCTTTTAAATATCAGTTGCATTTTTCAATCATAAAATCGAATTCATGAACTAATATCCTTTTATTATTTGGTTGAGAAATCATGAATACTAAAGAAATAAAAATTTTACCACTTACTATAATCAATTTGTTTGACGCACCTCAACTTAGTGTGTGGAAACATCCAGTACCTAACTCCTCCATTTTCCATTTCATCCATTGAATATATCAATGCCATAATATAAATATATTGTGTCCAAAAAAAGAAGGGAATATATGTAAATAAAAAATAGAATCATAATTGAGTTTCATGTCATGATTATAAATTTCCACACACATGTATGTTACTCACATCTACAAAAAACAAAAAATAAAATATTAATAACTTAATAATAGAATTCAATAACACCTAACTTACCCATGGGACAAGCCTCAATTTTGGAACCAAATATTGGGATTAAGATATCATAGTGGTGAGAATGATAAGAATACAAGAAAAATATATGAAAAGTAATAATTGGGGGGAGAGAGAAAGAAATGAAAAAGAAAAATAGAACAAAATAAATGTTGGTAGAAATAATAATAAAAGTAAGAGAAGAAATAAATGAGAAATTGAAGAATTCATAGAAAACGATTAAATATATGAAGAAGTATGAATTTTTTATAATTAGTATAAAAGAATACTGGAAGGAGAAGAAAATAAAAATAAAACATAATGAAAATAAGAAAACAAATTGTAGAAATCAACCTTCAGAATGAGGTTTCCTTCCCTAGTGGTAAGACTCTTACATGATATATATCACCCATGGATGTTGGAAAATACACTATTTATAGCCAAATAATTATTTTATACTTAGTATTATTTTTTTAATCAGGTAATGTTATGAATTAAAATCCTTATATTTATCATGTTTGAAAATAGATAAAAAAAATCTTTCTCATAGATAATGGGGTTTCCATATCATCATAGCAGGGAAGAAATACATATAGGGAAACCACCACATGTGAATGTATTTTATGGGTTAGGTGGGGAATCCAAAAGGTTATGTGGGTGAATTGGTGGTGAAACATAGTCCCCTCATTAGTTTTAGAAGTAGTGACTCCACAAATCTTATAACCTTCATAGTGGCCAGATGAAGATCATAAAGAACATAGATGATGTCATCTGCGATCCCTATAGTGATTGGTGGATACCCCTATATTTGAAAGTGGATATGAAGCTCGAACCTGAGATTTTTGGGTGTTTCCATGTTGTTTCCTAGTGATATAAAGATGGAAATGTTCATGGGAATTATGAGTGAGTGGTTGAGGGTTTTTCTAAGCATGTGACATATAGAGCTGAGCGAGAATAACAATGTTTTTATTATGTTAAATTGTTTCATCTCAAAATTTGTCCCACATTATAAATGGGGATCATAATGGTTATTGTATAAATAATAATATGTGGAAATTATTTGTCAAAATCCCAATCTATGGTGGTCTCCCAATATATTTCATAGACAAACAATCAGGCTGTAATAACCTACACGGCCCATACAGGCTTAGGACCTGATTTTTCATGGTCTCTTTTATGTGTACCTTGCCGGCTCACATAGATCTCGTAGTGAAGGGATTTCTTATATAGACCCTTTTTTAGGTTAGATAAGTGGATGTTTGGTCACATTTTCTGGGATAGATGTTCCTGAATCTATTTTTTTGTACCAATCATTGATAAAAACATAACAACTGATAACCATAATTCATAAATAAAATTAATCACCATAAATAAACAATTTATTACATTATAATCCATATTTATTCCATAATTATAAATTACCACTTTTAAATAAAACATTTAATCACTTGGTATTAATCATTAAAACATTAAAATATATTAGTATATGTTTAAAATAGAATGATAAAATGACTATGTCAATAATTAAAGATGTTAATATTGATACTTGTGCGTTGGTTTGAGAAGTAGTCTCTTCGAACATAGTGGTTCAATCCATGTGTCATTTAAGTTGATAAATACTAGTTGATTCCTTTTCTAGTGATATACCTTAGTGTATTTGTGTGTAACATTTTTACTTTTTTTCAATTTCATACGATCCCCCACCCGAGTAGGTAGGGAAAGTAACACCCAAATGGTTTTAGGGTATTTTCACATCATATTGATTGATGATGGGATTTATGGTTGACTACTCCCTCTTCTATAATATCTCCTTGTATATAGTGTATTATGTGGTAATACCCATGTTGTGATGACTTAAGTTATAGGGTGTGGACTCATGTGGGCTATAATGAATTTTAGTTTGCTATACATTTATGTCTGGGATATATTGGATTAAAGTTATATCATATACTTGTATCTATATATGGTGTATATAAAATTTCATGTGTATACCTTAATATTCTATAGTGGAGTATGGTATAATGATTTATGCATATCCTTTAATGGATAATGGGATTAGTATTTATATTTTAGAAGTTTAAAATGAGATAAATGGGATATAGTATGATACATATACATTATATGATTTTCAATGTTAGGGAATGATGATTATAGGGTGGGATGAGGACATCACGTGAGTATCTAGGGTGTGAGAGTGACATATAAAGTGGTAAGTGGAAGCGGGGTATCGTTCATCTATTTATAAATATTATTCAATATGGATATTTATATTGATAATTTTATCCATTACTTGGTGAGGAAGACATGGAGGGGATGAGAAATAGTTTTACCTTCTCAGTTAATGTGTTGGTTTCATTTCCTAATTATTGAGATTTAGTATGATTATTTCATATTTTTCATGAGAGGTTCCATGGTGAATCATATTAAATATATTTTCATTCCCTTATATATATAGACTATTTTTGATCTATAATAACTAGTTAGTAATTGGGAAAGGTATTACAAGATCATAGTGATTTTCAAGAATAGTTTGGGATCATGGTTGATGTCTAATTTTTTTGGTAATTTATGGTCATGTATGAATTTACATTAATGTATCGATATTTCACCTTTATTTTTTCATATTATGTATTTCTGGTATCATATCATATCTCTTATTCTACAAAGTTACATAAAGCATGTAATTAATCCCATTTGGGATTATATACCTTCAGTATTAGTCACCAAACCATTGCCTAATAAAGGTTGGGTTTGAGGGAACTCATATAAATTTTCATTCCTGGACTTGGATGGGTATCAATGGGGGGGGGGGTGGGTTCATGGTAGATTTGTATTATAAATGATTCTTGAGATATATAATATAGTTTTGAGATATAAACTGGTGAGGATTCATGGGTTGGTAGGGTACTATTTTCTATTGGACTTAATACAATACATAAACAATGGATTATAGATATTATATTGTATTTTATTCCCCCCTATGATCTGAAATAAGGACCTTCAAGTTTACTAAATATGATAAATTAAGATATGTTTCTTGCAGGGTATAGTCTTCAGAATGGATCATGCATCATAATTGCCCATTACTAGGTTTAAATCTAGTTTGAAAACATGTAATGAGTTGATATTGGATTAATTAATTAAAAAATATTATATAACCTTTGATTAGGTAGTACCTAATATTTTCTATTTTACTATAATGTGTCTATGTCTGTGTCCCAATTAAGTTCATGTGGAATATGTTTCAGAATAAATTCTATAAAATCACTATATTATTTTGGTCTACGATAATGGAACTTAGACAAGGATAATCTACGAGTTTTAGAACTTGGGTATACAAAAATATGAGGGATCTAATTCATATTAGGAAACCAAGTCTTGGTTATTGAAGGTAGATATTGAATTAAATTTGATACATTCTTGGAAGGAACACAAATTTTCATTATCTACGATGTTTCTATACAGGGTATAATGGTTTTGGTGGCTCATACTCATCAGGGATCATGAGGAGATAGTTGATTTTTTGGAGATTGTTTTGACTAGTTTCAGGTGGATTTTATGTCTTCAATTATGAATATGGTTTTTAGAAATTATATTCTTAATACTTTTAAGGATTTCTTGTGTTTGATACTTCAATATCAATTATAAGAACCTATTGTGTGATTTTTTAATAATTTTATCTAATGAGGAGTCTAGGGGTGGTATTTCAAGAAGCATTTTCATCTTGAGATTGTGTGGTTAACCCCCAGTTATGTTGAAGACATATCATGAGGTACTGTAAAGGGAAGAGGTCATTGAAAAGATACTACCCAGGAACAGATTTTTTCAATAGGGTTGTCATAAAGATTATCCATAGAGTAGAGATATGCCTAAAAGTTCTCATTTTTCTGGTCAAAATATGTATTGGATAGTGGGGATCCAGTTCTAGCCATTTTGATCTCATTTTAATAGAGTTGGTTTCAATTTGACCCATGTAAGTGGATCAAGTGATGTTTTCTATTCATATAGAGGTTGTGGACACTATAAGGAATAGTTTTTTGACATTCATGATAGTCAGTATTAAGTTGGAGGCCCTCTTCAAGATTAGCTATTTAAGTGGTATGCTTTGAGGTTGGATCAATAGCAAGGAGCTCTAGTTTATTTCGGTAAAGAAAAGATTAGTTTATTTGAGGGCAACCCCATGATTCCCCTCATCCTTAGGGATGATAAGAATAGAGAAACCATGATGGTGTTGACCATAATGGCTAGAGTGGTTGTGTAGAATGTCATTGTTAGATACATTCCATAGATTTTGCAGCATCCAGTGAGCCAAATGTTTTGTAGGGTACAATTTATATATTCTCTAATTAGGTTTATGCCTTTTTTTGATTCAAGATCCATAAATCCATTTGTTTCACCCACAATTTTCTATGAATTTGAACTTATGGTGGAGATTCATACTATTATAATAGTGTCAAATATGTTAATTGAAGGTTAGGTTACTTTATATGATGTGCGAAGATATTTTTATCTAATTCTAGGGTAACATCTCTCCTGGAGAGACTTCTTATGTTTATGGATAAAACCATATGACATCATCATTAACTTATATATAAAAAATTTAATATGGTATTTTGTAGAATTCTTATAGATGCATGTCATATTATATAATGTGATGAAAATAAGGATTTTTTATTGTAAATAGGGACCCTTAGATGGGTCATAGGCATATTGAGTCTCTTTCTTCCTTGATGGTTGGGCTTGAAACATCATTAATTTTAAATGGTATGTAATTTTGATCCCTGTAATGGTTAAATTATAGTATGGTATGATTTTATGGTTTAATGGTGGATTAAATAGAATTTTTTGTTTGTTTTTGTTTACCATAGGAAGGGCTATGCAAATGTGGAGGTTCTGCTATTCTTGCAACCCACCAATGTGGCACACGTAGGATAAACATGTTTATGGTGGGGTGTGGTATTAAGCGTGTAGAGATGCGAGTCCTCATATAAAACAAGACCAAAAATTACTAACCATATCATATAGGAAGTAACTTTGAGTCCAAAATGGAAGTATTTTAAAACCATTCAATCTTTAATTGTAACAAACCAATCTAGGCTAACCTAAATAGAAACCAAATCCGGCCCACTACATGGATCGAATTGAATTCCCCACTTCCATGGGATGGTGATAATTCCTAGGAATAACAAACTATCTCTTGTAAATGGTTTCACCACTATTGAACCAAAATGACCAATCCATGAATCAAGAGAGCCACACACACACATCATTAATGTTAACCACATAAATTGGAACATCAAAAGTACTCAATAAAATCTAATACAATACCATAAGCAGTATCATGAATAATATAAAAAACATGCCAGAACATGATATATATTAAATCTAAAGTTAAAATAAAAAACTCAAAATAATTGGAACATTTTCAAAAACGTCCCATACAAAAATCCCAATAAATACATAATACAAAAAAACCACATGAGATAATCCCTATTAGACCAGGTCTCCACAAGCAATGGATTATGGTAATAAAGTAGACCCATCCTAGAACATAGTACCTTTCCCTTCACCTAATTTAGGAAAAATGATGTCTCCAAATAATTTAATTACAAAGTAGGGAGTGAGGGTAAAATCACAATATGATACCAATTTGAATCTATTGATGAATTTTTCCCATTAAAATCTATAAACTAGTTGGAAAATATTTAAAAAACCCACTTTTAAAAGATAAAATTTTTATACAAACCATTGAAACCCCTTTGGTTTCCCAATTTAAACTAAAGGATTCAAAAATAATATCAAACATGGATATGATTAATAAAAAAGGAAAACAATTCTTAATAAACATAATAAAATAAGTGAAATAATAATATCAAAATAATATAATCATTAAGCACAAATGGGAATAACATATCTCATCACAATAATCATGGAACTAATTAAATACAAAAAAAATATAAATAAATTCATCACGAATAATGTGAACCTATATCCCGAAACATCATTAATATCATGACTGATTAAATTACTATTTTATTTAGCTAAGAAAATGGAATTTCTCACGGTCTACCCAGGCCCAAATCCAACACCTGTTACACTATCTCGACAACCAATATGTAATCCCTTATAGTCTTCCTACCTACGGATATCAAGGTCCCTTGGAAACAATAATGGAATCGTACATGGAATTCCATGCAAATACCCACATGATCCCTAAAATAAACCCCTTACACACAACCTAGTTAATTAATGTGATGCAGTATTCCAACCAAACCACAATCAAGTTCCCATATCAAACAAGATGTATCAGAATCTATTTAATAAAACATTATTTATATTTTATCAAAACACCTTTCCAATGTTAAAAACATTTCAAAAACAATTTTATAAATACATTTAGAATCACAAAAACACATTGATCCATTTTATAAAACACTTTGTTTTCATTCAATCTACACCAATTTGGAAAAACAACTTTAAACACCAAATTTCCTAAAAAAGTAATTAATAACATCAAATATGGAATAAAAATCAACAAAAAATAATTTATTTGGAAATTAAAAACAAAGGAAATGAATAATTTAAAGGAAATTAATATTAAAAACCTTTAAATAGGGAAACCTAAATTTGATTCAATCAAACTTTCATCACTATCGATGATAACCACGAAGAAGAGGAAGAAAAAACCCTCACACACCTCAAGAAAAAACACTCTGATTCCAAGATGAATTCGCCACCAAAAGGGAGGGATAGATAATAGGGTGATGAGGAGTAGATTCATGAATTGGGTAAGGAAAAATAGGTCTCAATAATTAAGAAACCAACATGTAAATATTACGAAAACAAACTTTTTAAGAACCTTTGACAGATCACATGGTTTTTCTACACAATTAAGAAAACCACGCACCAACCATGTGGGTTGCTCTATCCACCCAAAATGAGATTCATGGTTACCCTTGGATGTTACAAGGTTTGCAAAACAATGATCAAAACATGAAAAACCCCACAATCACCCTTTTCACTCACCTCACATGGTTAACCGCAAGGTTAGATAAACTTTGTACTAACCATACACCAAGGATTTTGTTCTATAACATACCCAATTTTGATCCTCAAAATGGGAAATCCAAAATCAAACAAAAAGGTAAATAAACCTAAAAATTAGACATAGAAATAATTAAACAGGTGTAACAATCTCCCCATACTAAGACACTTTCTACCCACATAATTTCTTTCAAATTTTCAAGGAGAAAATAAGAGAGGCCACTACTCCCTAAATAAAGATTCAAACTCAAATTTTTCAAAGATATCACCTCATAACTACCATAAAACATGGACTATTGTGATCGATCTAATATAAATCACGGTTTTTGTTAATCCAATATATGAATAGGTTGCTCAAAAATGCTGTAATCTGGTTCAATATGAAAAAATACCACTCTAACATATGAGATGGGTTAGGATGGTATTCATTTAACCTTTGAAACATGAAGGAATCCATGGATCGATGTCAACCGCAGTGGAATATTTCACAGATAAACAACTTCCCATGATGGTCCACAATATGAAATGTCTCAATATAATGTGGTTTCAGCTTTCATTTCATACACAAAAGAAGATTTTCCAGTTTAATTTACACATGTAAAAATATATGATCACTAAAAAACCCCAATATGCATTGGTGATGGTTGCCATACAAATCTGGTGAATCTGAGCCATCTCTAATGATATCTAAATCAACTGAATTATCTCAATCATCTCCTAGATGAGGCTTGGTCCAACCATGTATTTCTCTCCCACCTCATCCCAAAACAATATGAATCGGAATGGTTACCCATATAATCCCTCAAAAGGGGATATCATGATCAAGGAATTATATCTATTATTATAATAAAACTCATCAAATTGTGGGTTCCTTTCCCACAAACTCCCAAATTCATGTACAAATTCTCACAACATATACTCAAAATCATTGATTTTCCACTTGGACTGAAAAAACATATGTAGGTTATATGTGATTATCAATCTCTACATGGATACCAAATCCTCTTGGAGTCCCTTCCAATGGTGAGAAGTGAAAGGGGTGTCCATGTTTGGAACTATCATTAATGACACTCCATGAATATGATAATCCTACAGAACATAAAATCATCCATGGTCCTCAAACATCATTAAATCTATTATGGGAATAAAATGGGATTATTTAATTAGACAATTGATAATAAACCAAATGAAATAATTTCCATTAAGAGTATGTGGTGGGATGATAAAAAAATATCTAGAAATCTCATCTCATTTCCCCATAGGCATGGGAAGTGGTTCCGTTAATGTTCCTCGTCTCTAATACTCGGATTTTATTGTATGGCATGTCAAAAAACTAGAAACAAATTCTTCCCCAATGCACCAAAACTAACCTCCCAAGGTATATAACAGGTTGGTCAACTCAAGGTGAATGGCCTAATAATAATGATGTGCCTCATTTATCACCTCATATCCTAGGATAAAAGGAACAACTAGCTAGTTTATAAAGAGAAGAGAACCATCAAGAGATTTATTGAAATAACCTGAGCTCTCCCCACTATTTAAGGAACTAATAATCAAATAGTACTCTAGGATGAATACCTACTAACTCATAACCTGGTTGATAAGAGAGGGTGTAACCTTCACAATGTCCAAGAAAACCAGCCCTCTATCCTCTAACACATCGATAATTATATAAGTATAAAAACAAAGCATTCCCCAATCCTCTATTGATTCCCAAACTACCTACATTATACGCTTCATAATGAACACACTGATAACCACATTCCCCTTCCCGAGTGTAAATGTAATGTCAAAATAAAAAATAATGACATTATTACACCTAGTGTCTATGTATTAGGTTCAGATCCCAATAGATAAATATATGCTTGAAGCTCTTATGATCATAATAAACTGTAAAATACACTCTTAAGAGGTAATATCACCATGCCTTTAAGGCATGCCTCAAGAATTCTAATTCTAGGTCATGTTTGAGGTAACTCTACTCATGTGGGGATAACTATGTCAAGATATAGGCCCATACATGATCATTTTTTCTATTTAACCACAATAAAGCCACATCAGAATAATTATACTACACAACAAAAGGTTCACTAGGCTCATAAAGGATCCAAAAATGGCATGGATTTCAAACATTCCTATAAAAAATCAATAGCACTAAGACACTTCTCACCCCACTCAAAACTCACCACATTCCAAGTCATGTTTGTCAAGGGAGAAGCTAACCTTGATAAGTCTTGTTTGAAATGTCTATAAACACATCCAATCCCATAAAACTATGGATATAAAACAAATTTTATAGCTACTCCTAATACTTGATTACTCAATTTTCTCCAAATCTACTGAAACTCCTACAATAGAAATCAGCTATCCTAGAAACATAACATCTTAAATACAATACTTATACATAGATAACATGGAATATTAATGATTATCTCTCAAAATAAAAAAATATTTCCACTAAATGGTCAGATTATTACTCTTAAAGATTATAATACAACATGATTTCATCAGAAAATACAACCACTAATAAGTCCAAAAGTTGTAGGAAGATCTGGATCATCTATTCCATGAATACAACAAGATCAGTTGTAAGACCTTATAGTAAGACAAAATACATGAAACATCCATATCTGCTTTCAAAGGTTTTCTTTGGAACATCCTTTTCCTGGAACCTAAACTCATGGTACCCTAATATGATATTTATATTTGAAAACTAACTTGTATATCAAATATATCACCAGTTATAAGGAACATGTATTTATTCATTATGGTCAGCTGGTTAATCTTACGACAATCTATGGAATTTCAAAGGCTCCAATTTAACTTATTTGAAAATAGAATTAATGAAGACCATATTTAGAGTCTAGGATGGATAAATCTTGTCCCTTAAAGGTCATATAGCTAAACCTAAAAATCATTTAGCTCAGCTAGATCCATAAAATAAGATTACAAATAGATTTGGCTTATTGTGAGGAGATAGTCAGTTGTGAATTCAACCTCTTGATGGGGAAGCAATGTAGAAAAATAATTCGAAAAAACATCTGGGTACCTATCCATGACCACTAGATGTTCACGCACTATAATTTTCTCGCGACATCTAGAACTGACCTAGATAGCTAACATAAGATCAACTCCAACTCTGAATAAAATAGTCCCTCCCTTCCTGAGAGTTAATCCCACCCACCCTAGAAGATATGGGTGATCCTGCCAGGAGTAAGGATCTTTAACATATTGTAATAATAGTTTAACATCACCTTGATATTGATAAATCAATTCATGTTGATAATGCGGTAAAAAACATCATGTTCTAACATATGAAAGCCCCATATGACTTCCACTCCACTTATCAATACACAGTACTCAGTGAACATGAAACCTTTCTTCTTTCTCCTACACAATGGGGTTAATAAACCCATAACATAAGGAATGAAATGTTATCTCCTACCAAAATAAACAACTATCATAACAAAAATTTTGTAATGGGATGTTCTATTATCAAATAAGAACAATGTTATAATAGAATAAACAAACACTATAACTGTCATGGTTGATGGCCTGAGATTTAAATCCTCTGACATAACATATGCTGCATGGAGATTCCCTAGCCCAAAACCACCTTTTGGATTATTCCCATTGGGGGAATATCTATTACAAAAAGTGTGATATCCTCCACCCTTTAAATAATTCAACTACACTTGTGAACCCTATGACGAAAAATATCTCACACCGGCCCAATGTTTAGTTATCTACTAAAAGTATTAAAGATGAACAAGACATCTACAATGGTGGCATGACCACAATTTCTTTTAGAAAATAGTCTTATTTTCTTCATCCTACCCACACTAATAATAGAGAATAGTATTACACCCTAAATATTACACATGAGATTAACGTAAATACTTCTAGACAATATTTCCACTACCCTATAGAGACTCATCCCACTTTTTCTTTTTACCCAACGAAGTACTACGACTTCCACCCAATGAAGGAACAATAATGAGAAAAATATTTCCAGTTAAATATTCCCCTATAATATCTTCATTATTAAAAAATTATGAACAGGTTAGAATAATAAGTAAGATTAGAAAAAATTTTATATCTATCCTCAATATCTTCTCGAAATAATAGACCTTAAGGATGTTATTCATGAGATGATCTGGGGAAACATAAATCAAATTAATTAATCTAGTGAAATTATTAAATTACGATTGATTAAATTTCTTAAAGTTCGTGAAATCATGTGATTTAGTCACACTCAAAGTCTCTGGGATTAACTACTAATTAAATTCCACCATGATAGTGGTCTATGTTAGATTATCATGCCTTCTTGAGAGTATCATTGACTCCCACCACTTTCTATGAATCCCTTATAACACAGATTTGTTGAATCCAATATTAGAGGTCTCATGGGTCTTCAAAAACTCAATTATATGATCTATATAATACAATAAATCCTCCAGATCATTAGGTCCTTTATTGACACATTGCATCGGGGTATTGTTCGCCGAATGTTCCTGGGCATGGTCTGGAGTCCCTGTTTATTCACGAACATCTACTTATCTAAGGAATTGATTGTATAAATCACCGAATAATCTAAATAAAGATTAATAATAGGATTTTCCTGTATGGTATTCTCTATAGCACCCTTCCTACACCCGAGTGTGGTTATTCATGGATGAATAGTATACAATACAAAAAAAAGCTTAATTAAGAACAATTCCATCTCATGGGAAATCAAAATAACATAAACTAAAATACCATCATGGTTAAGAACAAGAAAAACTAACATTAAAAGAAAATTCAAATGAAAAAGGTGTATAAATATAAAAAATTTCATTCATTTCTCACTATATATGTATTTACCACATGATTATAAAAAACATGTTCCAACCATGCCGGTGTCACTATAGTTAGTATTTAAGGACACAACAGATATGAAATTTAATACAAACCATGACCACTAATCACATGACTCCTCCATAACTCTCTGTTTCACCCCCAAAATAGAAAATAATCCCTGAGATTGCCTGAAGAATAAACATTGATTATGAAATACCTTGAAGCATCATAAAAACCCACAAATGAGATCAACTCATAACAATAATTCTAGACCACCCAGGGACTCTCAGGGTTAGACACATAGAAGAGACATCCAGGAACACCCCAAATCCAACATCATGAGTCCCGATCGCACTAGATCTAGTCATCCACTAACACCCAAATAACAACACCATTGATACCATTTTGAAATGAATTTATCCATCACCTGATCCTTCCAACCACATGACATGAAATTGATTCCCGATCTACATGGGATAGTGACAAGCAATGGTAATAACAAATTATCTATTGGTAACATTTTTTCACTAGTAAACTGACATAACCAATCCGTGAAACATGATAAATACACCAATATCCTTAGAGTCGACAATACAAAAAGGAACATCTAGAATACAAATTAATGACTAAGTAGATACAATAAGAAATACCAGGAATCATATATAAAACATGAAATATACATTGTATCTGAATAAAAATCCCAAATAAAAATAATGGGAAAAATTACAAACAAGGAACATAAAAAATAACAATAGATAAAAAAATACCAAAATTACACCACATGATCTAATCCCTATGATACCATGCCTACTCCACAATACACTAGATGATATGAATCAAGTAGAACCACTCTGGTATGTGGTCCCCTTGACATTACATGTGTCCTATAAAACAAAGTATGCAAATTATTAAAGTCCCAAATGGGTTGATGGATGAATCCTAGTGGGGTACCACTATGCATCTATTTATAGATTTACACATGAAATCCAATAAAATAGTTTGAGAAAATCATCATAATCAAAAATCAATGAAAAATTAACATTTTCAAATGAACCATTGAAATATCTTTGGTTTATCAATTACAAATAGAACCAGTTTTCCAAAATAATATCCAATATGGATTAAATAAAAAAATTATTAATAAACCCATCACAATATGAGTAAGAGTAACATTTTCATCATAAAATCAATAAGAACAAATGGTAATAAAATATATCATCAAAACAAGCATGGAAATAATAAAAATTAATAAAGCGTATAGATAAATTTGGGATAAGTAATGTTCACCTAGGCCTCAAACCATTTTCCCTATCATGAGTGATTAAACTAGTATGCTAGAAGGATCTATAAATATAATCTATCATGGTCTTCCTTGACCCCAAACTCATGATATATCATGGTTTCTTGACAACCATCATGGAATCTCTCATCGGCTTTCTACCCAAAGGATCTCACTATAGAGACCCAAGCATGACGTATATGAACATTACATTACTTTTGCAGAATAATTAATACACATAAAAAATAGACACCCGTGGGCCGTAATAGTTTTGTGTCTTTGGAAACATAGAACCTAATCTTGTAATCATGGTGAAAGATCTTCAACATATCCTATAAAGAACATCCACTTTTTCATACCTAAAACCTTTATTTATTTTCCAGGGAAAACAAAAAATATAAAGGGTGAGATCAAATGCTAAGTAAGGGTAAGCATGGAAAAAATGAAACAAACCATTTACATTTGAAGTTAAAGAAAACATGAACATAAAGTTTAAACATCAAAATCATGAGTTGTGAAATAAACCATGGTAGTATGTAAGGAATAGATCATAAAGGAACATCAATCATTATAAAATAGTATGGGAATAAAACATGTGATTGTGTAAAACCATTAATAACATGATCTGATTTCCATAGTATCCAAGGCATTCCTTCCAAGGCCATCATAGTGGACAAATTCTATTACTGAACCAAGTTTATTTTTAGTTCTAGCCATGTATTACTGAACCAGATTTAATTGTCATTACAACCATGTCTATATCATGAGATATAAATCATTACCAAATGAATTTGAGGGATATATAGGTTCCACCCATCTCATAATGAAATCATTCTTACATGTTCAACAAAATAATCAAAAATCATTCATCATAACCCAATTAAAAAATCGGTTTCATAAACATCATCTCATCATAACGTAATCTATATAATACCATGTAAATAAAAGAGACATTATACTTGAAACATAACCATATTAAAGAATGTAATCTTAAATGGAAAATAATTTTTGAATAAACACTTGAAATGAATTATTGAGGAAAATATCCATTCTTCTTGAAAATAAATTTCTATTCTCCAAAAGCCGTTCAATTTTGAAAGAAAATATTTTTTTTGAAAAGAATCATGAAATATTATAGAATATGCTTCATGGAAATAAGGTGTTATGAAACCGTAAAAATACGTTCACATTTTATAATAGTTAAAAAAACACTCTCCTCGTACTTTTTACCGGAAAAATCAAAAAGTACCTCATATGGTAAGAATAAGAAAGATTCCTTCCATACAATGTGGTAAATGTAAAAAAAGGGTAAAAATGACTTTAAACATGCATGGAATAATAGTAAACATTTTATGAAAATAGTTTTAGAAGACATGGACTTGGATGATAAATATAAACCCAGTAAGTACTTATGAATAAGAAATCTTGTGTTGAAATGAGATTACTAAAGTTACCCCTTACCTTAGTTCCAATTTCATTCGTATGTTTCTGAAACTCCTGTAAAGTGGGTTTAAAAATATTATTAACTTGTAACAGAACCAAATAATATTTATGATATCATATATGATTCACTTATGACATTATATTACCCGTTCTTTTGTCAATTCCATGTTAAAGAAGCGTTTTGGGTAAAATTGTTTCATTTATCGTATGTGTTTGGACTTGTTGTCCTTGATGTTATTAATTATACCCTAATTTATGTAATTATAGAATGTTAAAAATGATTTGTGTATAATATATATACAGCATATAAATATATATATGATATATCGATAAATGGAATTAAATACATCGTTCATGGAGATGATAGGTCATACGTACGCATGAAAGTTATTTTTGTCTCCTTATTTTATTGAATAGAATTAAGTAAATTAAAAATATATGTAATTTATAATTTATAATCATTCTTTAATGGTAAACATGGAAAATGAATCTCATCACGCCGTGGAGATGGTAATCTGTACGTACGCACGAGTGACGATATCATTCCCATAATAGTTGAATGGTATTGGAGTAGATTATATAATATCTCATTATTAGTATCATGTTATAATAATCATGTATAGTTATTATTTCCACCATTATACCCATCCATGTATGGTGGTGGTGGAAAAACATATTACACCATGGCATGGAGACGGTAAGCTGTACGTACGCACACACGGTGATTTCGTTTTTCATAGGATGGATAGATGGTGAAATAGGGTTGTTTTATATATATAATAACATATTAGTATATTATTTATAATTATGTTAATACTTTATTATGAAACAATAAAAAAGAAGAGTAAGTAGAATAAAAAATGAATTTGAAAGAATCCGTAAAGGATATTACATCTTCTTCGAAGTGCCTCTTCTAAACCACCTCTTAGGGCAATAAAGTTGGTCTTTGAAGAATATCGGGACCTCCAGTATGTTGTTAGGGAAGTGGAAAAGAGAAATGTACATCTTTTTGTTGAGTGTGAAGGCTAAAAATGTATTGAAGATGAGGGGGAGAAGGTGCCCTTTTATAAGAGAGGAGAGGGACACTTTTGGAAACCTCCAAAATATTAATTTATAATAAAATCAACCCCCCCCCCTAAAAAATGACAAAATGACTCAAATTTGTAGATTAGATGAGATAAGGGTTTAATCTCATCATCCAATAATATTTATACTTATTCGGAATTTATTTTAAACCTTATCATGTTTATTTATTTTTATTTAGTCTATTTAATCTTATTTGTGCTAATAATTTTATAAATTTTAAATTGTTATAAATTCTTACTTATGAGTTGAGAATTGTCCATAATTGGATACTTTATGACATTTACCACCATATAAATTTTAATTTATAATTTTTAAATATTTTAGTGATTTTAAACAATTTAATAATATGTTATTTTTATAAAATATCAATAGTGTCAATTTTGACACTATTCAATTATTTGAATTTAAATAACATACACACGGAAGATATATTCAAAACAAAATATTGAATAGATTTATAACATTTCATATTAATCTAAAAAATACATGGATCACATTAATTTGTTTATATAACATTTATTTTAAAAAAAATTAAACCATTTATTTGATATTTATATTAATAAAATAATTACTACAACATTTTTTTATAATTATTTAATATATTTATTTCATTCATAAAAATTAAAATTAAAATACTATTACACAGATAGATCTATTATATTCCATTATAATAACATTACTTGAATTTATCAGCTTAAAATCACAAAATTTAAATTATTATATTTATTATGTTATGAAGGTGACACCTTTTACATTATTTAAAATAAAATAATATAACGGTCATAATCGATTTTATAAGGATCTATATGGTCCAAAATTGGACCATTAGATTATTATGATTTAGATATACACGACCAGTAAGTTTTGGTCAGCTATTTGGGCCTTTATGGGTATTATTATTTTAATAAAAAATATATTATTGTTTTTTCACTAAATAAATAATTTATGCATCATTAATGTATAAGAATTTTAGGTAAATAAATATTTATTAAAAAATTAAAAATAAATTACCATGAAAAATAAAAATACTTTATCTTTGAAATGTGTATTTATAATAGAATTTATATTCTGCATAACCTTATATTAAAAATACTTTAATTATTAAAGTTTGAGTGAGACATATTTTACATTCTATAAATAAAATAAATTAAATGTCTTAATCACATCCATGTGCTTTCCAATAAATTCCATTTAAACCGTAGTATGATTTAGGGGAAAATAAAAGCATCCAATTATATTATGACAAGTGTTAGGGTAATTTTATAAAATTATATTTACCCTTAATTACCTAATTTACAATTAAATGTGTTAAATAAAATTTACTCGAGTTACTATTCATAATGCCTAAAAAAATCAGCCTATTAACATAATTTGGACCTACTGATTCAAAATATAGAATCCATTTTTCCAAATTCATTACATAGAAGTGGAATTATTTAATTTAAAATTAATCCCGCTATTGAGAAAATAGGTTTTCAAAGATAAAACATTATAGAAGATTGAAATGCTTTTACCTACGAATTCAATTAAAAATTAATGATAATGACATAAATTATATTAAATGGTAAAAATATATTCTATTTATTATTCAAAACCATTTAATATTATAATTTAACCATATAAATTATCTTGATGAAAAAAGATGTTTTTAATTAAAATTTAGCATATTTTTACTATGCATCATAATATGAAAGTTAACAGAAAAATTTTAAAAAATTTATCCAAACATGATTTTTATATCCTTATTGAAATGAATATGTTTATTTTGTTAAATTTAACTTATAAATGTGTCAAAAACTATATTTGAAGTGGGTGCACCATCAAAAGGTGGGAAAACTATATTTTTTGGAAAAATATTTCCTTTATACGAAAAATTGATTTTGTTCTCAGAAATTTTTTCTATAAAATGATTAAGATGAATTATAATGTTATAAAATTCAAAATTCAGTAAATAATATTCATAGTAGCTAGTTCATAATATTTTTATAACAATATATCGCTGTTTAGTGAAACTCTGTATTGCGTACAATACACGCTATTGAGGATGGTCACTCTTGCGTGAAACACAAGCCAAGAATAGTGTTGCGTATACTACAAGATAATATGGTTTTTCATATAGCACAAGATAAAATTTCTGTAGCATACAAAACAAGACATAAAAAAAATTAAATAGAATATTTCTCATAAAATCTTGGGGTGTTACATTCTATCCCTCCTTAAAATGAATTTCGCTCTCGAAATTCCTCAGGTTTATAAATGGTTTACTACATGAAATTTTCCTTCATAGAAACCCACATCCTAATAAGGAATACTAAATCTTAATTTTATAAACTAATGTATGAAACGTAATAGTTTCCCAAATTTACTCATCACTGGGTTTCTATATAACAGATCATAGGTGAAAATATGGATATGGAAGAGAAATCAAACCATCAAGTTCTGATGGAGAGTGGTAGAGAACATGGTTATGAAAAATCCAAAAATCACAAAGCCATAAATTTTTTATGATTTAAGGTACCATCTGATTCATCAGATATGAGGGTAGTAGGACAACCGTGTTGGTTTTCAATATCATTCCCCTAAAGTTAAAAATTTTGAATTAGAAGAAATATTTACTTGATTTTGGTACAATGTCACCGTTGGTCATTCCATGAGAAATTTCCACTTAATATATTAATAAATGAAAGTTGAATTTGTCATTCGTGAAGTCTTAGATGATCATGTCATAGAATGATGGGTCATTCCAGCTATCTCAAACAAAAGGTTAGAAAATGATATCAAATATACATAAGTCCATATATGGTGATATTAATTGTATATAGTTTAAAAAATGGACTTATAATTCATCTATCATACCACTTAATAAAATAAAACTAATTTATACTAACTAGGGACTTATTTTAGGCTAGTGGTAGCTGATAAAGACCTATCACACTTCGGTTTTGGGTACGAATCTCGCATCCTTTTCTGACGTGATGGGTTGTCGCCCATCCTGCAGGTTTACCTTTTCCTAAAACTCCTATATTTTAAAATTCTAGAAAAAGGTTTTATCCATAAACAATACTCTTATATGTAAAAATTAATCCATTCCAACCTTTAAGCTTATTGAAAATACTTCTGCCCAATCTCATTGTATAAAGAAAACGATTACTAGAAAGTTCATCTACCAAGCATGTGAATACCATAATTTATTCCCCATATATCATAACATATATCTTGTTGGTCACATTAGAAACAAGTGAATACCTTAATCATGTATTCTTGAATCATGAATTACCATAGAATCTTAGTGAAAACCCAAATTCTTTCAAAAGTTAATTATTTCTATATACAAAAATCCCAAAATTTCTATATAATCAAACCATGATGTCACTTTATCCTTATATCAGTCATGAACTCATTAATACTATTATTTTCTCTGTATCCCTTCATTATACACATATCATCTTATTTCCAAAAATATTTCAATCACTTTTCATGGTTACTGGTACCATATAATTATTGAAAACTAATACATATATATTCCAAATTTCAATAATACTATAAATGAGATTCCAAAACACTATTTTGGAATCCCGTTGGATATACACATAATCATTCCACCACTTCATTGTCATATTCAAAATCACCAATAGTGATCATATGTGACATCCCATTTTCCTTTTCCTTAAGAGGTTGTTGATGTTGATCATCATTAACCATTGGAATAGGGCATTGGTTATCATAATGCCTCATTTCCTTGCACTTGTATCATTGATGTGTTGGTGGTGCGTTCTCTGTAGTCTTTTCTCTATTCACATCAGTAGATACCTTTTTACCATTACATCGACACTCAGCTACTCGATAACCTTATTTTCCACACTTAAAACATTTTATAGTCCCTTTATGACAATCTCCACCATGCTTCTTTCCACACTTTGAGCATAAGAGAACATTCTTCTACTTTTAACCATGGTTTTGAGATTTTTCCTTGAACTCCATCATTCATTTCCTATCAAAACCATGAGATGGATATGTAACACCGAATTCTAATTCTACCTTGATAGTACAATGCACAATTTCTTCATATCTACTGAAGTCTCTTATAGCTAATTCCCTTCGAATACTTGGTTTTAAGCCCCTAAAAATCGATCTACTTTACATTTATCTTGGATGATAAATCCAGATGCATACCTTGAAATCCTTGTAAAATTGACCTCGTATATACCTACAAAGTCATCATCCTTTTTCATTAGCTCAGGTGACTCCTTTTCCATCTTTTTTCAAAGAATACTAGGGAATTATATATTGAAAAACAAGTTCTTGAACTCATACCATTCAATGGATTCAATTTCATCTTAGGGCCTTGTATTCTTAATTAGAGTACACCACTGGTCTGCTTCACATTCTAAATGGTTAACATCCAAAATGAAATTTTCATGTTTTTATTAGGAAATTATGGAAAATATCTTTTCCATTATACTAATCAATTGTTCTGCAAAAGGAGGATTATAAGACCCACTGAATGAAGGTGGGTGTTGGCTCATGAAGGACTCAATAGAATATTGTTCCCTTCTCTTCTCATTTGGAAGTCCAGAACGATTCATATCTTTTGTAAGTATAGCAGTAAGATTTTGCACTCCATTTCCCATAACATTTGGTTGTTCAAGAGGACAATCATTGTATTTCCTATTGCATTGATCATTAACATGGTTCTTTTGGGTTCTTTTCATTATCTAAAACCCAAAACAAAAAGTGAGAGAGGAAAAAATCAAACTAGGAAAATAACATAATCAAGGTGAGTACATTAAATCTCTAACATCATAGGTTTAATACTAGGCTATTCAGGATCATTATCAAAATTCTAGAACTGTAACTTATACTTATACTTAGCCTTAGGGACATCCCTAGACATACCTTAGAAATATTTCTAGGGATATCACTAATGTTTTCGCATCTTAGTTTCCAAAGGTTAAATAAACCATTACTCTGATACCAACTGTAGAAACCCATCCTTGATAAACATAGACATTACATTAGTTTTTCAGAATACTTAATAAATAACAAAAAATACACCCAAAGAACATAATAGTTTAGTGTCTTTGGAAAGTTGGAACATAATCTTCTAATTATGGTGAAAGATCTTCAACATCTCCCATAAAGATCGTCCAATTTTTTTTCTTACCTAAAACCTTTCTTTATATCCTAGGGAAAATAAAACATATAAAGGGTGATCTAAAATGCTCATAAAAGTAAATCATGGAGAAAATAAAACAAACCGTATACATTTGAACTAAAAAAACATGAACATAAAGTTTAAACATCAAAATATTAAGTTGTGAAATAAATCATGGTAGTACGTCAGGCATGGATCATAAAGGAACCTCAGTCATGATAAAATAGAATGGGAATAAAACATGTAATTGTGGAAAACCATTAATAACATGAAATGATATCCATATTAGCCAAGGCATTGCTGCCAAGACCATCATAGTGGCCAAATTCCATTACTGAACCGGGTTTACATATCATTCTAGCCATGTATTACTGAACCAAATTTACTTTCCATTCCAGCCATGTCTATCTCAAGAGATATAAATCTTTATCCAATGAATTGGAGGGAGATATAGGTTCCACCCATCTCATAATGAAATTATTCTTATGTGTGGTACAAAATAAACATAAATCATTCATCGTAACCCAAAAAATAAAATGGATTTCATAAACATCATCTCATCATAACATAATCCATATAAAACCATGAAAATAATAGAGACATTATACTTGAAACATAACCATATTATAGAACGTAATCTTAGATGGAAAATTGTTTTTAATAAACACTTGGAATGAATTCTTGAGGAAAATATCATTTCTTCATCAAAATCATTTTATTTTGTCCAAATGATGTGTAATTTTAAAAGAAAAGATTTTTTTTCTAAAAATAATCATGAAATATTGTAGAATAAGATTCATGGAAATAAGGTGTTATGAAACCGTAAAAATCCGTTCATGGTGTATAATTTTAAAAAACATTCTCCTAGTACTTTTTACTGGAAAAGTCAAAAAGGATATCGTATGGTAAATAAAAGAAAGATTCCTTACATAACATGTGGTAAAAGAAAACAATGGGTAAAAATGACTTTATACATACAAGGAATAATAGTAATCATTTTATGAAAACAGATTTAGAATACATGGATTTTGATGATAAATATAAACCCAGTAAATACTTACGAATAAACAATCTCGAATAGAAACGAGATTGGAAAAGGTACCCTTTACCATAAGTCTAATTTTTTCCATAAGTGTCTGTCAAGATTTTATAGTGGGTTTAAACATATTATTAACTTGTAACAGAACCATAAAAATATTTATAATATCATATATGATTCACTTGTGACTTTATATTACCCATTCTTTTGTCAATTCCAGGTTAAAGCTGTGTTTGGGGTAAAATCGTTTCATTTATTGTACAAGTTTGGACTTGTTGTTCATGATATTATTACTTATATCTGGATTTACTTAATTCCAGAATGTAAAACATGATTTATCTATAATATAAATTCATCATATAAATATACATGATAGATCGATGAATGGAATGAAATACACCGTTCATGGAGACGGTAGACCGTACGTATGCATGAACACTGTTTTTATTTCCTTATTGAATTAAATGGAATTAATTAAATAAAACATATATTTACATAAATCTAGTATCATTATTATTTCATATATTTCATTATTATTTACTATATATACTTTATAATCATTCTTGAATGGTTAATGTGGAGAATGAATCTCATCGTGTCGTGAAGATGGTAATTCGTACATACACACGAGCGACGAAATCATTCCCATAATGGTTGAATGGTATTGGAGAGGATTATATAATATCTCAGAATTATTATCAGGTTATAGTAGTCATATATTGTTTTTATTTCCACCATTATACCCATCCAAGTAAGTTGGTGGTGGAAAAAACAGATTACACCACGGCGTGGAGACGGTAAGCAGTACGTACGTAAACACAATGATTTCGTTTTTCATATGATGGATTGAAGGTGAAATATTGTTGTTTCATATTTATAATAACATATAATTATATGATTTATACTTATTTTATTACTTTATTATGAAAAAAAAGAATAGGAAGTAGAAGATGAAATGGATTTGAAAGAATCAGTAAAGGATATTACCTCTTCTTCGACATGCCTCTTCTAAACCTCCTCTTAGGGCACTAAGGATAGACATTGAAGAAGAAAAAGACCTATATTATGTTTCTAGGTAAGTAGATAAGATAACTAGATAGGTTTGGGTCGAGAATGAATGCTCAAAATGTTTTGAAGATGAGAGGGATGAGGTGCCCTTTTATAAGAGAGAAGAGGGGCACTTTTGGAAACCTCTAAAATATTAACTAATAATAAACTCAAACCCCTCCTGAAAACCTAAAAAATTATTCATATTTGAATATTAAATGATATAGTCTTGTAATCTCATCAGCCAATAAAATTTAGACATTTTTGGAATCTATTGTAAACCTTATCAACTTGATTTGTCCTTGTTTAATCTATTTAATCTTATTTGTGGTAATAATTTTCTAAATTTTAAATTGTTATAAATACTTACATATATGTTGTGAATTTCCCATAATTGGATACATTATAACATTTTAGACAATATAAATTTCAATTTATAATTTTTAAATATTTTTGGGATTTTTAAACAATTTAATAATATGTTTCTTTTATAAAATATCAATATTGTCAATTTTGACAGTATTCAATTATTTGAATTTATATAAAATACACACAAAATATATATTCAAAAAAATTAATATATTCCTAACATGTAAAATTTATCTAAAAAATTAATGTATCACATTAATTTGTTTATATATCATTTATTTTTATATTGTTAAAACTATTTATTGGATATTTCTCTTAAAAGAATAATTACTACAACATTTTTGTATAATTATTTAATATACTTATTTGATGAATAAAAATTAAAAATAAACTACTATGATGCATATAATTATAATATATTCCATAAGAATAATTTTAATTGAATTTATAATTTTAAAATCACAACCTTTTATTTATTATATTTATTAAATTATGATAGTGAGAACTTTGACATTATTTAAAATAAAATAATATAAGGGTCATAATAGCTTTTTTAAGGCTCCAAATGGTCCATAATTCTACAATTGGAGGCTTATGGTTCAGATATACACTAACAATAAGTTTTTTTTCAGGTGTTTGGGCATTTTATGGGTATTATTATTTGAATAAAAAATAAATTAATGATTTTTCACTAAATAAATAATTTCTGCATCATTAATGTATAAGAAATTTAAGTAATTAAATATTTCTTAAAAAATTAAAAATAAATTACCATGACAAACAAAAACATTTTATCTCTCAAATGAGTTTTTATAATCTAATTTATATTATGTATAACCTTATATTAAAAGTTCTTTATTTATTAATGTTTGAGTGAGATATATTTTACTTTCTTTAAATAAATTGAATTAAATGTCTTAATCATATCCAAGATGGTTCCAATAGATTCCATTTCAACAGAAGTATGATTTCATGAAGAATATAATCATCAAATTATATTAATACAAGTATAAAAGAAAATTTTAGTATATTATATTTACCATTAATTACCCGATTTACCTTTAACTATGGTAAATAAAATTTACCGTAATTATTTTCACAATGCCTAAAAAAAGAAATTATCCTATTAACATAAATTGTATATATTGATTCCAAATATGGAATCCATTTTTCCATATTCAATACAGAGAAGTGGAAGTATTTAATTTAGAATTAATCCCGTTGTTTAGAAAATGAGTTTCAAAAGTTCAAACATTGCAAAAGTTTGACATGTTTTTACCTATGAATTCAATGTTAAATTAATGATAATGGCATTAATTATATTAAATTGTAAAAATATTTTCTATATATAGTTTAAAACTATTTAATACTATTATTTAACCATATAAATTAACTTTATGAAAAAAGTTGTTTTTAATTAAAATTTTCGCATTTTTGGAATTCCAAAAAAGCTGAAAGTTAAACGAAAAATATTAATAAATTATCCAAAGTTAATATTTATATACTTATTTAAATGAATAAGGTTATTTTTTAAAATTGATATTATAAATGTTTCAAGGACAAGATTTAATGTGGGTGTGCCATCCAATGGCAACAAAAATATATTATTGGAAAAAAATTCCTTTATACAAAAAATTGATTTTGTTCTCATAACTTGTTCTATAAAATGATTAAGATGAATTATAATGTTATAAAATTCAAAATGTGGTTAATAATATTCAGAAAGGCTAGTTCATAATGTTATTATAACAATATATTGTTGTTTTCGGAAAATCGGTATTGCGTACAACATACACTGTTGAGGAAGGTCACTCTTGTGTGAAACAAAAGCCAAGAATAGTGTAGCATATACTGCAACCTAATACGGTGTTGCATATAGTTTAAGATAATATTGGTGTACTGTACAATATAAGACATTAAAGAAATTAAAAAGAATATTTCTCATAAAATCTCGCCGTGTTACACTCACAATACCATGGATGTAAATAGGAAAACTCAGGAAGTCTTAACTCTGAAGGATCACATGGTCCATCAAACAAACACATCGGTACCACCCCAGTTAACCCATGTGATACTCCATTACAATATAATCACAATAAATTACCCATATCAAATAATACATACCATAAGATATTTCATAAAAAACATTCCCTTTTTATGAAAACACCTTTAATATTTTACAACTATTTATGAAACCATATTACAAATATATTTGTAATCACAAACCTATTTGATCATTTTTATAAAACTTTTAGTGTGCATAAAATTCATACCCCTTTGGATAATCCCCTTAAAACATCTAATTTGAGAAAACAATTTAACATGAACATCAAGCACGGGGTGAACATAAACCATAAAACATTTATTTAAAAATTAAAGAAACAAAAACCAATAGTGATTCAAAATTTAAGGGTAATAAATATAAAATGAACATAAATTGATACAACTACCTTAGATCCAGTATAAATATCATCGTCTTCATTGATGACCACCAAGAATAGGAAGAAAATGGCCACTCACACCTTATACATAAATACAATGGTTCTAAGAGGAAATAGTAACAAAAGGAGAGGGAGTGATCAAAGGCCCAGGAGGAGGATATTTAAATTCTAGGGAAAGAAAAAAATGGTTCATAATTTAGGAAATCGATAGGGGAAAATGGTAAAAAAATATTTTTAAGTGACATGAAATGGCATCCCGATTTGGAATCACTATTAGGTATACCATTCACCAATAATATAGATTCCAAAACACACTCAAAAATGGGACACAGAGTTACCCATATATTTTAAATTGTATGGAAATATATAAAAACAACCACTATCACCCTCTATACCCCCCTTGAATGGGTTTCTATATGGTTAGACAAACCATGTGCTAACTGTGTGAGTTTCTTTGTTTTCCTAAAAATTCCCAATCATAACCCTTGAAACTAGGAACTCTAACATGAAACCAAAGTGTAAATAAAAAAAATTAAATATTACAGTGAACCAATGGGTTTTACAAGGGCCGTAATGTTGTCTTTCCTCGCCTTGGATTGATTGAGTCCACCATGACCATGCTTGGAATCACTAAACTGTGGCGACATATTATTCAGTTTTTTAAATGATCAATTTAGCTTCATCATTTTCTACGGGAGCTATAAATCTTCACGAAAATATGTTATATAATTTAGAGGGAATGTTTTTTGATTTATTAACTCATTTTACTATATATTAAATCATTCAACCAAATTATCCATTTAGTTTTTTCTAAAACAAATGATTCTGGGAAGGGTTATGGGCGTGATTCCACTTATCATGAGGGATAATGATCTGAATAAATATTGGGTGATGTTTTGGATTATTATACTTCTCTAATATTTTAATATTTATCTAAATATTGTTCTATCAACATCCATGGGATTGTAATTTGATATAGATGATTGAAAACCATCCCTTCGATATTACCACAATCAGTTGTTGATAGAATTTTTCATTGGGTATTATCATTTTATTCTAAGACTATGTTACCATATCCTTATTTAATATTATTCTAGAATCCAATTTTTTTAAAAAAGGTATCATTTATAGGTACTCTTAGCATTTTGGTTTGATCCATTTGGTGTGAATGTGTTATTTGGTATCAACACTAGAAATAACTTTTCAATTGGCGTCATTGCACTTTGGGAAAGAAGTCATTACCATTTGATAGACTTTATATAATAATTAGATGCTTTGACATGTTTCGGTTTGAATTTATATCCATGAAACCCATTATTATTATGAAATTATTATTACTATCTATACTGTTACTTGCATATAAATTCTTGTATTGATATTTTTCTGATTTCAATGTATCAGGTTGGACTAACATAACTACTTACACCCAATCGAGGGAGATTCATGTTGTATTTATTGGAAGGTGGTGAATTTACTTTAATAGATGACACTTGGAGTGTGTATTTCCCTAGATAATGATATTGGGTTGACATGTGTGAGCTATGATTTCCCCAGTTCCAGATATTGGGTTTGTAAGAAGTAGCCTGGCTTTCCCCATATCCCAAAATTGAGTTGATATGTTGACACCATGAATTTTACTTAAAGGTTGGAAATGAATTTTTATTGATGTTTGACTATGGATAAAAGATAATTGGACGAAATTATTGAGTTTATGAGTGGTTCACTTGGCATGGTATCTATCATGCAAACATCATTTTGATCATTCTTATGACATGGTTCGAAAGCAGGTAGAGCCAGAGTTCATGGGTTCTTTTTTAACAAATGAAGGATAAAAACATGTTGGTTTATTTATGAATTCAATATATTTTGATGTAAAAAACATTTATATATATTTATACCATTATATTTCGTATTCCTTTATAGTATCCAACTTGGTTTATACTCAAACCATGTCTAGGAATCTCTCGGCACGTGTATATTTTATATCCAAGGATCATAATAAAGGAAAGGTTCCAACAATAGAGATGAGAGGAGATGAAGATTGTTGTTTAAAGGTGGTAGCATGATAAAATCTTAATTTTACAAAATGTCATTATTTTTCTTGTTTCTTTTTTATACTTTGGTTTAACATATACATTGGGATACTTGTTTTACTTCCATGTGTGACTCTGAGATACCACAAATTTTACATATTAAAACACTATTATTATTTAGTTCATTATTCCCTTTATTATGTTATTATTATTTTATTGTTATTATTACATTTTATATATTTTTATATTGAGTTTATAGTATCCCCAATACACCATACAGTTCATTCCTGCTAGCCAAAAACCTCTTTTTTATAGGGGGGACACATGAGGTCATGAAACTCACTATCCTAGACTAGGTGGTTTGGGTTGGGGTGTTATAAAGTTGTATCATAAGAGGTTTTCCTTTATTTTTTTCCTGACTATATTTAGGAAAAAATATAATGAATTTATTCTATGTGGAACTTGGTTTGGGGAGTTACGTAAGTTCCTTTCCAAATCTTATGTGATAAACCACTAAGTTACTAGTGATGGCACTCCTAATATTGTTATTGTTTTTAGGTTTTATGATAATCCATATAATGTTGTATTGTTATTGTTTTTGGGTTTCTAGGTGATTTCATACATCATGAGTAGGCACATAGGCTCATATTTTACTTTACCATTTCTTTACCACACATAGTATTTTAGTGAATTAATGTTCATTAGTAATATATAAAATTTTCTTTTTTGAAATATACATGATGAAATTTAAATTATTTAATCCCAATCATGGTATATTTTTTATGTTTATCTGCCCATGACGAATTTGTGGGTGAAAAATAATGCTTCATCTATGGGTAATAATATGGTGGTTGTGCCTTATAGAAATGTGCAGCCTCTTAGGAGGGGCCTACTTGTGATAATACTTTCTATATGCATTTAATTTCTTGATTGGAATCACACTTTAATATTATAAAGGTATTAATAATTATTCATTTATTATTATATAATTCCACATTGATATATAAAAACCCAATCACAATATACATATATATTTATTCTTTTTTATGAATATTCAATATATGTCCCAAATAAACATGCTCGAGAATCATAATGGTTTAGTGTACATAGAAATATAAACGTCTTTTTTAAGTATAAAATTTATCATCTCAAACATATTTATTTATATAAGATACCATTATAGACTCATCATACCTAATAAACATTTTATAACCAAGGGAAAAATTAAAAAACAGGAATGGGTGCCCTCAAATATTCATTAATGGTAAATAAAAGAGATATCAATCAATGATTATAGGTGTCCATAAGAAAAACATAAGGGTATGAAAACATGATAATAACATACAATAATTATAACCAATCAATCAAATATCATAATCAGATATTATGGAATTTGGATTTGTTAAAAAAATATAATTCATATGTTGGTAGAATCATAAATAACAGAGCATGGTCCATGAGAAAATATAACAATAATAAGTTTTTTTTTCATATACATAAGCATATAAAATAATTTATTAGTCAATTATCACTCCAAGGATATCATAGTGGATAGTGTTAACTCCTCTTTCCATCATTTATTTATTCATGTATCAATCACAAAACTATTATCATGGGAAAAGTTCCTTACTGAACTGGGTTCACTATCCATTCAAATCCTTATTATATCATGAGATTTCTATCATTACCCAATGATGTATATGACTATAAAATTTTGGACCCACCTCCCTAATAATTAAAATCCAACATATGTGTTCCATAAGATAATAAAACATTCATTATATAATTATATAATTACCTGAGAAAAGAAAACAAGTTTCATTAAACGTTATATTATTTTACAATAACATAACTCTTGAAAATTAAATGAGTTTCATAAAGGTTGCATCATAACATAATTAAGTAGTGTGAATGACATGGGTTTCAAATAATCATTATTAAATCATTATATTCATTGAAAATCTAGAGAAGTAAATAATATGGAATCATAACATTATATCCCCAGTGAAGTATAAAAATATTAAAAAGATTTCTAAATTTTTGGAAAATAATTTTAAAAGACCATTTAAACATTTAATTTAAAATATGTGAAAATTTATCTTAATTTTGATAAATTTGAAAATAAAAATTTCCATAATATAGAAAGAAAAATTTCCTAAAAATTAAACAAGGACACTTATAAAATAATCTTCAATGTAAAAATGGTGATGCCAATGAAAAAATCTATTCTTGTCATATATGTTAAAAGAAAATAATCATTTCACAGCTTCATAAAAATTAAAAAATATGTTGTTCATAAAAATATTTTTTTAGAGGGATTACTTTCTAAACCTTTATACCCTTTTTAAAAATTTCAATTATAGTTAATATATTTTTAAAAATAATTTTGATCGGTATAAAATGGAGAGAAAATTTCATTGAGAAAAGAGTAAATAAAGTTGGATTTTCATTAAAAATATTTTATCAATAATTTTTTATACCAAATAGAAGAAAATAAAACTAGTACATAATAATTCAATAAATATGCAGAGTAGAAGAAAATTCATGGTGTTTATAAAACAAGATTCACATAATTTCTATCAATGGAAATTAAATTATAAACAATCATGAGTAAAATAAGATTTAAATATAAATTCCTTCTCAATTTCGTAAATTTTGAATAATAAAGTAATATACAATTATTTAATGATACACTTTTATTAAATATATTTTATTTCTTTAATATCTTACTGTGCACGAAACACCATGTTTAAATAAAATAAAATGCACTATTAAAATATTATAATTTAATGTGACAGTTATCGCTTAGCCATTGGATTGGAGGGTATGAATATTACTAACTAAATTATAAAAAATTAATGTTTATACATATATAAAATTAATTAATTTGTTATTAATTAGTTTTAAATGAAAATAAAAGTACCTGAATGTGAAAATATATGTTTTTCTGAAAACCAGTTTTTTTGTACAGATTATTTTTATCAAAAAAAATAAAATTAATCCCCAATGATGAATTATTTTAATTTAATTTTTAAATAATGTATTAAATATTTCAACATCCATCTAATATTTATACATAATATAATAAAATTTTACTGTATTTTATGCATAAAAATAAAATTTTCTAAAAATGGTTTTTTTTGCATTCTATGAACTTAATTTAAAATAAATTTGTGTTACTTATAGGAATTTAATCATGTAAATAGATTACATATTTAAATCATAATTTGTAAATTTATGTAACAAGGTTAACTTGTTTTTTTATTAAGGAATTGTAAAAATTGTAAATTTTTACCACATTTAGGGTTAAAAATATTTACCATGGGGATATCCTATGAGATAATGTTTAAAATATCATAAGAAAATTATATAATTGTAATTTTTGATGGTATTTCTAACTTATGCTTCTTGTATTTTTATATTTTTAATTTTGGATACATTTGACTAGAGTAACACAATAATATATTTTAATCCTTTAAAAATAAAAAGTGTATCCACCCCTCCCTTACAAAATGATACCAATTATCATCTCTTACTAACACTTTAAAAAACTAATATATCATACATTATCTACTGTAATTTATTCTTAACATACTTCACCATGTCTTTGAGGTCCTTTTTTGATCAAAATATCATCCTTTCATCCATCCAACTTTAATTTTTTTTATTAAAACAAGAAATTTTAAGGGGAAATTGGGAACCCTCACATCTCAATATTTTTATTACCAAAGGATACAATATCATCCTTTAAAGGATTAAGCTATAATCCAAAGTTATTTTCTCAATGAAGAGGTATAACTCGTAACTTAGTAATTTCAATTATATTTCTTCTTAAATCCTCATTTAGATATATTTAATCCATTATAAAGTAATTAAGTCATTATATTAAAAATATTGGATTATTATTATGTTGATGGATAAATAATGATACACCTCCATTCCATAAATTATTTAATGAAAGTATTTCCCCTGCTTAAGTGTGGACAACCGCATCCAAGTAGTGATATTATTCATTTTCCATCACCAAAATTCAGGGTCGAATATTATGATGGGTTTAATGTATATATATATTATGAAATAATTAATCATCTTAATTGTAATATATTATTTACCTTGTCACCATTCCATCCATTGAAAAATAATAATGTTGCATGTGCGTACATGTGGACTACCACCTCTATGAAGTGATGCGATTATTTTTTAATATTCACATAAAATGGTTATTTATAATGAAATATTTAACTAATATATGATTTTAGTTATATAATAATTAATATATAAATCTGAATTATAATCTACCTTTACTTTTTTCCACCCATAAAAGACAAATAACATCACACTTGCATATGTATAGACTACTATATCCATGAAGTGCTATAATTAATTATTCATCATATCTTTATATAGATGATTATAAAAGTGTATGAAATGATTAAATATTATAAATATTTGATATTTAATATTATGGATATGATTAAGCAATATCCAAGGTGAAAGTACTTGAACCATAGAACTGAAACATGCATGTAAAATTGATCAATTTTCACCCGGATGTTCTTTTCAATGAAGATATTATTAATAAAAGAATAATTGAAAATTATAAAGGAATGATAAGATGTATCTTATTTATTAATATGGGTTTTTAATGTAATTATAATAAATCTATAATTATTATAAATGGTATTTTAACATGTACAAAGAAATATATAACTTGTGGTATTGGATTGATGTTTCAATATCATTTTAATCGTGACTCTTTATGATAAAATTTCCTATGAGGGAAAAAAGATTGATATCGACATTAAAAAATATTTATTTTATGATATTAAATTTATTTCTATAGTTTTTATGTATAATTACTATTTTACTCACTTGGTTACTAAAAATAATAAAGAGAATGTTTTTAAATAAAATTTGACTTATTTTTTATTTGATCGATGCACTTTTTTCCCATGTCTATATTCTCTAAAATTATTTTATTAAAGTTATTAACTGTAAATGAAATTTTTTGAAAATACAATTTTCAATAACATTGACTGTATTTACAATGTTTCTAAATAAATATTTTAAAAAAAATATTCCAAGTAAGTGATATTTGAATTTTTAAAAAATGTGTAATGATTGTTTTTTTAACAAATATAGAATGAGAAGATTTTATGACCATCAGAAGGTTTGTTTTATTTGAATATTACTTTGATATTTTCAATGAAATTAATTTTCAAAATATTCATGAAATTTTTAGTTAAAATACTATCAAAAGAAAATTATATTTTCCCATTTTTTTAAATTGTGTTTTGAATGATCTTTTAAATGTATTATTAATCTATATCAAAATAATTTAAGTATTTTCTCACTCTATTAGGGATTTTATCTAATGATACCTTCCAATTTCATTATTTCTATGTATTATAATGATGATTATTTAAGGAAGATTCTATAGTATCGATTTCATTGACACAAATTAATTAAGTACTGATGAAGCCCCTATGACTCCCATTTATTTTCTATAAGATATTCTTTGATTAAATGATAAAGTGTTTATGAACTCCTTCACTTTCCATAGGATAGGATATGATGATATGGTGAATGTTTTGTTATATTTTGGAACAAATATGTGTGATATCTATGATGTTCTTGGTTGTACCAGAATTATATAGCCCAACAATTCATTGGGTACTGATGAATATTTACTGAGATAATAATGACATGAATGTGGAGAGAACCTAATTAAATAATAGAATCAATCGACTGTGATAGTCTTGGGAGAATAATTTAACTAACGACATTATGGAAAGAGGACTGAACACAATCCACTATGATATCCTTAATACTGATCCTTGAGTAAGGAAATGATTCTTCATGCATGTGTATACAAAAAAAATTATTTATTATTCTTAAAATATGATCTCATGGATCATGAATGATTATTGATGATTTAATACACTTATGAATTTTGAATTTTGTTATAGAAAATTCTTATTAAATTATTTATGATTAATAATATTTCATTGATTTGGTTTCATTAATTTCTGTTATGATCATATTATCACACCCTTATACATATCTTATTCTCACTTTTTATCATTGATTAATATCTCTTATACTTACCCTTATCGAGCATCTAAGATAACCCTTTCTTATGTTTCATTTCCCTAGGTTGTGAATAAAGTTTTTATGAAGGGAATATCTAAGAATTTTGTAGTGTGAGATGATCTATTTGGGTGACATTAAATATATTTCATAAAATTAGATGATTTATATATCTAGTTTACAAATATTCTAAAATTTTATGGTTCTTGGGTCTGTTTTGTTATGAGATATATTTAATATTTATTGAAAATAATGTTATATATATATGAAATTATTGGTCCACCACAATTGGTAATGGAAAATGGTTTAATTTATATTTATATTTTAGGATGAGAGAAATTTTTTAAAAAACATGGGAATAAGACTTCGTATAAGACAACATCTAGAAGATTTGGTAAAAAAGTGATTATTTGGTTTTCCAAGAAAATAAATCCCTATATAGATACTATATTTTTAATGAATCTATAGAATATATTTACAATGATGTGATAATTAAAAAATGGGTGGATTTTGTATTAAATCAATATTCCCTAGCGTAAGATGAATGGGTTTATGACTTCACACCCGGATAACCATCCTAATGATATATCTTTGGATTAATTAATATTTTCTTTTTAAACCATTATAAAATACTTGAAGAGTTGATGTATATGAATAAACTATGTTAAACATATTGTGTTATATATTGAAAATAAGGTGATAGGTTTCAGACATCATATGAATAATTTTTCATAATTACCAGATTACTCAATAGGATTATTGTTGTTCACACTATACATTTTTGACATAGTAAATATATAGACCTTGGATGAATATTGTTAATGTTGAATGTGATGGGAAATGAAATGATCATCCTCATGAGAATATAAATGAAATGATAGCCGTGGTGTAAAATATTGTATCTATTCCTGCACAACACTCTAGATTGATAAGCAATATCATGAATCATACCAATCGTAATATGGGTAAAAGAAGAAACAAATTTTTATCGATTATTTTATACTGAAATTCCACCTTTATTTCATAGTTTCATCTGATAAAACAATTTTTCTAAAATGAATGAGTACAATTTAAAATATTTTTTTCATTATATGGTATTCAAAACCTGAAAAAGTTTTCCTGATAGTAAATAATTTGGAAGTCAAAGCAGATAAATTGTGGACTTATATCAAGAATATATGGAAATAAAAAGAAATTGACTCCATAAAATTAGAAGAGTGTAGAAAGGTATTTTTCAATATTTATTTTCCCTAAAATAATTATATGAAAATTAAAAGTGGATTTATAGAATTAATGTTGAAAAAATGGTGAACTGATTAATAATTATGAGAAAATTTTCACCACATTTTTAAGGAATGCTTCTAGTTTTACCTTCTATCTAGAAAGAAAAGTTGACTGATTATTTATTGGAATGATACCAAATATTTTTAATGAATTATTTATAAGATAATTTTATACCTATAAATAAACTACTTGATGTGACCTCATGATTGAATTTTAAATTATAAACTCTTAGAGTTCTCATAGATTTGGGGACAAAAATATCAAGATTGAATTTTGAGGAAATTATAATAATAAATCCCATGGAAGAAAGATAATTAATTTTCCATCATGCCAAAAGTGTAGGATGAAGCATAGATGAATATTTTTATGTGTTTTGGTAAATTTATATCTATGGAAAAGATGTATATTGGGAAAAATAATTCAAAATAGGTGTGAATAGGATAATCAATGAAACGAGTCGTAAAAAATAACAATCTAATTTTCCAAACACATTACAATGATATAATGGAAAGGAGTACGTAAATTATGAAAATAAATAGTCAAATACATGGGTTAATGATAAAAATAATTTTCAGTAACTTCTAAAGCCCATATACAAAGGGAAATCCCATTTGATCACAACTATTGAAGTGGTTTATGAGAAATAAATGGTAAAAGGTATACCCACCACTCACTCAAGATATTTAAATTTCTTATTTGATTATGGTTCTTATCACTCCTTTTTTTATCTAAATAATATTATAAAGCTATCACATAACCATATATATTATTAGATGTTGAGGTAAAAGAAAAATAATAATAATATTATGATAATCACATCATATGTATATTGATCATATCAGATAGAATACTATGGGAATTTATATCCTTCAAATATTGATATTAAATTTCAAGTTGAATTTTATGTGAATTTTGGCTTGAATTAGATCTATTTATAGAGTGACCATATTAATTTCCAAGGAAGGGAATTTGTGATTAATATTTTGAATCAACCTATGATCATATTTTGATGTGAGGATAACTATAAACATTAAATGAATGTGAGTCAGTCATATAGTCATTAAAACCTATTCATGAGGGGTATTTATTTCTAATAGTTATAGAGAAACTCAACATTGACGATATTTTTATTATTCAATATTATGAACATGAATTTCTTGATAAATTTTTTATGTCTTAAACAAAATCATGAATATGAATTTTCATTAGAAATTATACCTTGGGATACACATATTTTAAAGATTCCATATATAATTTCCTTGATTGAGTTTCAGTAATTAAAGAAGAAATTCCTTGAGAATATTGATAAGTGATTCATGTTACCTAGTGCATAACCTTGGGGTGAAACTATTTTTTTTAATAATAAATATGGGTAAATATGTCTTAAAACTAATTATAAAGAACTTAATAAGATCATTGTCATGAATTAGTATCATCTTCATCATATTGATATGTTTTTTGATCAACATTGTGGAACTCAAAAATTTTCCATGGTTGAATTCAATTCTAGATATCATCAAATCAGGGTTAATTAGGGGGATATAACCAAGAAAACCTTTCATATGAGGTATCTTTATTATGATGTTATAATAATTCCATCTGAATATACCAATACCCCTACTGTATTCATGGATCATCAACTTTGAATTTTTATTAAAGAGAAAGGGAAACTACATCAAAGATGAAAATGAAAAATCAACTAAGGGGGCATAATATAATGAAGACCTAATTTCTCCCCCATAATAAAATTAACCCCCTCTGGATCCAACTGAAAAGAATTAGAAAAAAAATGACATGATTACCTTCATCAGCCACCACCATTGAAGCATGTTGACCAACCGCTTTGTTTCCCTCCCATCACACATGAATTAACCAAATGTTGTTCTTGTTGAGGATAGATTAGCACTTCTTGATAGAATAGGATATCGAACAAGGAGATATAATTTTACCATGAATTACATCATGAACAATTAATGAATTAGTTTCAATCTGAATGAGAATAATATTTTTCTAGGCACACAATACAAGACCCATCTGCATTGCTTTGGATTCTTCTTGAATTGATTTTCCCCTCCCAATGTATGCAGAATAGGAAATCATAACACTCCCACATTGATCAAAAACCACCCCTCCTCTTTTCATAATACCTAGAATGCATGAATCATCAAAATTCAGATTCAAACATGTGCAACTTGACACCCATGGAACCTAGTTCCCTCTCAGTGCATGGACATGTTTTTGTATCATAAATTTGTTTCCCAGCAATGAGTTCATGGAAGGATCATCATTCCCTTTATTAAAACCATTAACTAGATCAATAACTAGGGATATCATCCTCATAAAAATGGTATAGTAAATGACATGAATACATTCAATCCATGCCATGTTCCTTTCCCACCAGATGAACCAAAAACCCGCACATAATATTACATATCTATCCATTTTTCTCGGGCCCTCGCCTTTAATAACAGGGAACCATATTTCCATAAATTTTTTTTGCATGATCATTGGAAAAAATACCAGTAAACCCACCCAATATTCTCCAAACTTCTATGGCACAATCACTCTCAAAGAAAATATTATTATCATATTCCTCTCTGTATAACTTGCAATAATGAATAGAGTATTTAGAAATTAACTTGATCAGTTTCTGGTAGTCTTTATAGATAATATTTTAATATATTAAAAGATCAAGAAAGTGCATTAAAATTTTTTGAGTATTGTTATAAAGGCCATTATGAAGGATAATCTGTAGGATAAATTACTAAGTATTAATGTTTTCTATAGAAATTCACATTCTTGGTATATATAATCTCAAATGGAACATATTAGTGGATTCATAAAAAAATATATGTTTATGAAAAAAAATTCGACCAACCATGGTAATTGATAGATATAGTTTTTTTGGTTTGGAATGATACTATTGACACATTAATTTATCTTTCTTATGGATATCTAATCCCATAACAAAGATGACTCAAAAGGGATCCAAGTTCCTTAAGAATGATGAATATAAAGACAATTTCAAGTATGTAAAATGAAGTTTTGTCGGTGCACATGTACTTACAATACCATTTAGTAGAGAGTGGTTATTGATATTTAGTAATTAATTAAAGAATTTACTGTGATGAATACTTTAATACAATGATACAGTGATATATTATGCCTCGTTCCAATTGAAAATTCAAGAAAAAATTTACCCAACTCATGATTTGGAGTTACCAGAAATAAATATTTTGCATTGAAAATATAATGGAGTTATATTTGATGTAAATAGTGTGATATATATATATAAATAATAAAAATTATATTTATATATTCAAGTATAAATGGTTGAATATTCCCCAAAGTATGTGATTGGATATGATTAAATATTATGACTACTCAATACACTACCAAAATAGGATGAAGAACAACGGGTTTTATGCTTTATGTCAGAATGACCATATTAGTTTTTCTAGGATGTGGATTGAAATAAATAAAATATTGATGGATATATTTAATATGGTTCATTAAATCATGATAAAATGGAAAGTATCATATATTTCTTAGTTTAATTTTCAATTATCCCTCCATGTAAGGATTAAAGAATCACTGAAAGAGGATGTGTAACTGTAGATGAAGGTGAAATATATTCCTAACATAAACCATTACTTTGAAGGAATGATAAAGTTAATGAATTGATTTTGTGCCCCATAAATAACAAACTTAAGGAATGATATATTATATTTAGCTCATCTTCCAACATTATATGTTCATCCCATAAGTGAGAAGATATTTAGTTAGCTTAAATATTATTTTTGGTGGGATAATGTGAAAAGGGATATAGTAGAATATGCATATCTATGTATGGTATGTCCAGAAGTTAATGATAAGATATATAAGTTTAAGGGGTTGTAACAATTATTACACATATTAGAATATAAAATGGAAAACATTACCATGGATTTCATTACTAGAAACCCTAAAACATCTAAAGGGAATAATGCTATTTGGCATGATGTCAATCACATTATAAAATTAAAAAATTTTATTATCATCCTAGAATATATCTTTCTTGATCTGGTTTCAAAGATATATATTAAATATGCATTTATATTGAACAGAGTACCACACTATATTGTATCTGATTGGGATCCAAGTTTCACCTCAAAATTATAGATAATTCATCAGTAATATTTTGATATAGAGTGGAGTTTCAGTACTGTATATAATCTTCAAACATATGGTTAGTTAGAGAGGACTCATAAAACTCTATAAAACATGTTGAGATATTGTTTTATAGATTTTAATAGGGTATAGGATCAAAAATATCATTTGGAATAATTTTATTGAAATAATATTTTTCACTAAATAATTTTTTTGGATTCATATAAAGAACTCTATGGAAGGATATGAAAAAATCTAGTGAGATTGGTTGAATTTAGAGAATGAAATCTATTGTGACCTAAGATAAATGAGAAAATGTAGAGAAGGCTAGAATACTTAGTATAACATCAGGTAATATCTGGGTTAAAATAAAAAAAATTGAAAATCATTACTGATATATTAAGTTTGAGGTTAGTGAGAAGGTATCTTGATGAATTTATCTATGAAATATGGTAATAAGATTTGTAAATGAGGAAAAGATAACACCCTATTATATATATGTCCCATTTAAAGTCTAGATATATTTATTAAAGTTTCATATCAATTGTCACTTCCATTGAATATCACCCAATCTCAAGGTTTGTTCCATATATCTCTCATGAAGATGTATATACTTGATCCGTAACACATATTGAAATTACGGGTCATAATAATTAAGCATGATTTCTCTTATGAGGAATATAACATCTCATCATAGATTTAACATAGTGGTTCCTTGAGATTTTGGCCAAAACACTTCAAGAGTACATACCCATATCCCATAGGTTATCGACTTACAGCGTGGAACTACAGGGTGTCTTTAGGGAAAATAAATAATCATTGATAAAAGTGGAATGCAAAAACATATATAAAATTTTAAATAATAGAAACAAATTCTATAAGACTGTATAAGTAACCCTCTATAGTAGGATAAGTACAAGTATATAGATAGTATCACATAAATCATAATAATTGAAGATAATTATCACGATAGGGGAAAATAAATGTCTATAATAGATATAATACATGATGTTCATTTGTTACATGTCTATAAAAAAGTGTGCATGGGAAACAAGTGATACATGAATATACCACATGGTAAAAAATATATAAAAAGGCTAAAAATAGATACCACTAGCATAATAAGTATATGCTTAGTGCTACTCCCTATACTCCATCATAGTAATATGTATCAAACATTAGAAGCTTGGTGCTTTCCTTTCTCAATACATTTGACCATGCAATGTTCTTTGTAATCAAAGGTGGTCTATGGAGGGTGTGTGATATAGTATTCATAGGCAGCCAAAAAGGATGGAAAAATCAATCCATATCGTGCATTATAAAATGAATATTTTCCCATAATAATAATTTTAAAACCAAAATAAATAAATAAATTAACCATCCTTGGGTATATTTGGACAAAAATCAGATTATAATTTTGTCATCCTATTCTATTGAGTATGAACTAATGGATCCTATAAAGGTAAACTGAGTGATATACTGTATAAAAGAATAAACTCTACCCAAGATAATGATTCATCTTAGAGGGAATATCCTTGATGATCTGAAATAAATTGTAGATTTCTAATTTAAAAATTTTCACTTACTTTTTAATTAGATTATCTTATATGTAAGTAATTGAGAGTCGCCTAGATCTCTTAAGTGGAAATTCTAAGAGAATTCCAATTGTCGATCTAGGGGATTTGTTAAAGTACAATTCCTAGGGAGTGCATCCAAGATGACCCAAGAATATGATCCTATGTGTCACTCTAGACATGATGTGATGACAATATAAACTAACATTATATTCCATCACTAGTATTAAACGTATGGGTCATAGTCACCCTCCTGGAATAGTGCAAACATCGTCCCAACAAGCCAGTCTACGAGGTATCCCCTAGAGAACCAACATAACTTGTTTGGAGGTAAAATATAAAACACACATATAGCCCATCCTATACATATCTAGTGTCACGCCTAGAATGTATAAAACTAATTAACTAATTCTAACTGAGTCACTGTGAGCTCATCTAAAGAGTTTCTAATTATGAACCCATTGTATTTCACACAATAGAAGATGAAGATATGATTTGGTTATCAAAACCATACCATTAAAAAATAAATCATTTATAAGATGATTTAAGAAGATATACATGGAATTTAATTAAGAATACCACTTATTTAATAAGGTGTAAGTCCCAAATGAGAAATAATTATACTATTCAAGTCAGTTTTTTAAATCAAGTTATTAATTTTATAGAAACACACCTCAACATGGAGTTTAACTGTTTTATAATTAAGGGATTATGGTCCTATAGAGATGAACACACCCATTAGGGTGGAAAATTTCAAGGTGATCAACACAAGGGGTTGATTCAACACTAGCTAGGGTCATATTTAGAAAGGTAAGATAATCAATTTAATTTATTTAATAAATTAGATGTTTTTCAAGAATGTTACATCCCACAACACAATGGTTCATGATAATGATGTAATAAAAAATTGAAAATAACCTTGACCACATAAATTGACCTCATAGTTATTCCCTCATATTATGCCATCCTTTGATTATATCTAGAACAAGAGTTATTGGAGATATAATCAAATATCATGAAAATGGGGAAAATGAGTTTTCATGAAAACTGATTAATAGAGGATAAGAGATACATGGAATAGAAGGGAGATTAATAAATATATTACCACTATCTTTCTTATATATCTGATGATGAGATATTTGTATAAGGAAAAGAGGATATATCTTGATTTCTAGGTTTCTAGGAAGAGAGATTATAGGAGAGAAATTTGGGGATCATCCATTCAGAGGGTGAAAGGAGAATAAGAGGTGAAGACGATATTTCAATAAGGTCAAAGCAAAAAATTCATCCACAGAGGAAGTGGAAAACAACATAGATAGATAGTTGGCCATATCATGCACCGACCATGTAGATGGAAAATGTCTAGGTGGCCTGTAATCCATCACGACCATGTATATGTGGTTACACCATTGAAAAAAACCATTTATCACCCTAAACCCCACTGTCTAAATCTATATGGTTTAGGGGAATTATGTTGTCTGGGCGGCATTATTTCTCATAACCAAGCAACCTAGTCTATGATTCAACTTTTTGGGACTCTGGGCTTTAAACAAGCCCCAAACGCCCTCAATACATCACTGACTCTCTTAAGAATAGTCATTACTAACAAAAAAGGAATTAAAACCAAAAACTAACCATCTGTTCCTTTGAAAAAATCTCGGATGTTACAACATCCCATCATTTTGACAACTCGTAAACGAGTTTCCCTTCTAAGGGTGACAAAAAATCATCAAATAGGAGTTTCAGCCATTGTGCATGTACATTTTCCTTCCTCTCCTATATATCATCTTGTATGCTTATATGCTCCGACATCACCTAGACCAAAGGAATAGACCTACCTCAGAGATCCTTCATGATCCGATCAAGTATATGTATCAAATTCTCCTCCAAGGACACATTCACCTCTAGCCAACGTCCTTAGGGTAAAATGAATGAGATGGTTTAGGATGATACTGTCAAATCTGAGATATGTGGAAGAATTCATTCATGGAATGGTTACATTAAGGTAACTAAAACTGATAGGATACTAGACTGACTCTATCTACAATCTCAAAAGGCCCGATATATCAAGGTGACAACTTGACCTATTTATAAATTCTTATTAATCCCAATCTAATCGATATCCATAAAAAAGACCTGATGTACCTCCTCGAACTCTAGAGTTCTTCAACTAGGATATTTATAAAAATTCATAGTATACTGGGTTGAAGTCACACATTTCTTAATCAACTTTACTTACATTAATGTATCCTAAACGAGATGAGGACCCAATAGCACTTCCTCACCAACCTCTCACTATCAAAGAGGTGAATGACATGGCCTATCATAAAGGGCCTCATAAAGAGTAATCTAAATTATTTTTTATAATCTATTGATGTAGGAATAATCAACTAGAGGAATATGATTTTACCATGAACCTGAAAACTCAAGGATACATGCCCAAAGTATGTCATCTACATCTACATCATCCGGTCGGACAGCCTATCAATCTGAGAGTGATATACGATACTTAAGAGCACCTGTGAACCTAGTACCTTCTGAAACACAATTTAGAGTCATGAGTTTAACCGATAATCTCTATATGATATTATATATCGAGGAACACCATGAAGGTGAACTATCTCCTAGATGTAATGTATCTCAAGATCCTAAACTAATATGGTCTCCCAGATCTGTTGGAATTGTGAAACCTTGGTTAACCTATCAATGATCACCCATACCATATCACTTCCTAAAGGAGATCATGGAATGCCCCTGACAATGTCCATGGTAATGTTGTTCCATTTACAGTTATGGATGGGTAAAGGCTATGGAAGTCCAAGAATTCTTTTGTGCTCTACCATCACCGGCTGATATGTGGAGCACTGAGTGATAAAACCTATAATTTAACTCTTCTTACTTTAACCCTAATATTAACAACGGATGTCTCGGTAAGTCTTTGTAAGACTAAGGTGAACTACCCATATAGATGAATGATATCCCCTTATCATCTATTCCTGTATATCATAAGGTACCCATACACGCACATAGAATAGCATGATCTCATTCGCATCTACAACCCAACCAAGATGTGGTTTCTCCCCTATGACGATCTATCTTATGCAAAGGCCGCATAATTAGATATATGCCTCATCCAAACGCACTCTATAAGGGAATATTACATTGCTACTAATTCTAAAACTGGTTTCCCATCATTCTCGTAAAACTCTAAAGGCTTCTTAGAAAATAGTCTCATCAACTTCAACTCAATGTTTTCTTCCCTGATATCTTGTATCAGAGTCTTCTAGCTCAAGGCATTATCTACGACATTACCCTTTCTGGGTGTGTAAGTAAGCTCAACATAAATGTAACATGTGTACTCTACCAACCTACACTACCTCAGATTCAATTATCACTATATGGAGATGTATTGTAGAATTTTTTGATACATGTAAATAATTAACTATACCCCCAATAAGTAGGGCCTCATACCAAGTAGTTCATGAACCAAAAATATTAACTTGGGGTTGTTCATATGGTAATTTTTCACCTAAGGCCTTACATAGTGGGGATGTTATTCCATAAACAAATTCCCTACATCAAAAATTCCCTAGCCCAATAATTGAAGCATCACTACAAACAATATAGATTCTTCCAGGATCATATAGAATCATGATCATTACTGGAGTCAGTGTCCTATAAAAAACCTAATAATTTGTCTCACAAGCTTTAGTACAGTCAAATTACAAACTCTTTTTAGTCATGTATATAAAAAATCTCCTTAGAAAGAGAAATATTGAATGAATCTCCTGTAATATCCGACCATCCCTAAGAAGTTTCTTATATCAAATATGAAATTAGGATACTCCTAGGAAACCATGGTGCTCACATTCTAGAGATCAGTAGATATGCTTTTATTTGATGTTATACGAACCACAAAATGAACCTTGCTGATCCAAATGTGTCATTTAATAAGATTCTCAAATAGATGGTTCTCTAATAGTGTATTCAACACGATCCCAAGGTGATTGGCATAGTTGTGTTTGCTAAAAGAATACACTATGATGTGTTCAACAAATACTACCACAAATTAATCAACATACAAGTGGAAAAACATATTAATCATAGCCATGAAGCCATCAGAAAATTTATTCAGGACAAACAGTAAGACTATATACCCGTATAATCTATACCTTCTTGAAAATGTTGTATGTCATAGTATTGATATCCCCAAATGCACTTAATTGTATCCCAACATCAAATAAATCTTGGAGAAATTATCGTTCCTCATAGCTACTCGAAGAGGTTGTCTATAGATGGTAATGGATACTAGTTTATCACCATAAGATGGTTCAATTAGTTAAAATACACAAACAATATAATGTTACAATCCACTATTTGGGAAAAAAGGATGGGTGAACACCATGTATATGTGATGGGTTAGATAAAAACATTCACCACTAGATCATCAAGATGCTTCTTGAGATCCATGAGATCTATAGGATCCATCCTAAAAGGGGAATATACACTGATTCCACCCATATAACATGCTCAATGGTGATTTCAACAACTCTCTTAGGAGGTAAGATAAAGTAATATTCCATGAATATGTTCTTAGAACAATCCATAATAAGGGGAAATTGAACAAACTTATTTCCATGATTACTCATAAAGAGATTGGCCAATTGAGTTATCATTACTTCTAAACCATTACACTTGGGTGTAACTCAACATGACTAGATATACCATTCACCCTTATATATATATGTTAATCCCTCATGTGATGTGAACAATACCTGGTGGTGATAGAAATCCTTTTGGGATCGATATGAAGCAAGCTATTACATACCAAGAATGAAGTTGAATCCAGCCATCTCAAGGACGAAGAAATCCAACAAAAAGTGGTAACCACCTATTTTAATGGGGGAACTACCTGCATTGGAATATACCTTCATCTCGAACTCCTAATAGCGTGTCAGGATTTATCTAACTATTGGAATACTCTATCACTAGGCCTATACATCCCATAGGTGTAGTAGATAGAAAATAGTGTGATGCACCTATATAAAAAAAGGAATATACTAAAGTCAAGTATACTAGAATGGTAATTATAACTATATGTGGATCTAGAATATTCTCCTTAGGAGTAGTCAATACAATAGATGTGTGGTCTAAATCATAGCCCTATGATGTTGCATGAGTAAATTGAGCTGGTCTACTCTACTGGCGTTGAAACTCTAAGGCCTTCTTTCCTCGACCATGGCCACATGCTTCACCCAAAACCCTATAAAATAGGAACTTCTAGTATTACATGGATTCCATAACCCTACACTTGAAGGATGTTCTTTAACAAAACATCGTTCATTCTCCAAAGAAGAAAAGGATTGGTAGAAAAACCATAGATGGCCCATCCTACTACAAGACCATCACTTGATGAGGATTCCCATACATTGGGATTTTTATTGAAAGTCCTTACATACTAGTGACACACCACATAACATTCAGTGTGTAAAAATTGGATCTTACTACCCCCATGTATATCCTTGAAACAGAACATCCTACCACTAGATAAACCACTACTCTTCTGGGAAGTTGTAATTACCTAGATCACATTATCAAATTCCCTCATGTTCTACATAGTGATAAGGGATTGGATCCCTATCCACGAAATGGTGGCCAATCAAAAGATGTTCAAATTCGATAATATGGGAATCACCTCATAGTTTTCAACATATCAAAAGACATGGTTAGTGAAAAACACTGTAATTATAGGAAGTGAAATGAATATTCCATCATTTACAAGTCACTTTGTTGAAGGCGATAAAACTCTCGGGTATCATCTATCTAATGGACAACATAAAAATTTAATCAATGAAGGATTTTAGAAATATTCCCAAACCATACGCTAATGTTGACCAGCCTGGGTAATAACCTCCCCACAATTTTTGGTGGATTTATAAAGGATATAGGTGGAGAGACTTACCCTCCACTTTGTATGGGTCTTGATATTCTGAAAGATAGAAAACATGGCCTCTATCAATTATTTAGAATCCAATGTACTACCATCCCCCAAGAAGATGAGAGGATGCTACAACTAGAACACACTGATAAACTCTACTATAGTTTCAGAAGGTTGAAGAGTATCCAAAAGCGATTGCATGAACAAATAAAAACTATCCTGAAACTGAGCATTAGTTCCTAATGGAATATCTATAAGAGGAGCCTCATGTTTAACTACAAGATGTTCCATAGGTGGTTCATGGTCTACAACTTCAAGAGTGTTCTCATAACCGCTTTCGTGGCTTGAATCATGAGGACTTCATAGTGGAATAACTCTGTATTCTTCAAAAAAACCCCTCATGTTGGAATTATAACAAATAGGAAAATTGATAAATAGAGGATAGGTATAAGATTTCCAATAAGCACGTCACATTACATAGCCTTCTATAGGTGTCAGGTATAGGTGAATAAAAAAATTCATAGAATGATCATATGAGACATGGCCTATCACCCACTACTATGTTCGGGCTAGGGTCAAGGTATCATATCACATATTCAAGGTGTCTATTTCAGTTTATAGATCATCATCATTTTAATTTCATATTCGGTTATGTAGTTAAATTTCCATTAAAAGATTGAATTGGATAGGTCACAAATTCTAATTTATATAGTCCCAAACACCTTATAAATTTTATAGTGATATCCAATTAATCATAACCATAACATGTTTTAGTTCATTCAAACAATGGTCTATGGCCCAATGTGCCATTAGTAACTACAAAAGGTGGATTCTTTAATCAATGTAGGAAAAATGATTGGTTAAGGATGAAAATTTATGTTTTTGTTATGGTTTTTAGTACTCTATGATAAATTTGTTCATTTCAATATATTATAATCAAATTTCCACAAATCATAAGATACAAGGCACCAAAACAAACACATAAAATATAATAAATGCATTTATAAAATAAAAATGGCATGTTATAATGAGTGACATGTAAGCCATATGGTTATGAGGATGATGAATTATTTGATGGGTCCTCAAATCATCAAGCTAAGGAAGAATATACCCCATCATGATAATAAAAATTCAACGAATGTCAACCTATGATGAAATCCATGAAATAGTAACAACCAAAAACAATAACAACATTTACCCAATCTAGGTAGTTTGGGTTTCCATTGGACATGTGTTAGCTACTCCTAGACAAAGACTCATTACCAAATTCCAATATTATAGACTCCAGTCTAAACCCAAATAGTAAGACAAAATGAAAAAAATCATTGACACCAGTTTGTAACATCTTGCCTCATGATTCCACTAAGCGGTGCCCCGAGATGGTAGCTAAAAGACATCAAGTTCACCACCCTAAACACCAAATGGTGCCAACCAGTAGATAGGGGCTAGGGTGTGTCTTATGAGATACTATTATCACATTTATTAAAGTGGTGAACGATAATATATATAAAATATAAATAGAAGAATAAAATTATATATTACTGAACCAGTAACCCACTATAGTGGAAGTTGCACATGAATTAAAACAACAGTGGAAATAAAATAATAGATATTCAAGTGATTTAAATAGAATGAAAAAACTAAATAATCAAAAAATATATATAATATGATGGTGATATTTCACATGTATATACAAAAGTGTGCAATGGAAACATGAGATACAATCATATACCACATGAAAAAAAATTATAAAAAATGTGAAAAAAAGATTCTAATTGAACCCAAAGCATATCCTTGGACCTCTTTCCCAATACAACATCATAGAAATCAGAAGAAAATAGATGAAGCTGGACTATTACCTTAACCAATACATGCAACCATGAAATATGCTTATGTACCAATGGTGGACTCAGCGGGGTGAGAGATATAATCCTAGTATTCCAACACCAAATTCATCTAGACCAATTCATATAATGCATTTGAAAATGAATATTTTGTATTAAAAAATAAAATAAATAAATAAATAAATAAATAAATCAGGCTGGGTTCCATTAGAAAACCCCTCAAATTCTACCTGCTTTAGCCTAATTCAGTGATTCGAAGACAAATGATCATACAAAGGTAAAATGAGTGATATAATATATAAAGTAATGGATTTTCCACAGTCTTGTGATATTTATTAGTGGAAAAAACATTAATTCTCTAAAATTAAATGTTTATTTTTCATTTAAATACATCCACCATATATTTAATTTAATTAACCTATTTATAAATTTTTGAGAGTCACCCAGATCAAATCAATTTAAATAATATGGTAACTCCATGTATCACTCTAGGGGATCGATATAAGTCCAATTCCTAGGGATAATGTCCAAGGTGACCCAAAAATATTTTTCAAAATTTCACTATAGGCTTGATATGATGACAACATGAAATAAACTTTGTGTATATCCCATGTATCTTATGTACGGAGATGAGTCTCTCTCGTGGAATGATAAAACTATCACACCATCTATCCTATCCATTGGGTATACCCTATGACACTAGTGTCACTCATATAGAGATAAAATAAAATACATATGGTGAGCCCATCCTAGACATAGCTAGTTTCTCCCTCAGCATGTATACGATTCATTAACTAATTTTAATGAAGTAAAAATGAGCCTATCCAAAGGGTCCTTAATTAAAAACCCATTATAACTCCCCAAAAATGATAAAGATATGATTTGGTTAGAAAAACATAACATTAAAAAATCATTATTTATATCATTATTTAACAATGTGGCCATGGAATTTAATTAAGAAAACCACTTATGGAATAAGGTGTGGGGCCTAACTCATGGGTAATTATTCTATTCAATTCAATTAATAAACTAAAGGAATTAATTATATGGGAAGACACCTCAATGGGGTATTTATACCTGTTATAATAATGTTAAAATGAGCATCAAAGGTATAACATACCCATTGGGGTGGAAATATTCAAGGTGATCGACACACAGGGTTGATTTGACACTTTTTAGGGTCATGTTTAAAAAGATAAGGATTTTGATTTAATTTATTTAACCAAAGATATCTGTCACCAAAAAGGTTCAACATGTGACACAATATAACATGATATATGTTTAAATGAAATAAGGGAAAAGAAAATAGAAGAACTACCTTGACCTCAAAATTCATCCCTCCTCCAAAGTCGACCATTGATTCGAGCTAGAACGAGTGTTATTAGATAAATATTCAAATAAATTGAAAGATGGAAAAATTAGTTGGCACAAAAATATTAAAATATATTATATTATAAACCTCAAATACTATGGGAAATTTTATAGATATTACCTCTAGAATTCTGATGGATTCGATGGAAATAGATTTGGATGACAAATATCGGATAAATCATCATCCATAGATTTATAGGTTAGAAATATTATGGCAGTCAAAGGTGGGGCTCATCCACAGAAAGAGAAAAATTGGAATAATGGGTGATGAAAATATTTAATTAATGGGGAAAAGAGAAATTTTACAACACATAAAGGGGTGCACGGTATGGCTGTATGGTTGGCTGAACTATGCACCAACCACAAGAAAGGCCATTATTTATGTGTTCGGTAATATAGTATGGTTGTGTGCCTAGGGTCACACAATTGCAAAAAAAAACCATGAATCCCCATGCACACCACTTTCTCATGATAAATGGTTTAGGTAAAAATTACAGTTTGGGCTATATAGTTTCTCAAAACAATGTGGCCCATTTTTTCATTCAACTTTTCAAGGATCTGGGATCTGAACAACCTCTGAACACCCTCAAGACCTCCTCACATCCCTTTAAAAAAAATTAGGTCCAAAATAAGGAATTACAACAAAAACAATAATGGTCTTTGCCTTTAATAAAATCCATGATATTAAAAGGAACAACTCTTAGGATTCTGGATTGAAGAGAGATATTGTTGTTGAATAAGACCAGTCACCTGAGCAAGGTTTTGTCATGAAAACATAAATTTGAGGATTCTATATGAGATCCCAAAAATGTGATGAGGAAGAAGTATCCTCAGTTTTTATTGAAGCGAGAAAAATTATTATAAGGTGGTATAATGTGACACCCTGTTATTTTATGATATAATTATCTTTAAGTTAATTGCATTTCGTTGATATCATGTTATACATGAATCACTGAGTTTAACTGAATTGTGATATACTAAAAAATATTATAATTTTATTTAACAGTTATTATCCATCCATTTTATTAGAGGTTATGAATATTACTAACTAAATTATTATTATTTTGGTTACATAATTATAAAATGAATTATTTGGTAATAAAAATTTTATAAATGATAATGGAAACACGTGTAGTTGAAGGAGATGTAAATTTTTCAAAAAAACTATATTTATACATAAACTATGATTTTATCTTAATAAATTGAAATAATATCTATTTATGAATAAATTAATTAAATTTTTATATAATATATTCAATTAATTATTTTAACATTCACCCAAAGGTTTTTATGTTGAAATAAATTAAGGTAATATTAATTTTATAATTAAAAATGCATTTTACAATAAACAATTTTATTGTGTTTCAAGAAATAATTTTAAAATTATTTTATTAAAAGTAATATAAATTTAATATTTTAAAATGGATTTGATATTTAAAATAAAAATAATTAATATGATGTAAAAAGTTACAATTATTTTTTGATTGTAATAAATAGTGAAAAGTGTAAAATTTTGTTACCACAATTATGGTTAAAAAGGGTTTACCAAGGTTATACTAAAAGATATTTTTTAAAATGTCACATAAAATGTGTTTTATTTTTTTTGGTTGGTGATATTTATAAATTATCCTTCCTTTCTTATAATATTTTTCATTTTGGAGCCACTTTACTTTAGTAAGACTTTAATATATTTTAATTGTTTGAAAAAATCCATTTGCGTCCTCTCTCACCCTTATATAAAAGAATACCATTTATCCAAAATTACTCACACATAATGATACTTATATCTCAAAAAATACCTATAAAAATACCTTCTTATTATAACTCCTCACATCCTTTAGGTTCTATTTTGATCAAAATTCCATCCTTTTAATACTTAAGGTGTAAGTTAAAGGTGGTTTCTTAATGATGAGGTATAACTCTTAACTGAGTTCTTCAAATTTTATTTTATTTTTATAATCCTATAAATCTATGATGTACATTATAAATTGTTTCTTTAATTATTTTAAATATACATAATTTTTATTATAATTATGGATCAACCATTTCCTCCTATTTTCCATCAAATGTGAAATGAGAGTATTACTTGTGCATAATTGTGGACAAATGCCTCCATGTAGAAATATGATTTATTTTCCATCACCATCATTCATCATTGAATATTTTCATGGATTTTATTTTTATATATGATATTTATTACATAACAATAATAATTTAATTATAATCTATTTTATATGTAATTAACTTTCTATATGTTGATAGAAATCTAACATCACTCATGCGTTTGTGTTGACTACCACATCCACCAAGTGATGTGATGCATTTTTCATTTCCATATTAAATATATGATAATAAAAATATATTAAATGCATATATTTTTTAATTATTTAATAATTATTATATAAATTTTAAATATAATTTTAATTTGTTTTCTTCCGTCTATCAAAAAGTGAAAACAACACCAATGTGTACACAAGATCTATGATCATCATGAAGTGATATAATTCATTTTTTATAATTGGATTATTTAAATGGTTAGAAAATTATATGAAATTAATAAATAATATACATATTTCATGATTAAAAATATGTATTTAATCAAACCATGACCAATGTTCATGTACCAGAACCATCAAACCGAAACATGCATGGAAAACAGAACAATTTTCACTTGGATATCCATTACAATGAAGAAATAATTAATAAAAGGATAATTGTAAATGAAAAATTAATGACTAATTGTATGTTATGTATGATTATGGTTCTAATATATATATATTATAATTCTATATTTATTATATAGGATATATGAATGCGTACTAAGAAATAAAAAATCTGAGGTAAGGGATTTATGTTTCCATCTAAGATTAATCAGTATTATTTATGATTGAATTTTAATTAATTAAAAAACCAGGGATCTTTTCCTTTGAAACCATTTTTTATTATACATTTTTTAGTATTAGTACAATTATTTTCTCTTTGATACATAAAATGATAGAGAAAATTTTATTAAAGAAAATTCAACCTTATATCCTCTTCAGTCAAACTACATTTCATTCTATCTATATAATCTTATTTTTTTTATTAAATTTATTACACACAAATAAAATTTATTAGAAAATAAATATTCAAAACTGTTTAATTTATTTAATATTTTAAGGTAATATTTTTAAATAAATGTTTATTTTTGAACAATTTGATTCTGAATTTTTACAAATGTGTGAAGGGGTTTTTTTCTTTTAATATATTTGAAATGTAAAAAATTACACAAAATCATAAAAATTACATTATTTTAATATTCAATTAAAATATTCTGTATTTACATTCACAGAAATGGATTTTTAATATTATGGGAAGTATTAGTTAAAATTTTATCAAAATAAAATAATATTTTACCATATTTTAAAAGAAAGTTTTGAATGATCATTTATTTTTATTTTTATTTTAAATATATTTTAACATACTTTATGGATAATTATGATTTAGCGATGGAATATTCTTTTGATACAATCCTCTTTATTTTTTTAAATGGATTATGATGAATTTAATTTAAGGATAATTATATGAAACACATTTCATTACCATGGGTTAAGTATGTTATGATTAAACCTATATGAAACTCATTTCATTTACATGGGTTATACAATTATGAAATGTTGAAATATTAATAAATCACATTTACATTACATAGTTTATTGTACAATGATATAATTAATTTTTTAGGATCTTGTGGAGCACATATGTATGATTTTAATTATTCGATGGGTGGGTGCAGATTTATATATCCCTATAATGCATTGTATAATTATTGATATCTTATAAGATAATATAGAATGAAATATGGATTGAACGTAGTCTAATATGGTAATATTTCCACTCTAATAGTCTTGGGGGTAAACCTTGACTTAGGAAATTATATAATGGGTAGTGAACCCAATCCACTATGATAAACATCACAATTAACCTTTATTATGGAAATTATTTTCTTTGATTATGTTTATGAAGAAAACTTATGTATTATTCTTATGATATGATCTCTTGGAACATGATTTATTTTCTATGATTCAACACACTTATGAATTATGTATTTTGTTTTGAAAAATCCTTATACCATTATTTATGGTAAAGGATCACTAACTTAATAGGTATGATAATCATATGCTATGATCATATTCTTATACATTATTTAATATATTATGCTCACATATGATCATTGATTTATATGTCTTATATTTACAATTACATTGAATATAAGATAACACAATCTTATGTTCTATTTCTCCAGGTTATGAATAATGGTTTTAAGTAGGGAATTTAGGATATGTGTACTGTGTGAGAAGATATTTGTGATAGATATTGAAAATAATTCATAAAATATAATGATTTATGTATCTATTATTTAAAGTGTCTTAACATTTATTGTTTGGGGGTTGTATCAACTGAGGGTGGGAGGACTGAAGCGCCCGACGGTCGATCTTACGGAGAGCTGAGTTCCGCTCAATCGCTTAGGTCAGGTATATGGGTATTAATTTTGAAATGCCCCATGGTTCTTTATCCAACGATCCATGGACCTGCTCTCCAAAGATAGATGTTCGCTGGGCGATTCTTCCAGCGATGCTTAAAAACTCACATTGGTCGAGAGGATGGGAAGTTGGGTTCATCGCACCCTTTTGGGGGGAAATTATTGCTTGTTCTAAGACTATCATATAGATTTAATATGTATCCATGTGTTCACGAAACTTTGGTTTATACCCAAGCATAGTATCCACAGATTACTCCAGGTTGGAAATGGTCAGCTGAACGTAGGGATTCCGAATCATTTAGGATCGAGGTTTACCATCCCACATTGGATTAATGACTCTGAATAGTTTGGACTAATTGAGATGACACTGGTTTGAAGCCTTATAAATTGGAGCTCTATAGTTTATTGTCATCCAAGGGGGAAAAATAACGACTTGAGCGTTTTGATCGAACCTGTGATACGAGTTTCCTATATATCCTCGTGAGAGGATTCAGAATCCATGTAGTTTGGTCTGAGGGCATGATTGGGACATAGACATGGTTAGTAAACCATTGTTGGGATTGAGCCACGAGGAGGCGTCCTACGTACCATATTTAGGAAACAAGGATAAAAACCCGCATAGTTCTTTCTGAGGTCAAGATATTACATGGGCGCCATGGCCATTACAAATCCCTATGTCCATGTGAGTAATGATCGTTATGAGAAATAGGGGAATGCAACAGACTTGGAAAGACTCGCACCTTCTCCCTATCGAGAGAAGAGGAGGAAGACGATGAGCGGAGGAGAAGGCCGGGACCACTGGACTCTCCATCTCCCTGGTGTTGGAGGAAGGTAGGAATTAGGAAGTAGAGCAATGAACCTTCTGTGATGATAGGGGAAGGGCCATTAGCTTCTAGCGAGGATAGTGTGGGGCTTACTCTAGGAGGGATGCCCAGCCACTCCCAGGAGAGGTGAGAAGTGCTCACCATTGGATCTCGTCAAAAGGAAACTTGGGCAGGGAACCTCAATCATGGCAAGTGGAGAGGCATAAAGGGGACTCTCGGGCACGGACCCTGCACTATCGTGGGAATGTGAACCCAGGAATGTGTTTGGAACCCGATCAAGGATTAGAGCAACCCCTTTTCCCTTGCCTACCATGGGTATGTGAACTCAAAGCGGTGCGCAGATGCGCCTGAAGGTTGCATCCTACTGGTTTGGGGTTTCGATAGAGGCCTTTGATCGGGGCTGATTAATAGACTAATGAAGTTATTACGAAGGATCAGGCCAGATTGTAAGGATTTTATTTATCTCGGGGAATAGGAATACCGAAGGAGTAGGCGGGCCACATCAGTGTATGAGCAGTGGAACCCATCGCGTAGGGAGAAGCTACGCGGCTAGAGAGGTCATTCGCGTACCAGGGCGGTACGCGAACTGATAGGAATCCCACGTACCAGGGTGGTACGCGACCTTGGGTTCGGCCTGTGTACTAGGTTAGTATGCGGGAGAGTCCGCGCGAGCAGTGGTGGCCATGGGAGATGCCGGTCGGGGGTTCTTCGGTCAGGGCTTCGCCCATGTAGGAGGGTGATGCGTGGTGCTTCAGATCAAAAAAGGGGCATAATGTCACAAACTGGACCCGGTCACCATCAAACCAGCACCAAACCCGGCCCGTACCAAGGCCCGAAGGGCGTTCCTGATCCCCACGAGTTGGCACAAGTGCCCAGGTATCATAAAATGATAATTGGGAATGATTTACCCAAATTTTTTATGCTTAAATCAACAAATGAATCCAAGAAATAAAATATGGATTTTTCAAACCAAGACATCTTTTAATAAAAATTCAGAACTGAATTACACAATATTAAACAATGTTTTAACACCATTACAAAGGTACAAACCTAAGAAATGACAACCCAGGAACCTCCACATGGAAAGATGCATCGCCCTCAAGCCATCTCTACGACACTGTATCACGATGGACCGCTAAAAACCCAAACCAATGTCATAAAACCTGTACCCAATCCTGTGACATAAAATAAGAAAGTCTACTAACACCCAAAGGTGTAAGTAGGGTGTGAGCCAAAGCCTAGTAAGATACCAAAACTAAGAGATTCCATGCGATAAAAATTTAAAGACAAAAATCATGCAAGTTTTCAAAAACATGAAAAGCTAGTTACAATTTCTATAAGATGAAACTTTGAATAAAAACATTTTTCAAGTGGTCTATTTTAAGGCGTTAACACTTTCAAAATAAACACCAAAGCTACTAAATTTTCCATCCAAATGTACCATATGCCGACGGTAAGTATAAAGTAACTAATGAGCACAACCAATAGGAAATAACCCCTAGGCACTATCTAGCTATGGGTCCCAGGTACCTCGTATCTCGGTGAGAGTAACCATCACAAATATCCATTCTCATGCATGAGCCACTAGTAGGGAACATACCCATTACCTAGTGGTCCCCAATCATCATCATCATAGTTTAGTTAGAGTTGTAAGCGTCAATTTTACTAAGTAAAACTGAGGCCAAACCCACGAATTCACCAACATACTAGTACACGTCCACCCACCTAGATACCCGACTTTTCCTTTTGTGCTCAAACATGTTCAACAAGCCAAGAAATATAGTTTTCAAATGTAGATAACACTTACACATAACACATTAACCAAACAGCCCCATGTACATCACATAAGTCACAAATTACAGTTTTCATTCAAATGCATTTTTAAATCAAACTCACACCAAAATAGCCCACAACACTTTTTCCATAACTTTCACAATCCAACACATCCTTTAACAATTTTATGAAGTCCCTAAAAATATGATAAACATCACATAACAGAACTATTCACATTTGAAATGGCTCATTTGAAAGTATTAACAATCCAAAACAGTTTTCCAATATGGTTTCACCTCTTACATAAATCATAAAACCACTCAAAACTTTCATAAAACAATTCTAAATAGTGTACCAAAGCTTTTCAAATAGAAACCATTTCAAAACCATATTTCAAGGACAAAATCACACCAATACAAATTAAAAACATAATTGGAAGCCCCAAAATCATTTATTACACAACCCCCATGTGTTATCCAAACACCTCAAACAATAGCACAAAAGATCCACATGAAACACACATGTTTTCAAAATCACTTTCAAGAATAACAATAATGTTTTACAGCTTAAACCCTTAAAAAAACTCTTTAAGACCTAGTGGCACACAAATACCCCAACAAATCATAATTTTTATCCCAAACAAGATTTATTAAACCAAATTAATATGTTATAAAACAATCCCAAACAATACCCAAAGGGTTACACATGAAAAACACCAAATTTTAAGTTAAATGAAACTATAAAAATAAATGCTTAACCAAATCCAACATAAACAATTTTTTCACCACACACATAATATTATGACAATGCATAATAAGTAATTCAAGCAAACTAAATCATCTAGAAATTATTACACATAGAATCACCTACCGGAAGTGTCAAATCCCTCAAAACGTGGTTTGAAACCTCAACCGCACAACCGCCACACCACAAGGAAGATAAATTTAGATGTAGATCACAATATTTGACCAAAAATACACCTAATGAAACCCTAGGATCAAACCCTAACTTCTGGAAATTTTATAACATAATGAAAGAGAGAGGAAACTCTAAGGGAAATGGAAGAAACCAAGAAGGAATCACTTACCCAAAACAATCCTAAAGAAAATGACCCAAAATTGACAAGAATATGAATTTTAAAATAAATAAAAATTTAATGGATATTCGAACAAGAATGAGGAGGTCATGTAGGAACTGGAATGGGAGAAAAGAGTAAGAATAGAAGGAGTTATGAAGGAATGAATTTACCTCTTCAAATCTGCACGATTTTAGAAACCCTAATACGTTTAGCACTCAATCGTGATGTAGAAGAGCTCCAAAGAGGGTATAGAGAGGTTGGTCTCTATACTGGGTTCAAGGGGCGCGTTTGAGGCTTGGAATCACCGAAAAATCATTAAAAATGAATATTTTATTAAATAATAAAATTTTATTTTTAAAACTGGAATTGAGCTTTTGGGCAGGCCCAATCCATAAAATAAAACCCCATATACACCTAGGTTATGGATTCCCAAAGCCTCCAAATTTTAATTTTGGTGTTAATATATCAGGGAAGGAAATTTAGGAGTTGGAATGAGTGAAAAATATTAAAAAATTAATATGTTATAAAAGAAACGAAATTTATTTTTAAATCTGGAATTGGGCTCACGGTTTGGCCCAATTCATTAAAACTCACATATTCTCCATAAAACCCTTGGAAACCCCCAAAACAAAGAATTTATGGAAATTAAAATAAAAATACATTTAAAATAAGACATGTATGTGACAATTATCCCCTCCATGAAAACATTCCGCCCTGGAAAGTCACAGTGAGGCCAAAGCAATAGCCAAACCCAACTGAGAAACCAAGAGGTACTCCCTTGCCAGGTTTCTCCCCCAAAGGCCAAAACACCTCCAATGATCAATGAAGGAAGGAATACTCTAACAAACCTATCATACACCACATTCCTGAAACAATCAAGCACATTCAGTCTTTATCACAAATGAAAACTCTTCATACACAATCTGAACAATACTCAATCAATTTACCCAAATAAACAACAACATCGAACAAGGTTACACTTTCCCTACTATAACTAAACCATTGGTCACTCTCCAATATCAATGTTTACCCAAGGAAGATGTAATTAGTTAGATATCTCCAAATGATATTACCTACATCCCAGAAAATACCAAGGAGAAACATGAGTTACTCTTATGAAGAGACACAAATGGGCTCCCCACCATAAGAGAAAACTTAATTTTTTTTCAGAGACAGAATAAAGACACTAATAGGGGAAGGCCCAAAAAGACTACCTAGTACAAGGGGTATACATACATTAGAAATTTACAAAATAATATGCATGATACCAATGGTGGGTCTTCCCACCATAAGAACCAACCATCTTAACCGATCGGCGTGGGCCGACACGAAAAGACCCCAAAATTAAAGAGTTGGGACAGTCACACAGTTAGTCTGCACAGTTTGAGAAACCGTGCGATAACTATGTGGATCCTTATATATGCATGGTTATTTTTTGTTCATGGTTAGAATTAACCATGTGAAAACCATGTGCGCAACTTGTCTAGCCAAATTTCCAACCATTCTCCAAAGACTCAATGGAAACCAAAGGGGAGGGAATAACATTGTGTGATGACATGGGTACAAGACCCTCCACCTATTTCCACCGAACGGGAACAACAGAAGAAATATTATGACACCATAGGTTTAAACTATTCCTATCTTTAATACTGAGGATAGGACATTGTACAAGGGTTTAAACGACAATGGGGTTTCCCCTGACTACGCGCTAGCTTCTCTCCGTGACCTATGGCTGGAGCTCAAAATATTGAAGCATCTTCGGCCTCGCAGTTAGGCTGTGGAAACCCCTATATGTATCTTCTTCATTCGATGCCACAAACAACAACACCGCATACCCTGATGGGTTAATCAAGACATAACACACTCCATAACTCACTTTACAAAAACCAGACATTTCAATGAAACAAGGGATCAGAATAAGCACACACATCACACCTTGTTTCTTTGGGTGAGAAACAACAGAAGGGCATGACACGTATAAACACCATCCTCTAAGATAGAGGATTTGATGTTTTTTACAAGGGATACATACTCACAACATAACAGAGAACCTATGAGGATTGTGTGACCTTCACCTTTACAGTCAAAAGAGCACAGAACATCACAATACATCACCGAACATGACCCTTGTGATTGATAGAAACAATACATGGAACATGAACATATTCCAAGTCCCTAAACAACATACAAGTCCAAAAAGTGGACACAATATCCTATCATGACCAAAATCTCAAAATTGGGGGTTTAATAATAACTCTTGATTCAAGGAAACTATGAAGAACCCAGAGGCCCTCTTAGACACCATCATGATACTCATCCACACTAACAACCAAAGAACACTTCCACGTTTGATGAATCATGAAACTTAAGAAACTAAGGCCTCTTTCAACCTTCCAAGAGCACTATCCCACTACAAGAGGATCCAAAAATCAACTAAATGAATGGTTGCAGACTCAATCAACAATGATCTATAAAATATTCCTTATATTGATCAACTGGAGGATTTTCCAATGGAGAAACAATACGGGTTGCACTTCAGTTGTGCATTAACCCTAAATGGGGGCGTACCTTATCCAATGAGAGAACCCAAGGACCCAACCAAGCTGGTCCATTGGTCAAAAAATTCCACAAAACAGATCCAAAAACATGAAGGGAACCACCATAAAGGCATCCCAAAACATTTTTCAAAAGAGACCACTAACCGTCCCTACGACACAGCTTACCGACCAAACACAAACCCAAAACACAGTTCAAACAGAGGGGGTTCTTAGACTCAAAACATCCCAAAAAATCAACATTTTCAAAACCCCATAATACAAAACATACCAAACTATTCATGAAGACATCATGTTTTTCTTTAAAACCAATTCTTTGAAAACAAACTATTTAGCAGTAAGCGTATCCACCAATGGTAGCCCATAGGCCTCACACATGCATGTTTTTGTGCCACACTGGGCACCCTCGTCATATCCATCCCAGCACTCATCTAGTCATGCCATAAACCATCCATCATCCCATATAACCCCATGCATGTGGTAACTCATGGAAATACCAAAGGGTAAAACAAAAATTCCTTCCACTTTTAAAAAACAAAATGGTCAACCAACCCAACCTTTTTCTCAAAACTGCAAATAATGAGATCAAAATCCCAATTCACATCTTACAAAACATTTCATAAGGACACAAACATATAATAAATAACTCACTTTCAAGTTATTCACATCAATTTCAAAACATCTCATCCCATTAAAACACCCTTTAATCATTTAGAAAACTATATTGGAAACAATTTTGAAAACCAACTTCAATATGGTTCCGGCTTTCAAAAGTGGTGTAAGAATACTATTTTCCATTTCAAAACAATTCTGAAAATTCAGTTCCACCATTTCATAAATCAAAACATTCCATATTTATTTGAAAATAATTTCACAAAAACTTTACACTTCTTAAAACCATGTCAGTTTAAAACCAAAGTTCCAAGATTTCAAAACTAAAGAACACAAGACAATGCGAGAGGAAACTAGCTTCAGTGGGTGAATTGGACATATGGTTGGCAGCCATATTCAAATCACTTAACTGTCAGAGATAGTGTTCTTGGTAATATCCCCAGCTTCACATGGCTTTCCAGGCCCTGCGAGCTTACTGAGACCATTAACCCAACTCTCATTTCATTTCTCCTAATCATTGTTAAACCAAGACAAACAAAGGACTCTGAAAGGTCCCGATTTCCCCTGGAAACTTGAATCCTTCCATGAGGTGTGGTGATCAAGCACACTACCCACAACTTGAATACCAAGTCCCTACAATATGATCTCCATACTATCCTGACTCTTCCCTAAATAACATGACCCAAAGAGAGCGAACCTCCTCTGATACCATTTTGTCACAAACTTGATCTGGTCACCATCAAACCACCACCAAACCTGGCCCATGCCAAGGCACGAAGGGCTTTCCCGATCCCCACGGGTTGGCACAAGTTCCCATGTATCATAAATTGATAATTGGGAATGATTTACGCAAATTTTTTATACTTAAAACAACAAATGAATCCAAGAAATAAAATCTGGATTTTTTTCAAACCAAAAGATCTTTTACTAAAAATTCAGAACTGAATAACACAATATTAAACAATGTTTAAACACTATTACAAAGGTAAAAACCCAATAAAACACAGCCCAAGAACCTTGACATGGAAAGAGGCACCCCCTCAAGCCATCTCCACGACACTGTATCACGATGGACCGCTAAAAACCCGAACCAAAGGCATAAAACTTATACCCAATCCTGTGACATAAAATAAGCAAGTATAATTACACCCAAAGGTGTAAGTAGGGTGTGAGTGAAAGCCCAGTAGGATACCACCACTAAGATATTCCATGTGATAAACATTTAAGGATGAAAAACATGCATGTTTTCAAAAACATGAAAAGCTAGTTACAATTTCGAAAAGATGCAACTTTGAATAAAAACAGTTTTCAAGTGGGCTATTTTAACAGGATAACACTTTTAAAATAAACACCAAAGCTACTGAATTTTCCAGCCAAATGTACCGTATGCCGACGGTAAGTATAAAGTAACTAATGATCATAAGCAACAGGAAATAACCCCTAGGCACTAGCTAGCTATGGGTCCCAGGTACCTCATATCTCGGTGAGAGTAACCATCACAAATATCCATTCTCGTGCACGAGCCACTAGTAGGGAACATACCAATAACCTAGTGGTCCCCAATCATCATCATTATAGTTTAGTTAGAGTTGTAAGCATCAATCTTGCTAAGTGAAACCGAGGCCAAACCCCACGAATTCACCAGCATACTATTACACGTCCACCCACCTAGATACCCCAGTTTTCTCTTTGTGCCCAAACATGTTCAACAAGCCAAGAAATATAGTTTTCACATGTAGATAACAATTCTAAATCACACATTAACCAAACATCCCCATGTAAATCACATAATTCACAAATTCCAATTTTCATTCAAATGCATTTTGAAATCAAACTAACACCAAAATAGCCCACAACACCTTTTCCGTAACTTTCACAATCCAACACATCCTTTAACAATTTTATGAAGTCCATAAAAATATGATAAACATCACATAACAGAACTATTAACATTTAAAATGGCTCATTTTAAAGTATAAACAATCCAAAATAGTTTTCCAATATGGTTTCACCTCTTACATAAATCATTAAACCACTAAAAACTTTCATAAAACTATTCTAAATAGTGTACTAATGTTTTTCAAATAGAAACCATTTCAAAACCATATTTCAAGGAAACAATCACACCAATAAATATTCAAAACAGAATTGGAAGCCCCAAAAACATTTATTAAACAACCCCCATGTGTTATACAAACACCTCAAATAATAGCACAAAAGATCCACATGAAATGCACACGGTTTCAAAATAAATTTCAAGAAGTACAATAATGTTTTACACCTTAAACCCTTAAAAAAATCTTTAAGACCTAGTGGCATACCAATACCCCACCAAATCAGAATTTTCATCCCAAATAAGATATATTAAACCAAATTCATATGTTATAAAACAATCCCAAACAATACCCAAAGGGTTACACCTGAAAAACACCAAATTTTAAGCTAAAATGAAACTATAAACATAAATGCTTAACCAAATCCAACATAAACAAATTTTTCTCCACACACAACATTTTACAAGAATGCATAATAAGTAATTCAAGAAAACTAAATCATCTAGAAATTATTACACATGGAGTCACCTACCGGAAGTGTCAAATCCCTCAAAACTTGGTTCGAAACGTCAACTGCACAACCACCGCACCACAATGAAGATAAATTCAGACCTAGATCACAATATTTGACCACAAATACACCAAATAAAACCCTAGGATCAAACCCTATGTTCTGAAAATTTTTTAACGTAACGAAAGATAGAGGAAACCCTAATGGAAAAGGAAGAAACCAAGAAGGAATCACTTACCCAAAACAATCCTGAAGAAAATGACCCAAAATCGACCAGAATATGAATTTTAAAATAGATAAAAATTTAATGGATATTCGAACAAGAATGAGAAGGTCATTTAGGAACTGGAATGGTGGAAAAATAGTAAGAATAGAAGGAGTTATGAAGGAATGAATTTACCTCTTCAAATCTGCCCGATTTTAGAAACCCTAATATGTTTAGCACTCAATCACGATATAGAAAAGCTCCAAAGAAGTACGAGAGAGATTTGTCACACTATTGGGTTCAAGGGGAGCGTTTGAGGATTGGAATCATCAACAAATCCTTAAAAATGAATAAGTTATTAATTAATCAAATTTAATTTTTAAAACTATAATTGAGCTTTCAGGCAGGCCCAATCCATAAACTAAAAACACATATACACCTTGGTTATGTATTTAAAATGGATCATAATTTTAATTGTAGAGTTAATATATCAGGGGAGGACATTTAGGAGTTGGAATTAGTGAAAAATACTAAAAAATGAATAAGTTATAAAAGAAACAATATTTATTTTTAATTCTGGAATTGGGCTCACGGTTTGGCCCAATTCATGAAAACTCACCTATTCTCCATAAAACCTTTGAAAACCCCCCCAAAAAATAATTTCTGGAAATTAAAATACAAATAAATTTAAAATAAGCTATGTATGTGACACATAGACTCCCTGGACCACGTGGAATACATCCGTGGAGGGGCCATGGCTCGCAGTCTTCTTTTTATAATTTTATGTTCGTGGTTCACCAATTTGTTATGCATTTTTCGGTTCATTATTAATTCGTTTCCAGTTTCATAACTATTCTGGTTCGCAAATTGGAACTTTTTTGTTTGTGAAATCCTATGATCCTTCCTCCAAAATCCTTCCACTCGAATCTGATCGAACCCTTTCATCTCCCCCTCAATGTACTTTTATAGAGGGGGGGAGAGATGTATCTATGGTCACACAGATCCTTTTGTGGAGGCCCATGACTAGAAAACCGGTTTATGGATGACTTGTTCAATCCAAAACTTGTGGGGGGAATTGATTTCACCTTAACCGTGAACCAAATTGGTTCGGGGGGTGCTTCGCGGCCGCGCAGGGCTCCGCCTCCGTTCCGCGAACAACTTCGCACGCGGTCTGCGGACGGTTGACGCGTTTTGCGGCTGGGGCAGTTCGTGATAGTGGACCGGCTTAGTGCCCATCCTGCTTCGCGCCTGTGTAGGGTTTCCGTCTTCATTTCGCGGAGGACGTTGGTCTTCGGAGGGGGCGCTTGCTGAACCAGCCACATACCATCAATGTTGGACCAGTACGCGGACCGGTCGATCATTTTCCAATTCATGGGTGTTATCCATATTTTTGCCTAGTTCTTTGAAAGAAATTGGGTAGAATACTTTCCCAAATTAAGGGGATTTCCATTCTCCTTTGCGTATTTTTCAGGACCCTACAAATTCCACCCATCAGAATGGGGTCTGATCGAAATGAAAAAGAGATTATTCTGATGTAGATTTTCTTTAAATTTGGATAGTTTGTGGTAGAGGAGTGGACCTAGTAGGGGACCACGCCTATAAATACGGGGGGGGGGGGGGGGGGGGGGAATTCCTTGTATTTTACCAGTTTTTTTTCGAAAACAGAGCTCTCTTTTCGTCTTTGTGTGCCTACCTTCTTCGCGAAACTTCTCATCCGTGAACCAGCTTCCATTTCTGTGAACCGTTCCTCATTCACGCTTACCTTCACCCGTCGACCAATCTCCCAGCCACGAACCAAAAAATATAATCAACTAAAAATTAAGTCATGATGGGCCCCGTAGGAAATCACAATGTGGTTCCAGTTGGGCTGCGGACTGGAATAATCGAGAATTTGAATACTTCTGAAGTCTTCTAAAACATAAACATTTAAATCCGGGGTTGAGATTTTTCGGAGAAGCCTGGTTTTCGGCTTTATAGAAAACACTCCGTGGGACATAGTATTGCAGACTTCTTCTACGTAGGGATGGTTCATGGGATGCCACCATCGCAAACTAGCCTATGAGTCCAGCCCACTGATTTCTTCATGACAGATCCTGGATGGAGTCCTTTGTCAAATACTTGGTGTTTTGTCCATATTTTAATATTTTGGACTAACTATATGTATGGTCTACATGATGGAGGGAGAAAACATGGTTCCACCTCGACCTTCTATTAGGCCTGCTGTCGAGCCTCTTCTGATTGGTGACCAACACTTAAAGGATGTGGCCAGCTCTGTTCAGTATGGAGTGCGCCACATCCCATTATACCCCCTCCTCGCAAATTTGCGATCTGAGTCACAGTGGGAGTACCCCTTTTACAATAGCCTTCCTGCGTAAAGGTTTGGTTTATTGTCTGATACACCGATTCCAGTGCCATATCATGACAAAATCCCGTAGCATGGATATTTTGCAGTATTATCTCTTGAGTTCTGACAACTGCCAGGGGGTGGCCTACTCCAAGGGATACAGCTACATGGTCTCTGCTGAATCACCTTCTTGTGTCCCCGACAGGAGAACAACGTTAGCAGGATAAGGAATGTAACACCCCGAGCTTCCACGATACGCTTCTCATTCAATAATGCAATAGCTTGTATTGTACGCAACTTTGAGTTCTAAAACACCGCGACTTATCAAAGTAGCCGTTATGAATAGTAATAACCACTTTTTAAAATTATAGAAATTTTATATTTCAAAATGGACTTCATTTTTGGATTCAGAATATCGAAATTAGCCTATGTTGAATTTTTGGTATTTTTCTGAGAACTTCTAATTTTTTATGAATAGTGAAAAATACTTAAAAACAACTTTTTTAATCAAAATAATTTATAGTGATAAATTATACTATTTAGCGGTTTTAAAGTATAATTAGAATATATTTTTACCATTTTATCCAATGGTGGTCATTAGAATTAATTTAACATTGAAATTGGACATAAACAATTGCCAATCTTTTGATATAAACTGTTTCTTAGAAACACGCTATTTGTTGTGACAGCGGGAATTAATTATAAAATTAATTAATGAAAATTATATGTTTGGAATTTTGTAAAATAGACATCATTTTTGAATTCTGAATATCAATTATAGCTTAGGGTTAAATTTTGGCATTGTTCTGAAAAACTTCAATTTTTGATGAATAGTGAAACCACTAAGTGGTAGTTAAATAACTGATTTTTCGTTTAAATGAAATATTACCACTTCTGTGATTTGATTTTCAAAAATCCAACATACATGGTTTTCATTAAGAAGTAAAATGTGGTTCAATGAGATTAAAATAATTTTTGGTGAATAGTAACTTTTAAGTTCTTAATCGCGATTAGAGGTAATTAGTGTAGTTTAAGGTAAAAATAATGTTTTAATAATATGAGATGAGCTTGACACATGTCATATCCTCATTGGATGTTCCATGGACGACCAAGACAATACATGGGTCAACTTGGGGACCCCATGGAGCCACTTTAGTTAGAAAATGACATAAATACATTTTATTTAATGTTAAAGTAAAAAATGACACAAACATTAAATGTTTTACTAAAACAATTTTTACATGGGGTTATACAAGTAATATTTTTGACTATAAATATTAATTGGAAATCTAAAAAGATTTCCTACATCATAGTATATTTTTTATAATTTTAGACATTAAATAAATTAAATTATTTATGACATCATTATGATGTAGTGATGACCTCATTATTTAACGATTTTAATAAAATGAAAAGATAATGTACCATACAAGGCTTACACTTGTCCAAAGACTATTGTATGGGTATATTTCGAACCCTTATCACCTTATCTATGAATTATATAAGTTTGGGACCTTTAGAATCCGAAAAACATTGTATAATAATGTAAAATTTCCTTACTTTCCAAGAGTGCCCCTCCTCTCCTCTTATAAAAGGCCCCCACCTCTACCACCTCATTCACACTTTAAAGCCATTTTTCTTGGCCAACCTCTGCCCAAATACCCTCCCAACTTCCCTCCCTTACTCCTAGAAGCCTCACTTTGGGAAGAATTCTTCCCAAGGAATCTTTGGCTCAAATCAAAAAGAGTTACACGATTTTTAGGTAATGTCTTCTCTAATGTTGTTTTGTTTTATTTAGCTTCTCCAACCCCTTAAAATCTTTTTATTCATTTCTTTTGTAACAGAACCAGTATCCTAAATATACTAGGATGTTGTTATAAGAATTATTCTAGCTACACTTAAACACAACTACATCTAATGGTTAAAGAACATACGGTTTCTGTGGATGGCGAATTTCTGCCTCACGAAACGATGATTGTTCAACACTCATATAACTCCTTCAAAGGTGGCCATTAAGATGTCACTATATTTATATATGATATATAATATGTTTATGTTTTACTTATGCTTCTGTATTTCTCATTTATGGCATACTTTATGATTTCCATTATGGGTAAACGCGATAATTTCATTTTAGGAAGTGCGGACTACCGCCCCCTCAAAGTGATTTGAATCGTTAATGCCATATGTGGGATTTATAAAGGATAGAGTAAATGTTATTATACACTATATTATACTAGAATTATATTATACATTTATATCATTATGATTTCATTCCATTAAATACGAAATAGAAATGAAAGTAGCGTTCATGCGTACGTACGACTTACCGTCTCCATGAACGGTGCATTTCATTTCTTACCTCTAAATGTTACGTAATATTATAAATGAATGTATATACTGTATATATATATGATATATATGATATCTACATCATGAATATAATTCTGGATATAATGGATATTTCACCACATGAACAACTTGTAATTATAAGAAGTTTATTTTTGACTCAAGTACCAAAGATCGACAAAACGACCGTTATTAACTTAAATAATTACATAATGTTCATAACATGGTAATAAGTGATATAAAAGTAATAATGAACATGAAAAAGTTTCTTAAGTAAATAGAAATTAACTCTAGTTTATTATTCAGGAGGTTAAAGAACGGTCAAGTCAGGAAAAGACGCAAGGTAAGGGAATTTCTTAACCCAACTTCCATTCTTTGGGTTAATCTCCTACTTTCAAATTATGTCATGATATTATTATGTCCTATTTTGTATTTTTACTTTATTTATGTGTACCTATAGTGAATACACATAATAGATCTATTTTATTTTAAAAATGATATTTTTAAGGACTTCGTCTCAATCTCCTTTCATTGAGGCATATTTGGTTTTATACACAACTTTCTTTTATACGGTGTATAAACCCCTTTGACTTTTACGTTTATTCAAAAGGAATCTTTTTTATACGAAGCATTTTACTAAACGACAAAAAGGGAATTTTTTTCTTTCCGTACTTATGCGGAGACAATGAATTCTCTGCCACCATGACCATTATTTTAGTTTCAGCTTCCTCTACAAGCCATCATTTTTTTAATAAAAAATAAATACAAAGTTTTAACTTTCTTTTATTTTGGTATTGAAAATGGTTTTGAAAGCGTTTTTATTATATCAATGTGCTGTATTGATATCTTGTGATTGAAATGTGGAAGTGTTATGTTTCCTTTATGCATGTTTTATGTGATACGAATATGTTATGGTTTATGATATGTTTAAACCTATTCATATGAGGAATGCATTGGACTTAATAAGTGACGGGTGGAGCCCGCTATAGCTCCTCGATGCATCGGTAGGTCTCATGAGACAACTAGATGTGTAATTGGCTGAGGCCCTTTCCCAATTTGATTTATGGTTTTGGCCGAGGCCTTAATCATTTTAGACGTCTTGGCCGAGGCCTTGACAAAATGTTTCAGAATTCCTGGCATTATGCATTCCATCATTATGAAAGTGGTTATTGATATTGCATGTGATTATTCGACCACTAGAATATCCATGTGAAGAAGTAAATGGTATTATCTCATTTTACTTTTTCCATATTATGTTGATGTTCAAGTTTAAAAGGCTTTTGTTTTAGTTATACATTGCCTTAAATGTTTATGTCTATTTATGAAAGCTTCCGCTATATTTTTATCCTTACTGAGCATCTGAGCTCACCCCTTTCAATGCTTTAATATTTTCCAGGATGTGAAGAAGTATTTTATGAATGACCTTCAGGGATAGTCAGAAGAGTATATGAGTGTGGACTATGAAGACTTTGTTATTAGTTTTTCACTTTATGATGTAATGTAACATTTATGAATGTATCTAGTGTTTCCAAGGCTACTAAACTAATCGGTATTTCGAGAATTGATCTTTTGTGATCATGCCAATGTTACTAAGTAATGCACCGACTCTGGGTAGCTGGGGTCGGGGCGTTACAGTTGGTATCAGAGGTAGTTTAGTACTAACCTTGGAAGCTATATTTACATAAACTCTGATTAGAGCACATATCTCAAAGATAGACTTTGAGGATTAGTATAGAAGAACGTCCTAGAATTTTGGTATTATAGAGATTTTGGGAGTTTTCCGAGCAATACATCCATGTCTGGATACGAGCAGGTAGAGGCGGCTCTGGAACAGATGTACCTAGGGGTAAAACCCGAAAACACCGCTTTGAGCTAGACTCGAACGGGAACTGGTGCACGACAACGGGCCTTGCTGCACTCTTGGTTACGACACTCCCAGGGGATTTGTTTAGGATAATTCTCGTTTTATTTACAAACCACTATGAAGGTTTATGAGTATATACTTCCTCAAGGAAAACATTTTTATAATTATGGATTATATCCATAAATAGTTCAATTTATGTTAAGTATTTTACAAGTATGGAATTATGTATTTTGATTCATAAACGAATCTAGTTTATGCCATTGTATAGAAATGGCGCCTAGTGGAAGGAATGGAAACCGTATCAATGCACGAACTCCATGTAGGGATTTCCCTCCTAATCAAGATAATTATTGTGGATCTGGAGATACAACTGGTGCTGATCAACTTATTACCATACTGAGACAACTCACTCAAGTTATGAATAATAACCTTACTCGTATGGATCACCCTGATCCACAATGTGGAGGATCAATGTTAGACCACTTCAAGAGGCAAAAACCACCAACATTTAATGGGGGTACAAATCCATTAGTAGTTGAGAAATGGATAAACTCCTTAGAGAAAATATTCCATGCCTTGGGGAGTAGCGAAAGGGAGAAGGTTGTCATGGCAGTTTACCGCCTCACTGGAGATGCCGATCAGTGGTGGTCACTGATTCAAAACACAAAGGAAGATGATGACGTATCGAATATGGAATTGAGGGAGTTAAAAGAGCTTTTCCTAGAAAAATACTATCCTCGTGACCATCGAGCAGATATGGAAAGACAATTTTTGAGTCTGAGACAAAAGGAGGATGAGAATGTCGCAAAGTATGAGGCCAACTTTACAAGGTTAGCGAGGCATGCTGCAGATTATATACGTAACCCAATAAGTAAGATTGATCGTTTCTTTGATGGGTTAAAACCATTTCTCCGTCGAGCATTAGTCTCACAAACCTTCTCGTCATACGAACATATTATCTCGTGTTCTATCAAGACAGAAATGGAATTCTCTAAGTCTTATGACAATAAAGTAAAGTAGGAGAAGAAGATAACGGTGGAACAAGAGACAGATAAATGGAAAAAGGGAAAGAAGGATTTTCCATTATGTGATAATTGTGGGAAGAATCACCCTGGTACTTGCCTAAAAGGAATGGGCGTTTGTTATAAATGTGGAGAAAAAGGTCACCAGGCGCGTGATTGCAAGGGAAAGAAAGAGGCTATCAATGTTGAATGCTACAATTGTAGGGAAATGGGGCATTATGCAAATGAATGTCCTAAGCGCTAGGGAAACTTACCTCAGAAAAGGCCAAGGGATCAAGGACAATCTTATGTTGTTACTACAGTTGAAGCAAAATAAATAATGTATTGGTGCTTTTGGACTCATGGATTATATTATGGATATTAGAATAATGTGATATATATATAAGGATTGTACTGTAGTACTTGTTGATTTTAGTAAGGTTTTAATATGATGAAGGTAATCATATTTTTAGTATGTGACAAAAAGATAAACTTTAATTTGTTTGAGGAATCTGATAAATTGATTTTGGAATTAAAAGACCTTTTAGAGAAAGTCTGGATAGAGGTATTTTGGATAACTATAAAGGTTGGAGTGGATTAAGTTGATCTTTGGATAGTATTGTTTAAGGTTAAAAAATTTATGAAGATTATTTTTGGAATATTATAATACTATAGTTTTAGGAAAAGGACAACCTGCAGGGTGGGGCATAACCCGTCGCGTCGGACAAAGCTGCAGGAATCGAACCCACAACCATAGTGCGACATGCCTTTATTTCCTACCACTATCCTACAGGAAGTCCCTGGTTATTACAAAATAATTTTACTAATCTAAATGGTATGTGTTAACATTTGGAACCTTATATAATTAGGATAAGTATAATATTTTTGAGTTCTATTATCTTTTTGAGTGAAAGATGAGTTGAAGGTTGAAACTCTAATTGTCAAGCATAAATATATATATACCTATCTCTTATTCAATGAATAAATTAATTCTTAAACTTTAGTAAAGGGATATTAAAACAAAAAAATGTGTTATCCTTATACCTTATGTCTTGTTGAACTGAAGATATTTTAAATCAACATAGATTGAAGGCTTTGAGGCCCTCAATTTGACAGTTGATTGTGATTGATGACCTCAATCACTCCCTACAAATATTTACGTTTTCCTCCAATTATATGTCTCTAATTGCCACCAATGTTCTCCTTATCGAGATCATAATTTGGTGGTGACTTTCTTATTTCCATTTCCCTCTTATTAAGACTAAATTTTATTAACCTTATTTCAGATGGGGGTTTTCCACAAAGGTATTTTCTATTTTCAACCTTTTATTTTCCAAAAAAAATTTCAAATTGCGAGGACGCAATTTATTGAAGGAGGGGAGAATGTAACACCCCTAGCTTCCACGATACGCTTCTCATTCAATAATGCAATAGCTTGCATTGTACGCAACTTTGAGTTCTAAAACACCGCGACTAATCAAAGTAGCTGTTATGAATAGTAATAACCACTTTTTAAAATTATAGAAATTTTATATTTCAAAATGGACTTCATTTTTGGATTCGGAATATCGAAATTAGCCTATGTTGAATTTTTGGTATTTTTCTGAGAACTTCTAATTTTTTATGAATAGTGAAAAATACTTAAAAACAACTTTTTTAATCAAAATAATTTATAGTGATAAATTATACCATTTAGTGGTTTTAAAGTATAATTAGAATATATTTTTACCATTTTATCCAATGGTGGTCATTAGAATTAATTTAACATTGAAATTGGACATAAACAATTGCCAATCTTTTGATATAAATTGTTTCTTAAAAACACGCTATTTGTTGTGACAGTGGGAATTAATTATAAAATTAATTAATGCAAATTATATGTTTGGAATTTTGTAAAATAGACATAATTTTTGAATTCGGAATATCAATTATAGCTTAGTGTTAAATTTTGGCATTGTTCTGAAAAACTTCAATTTTTAATGAATAGTGAAACCACTAAGTGGTAGTTAAATAACTGATTTTTCGTTTAAATGAAATATTACCACTTCTGTGATTTGATTTTCAAAAATCCGACATACATGGTTTTCATTAAGAAGTAAAATGTGGTTCAATGAGATTAAAATAATTTTTGGTGAATAGTAACTTTTAAGTTTTTAATCGCGATTAGAGGTAATTAGTGTAGTTTAAGGTAAAAATAATGTTTTAATAATTTTAGATGAGCTTGACACATGTCCTACCCTCATTATATGTGCCATGGCCGACCAATAAAATCCATGGGTCAACTTGGGGACCCCATGTAGCCACTTTAGTTAGAAAATGACATAAATACCTTTTATTTAATGTTAAAGTAAAAAATGACACAAACATGAAATGTTTTACTAAAACAATTTTTACATGGCGCTATACAAGTCATATTTTTGACTATAAATATTAATTGGAAATATAAAAAGATTTCCTACATCACATTATATTTTTTATAATTTTAGACATTAAATAAATTAAATTATTTATGACATCATTATGATGTAGTGATGACCTCATTATTTAACGATTTTAATAAAATGAAAAGATAATGTACAATCCAAGGCTTACACTTGTCCAAAGACTATTGGATGGGTATATTTTGAACCTTTATCACCTTATCCACGAATTATATAAGTTTTGGATTTTTAGAATCCGAAAATCATTGTATAATAATGTAACATTTCCTTACTTTCCAAGAGTACCCCTCCTCTCCTCTTATAAAAGGCCCCCACCTCTACCACCTCATTCACACTTTCAATCCATTTGTCTCGGCCAAACTCTCCCCAAATACCCTCAAAACTTCCCTCCCTTACTCCTAGAAGCCTCACTTTGTGCAGAATTCTTCCCAAGGAAGCCTTTGGCTCAAATCAAAAAGAGTTACACGATTTTTAGATAATGTCTTCTCTAATGTTGTTTTGTTTTATTTAGCTTCTCCAACCCCTTATACTCTTTTTATTCATTTATTTTGTAACAACACCAGTATCCTCAATATACTAGGATGTTGTTATAAGAATTATTTGAGATACACATACACACACCTACATCTAATGGTTAAAGAACATACGGTTTCTATGGATGGCGAATTTCTGCCTCACGAAATGATGATTGTTCAACACTCATATAACACCTTCAAAGGTGGACATTAAGATGTAAATATATTTATATATGATATATAATATGTTTATGTTTTACTTATTCTTCTGTATTTCTCATTTATGGCATACTTTATGATTTCCATTATGGGTAAACGCGATAATTTCATTTTAGGAAGTGCGGACTACCGCCCCCTCAAAGTGATTTGAATCGTTAATGCCATATGTGGGATGTATAAAGGATGGAGTAAATGGTATTATACACTATATTATACTGTAATTATATTATAAATTTATATCATTATGATTTCATTCCATTAAATACGAAATAGAAATGAAAGTAGCGTTCATGCGTACGTACGGCTTACCGTCCCCATGAACGGTGCATTTCATTTCTTACCTCTAAATGTTATGTAATATTATAAATGAATGTATATACTGTATATATATGATATATATGATATCTACATCATGAATATAATTCTGGATATAATGGATATTTCACCACATGAACAACTTGTAATTGTAAGAAGTTTATTTTTGACTCATGTACCAAAGATCGAAAAAACGACCGTGTTTACATAATGTTCATAACATGGTAATAAGTGATATAAAAGGAATAATGAACATTAAAAAGGTTCTTAAGTAAATAGAAATTAACTCTAGTTTATTATTCAGGAGGTTAAATAACGGTCGAGTCAGGACAAGACGCAAGGTAAGGGAATTTCTTAACCCAACTTCCATTCTTTGGGTTAATCTCCTAATTTCAAATTATGTCATGATATTATTATGTCCTATTTTGTATTTTTACTTTCTTTATGTGTACCTATAGTGAATACACATAATAGATCTATTTTATTTTAAAAATGATCTTTTTAAGGACTTCGTCTCAATCTCCTTTCATTGAGACATATTTGGTTTTATACACAACTTTCTTTTATACGGTGTATAAACCCCTTTGACGTTTACGTTTATTAAAACGAATATTTTTTATACGAAGAATTTTACTAAACGACAAAAAGAGAATTTTTTTCTTTCCGTACTTATGCGGCGACAATGACTTCTCTGCCACCGTGACCATTATTTGAGTTTCAGCTTCCTCTACAAGCCATCATTTTTTTAATGAAAAATAAATACAAAGTTTTAACTTTCTTTTATTTTTGTATTGAAAATGGTTTTGAAAGCGTTTTTATTATATATTTGTGCTGTATTGATATCTTGTGATTGAAATGTGGAAATTTTATGTTTCCTTTATGCATGTTTTATGTGATATGATTATGTTATGGTTTATGATATGTTTAAACCTATTCATATGAGGAATGCATTGGACTTAATAAGTGACGGGTGGAGCCCGCTATAGCTCCTCGATGCATCGGTTGGTCTCATGAGACAACTAGATGTGGAATTGGCCGAGGCCCTTTCCCAATTTGATTTATGGTTTTGGCCGAGGCCTTAATAATTTTAGACGTCTTGGACGAGGCCTTGACAAAATGTTTCAGAATGTCTGGCATTATGCATTCCATCATTATGAAAGTGGTTATTGATATTGCATGTGATTATTCGACCAGTAGAATATCCATGTGAAGAAGTAAATGGCATTATCTCATTTTACTTTTGCCATATTATGTTGATGTTCAAGTTTAAAAGGCTTTTGTTTTAGTTATACATTGCCTTAAATGTTTATGTCTATTTATGAAAGCTTCCGCTATATTGTTATCCTTACTGAGCATCTGAGCTCACCCCTTTCAATGTTTTAATATTTTCCAGGATGTGAAGAAGTATTTTATGAATGACCTGCAGGGATAGTCAGAAGAGGATATGAGTGTGGACTATGAAGACTTTGTTATTAGTTTTTCACTTTATGATGTAATGTAAAATTTATGAATGTATCTAGTGTTTTCAAGGCTACTAAACTAATCGGTCTTTCGAGACTTGATCTTTTGTGATCATGCCAATGTTACGAAGTAATGCACCGACTCTGGGTAGCTGGGGTCGGGAAATTACAAGGAAATTCACTATTATCGAAGCATTACCTGCAATTCTATGGTAAAAAACCAACATGGATGGTCAAAGAACCAGGAGAGGCTTAGTGGTTTTGAATATCACCTTTCTGCTTCTCAGTCTGAAGCCTACATTTTCACGACCCGACTACTTTGCCTCATAGAAGATCATGATCATGCTGGAGTAGTCGCGAGACTTCAGGGAGAATTCCTTATGCAGCGTTCTCGACTGGAGGTGTTGAAGAGTGACATACAGTGGCTGCAGCAGGAGGAGACTAATGTCACATTCCATAATTGAAGAAGGGGTGCGGAAGATGTGGGTGGAGATGAGGGTGTGCTTAAAGGTGGCATAAGAGGTCGAAGCAGTACAGGATGGTGCACAAGCTGAGACAACCTTGCAGCAGAATCTCCATCATGAAATTGAGGATTATCATCAACACTTGATATAACTTTTTGAATCCACTAAATGTCTCTTGTAATAACCTTTCATGCTAGAGGAGGCTCCGGATTGTGGAAGCCCTTCTCATCAAAATTTTTATGGAACAAAAAGTTGTTTTTCCTTAGCACACTTGTTTTCTTATCCTGTGATAGAAATTATTTGACATGATTGTTGTATATGATAATTCACCGAACATAGAATAATCAGAGTTCAGGACAATTGATAACATAGAAACGACCTATAATTTTTTCCTAGACCATGGGATCCAGTGAGCATAGATTGACTATGGCTATGGTTTTATAGAAAAACCCCACAAATTTTTTGTCTTCTCCATCAATACCCTAATTTTTACTGGTCCCATTTGGTGTGGACCCAGCGGATATGGCTCGGCTTTTTCATAGGTCTCCCTCTTCGGGTATTCATCCTAACAGGCTTTTCGCCTCTTTTTGTGAGCAGTTTAAAGTCCCACCAACAATACTATCATTACTGATTTTTTAGTTCGAACAGCTTTGACAAGATATGGTGGGTCAAGGGCCCCAACGAGGTTTGGTTAATTAAAATATGTCCCAATAACATTCAGACGCATGTGGGGGAAACATGTTTAGATTTCAACAACATGCAGGGCATGCCACAAGGCATGTGAACCATATATGCATGTAGAGGTAGGAAAAGCATCGCCTATGGAATACTTACCTTTGTTAGATGGGCTAAGGGAGATCAATATATAGTTCCTCTGAGGGAATGGTATGAATAGTCATTCAAAGGTGTCCTTAAGTCAATGACTGTCCATTTCTAATGGCCTGAGGACTTTATGGAAGTCTGGACTATGGAAACCACCATGGGAGGCTTGAAGAATTATGAAAAACTACCAGGGGTGGCTCAGAAAGGGTATGTGATTTCTGAAAGGGTTTGGGAACATTTATATGAATCAAGAGTGTTGAAAAAGGGTCCCTCTCCTACGAAGTTAGTTGGTGTAAATGATATTTGGAGCTTGGCGCAGTTTAAAGTCATGCAGCTGGGACATTATTTAGAATGGACCAACTTCTCTTGGTTCTCAGTAATCTTGTTAGAGACGTTCCAGCGTATTCAGGTAGGGTTGTGAAAGAGGTTGGTAAACTGCAGCTCAGAGGGTTTCCGAATCCCAGAATGGATATGGGGGCTCATAGGCCAAGAGGCGTACAGAGAGAAGCGTTTCCTAAGGAAAACTTGCCTTTGGTTGACGGGCTAGGGGTGATCAATAGGCAGAGCCGCTGAGGGAATGGTATGAAAAGTAGTGCAGAGGTTTCCTTAGGTAAATGATTTTATTCTCTATATAGCTGAGTAACTTTAGGGAAGTTGAGGTTCAGGACCACCAGGGGTGGCTTACAAGGGTTCGGCTCTATCTGGGTGCAAAGTGTGATTTACGAGGAGAAGGTTCCTGGATTCGAGAGAAACATCTGGGCTAAATTTCCCGATAATCGGCGAAGTCATCCCTTCTCATGCTTTTGTGAGACGGTGGTTGGAGCAGGTCTGGCACATGCACTGAGGGATGGAGGAAAGCCTATATTCTTGATTGAACCCATGACAGGTTTCGACTATGCATTTTAACGTCATACAGTGAGGACGGAGGGAAGTATTATTATTTGATACCTTGCCATTTATTGTCATACAGTAAGGATGTGTGAGAATTTTATATTATGTGGAGTTTAGCATTATGCGGTTGGAACAGGGAGCATTTTTAAAGATACTGTGTAGTTTAACATTGTGTAGCGAGGTCAGGGGGAATTTTTAAACCTGTAAAAATGCTTGTAGTTTGAGGCTTTTCACTGGATGTTTAATGCTTGGTCATTGGGACTTCACGCCAAGCGGCAATGATATGTTCCATGCAGTTTTAATCGCCATGTGGTAAGGACATAGTTACAAAGGCCACTCTTGATTATAATATATTTATTATTGAATATCTCAACTTGTCCAAGATGTGGAGAGGGGTCGATGGTGTAAATCATGGTTATGGGGCTTCTTAGATCAGGAGAGATGATATGGGGGCTCTGAGGCTGGTAAGCGTATGGTATTGGGAAGAGTATCGCCTGAGGAAATATTGCTTTTGGTAGATGGTCCATGGGCTATCAATATGTATAGACATTGAGGGCATGGTATGCATAGTCATACAAAGTGTCCACGGGTCAATAACTTTACACTTCTAATGGACATGAATGATTATGAGGATCAACGATGGTTCGGGCCATGAAGTCTGTCATTTGGTAAGGAAATATTTGGACATGTCGTGGAAGTTCGTCCCTGATTGTTGTTAAAACTCGAACAGTTTACCCTGATGATTTATCTCGCACATGGGGTGTAACTTTACTCCCTAAAGTTTAACGTCATGCGGTAAGGAAGAAGTACTCTTAGTTTAATGGTCGTAGTGTTTAAACCATTGGGTGACTATTGCTACAATCACCCATAGGGAAATTGAGTTAGGAGGCTCTGGTATACATTGAAAAAGTGCGAGGGAATGAGGGCGTAAACTGTAACTCTGGGGTTTCCCATATCATGAGTTATAGTATGGGGGATCTAAGTCCGGTAAGCATACAGGTCTAGGAAGAGTACCGCCTGAGGAAATCATTACTTTGGTAGATGGGACAGGGGCTATCAATATGCAGAGTCACTGAGGGCATGGTATGCATAGTTATACAAAGCTATCCATTGGTCGATAACTTTCCACTTCTGATGGCCCTGGATGGTTATGAAAATATGAGATTGATTATAGTACAGAGTTTGGCATATGGGGATAATGGCATCCAAGCATACAAGAAACATCTTCACCGCAATTGACTGTCAAATTAGAGTATCCTATCCCTGAGTTGATGTTTGTAGATTCATATCGTCATGTTAACCATGGGCAGATACATTGGCTAACCAGGCAGGGATACCCAAGAAACATTTGGATGTGAGAGGGGAATGAACTTGTAAACCACTGCTCTATAAATTTTTGGATAGTGAGATATTATATGGGGGCCCTGAGTGTGATAAGCATACAGAGATAGGAAGTGTATCACTTGAAGAAATATTTCCTTTGGTAGATGGGCCAGAGGCTATCAATATGCAGAGCCGCTTAGGGCATGATATGCATAGTCATACAAAGGTGTCCACGGGTCGATATATTTCCACTTCTGATAGCCATGAATGATTATGAAGATACACAATTATCTGAGTTACAGAGTATGATGTATACAGAGGATGCATCCAAACGCTCTAGGAGTACTCCCATTCCGTTTTGCCGTATATCTTGGGTGGGTCACGACGCAGTCTGTGCAGTTTAACATCAAGCGGTGAGGATGCAGTCTATGTAGTTTTAACGTCATGTGGTGAGGACAAATATGAACTGAAATTAGAAGGGGATTTTGTGCAGTTTGACGTCATGCTATAAGGATGAGGGGTATATATACAAGTGTTTTCATTTATTGGCGGTTGGGCTAGGTGATAAGATCCCGACGTCGCTACATATCCTGCGAGGGTAAGAATCAATCATCACATAGTTCTTTTGAGAAATACACCTCGTTCGGGTCTAGTCCATATGGGGGAAAGGGGGTATTTTTAGCTTCATTTGGGGTGGCTAGGTTAGGCTGTCTAATTCTAGAATCACAACTTATCCTATGAGGGAAAGAATCAAGCCGCACATAGTTATTTGGAAGATAATACACCCTATGCAAGCCTTGTTCGTACACGATGGAAAAGGTCATTTACAATCTTTCTTATCCGTGCAGTTTAACGTCGTGCAGTAAGGACGAGGAATACACCCCGTATAGGGTCGGTCCATTCTCTGGGGGAGAGGGAATTTTTTTATTTCATTTTGGGGAGACTGAGCTAGGATGTGGAATTCTAGCGTCACTATATATTCTGCGAGGGTAGGAATCAAGCCATACGTAGTTCTTCGGAAGATAATACACCCCATGTAGGTCTGGTCCATACACGGTGGAAACGGGCATTTTCAATCTTTATTATCTGTGCAGTTTAACATTATGCAGTAAGGAAGCGGAATACACCCCGTGTAGGGTTGGTCCATACACGGTGGAAGAGGGCATTTTTTCATTTGGGGGCGACTGGTCCAGGATGTGGAATTCTGGCATCACTACGTATCCTGCGAGGGTAGGAATCAAGCCATATGTAGTCCTTTCAAAGATAATACACCCCATGCAGGTATGGTCCATACACGGGGGAAAATGCATTTTCAATCATTCTTATCCATGTAGCTCAATGTAGTGCGGTAAGGACGAGGAATACACCCCGTGAAGGGTTGGTCCGTAAATGGGTGAAGAGGTAATTTTTTTATTTCATTTGGGGGAAACTGGGCCAGGATGTGGAATTATGGTGTCACTATTTATTCTGTGAGGGAAAGAATCAAGCCCTATATAGTTTTCTGGAAGGTAATACACCACGTACAGGTCTGGTACGTACACAGGGGAAAAGGGAATTTTCAATCTTTCATATCCGTGCAGTTTAATGTCGTGCGGTAAGGACGAGGAATACACCCCATACAGGGTTGGTCCGTACACGGGGTAGGAGGGAATTATTTTATTTCATTTGGGGGTGACTAGGTCATGATATTGAATTTTTGAATCACTACGTATCCTGCGAGGGCAGGAATCAAGCCGTACGTAGTTCTTTGGAAGATAATACACTCCATCCAGGTCTAGTCTATACACTAGGGAAAGGGAATTTTCAATCTTTCTTATCCGTGTAGTTTAACGTCGTGCAGTAAGGATGAGGAATACACCCTGTGTAGGGTTGGTCCGTACATGGGGGAAGAGTGAATTTTTTTATTTTATTTGGGGGCGACTGGGGAAGGATGTGGAATTCTGGCATCACTATGTATCCTACGAGGGCATGAATCAAGCTGTATGTAGTTATCTAGAAGGTAATACACCTCGTGAAGGTCTGGTCCATACATGGGGGAAAAGGGGATTTTTAATCTTTATTCAGGGGTGGTTGGGCGATGATGTGGGATCCTGGCGTCGTTACATATCCTACAAAGGCGAGAATAAAGTCATACATAGTTCTCTAAAATCCATCCAGTTTGACGTCATTCAGTGAGGACAATATACTCTTAGTTTAGGATTATAGTGTTTGGACCATTGGGGCTTTGTAGTTTAACATCCTACAGCTTGGACGATAATTGTTTTTGATTATGTGAAATACTTCTTCAGAAATCACTCATTTGTAGGAGCAATAGTGAATTGATCATCTATGGAGATCAGGGAATATGCTCTGTTTGAGTAGACCTTGTGTATAACATATGGTCCCTTACACTTGGGATATAGGTTTGGAGTTTTCTTTCCGGGTATCATTTGGGTCCGGAGGACCAACACCAGTTCTCCTTCTAAGAAAGACCAAAGATGAACCTTTTTATTGAAGACTCATGCGATCCGGTTCTAATATACATCCAGATGGTGCAAAGTGTGCAACCACTTCTCATCCAGTTGTTCCAATTAACCTATCCATTTTTCTGATTTCTCATCATTAGATAACTGATCACAAATGGAAACACAGAGTGAGGGCAATTGGAGCTCAATGGGCAGGACCGCTTCATTCCATATACTAATGAGTACGGAGTAGTCTGAGTAGTGGTGTAGATTGTGGTTCGATAAGCCCATAATGCATGAGTGAGTTTATTCTTCCATGATTTCTCGACTTTTACACCATTTTTTGGAAAATGTTGGACATGGTCTTGTTGAAAGCCTCTATCTATCTGTTGGCCGCTTCATGGTTGCAGGATAAGTGGTTAGTCTTGATACCATATTCTTGGTACAGTTTCCCCAATTTAGCAGAGCAGAAGTTGTTGCTGTTATCCTTCTGTATGGTATGAGGGATGCCAAATCTAGTGATGATATTGGTTTTCAAAAAGCTGACAATTTTTCTTTCCCAGACATTCTTGAGGGGTACAGCTTCTGCCCATTTGGAAGAGAAGTCGGTTTCTTTGAAGATGTACTTCAATTTTTTGGTCGTGGCAGGAGGATATGGTCCCATGACGTCCATTACCCATATGGAAAATGGCAAGGAGTTCTTGTCCTGATGAAGTAACTCTGGTGGTTGGTGAATGAAGTTGGCATGACTATTGCAGGAGTGGAATTTTTCATTAAATTGCTCGCAATCTTGTGCCACGGTGGGCCAATATTACCAAAACCTTTGAACCTGATGAGAAATATTAGACGTTGACTGATGTGATCCACATACTGCAGCATGCCCTTCAGTCATGATGGTAGTAGTTTCTTCTCCATTAATTAATCTGAGGAGGAATCCATTGAGGACTCGTTTGTAGAGGACCTCTTGTGGACTCCTGCCATATTATAGGACAAAGTTGATTGTCCTTCTCGTTATTTTCTCTCGTTCAGCCATGTCTGATGTAAGTTCTACCCTTTGAATGTAGTTTTCAATGGGGTCATCAAGCCTGTGGCAGGAGCATATGGCTCAGGGACATGACTGACTTAGTTTATTTTTTCCATCTTAGTTTGAACAAATGGGAAGACCATTTGATGATGATCAATACTGATAATTGTTTCATCCTGGTCTGGGTCAGCTAGGGTTGTGGCCGCATTAGCTAATTCATTGGCTTGGTCATTCTAAGATTGAGTAATATAGTTCAATGTTGGTTCTATGGAGAATTCTTCCATTAACCCTCGGACATGGTCAAACAGGGTAATCGACTCCTCTTATTTAATAGCATAGTCACTATTGACTTTCTTGGTGACCAGTATCCAGTCACCTTTTACCTCAAGGTGTTGTACTTTTCCCAAGAGTGCACGCTCCAGGCCCGTAATGAGGGCTTGATACTCCACCTCATTGTTCGTACATCCTTATGACAGGATGAATAAATATGGAAATACTGCCGTTTCCGGGGACATGAGTATTTTCCACAAACCCACCTTGTAAAATTTGGGATCCTCCATCCTATTCCCTGTCGGACTTTGGGATGCAGTGTCAAAGTAAATTTCCCATGTTGGAAAATCCTATTGAACTGAGAATATATCTTCATCAGTTAACTCGTCGTCCAGTGCGGTGGTCCCTGTCGAGGGGTGATTCACCAGAAAATCTGTTAATGCCTGGCCTTTGATGGATTTCTGTGGAAGAAACCGGATGTCAAACTACCGGTGGATGACTTCCCATTGGGATAGGTGCTCGGTCAGCATTGGGCGAATGAGGATGTACATGGGCGGGTTACTATGCAAGACCAGATGGACTTCATGATGTTTTAGATAATGTCGCAATTTTTGAACTATGATGACTGAGGCCAAACAACACTTCTCGATGATTTAGTATCATGTTTCATCATCGATCATGGTTTGGTTGAGGTAATATATACTATTTTCACTTCAGATGTCATTTTTATGTGTGAGGAGGGCTGCCAGTGACTGCTCTAGGGTCGTCACATATAGGATAAGAGGCCTTCCTTCAACCGCGGGGCATGAGCACCGACAAGATTAATAGGTACTTCTATAGGATGTCAAATTCCTCTTGGAAATCATTTTTCCATTAGTATGTAACCCCCTTTAACATTAACCTGGTGAATGGTAAACATTTACCTGCCAGGTTGGATATGAACCGCCTAATGTAGGCGAGGTGTCCTTGGAATCCTCTCAACTTAGTGAGATTGCAGGGAGGTGACAGGCCAAGGATAGCCTTTTTCTTTTCTGGGTCGACTTCGATGCCACGATGGCATATGACGAAGCCATGGAATTTTCCTAAGGTAACCCCAAAGGCACATTTCAAGGGATTCTTCTTCAGGATATGTTGTCGATGTTTGTTGAAGACAGTTTCAAGGTCTGACAGGTGATCAGAGCACTATCTTGTTTTGACCACAAATTCATCCACATAACATTCGACAAATATCCCTAGGAATGGTTTAAAGATACGGTGCATGGTGAGTTTATATGTGGTTCCAGTGTTTTTGAGACCAAAGGGCATGACCCTGTAACAGAATACTCCATGAGGGCCCCTGAAGGCAGTAGATTCTTCATCTTCTCAGTCCATTCGGATTTGATTATACCTAGAATAACCATCCATGAAGGAGAGATACTCATACCTGGCCGTTACGTCGATTAATAACTCGGTGATTGGGACCATGAAATCATCTTTCGGGCAATGCCAATTGAGATCTTTGAAATCAATGCATAGGCATATTTGTCCATTTTTTTCATTATAGGGACAATGTTGGCTAGCCAGATGGGGCATTGGACCTCCCAAATGAAGCCTACTTTAATAAGCTTATCGACTTCAGCCACTATTTTGGTAGAATGTGTGGGGTGCGTCCTTCTAGCGGCTTGTTTATAGCCTTGGTGATCATCTGGAAAACCTAAGTGGTGAATCACCACTTCGGGATCATGTCCCGACATTTCTGTCTAATTCTAGGAAACAAATATCGATGTTTCCTTAGGAAAGAGGTATATACCTCGTGCTCCTTGGGAGACATGGCTGTACTAATGAGAGTTGGCCTCGGGTCTTCCTCGGTACCCAGGATTATTTCCCAGAACTAGTCCACAGTGGTGGAGATACCTTCCACAAATGCAGGAGGTACATCCCTGAGATCTACCTCCTCTTCTCCACCAAAACTCTCATCTTCTTGATCTGATGGGGGGAGAGTTCTCAGCACGGGCTCTTGGGAGTCCAGATGCGAGGCATTGTGGGCGTCCTCACTCAACTATTCACCACCAAATTGAGGTTTAGAGGTCGTTTCTACATTGTCACGCTCGGCCGTTATGGCCGATGTCATGAGGACAACTGAATGTGTGTCCGGACATGAACTCCTACTCTCAACATGGTTGATGGGCCATACGTAGTCTCCACCAAGCTACATGAGGGGGGTCATAAGGAACCATTTTGAGACAATTTAGAGTTGGGATCCAGTCAATTCCATCGATCTAAGGCTTCTTATTCTTTTGTTCATAAAACCCAGTGTCAATATAGTGTGACTCGGAGAGCTCGAAAGGAGCCTTGTCCGCATGCAATGTCCCACCTTCTCCACTGACGCAATACTTGATACACTGGTGGTAGGATAATGGAATGGCCATGTGATTAGGGAGACATGGCCTTCCAAGTAGGTCATTTAATGTTGTGTTCTTTCGGACCCCCAGGAATACCGAGTAGGCCATAAGGTCGCCAAATGGGTTTTTCTCTTGATTTTTCCAATTGGATTTTTTTCACTCTTGTCGTAAGCCAACAATGTCATGGATGACGGTATTAGATCATCCTCACTATAGCGTAACATACGAAGTGTCCGTAGGGGAACGAGGTTAACAACAGAGCCGTTTTCAATAAAGACTTTTTGGATCTCAACATAATTTAGTGTACGAGACACATATAGTGGTTTGATGTTTCCTTGCATGATGGCATCTTCATCCTGATCGGTGAAGGAAATCACCACATTGAATTTAGCCGGGGCCAGTCTCCATCCAGTAAATCTCAGCGGTGACTACCTCAGATTGAAATTCATAGGGGTTGAGAAAGGCTTCTATAAGAACTTCTTTGAGATCATCTCACAAATTCAGGGCATCTAGGATTGATAGTTTTGCTAGTTCTGATGCCATCTGCTTAAGGATATCATATTTAAGATCTAGCAGTCGACACTTCTCCATTGGAGGGAGTGTTTTCGCAGGAACATTGGGAGCTGGAGTATGTGACAAGGAGGGACCGGTCGTGGGGTCAGATGTCGACGGTGCTCCCACGTTCTGGGGACTCGGCCCAGCCAGCCTGTTTGTGCGCACTAGGCGGCTGGACACTTGTTCCTCCTCTGATGGGTACCGCAAAATGATGGGGCCAGAGTGGGAACTTATGGAAGTGGAGGGATATTCTTTCTCTTTTTGAGTCCATTAAAGGTCTATCCCATGGGTATCAAATATATTAACAGTTTGGGCTGAGGTAAAACTATAGGGTTGGTTTTGGTCGCAATTGTGTCTCCCCTGGTATCCCCTGCTTCTGCGATTCATCCTCCCAGCCCATTGTGTTGGGAACATGGGTTCGTAACCATACCCTTTGTCAAGGAATGATTTCATTATATGTATGACATTTATGGAACCAAAGATTAACCCCTCATCATGTGATAGTTCAACCTGGTCTGTTTTCCCTAATGGTGTCGTTTGGTGGGTCAGTGCCCATGGCACCAAGCGTGGGGGCATAAAATCTCACATCATCGGAGCTAAAATTATCCTCATTGGGACTTTTCCTCTTTCACTTGTATCCAACCTTTTCTATTATTCCTGGATGACCGGCTCGTGGAGGGTTATGAGGTCGATATTCTCGGTAGTGAGACATTAGGGGTTGTTGGTGGAAACACTGGTGGTTGTAGTTGAGCTCTGAGTGTGCCCTGAGCTCGATTGACAGTTTTCCAAGTCATCCAATCATCAAATTTCTGCCCCTTTTGCGGTGATGTCCTACCACCCCTCCCCTCTGTCAGATTCAGGGGTAGAAATATACGTCACATGTGCTGGGGGTGGTCCTAGCTCGACCTTCCTGGAGTCTACAATCCTTTGGAGGTGGTCTTTGAAGATGACGCATTTCTGGATATTGTGCCCCAACATTCGATGGTAGGGACTGTAATCTAACCTATCATCGCGGCCGACTTCTTTAGGCTTCCTTGGCACTGGGAGGTGGATAAATTTTCAATTCATGGCGGAAATGTAGTAGCTGCAATCTTGGTCCTCTCAGAATGAGTATACATTGTGTCTTCATTCCTCGAACCAGTTCTGCTTCGATCCTCTCTTATTGTCATGCTTTGGAAGAGATGGCCGCTGATATACAGTGGGCCTTTGATGATTTGGTGGAGGCCTAAGTGGTGGAGAAGGTACAGGGCTGGCCTGAGCGTGACAGAGGATGCTTCAGCTCTGGATTCTCTCTTGGCAAGAGCCTATGAGGCTATTCGTGACATCAGATTAGTCTGCTTCAGGGAGTCTTCAATTCTATGGGCAATGGAAGAGAGATTGGGGAAGCTAGTGGTGCACTCCACTGGTATGAGTGGTTTCCGCAACTCATCTCGAACGTTATCGATGCTTATGGAAGGAATATCATCTTGGGGCATTGGCCTGTTCATAGATTAGGTCAGACCCTTCCATCCGGTGATGAAATCTATGACCCTCTCATTCTCCCTCTAGTTTCAATTCATGAGGTCGCTAAATGTTGTTTTAGGCAGCGTTGAGCTGAAGTTGAACATGAAATCCTCCCGAAGTTCTTCTCATCTTTTTATTGACAGAGCTGGAATATTCGTATACCAGACAAAGGAATATCCTTACAAGGTTCGCAAGAATCATATGAGTTTCACTGCTTCTTGTTGTTCCGGAGTCCCCATCATAGGGTCGTAATAATATGCATAGTGCATCAAAGGATGTTCCGGATCACATGATCAATTGAAAATAGGGAATACAGGGCTCCTAAAATTGGGTAGAGGAGGCGTGTTGCTCACCCATCTAAGTAGGGATTTCGCTCTGGCAGTACCGGAGCGCGTCGACCTTCTATTACTTCCAATTGAACTGTCCGTGCCTCGATGGTGCTGGCGAGGCCTTGGTTTACATCCTGTTGGGCCCATTCTTGGTCAGGTGTAGCCTGAGGCATTGCTTGTGGATCCAGATTGGCCGACACCAAGGGTGTAAATGACATTTGTGACACCTTCAATGGGTTTAGACGTACTCATTCTGGTTGCTTCTTGAGTGGAGGGAAGTCTTGGTATTCACCCGAATCCATGTTCAGGTAGTTGGACGGACCGGGCGCCTCATTGAGCGGGGGCCCTGACCACGCTTCATTTTCCAGGGAAAACCTTGGTCTTTGAGGTGCACTTGCTGGGAGTGCAAGGTGTGGATCTTCATGGGAAGCGCTTGCAATAAGACGGTTCCTCTGGAGTAGTTCGGTGTTAATTTGCGTCAATTCTTTCATTTCCTCTTCCTGTCGAGGGAATCTCTCTTCAAGTGTAAGTGGCTTGTTTTTATCGTGAGAAGGAGGTGGGTTAAGGGTAACCGGTCCTTTTTTCCTATCATTGTTGGAGGCTTTCAGGGTAAAAAGAGGAGGGTCAGCTAGAGGGGCGACCATATTTAGGGCATCCCTTTGGTTCCAGGAGTGCACACGTGGTGGTTCGTTGCGAATCACAGCCTGACCAAAACCATCATCTCCCGATCCATCTGAATTTGCATCATCGTCGGTGCCACCCGTGGGGTTAACCATTATGGCATTTATGGATGCATATCACGGGGCGGAGGAGATTTCATCTTCCAAATAATAAGATTATCTCCTGATCCTTTTAATGGTACTCCCGTTCCAGTCCTGGGATTTCATTTGGAGTCCTTGACGAAGGGTGACGTGGAGAATTATTTGATGCGACCTTACGATATGCCTCCCTCTTGAAGTGGGTGACGATTCAATGGATGAGACAGGGTATGAACCTCCTCTTATGACTATCCTCCCTAGATGAGAAAATACTTATTCTCATGTGGGAGGTTGTTGTTGAGGTGGTAAAAATGCCCCTAGCCTTGAGGGCTGGGGTTGGATCTGTTCCTTGGACGTTGAGTCTCTTCCCATATTTATTGGCCTTACAGGGGCATTTGTTGTTAAAAATTCTCCCCATCCCAGCAGGATAGGGTTGACCATGGATTGCAGCAGCAGCTACTGCTATCACTACCTGCCTGATCTTGCATGCCCCCATTCGGTGGTGAACTAGATCTGATGCTGAGTTCACCTGTGAATCAATACCCTCTAGGGAGGCAAAAAATGACTTCTTATTGTCCACTCTTAGGTGAGAGGCATGTTTTATGCTTTCGGTGGAATGATTCAAGAGTTCTTGAATGGATTGTTCCCATCGTGCCTGACGCTTCTGGGACATACACAACGCATGTCTTTGTTGGGTGTGTCGCCTTTCCCGAACATGGAGACCACTCGATTGCTATCTTGATGTGATGATGTTGCCAGAAATTATGTCGAAGGGGTTCTTCTGGGTGGGGAGCGGAGTGAAATGTAGAGATCCATGTTCTCCCCATCCTCGGATATGGAATCCCATCAGAGCATCACCAATGAGAAGGCGCAACTGGTGCAGTGCATGGAGGTAGGCTAACTCAAGGTTTCCTTTACTCTTCACAGGTCATAGTTGTCATGCTGAAGGTAGATCTTTCAAGTTGATGTGATGCAGGAGGTCTCCTATTTTCTAGAAATGGTATACATACCTATTTTATGGCAGGAAGTTTGATTTCATCTGGTAGATGGTTGTCCATATATTAGAGCGAATGTCATGCACACATTTATCTGAAAACATTCTGGGTATGTCAAATTGAGAGGTGGCTGTGGGCTAACAAATAACTGGTACATCATCTCTAGACAGTCCGTTCCTCAGGTGCAACATGTCAGTATACTCCTCCACTAGTGATTCCTCTACCTGGTCAGCCCAACTGAGACGCTCAATGATAGTGTGGTCGGAGGCAGTGCGGCTAGTAGGTATTGAATTATCATGTGGGCGATTCTGAGGTGGTTCATGAGATTTACGTAGCCCCGGACCATCTCCTAATTGAAGAAGGGTGTCGTTCGTGACTATCTGGGAATCTGACATGCTTGATCCCATCCTTCTAAGTGCCTTGGCATATGAGTGCTTTTCTGTTATAGATTTGGAAGGGGAAGGACCTTCCTTTTGATATGATATGCCACTATGGGGAGGACCTATGCAATAACTACCATCATGGTGAGGATGACCATCTTGGTTTGAAGTTCGATGTGTATCCTAGGGAGGACCTTCAAGACACACTACGACAAGGGGAGGACATTCTTGTAGCATGGGGTCATTGCTGGGAGGACCTTCTCAATGGAATTCATGGTAGCGAGGACTACCATCACAGCTGCCGCAATGGTGAGGACTACCATCACAGTTGTCACAGGGAAAATGACTGCTGGGTACACCCCAGGGAGGGCCTTCAGAATGTACCACAATGAGGGGAGGTCCTTCTCAATGCTTAAAGTCTCTATGGGGAGGACCTCCGTTATCAGAGTGGTGAGGACTACCATCGTGATCTGATTCCTGACTGGGCTGAGTGTCATTGCAACGTAACCCCTAGGGAGGACCTTTAGGGCAGGCCACAACAAGGGGAGGGACTTCTTTTCATGATGATATGTCACTGTGGGGAGGGCCTCTGCAGTTGTGACTATGATTGTGAGGACTACTATCATAATCTGTGGCCCCACTGCACTGAGAGTGTTTGTAGTCTATACCCCGGGGAGGACCTTCAGGGTGGACCAAAGCAAGTGGAAAGCCTTCTTGCTGCTCGATCTTCTGGTCACATGGAGGGATTTTTTGACTCACATCGAAAGAGAATCTCTCACGATCGATCGTTATATGCCAGCAGGGGAGGCCCTCGCGGGTGCTCATGGGAGGACCTTCAGAGCTGCTGGTAGAGACATTGCGGGGAGGACCTTCGCAACTGCTACTGCCACTCCTATAATATGGTAATGGATGGGAAGGGTTCTTAGACATCGATTTGTGCTTAGTGGTCTTGAGAACCCCATCTTCCAGCAGAGCGGAGTTATGAACCATCTCTTTATTTTCCGGCGGCCTTCAGTGCATTTGGGGCCCTTTCTTATGGGAAGTGGGGACTAACTACTGTTGATAACAGCCTTCACCTTTGGGTCCCTTTCTAATTGTGTCCTGTGATGCTGCCGAGATATTCTGATGAACATCTTGACTTTTATCAAGAATATATGCCTACACTTAAGCATCCACTGTGATGGATGGGTGTCCCCCTATTGGAACGAGTGAAGCTGCTCGATTTGGTTGCCCTTGTATCGCGGAAAATGGCCAAAGACCCTCCTAGGCATAAGTAGGGATGCAAATCTTCACTGATGCTAATATCTCTTCTCTTATATGAGTCCCTTCAATTGGGGAGACGGGCACACGGGCCCGAGTCTTTGTTGTTGCTGCTGATGCAATTACATTCTAGATAATCTGCAAGATATGATCTGGGATCGATACCTTCTCCCCCATCATTGCCTAGATATGCAGAGAGACATATTTGGTTGGAACAGTTATGAAGGCCCATTCTAGTATCAGAGTAGGAATATCCTACTTCGGCCCTCCACTGGTCAGTGGGTACGAACAATTATCTTGTGTCGGGGTAGGTGAACGAGTCTGCCCCTATGTCGGAATATGCATGTTTATCTCTCCATTTGCTGCCACATCGGGATGGTGGAGTTTACTTGCATCCACAGGGTGCTGGCCTACCATATTTTGGTTCACCACCGTATCGATTCGGTGGTCTTTTTTTGCAGGGTGATGTGCCCGCCTATTAATTACCGCCACATCTGGATGGCGAGCATTGTTGATCACCACCACATCGGGATGGTAGGAATCAGGAGCATCTTCTAAGAGCTATTCCTGGAGGCGCTGGGTTGCCACCATGTCTGGTCAGTGGGCTTCATGACCCTAGATAGGGGGAGGTTCCTGCCGGGTAGGTGTCGTCCTCTGTGAGTGACAGGCTTGATGGATCTCGATGGGGATGCATGCCTGCTCGTATGATGCCACCATGTCTGGATGGTGGAATATGGAGTAGAAGACATGCATATGTTCCTTTTCACTATACGTCTCTGTGACTGGGAAATGGAGCTCCTCCTCAAGAACAAGGGTGATGAACGGTCCCTGGTTGTACATTCGCCGCCCTCATCGGGTGGTCCGAGGGGCAGGAGCTTGGGGAGCGAGGGCCTGGATCCTTGGGGAGACATCCTCCTTAGCATGATGATATTGATTCACGATGTAACCATGACAACATTTTCCTGTGGGGGCCTTAGAGCGGAACCCCTGTTCAGCGGGGATGATGTCCTTAGTGTCGACCTCATCCACCTCCCTAAGATAAGGGAGGTACGCATTGTCTTGCTCTGGGGATAGACTCCCAAAATGGTTTAAGACTGCAATAGGAGCCGTCAGGATCTACATTCGCGGCCACTACTGGGTAGGTGACCAGCGGGTCATGGAAGATTGGAGGGCGTTCATTCCGCCTCCACCATCGGGAGACTACCGTTCAAGTGGTACTCTCAGATCAATGCATCGAAGTCCCAAAATTGATGACGCTGAGTAGGTGACGCGGTCCTTCATTGGTGAGGAAGTCTGATCACTGTGTAGCTTGACGTACGTGTCTGTGAGTTCCTTCGTGATTCCATTGGATCAAAGGGAGTTCTGAGTGGTACCTGTAAAATATTTTATCAAATACAAACAACAAACCCATCAAATCAGCATCTCATGATCCCATGCATAATTTATGACCTTACTTGGCCCTCCTTGTGAGTATAAGGGGGAACAGAGTGGGACTAGGTTAAATTTGTCATGCTTGGTTAAATATTCACGTCTGGTTCACCATTTGTTTTTCAACCGAGGCTGGGAGGACTGACGCGCCCAACAGTCAATCATGCAGAGAGCTGAGTTCTGCTCAATCTCTATGGTCGGGTATATCGGTCTTCGTTTCGAAACGCTCAACGGTTCCATATCCAAAAATCCATGGACATGCTATCTAAAGGCAGGAATTTGCTGGGAAATTCGGCATGCGATGCTTAAGAACTCACATTGGTCAAAATAATGGGAATTCATGCTCATCGCGCCCTTTTGGGGGGAAATTATTGCATGTTCCGGGACTCTCTAATAGATTTAAGATGCATTCATATGTTTGTGATTCTTTGGTTTATACCCAAGCATAGTATCCACAAATTACACCTAGTTGACAATGGTTAGTTTAACATAGGGATTCAGAATCATTTAGGACCAAGTTTTACCATCCCTCATTGAATTAATGACTCCAAGGAGCTTAGAACCATTGAGACGACACTGATTTGAAGCCACATAACTAGGCACTATGGAGTTTATTGTCATCCAAGGGTGACAGTTAATGACTTGAGCATTTGGATCGACCCCATGCTACAGGCTTCCTATGTATCCTCGTGAGAGGAATCATAATCCACCTAGTTCAGTGCCACTTGACATGAAACATACCTTCTAAGGTCGTGTGACAAGGACCCAACCGTACAATTTAATGTCTTGCAGCAAGGTCACCCAGGCGAGAGATTCTCGGACAAAGTTGGTGTGAGACTTATGTAGAAGAAGCCCGGAAGACCCAAGGGAATTGATTTTCTGGGCCCAATGATGGTACATCTATAGTATAAGAACATGATCTGATAGGGACATGTGTGTATTAGACATTGATATCGGGCTTGTCCCTTGGTGATGTTTCCTACGTATCCTGGTTGGTCAGGAATCGAAGCCCCCGTAGTTCATGGGTGATTAGGGCTTATACGTGAGAGATTCATGTTATTGGGATTGAACCTCAATAAGGCTTCCTACATATCCCTCTTAGGAGACAGGGATCAAAACCCACGTAGTTTGTTCTGAGGGCCATAATTGGGACTTAAACATGGTTAGTGGACAGAATTGGGATTGAACCTCGGGGAGGCTTCCTACGCACCCTCCTTAGAAGACAGGGATCAAAACACACGTAGTTCGTTTTGCTGCTACCATCGTGTGAATTCTGTGACCATCACAAATCTCTAAGACCATGTGATTCATGCTCGGTGTGAGAAAATACAGAATGTGACAAACGTGGAAAGCCTTGCACATTCTTCGTACTGAAGGAATTGGAGGAAGACAACGAGCAGAGGAGAAGGCCGAGACTACTGGACTCTCCTTCTCCCTGATGTTGGAGGAAGGTTGGAGTCACACAGTGGAGCAATGAACCTTTCGTGATGAGAGGGGAAGGGCCATTGGATTTTGGCAAGGATGGTGTGGGGCTTCCTCCAGGATGGATGGAAATAGATCACTATGGAGCGGAAATGGTGAATGGGGCTTACTCAAGGAAGCTTTCTAAGTGGCTTCCTCATGTATGGCCATGAGGGCATCCTAACCCACTGGTGGGTTGAGGCCTTCTCCTATACACTACTGCACAAGAGGGATAATGCCAAGGGGCATTGGAATTATTCCAAACAAATGGAGATGAAAAGTGTGAATCACATGCCCAACATTCGGAAGGAAATGAGGGTGGTATGTCGATGTAGGATAACTGTTGACTGTGTTCAAAACACAACATCCATATAGCGTTTTCCGTAAATGGGGACGATCAAATGAGGGTCGACTACTAACCATGTTCGAAACACAGGACCTGACTCGAAGATTTGTCCAAAGTCTTTCAGGGCGTTGGCCCAGGAAGGTAGGTGAGTTGATGCCGCATGACACCAGGCCATTAGGGGGTCCCTTCAGACATGAAAGTTGATGATGTTTTGAATGAAGGACAAGAAAAGTGTGAGGTGTAGTGATGGAATGTTTAAACGGATTCCAACCCTCTCAAAACTACACCACTAGAATCATGGCATTAGGAATCTTATGATTTAAGCATAAGGAACCTATTGTTTAGAGTAAGAGGTATCCTATGTTTGGAACATAAGGATTACTAAATTTTAATATCATGTAGTTAAAACTATTGAAATATTATGCTTGGAGAAAAAGGTAACTCTTATTTGGAGCATGAGGCATCCAATGTTTGGAGCATAGGGTGTACTACAATTTATAGTCATGTAAATTGGATAAAGACATAATAGTTTAAAGTCTTGTTGTAGGGACTATTTCCATATAGTTTAACATCATATGGATTGAACGAGGGCCATACAATTTAATGTCATATGGTTAGGCTGAATAGGTAAGAGATACTTGTCATTGGTTGGTGTGGGACTTAATCAAGGGTGGACCTTTCTAGATGAACCATCGAAAAGGAGCTAGGTAATGGGGTTTTAGGAGAGCCATGAGGAGTAGCTCGACTCATGGCATTTATAGGATGGATGTTACGGTGGCATAAGGGTGAAATAGAAATTATTGTTGACCCACCCCGAAAAGTATGCGGTGCGACTATCTATTTTTTCATGGGGGTTAGTGACGGTAGCGAAGGGACCGACCCGGAGGGCTAGGACTGTAGCCTGGTAGTGAGACCAAGCCAGGGTGCGGGGGCACAACCCTTGCGGTATGGACCAGCGAGTGCATGGGGTTTTCCGCATGCGGCGGGCCACGTAGGAGCTGGCCGTAGAGGAGCTGGCTCCAGAGAGTTGTCCGCGAGGGACTGGTCGCGGAGGAGCAAGCCGCGTAGGAGCTAGCTGCATAGGAGATGGCTGAAGAGGGTATCCACGGAGGAGATGGCCACGTAGAAGCAGTTGCAGAGAGGCTGTCCATGAAGGGTGTCTGTAGAAGAGATGGTCACAGAGGAGGCGGGCATCATAAAAGTTGGCCGTCTAGGATTTCCCTGAAGGAAATGGCCGATAAGGGATGGCCGCATAGGAGCATTCGCGGAGAGGCTATCCGCGAATGGTGTCCGATGATGAGATGACCCCGAAGGAGGCAGGCTGTGTAGAAGTTGGCCACCTAAGATATCTGTGAAGGAAATGGCCACTAAGGGCTGGCTACGTAGTAGCAGCCGCGAAGAGGCTTTCCGCGAAGGGTGTTCGTAGATAAGATGGTTGTGGAGGAGGCAGACTAAGTAGAAGCTAGCCGCCTAGGATGTCCGCGAAGGAAATGGCCATGTAGGAGCAGTTGTGGAAAGGATTTCCACAAAGGGTGTCCATGGATGAGTTGGCAAAGGAGGAGTTGGGCTGCGTAGAAGCTGACCGCCTAGGAAGTCCGTGAAGGAAATGGCTGCTAAGGGCTGGCCATGGAGGAGATGGCCGTATGTGGTTCTGTAACACCCCAATATTCCATAGTGTGTTATTTCTTCAAAATAATACAATAACTTGCACTACACGCAACACCGAGTTCAAGCACACCATGACTTACCAAACAAGCCGTTCAAAAGAGGTTATGAATATTATTAACTAAATTTTAAACTTTATATAATCCTTATAATTTTAGAATCCATATTATGAGTTTCTTAGACATAATGTAAGAACAAATTCATTTTCAGTATTGCACTTTTACCAACTTTTAATAGTGATCCCTTTTTAAATACAATATTTTAAACTTTTTGACTAAATAGGGACATCAAAAAATTTAAAATGAAACATCCCAAGCTTCCATGGTACGCTTTCCTTTGAATAATACAGTAGCGTGTGTTGTACGCAACTTCGAGTTCTAACACACACCACAACCAATCAAACTAGCTGTTATGAATAGTAATACCTACTTTTTGAAATTATATATATTTTATATTTCAAAATGGATTTTATTTTTGGATTAGTAATATCGAATTCATCCTAATGTGAAATTTTGGTACTTTTCAGATAACTTTAATATTTTGATGAATAGTGAAAATTACTAAATTTTAATTAAAAAAAACTTTTTTAATCAAAATAATTAATAGTGATAAATTATGAATTTGAGTGGTTTTAAAGTATATTTAGAATATATTTTTACCATTTAATAAAATGTTGGTCATTGGAAATAATTTTACAATTACACCGGACATAAACATGTGTCAAATCTTTTGATAGTTATTATCTCTTAAAAACACGCTTTTTGTTTTAACAACGGGAATTAATTTTAAATTAATTTCTGCCACTTATGTGTGTTGAATTTGGAAAAATAGATTCCATATTTGGAATCAGGATGTTAAAATTGTGTAAATAGGTAACTTTTATTTTTAGACATTTTGAATAATTACTTCGGTAAATATTTTATTTACCATGGTTAAAGGGTAAATCCGGTAAATAAGGGTTAAAAATAATATTATAATAATACTAAATTACCCTAAAAAGTGTCATAGACTCATTGGTTGATACATGTTCGACCATAGTCATCTTTGGGTCGATTTTGGGACCCCATGGAACCACTTGTAGTTGATAGGGACACTTAATTTTAATTAAGTTAAAATGAATACAAAAATGACACAAACATATATCTTTTAGAAAAACAATTTTTACATAGGGTTATCTATGTTTGATTTTTGACTATAAATATTCATTAGAAAGATAAAAATATTTCCTACATAAGTTTATTTTATTTATAATTTTTAGAGATTACATAAGTTAATTTATTTTTGACACAATGATGATGCAGTAATTACCATAATAGTGGAAAATTAAAATAATTGATATTATAAATACCCAAATAAATATGATTTGAGACTTTTAATGAATTAAAATAATTTTCTAGGATAATATGACATATTAGTATTTATTAAATTAAATATTTTCGAAGTAATCATTTTGTGATGAGTTTCAAAAAAATCAACTATTGAATAGTGTCAAAATTGACATAAAAGAGTTTTTAAAACAAATATTATATTATTAATTGAAATTAAATTCCTAAAAATCTAAGGTTCGGCCAAGAGACATATATCATTATAGGATCATCATTAAGGGAACACGTGGGGGGTCTCTTGGATGTATATAGTAAGTTTATTGACCATATAATATAAAAATACAAAGAGGCATTGTAAAAGTGAAACTAATTAACTTAGAGTTAATACTTAAAAATAAGGTTAATATAAGTACCCAATCCTATCTAAATACTATTGGATGAGTGGTTTTAGACCTCTCCCCACCTTAACCTTTGAATATTAATCTTTGGAGCCATTAGAAACCGAATATGAATTTATTATAAATTAATATTTCTAGCCTTTCCAAAGGTGCCCCTCACCCCTCTTATAAAAGGGCACTCCTCCTTCTCATTTCTTCAGACCTTCAAAGCCTTTTGGTTCGGACAAAATCTACCAAAATACTCTACCAACATCCCTCAATACAACGTAGAAGCCTTAGTTTGATCATAAATCCAACCTAAGGAGCCCTTTTGATCAAATCAAAAGGAAGAACCCGAAGAAGAGGTAATGTTTTCACCACCCCTTTTCAAGTTCCTTTCTTCTTCCACTTCTTTTTTCATTGTTATTACCATTCTAAAATAATAAATCCAGTATCTTATATATATTGTGATGTTATTATAAATATGGTACAACCATATTCAGTATTCTATCCACCCTTTGAATAACATGTCATCATATGTGCGTACGTACGGCTTACCGTCTCCACATCGTGGTGTAATTGTTATTCAATATATTATTATTTGTATGGGTATAATAATGATGTGTAACTCATATAAATAATAAATATAACATGTTAATGATTCTGTATATATGATATACTATCCATTTATATATTATTTTAATATCAAAAGAATGATATTGTCGCTCATGCGTACGTACGGACTACCGTCTCCACGAACTCGATAAGATTCATTCTCCATCGTATCCATTAAAGTATAATTATCATTTGATGATTTAAAAATGATGTTTAAGGAATTTATATCATTCTGGATATGAATAAGATACAACCTATCCATAAAAAACATGGATTATGTAACAAAACATATAAAAGAAACGAGTAAGTTAACACCCGAAACGACGATAATTCAAAGATATTATTAACAAATCAATGTTAAAAGATCATATATGATATAATATTAATATATATGATTATTGTATAATTTAATAACAATTATTTCACCATTATACAGGAGGTTAACCTACCCCAACCAAGGAAAAGTACAAGGTAAGGGGTTTTAATCTCACTCCTTATTCTCGTGAGATTAATGCCATATTGCCACTATTACATTTTGTGTGGTGTATGTACTGCCCATAATTATATTATTTGTGTAATACACTTTAATTTATGTGTATTTACATATTCATTGTATGATACCTCTATCATGGGTTGTACGTTTCATAAGTTACCAAAATGGTAAGGGTTTATTTCACAATCTCTTCATTATCCGAGGTTGTTTATACGTAATAATCTACTGAGATCTCTTTATCATCCACATCCATGTTTCTTAAAATGTATTTCAAAACATTTTTACTATTTATAAGAATATGGGTTAAAGTCATTTATACCCTTGTTTGACTTTTTATAAGAGGTTTATAAAAGAATCTTTCCGTCGTTTTCCAAATAAGGTGCTTTTTTAACCTTTTCGAAAAAATTAAGGTAAGAATGTTTTTTAACTTATACGGCGGGTGCGGCTATTTTCCACCGTTATAAAACCGTCGAAGCTTCCCTTACAAGAATATAAGAATATTTTCGAAGAAAATGTTTTATTTTATAAATATATGACTCTTAAATGATTTCAAAATAGAAAGATATATTTCTCTAAAAAGAGTTTTGATTTCATCTATGTCAACATCCTTTGATGGATTTTACGCTTATTTGAAGTTGATTTATTATGATACAAAACTTCTATATTTTATTGAAGGTTTTGTGATATGTTTGACTGTGGATGTGCTATTTTTATACCATTCATAGTTTATGGTGAAAGTATTGACATTTCATATGATAGTTTTAATAGGAATGTTTATGTTATGTTTAAACCTTTTCATATGGGAATGCATTGGACTTAATATGTGACGGGTGGAGCCCGCTATAGCTCCTCGATGCATCGGTAGGTCTCATGAGACAAACTAGTGTCTTGGCACAAGGCCTTGGCAAAATCTTATTTGTAGTCTTGGCACGTGGCCTTGACTATGTGGTTATGATAGTCTGGCATTATGCATTCCATCATTATGAAAGTGGTTATTGATATTGCATGTGATTATTCGATTTGTAGAATATCCATGTGAATAAGTAAATGAAATTATTTCATTTTTCTTTCTCCATACTATGTTGAAGTTCAAGTTTAAAAGGCTTTTGTTTTAGTTATACATTGACTTAAATGTTTATTCTTATTTTTGAAAGTTTCCGCTATATTGTTATCCTTACTGGGAATTTGAGATCACCCCTTTTATATGTTTTATTTTTCCCAGGATGTGAAGAAGTAAGTTATGAATGAACTGCAGGGATAGTATGTGGGGATATGAGTGTGGAATATGGAGACTATATTGTTGTAGTAGTTTTCACTTTGTGATTTAATGTAAAACTTTATGAATATATCTAGTGTTTCCAAGGGTACTAAACCAATCGGTCTTTCGAGATTTGATCTTTCTTGTGATTATGCCAATGTAATGTAATAATGTACCGACTCTGGGTAACTAGGGTCGGGGCGTTACAGTTGGTATCAGAGGAAGTTTAGTATAAACCTTGGAAGCTAGATTTAGATAAACTCTGATTAGAGCACGTCGACCTAAGATGAACTTTGAGGATTAGTATAGAATAACTTCCTAGAATTTTGGTATTGTAGAGATTTTGTGAGTTTTCCGAGCAATACATCACTGTGTGGATACAAGCAGGTAGAGGCAGCTCTGGCACAGATGTTACAAGGGGTAAAACCTGAAAACACCGTTTTGAGCTAGACTCAAACGAGAACTGGTGCACGACAATGGGCCTTGCTGCACTCTTGGTTACGACACTCCCGGGGTATATGCTTAGGATAATTCTCATTTTCTTTACAAACCATTATGAAGGGTTTATGTGGATTTAATTCCTCAAAGGAGAAATTTTTATGATTATGGATTATATCCAAAAACTATTTAATTTATGTTATGTGTCTTACAAGTTTGGGATTAGGTATTGTTATTCATAAACTAATCTTGTGTATGCCATTGTTTAGAAATGGCGCCTAGTAGAAGGAATGAGAACTCCAGCAATGCACATGATCCAAAGAGAAAGAAGGATCATATCTTTCATGGTCTTAAGCCAGAATTTATAAGAGAAATAGTCTCCCATGTATTATCATCATATGAAGAAATAATATCATGTGTTGATAAGATAAGTAAAGAGTTTACGGAGTCCTATAGCTTTGAAGGGAAGCAAGAGAATAAAAGGATGGAAGAGATAATGATGGATAAAGGGAAGAGGGAAAATAAGAATTTTCCCATATGTGATAACTGTGGGAAAAAACACCATGTAACTTGTCTGAAGGGAATGAGAGTTTGTTATAAGTGAAGAGGAAAAGGGCACAAAGTACGTGACTGCAAGGGTAAGAAAATGGTTTCAAATGTACAATTCTTCATTTGCAAGGAGTTTGGACACTACGCGAACCTATATCCCAGTCATCAGACTATGCCGCAAATGATGCTGTTGGATAATAATCATGTTATGATACTACCACAGATGAAGAAGAATTATTAGAGTTATTATGTTGATTATGCCATTTGAGTGTTGTATCAACAATGTACTTGTTATAATAATTATGGAGTATATAAGGATTGTACTTCAGTACAATTTCATTAAGGACTTGAGATTGTGTGGAACAAAGAAAAGTGACTCAATAGCAGGTTAAATTTTTGGAAAATATATGGTTGAGAGAAAGATAAACCATAATATGGTTCTCATACCGAGGTAGTGATTTTAGAATAATACATGATTGATTTGGATTTATTATATTGGATATTCTTGACTACCTTGAAGCTGATTAATGATTTGTATATTCCATCATTATTGGGGTTTAAAACATTTTTGGATTGATGAAGTATATCCAGCATTCTATATGTAATAAGGGAGCATGAATGTAATCAATAAGTATTATGGTAATTCAGGATGTTTCAGTGTTTTAAAAGAATACATGATGAAGGTATTCATATGCTATTATGGGGTAAAAAGGATCTACATTAAGTTTACCTTCCTTATAGATATTGGACTGTGAGTTTGGACAGAAGTATTTTGGATAAATTCTAGTTTGAGATTAATTTTTGATTTCCATAAAAGGACAACCCAGAGGTCGGGCGGCAACCCGTCGCGACCGGCAAGGCTGCGAGACTTGAACCCTCAAAAGAAGGGCGACAAGGGTGTATCACCTACCACTGGCCCACGAGATGTCCTGGATTAAATAATGTAGTTTTTTTAAAAAGATATGGTAGATAAATTATAAATTCGTTTATTTTGGAAACCTGTACGAATAGTATAAATAGACTTTTTTTACGAGTGAAAGATGAGTTTGTGGTAGAAATTTATTAATGGATAAAACTCTAATTATAAAGTAAGTATATCTCCTTATGATCTTATCCAATCTCATAAATAAATTCCTCAACATTAATAAAATGAACTTAGAACAAAAATGTTGTCCTAGATGGTACCTTAAATCATCACTAATTTATGGCTTTGGGATTGTTGGCCTTTTCATAGCCATGTTCTCTACCACTCTCCATCAGATAATTGATGGTTATATTTCTCTTCCATATCCATATTTTTCTACATGGAACCCTGGTATGTGTTATTTTTGGTAATCTTCATACTTTCCACTCTTTATTTTAAATAGAGGCCTCATTAATTCATTTTTTTATGTGGGATTTCAACTAAGATATTTTGAAACGTCAAAAATGTGTTATCCTAATACCTTATTTTTTGTTGAATCGATAGTATTTTAAATCATCGTAGATTGAAGAATTTAAGGACCTCATTTTTAAACTTGTTTGTGATTGATGACCTCAATCACTACCTATAAATATTTACGTTTTTCCTCCAATTATATGTCTCTAATTGCCACCAATGTTCTTCTAATCGAGATCATAATTTGGTGGTGACCCTTTCATTTCTCTTTTCCTCATATTAAGACTAAATTTTAGTAACCCAATTTCCGATGTGGGTTTTCCCACAAAGATATTTTTTATTTTCAAAATTTTATTTTCGAAGAACAATTTCAAATTGCGAGGACGAAATTTATTGAAGGAGGGGAGAATGTAACACCCCAAGATTCCATAGTGTGTTATTTCTTCAAAATAATACAATAACTTGCACTACACGCAACACCGAGTTCAAGCACACCATGACTTACCAAACAAGCCGTTCAAAAGAGGTTATGAATAGTATTAACTAAAATTTAATCTTTATATAATCCTTATAATTTTAGAATCCATATTATGAGTTTCTTAGACATAATGTAAGAACAAATTCATTTTCAGTATTGCACTTTTACCAACTTTTAATAGTGATCCCTTTTTAAATACAATATTTTAAACTTTTTAACTAAATATGGACATCAAAAAATTTAAAATGAAACATCCCAAGATTCCACGGTACACTTTCCTTTGAATAATACAGTAGCGTGTGTTGTACGCAACTTCGAGTTCTAACACACACCACCACCAATCAAACTAGCCGTTATGAATAGTAATACCTACTTTTTAAAATTATATATATTTTATATTTCAAAATGGATTTCATTTTTGGATTCGGAATATCTAATTTAGCCTAAGGTGAAATTTTGGTACTTTTCGGATAACTTTAATATTTTGATGAATAGTGAAAATTACTAAATTTTAATTAAAAACAACATTTTTAATCAAAATAATTAATAGTGATAAATTATGAATTTGAGTGGTTTTAAAGTATATTTAGAATATATTCTTACCATTTAATATAATTTTGGTCATTGGACATAATTTTACAATTAAACCGGACATAAACAAGTGTCAATCTTTTGGTAGTTATTATCTCTTAAAAACACGCTTTTTTGTTTTAACAACGGGAATTAATTTTAAATTAATTTTTGCCACTTCTGTGTGTTGAATTTAGAAAAATGGATTCCATATTTGGAATCAGGATGTTCAAATTGTGTAAATAGGTAACTTTTATTTTTATACATTTTGAATAATTACTTCGGTAAATATTTTATTTACCATGGTTAAAGGGTAAATCCGGTAAATAAGGGTTAAAAATAATATTATAATAATACTAAATTACCCTAAAAAGTGTCCTAGACTCATTGGTTGATACATGTTCGACCATAGTCATCTTTGGGTCGATTTTGGGACCCCATGGAACCACTTGTAGTTGATAGGGACACTTAATTTTAATTAAGTTAAAATGAATACAAAAATGACACAATCATATATCTTTTAGAAAAACAATTTTTACATAGGGTTAAATATGTTTGAGTTTTGACTATAAATATTAATTAGAAAGATAAAATGATTTCCTACATAAGTATATTTTATTTATAATTTTTAGAGATTACATAAGTTAATTTATTTTTGACACAATGATGATGCAGTAATTACCATAATAGTGACAAATTAAAATAATTGATATTATTAATACCCAAATAAATATTATTTGAGACTTTTAATGAATTACAATAATTTTTTAGGATAATATGACATATTATTATTGATTTAATTAAATTTTTTCTAAGTAATCATTCTGTTATGGGTTTCACAAAAATCAACTATTGAATAGTGTCAAAATTGACATAAAAGAGTTTTTAAAACAAATATTATATTATTAATTGAAATTAAATTCCTAAAAATCTATGTTTCGGCCAAGAGACTTATATAATGATAGGCTCATCATTAATGGACCACTTGGGGGGTCGCTTGCATGTATATAGTAAGTTTATTAACCATATAATATAAAAATATAATAAGACATTGTAAAAGTGAAACTAATTAACTTAGAGTTAATACTTAAAGATAAGGTTAATATAAGTACCCAAACCTGTCTAAATTCTATTGGTTGAGTGGTTTTAGACCTTTCCCCACCTTAAAATTTGAATATTCAACTTTGGATCCATTAGAAACTGAAGACGAATTTATTATAAATTAATATTTCTAGCTTTTAAAAAGGTGCCCCTCACCCCTCTTATAAAAGGGCACTCCTCCTTCTCATTTCTTCACACATTCAAAGCCTTTTGGTTCGGCAAAACTCTGCCCAAATACTCTCCCAACTTCCCTCACTACAACCTAGAGGCCTTAGTTTGATCATAAATCCAACCAAAGGAGCCCTTTTGATCAAATCAAAAAGAAGAACCCGAAGAAGAGGTAATGTTTTCACCACCCCTTTTCAAGTTCCTTTCTTCTTCCACTTCTTCTTTCTTTTTTTATTACCATTATAAAATAATAACTCCAGTATCTTATATATACTGTGATGTTATTATAAATTTTTTACAACCATATTCAGTATTCTATCCACCCTTTGAATAACATGTCATCATATGTGCGTACGTATGGCTTACCGTCTCCACGTAATGGTGTAATTGTTATTCAATATATTATTATTTGGATGGGTATAATAATGATGTGTAACTCATGTAAATAATAAATATAACATGTTAATGATTCTGTATATATTATATACCATCCATTTATATATTATTTTAATATCAAAAGAATGATATTGTCACTCATGCGTACGTACGGACTACCGTCTCCACGAACGCGATAAGATTCATTCTCCATCGTATCCATTAAAGTATAATTATCATTTGATGATTTAAAAAGGATGTTTAAGGACTTGATATAATTCTGGATATGAATAAGATACAACCTATCCATAACAAACACGGCTTACGTAACAAAACATATAAAATAAAACGAGTAAGTTAACACCCGAAATGATGATAATTCAAAGATATTATTAACAAATCAATGTTAAAAGATCATATATGATATCATATTAATATATATGATTCTTTTATAATTTAATAACAATTATTTCACCATTATACAGTAGGTTAACCTACCCCAACCAAGGAAAAGTACAAGGTAAGGGGTTTTCATCTCACTTCTTATTCTCGTGAGATTCATGCCATATTGCCACTATTACATTTTTTTTGGTGTATGTACTTCCCATAATTATATTCTTTGTGTAATACACTTTAATTTATGTGTATTTACATATTCATTGTATGATACCTCTTTCATGGGTCGTACGTTTCATAAGTTACCAAAATGGTAAGGGTTTATTTCACAATCTCTTCATTATCCGAGTTTGTTTATACGTAATAATCTACTGGGATATCTTTATCATCCACATCCATGTTTCTTAAAATGTATTTCAAAACATTTTTACTATTTACAAGAATATGGGTTAAAGTCATTTATACCCTTGTTTGACTTTTTATAAGAGGTTTATAAAAGAATCTTTCCGTCGTTTTCCAAACAAGGTGCTTTTTTAACCTTTTCAACAAAATTAAGGTAAGAATGTTTTTTTAACTTATACGGCGGGTGCGGCTATTTTCCGCCGTTATAAAATCTTCGAAGCTTCCCTTACAAGATTATAAGAATATTTTCAAAGAAAATGTTTTATTTTATAAATATATGACTCTTAAATGATTTCAAAATAGAAAGATATATTTCTCTAAAAAGAGTTTTGATTTCATCTATGTCAACATCCTTTGATGGATTTTACGCTTATTTGAAGTTGATTTATTATGATATAAAACCTCTATATTTTATTGAAGGTTTTTTGATATGTTTGACTATGGATGTGCTATTTTTATACCATTCATAGTTTATGGTGAAAGTATTGAGATTTCGTATGCTAGTTTTAATACGAATGTTTATGTTATGTTTAAAACTTTTCATATGAGAATGCATTGGACTTAATATGTGACAGGTGGAGCCCACTATAGCTACTCGATGCATCGGTAGGTCTCATGAGACAAACTAGTGTCTTGGCACAAGGCCTTGGAAAAATCTTATTTGTAGTCTTGGCACGAGGCCTTGGCTATGTGGTTATGATAGTCTGGAATTATGCACTCCATCATTATGAAAGTGGTTATTGATATTGCATGTGATTATTAGATTAGTAGAATATCCATGTGAATAAGTAAATGGCATTATTTCATTTTTCTTTTTCTATACTATGTTGAAGTTCAAGTTTAAAAGGCTTTTGGTTTAGTTATACATTACCTTAAATGTTTATGCTTATTTTTGAAAGTTTTCGCTATATTGTTATCCTTACTAGGCATTTGAGCTCACCCTTTTTCTATGTTTTATTTTTTCCGGGATGTGAAGAAGTAAGTTATGAATGACCTGCAGGGATAGTATGTGGGGATATGAGTGTGGAATATTGAGACTATGTTGTTGTAGTAGTTTTTCACTTTGTGATGTAATGTAAAACTTTATGAATATATCTAGTGTTTCTAAGGCTACTAAACCAATTGGTCTTTTGAGATTTGATCATTCTTGTGATCATGCCAATGTAATGTAATAATGCACTGACTCTGGGTAACTAGGGTCAGGGCGTTACAGTTGGTATCAGATAAAGTTTAGTACAAACCTTGGAATCTAGATTTAGATAAACTCTGATTAGAGCACGTAGACCTAAGATGAACTTTGAGGATTAGTATAGAATAACTTCCTAGAATTTCGGTATTGTAAGGATTTTGTGAGTTTTCCGAGCAATACATCCCTGTCTGGATATGAGCAGGTAGAGGCGGCTCTGGCACAGATGTACCTAGGGGTAAAACCTGAAAACACCATTTTGAGCTAGACTCAAACGAGAACTGGTGCATGACAACGGGCCTTGCTGCACTCTTGGTTACGACACTCCCGGGGGATATGCTTAGGATAATTCTCATTTTCTTTACAAACCATTATGAACGTTTTATGTGGATTTACTTCCTCAAAGGAGAAATTTTTATGATTATGGATTATATCCAAAAACTATTTAATTTATGTTATGTGTCTTACAAGTTTGGGATTAGGTATTTTTATTCATAAACTAATCTAGTGTATTCCATTGTTTAGAAATGGTGCCCAGTAGAAGGAATGAGAACTCCAGCAATGCACATGAACCAAAGATAAAGAAGGAATATATCATTCATGGTCTTAAACCAGAATTTATAAGATAAATAGTCTCCCATATATAATCATCATATGAAGAAATAATATCATGTGTTGATAAGATAAATAGAGAGTTTACTGAGTCCTATAGATTTGAAGGGAAGCAATAGAGTAAAAGGATGGAAGAGAGAACAATGGATAAAGGGAAGAGGGAAAATAAGAATTTTCCCATATGTGATAACTGTGGGAAAAAACACCCTAGAACTTGTCTGAAAGAAATCGGAGTTTGTTATAAGTGAGGAGGAAAAGGTCACAAAGTACGTGACTACAAGGGTAAGAAAATGGTTTCAAATGTACAATGCTTCATTTGCAATGAGTTTGGACACTACGCGAACCTATGTCCCAGTCATCAGACTATGCCGCAAATGATGCTATTGGATAATCATGTTATGATACTACCACAGATGAAGAGGAATGATTAGAGTTCTTATGTTGATTATGTCATTTGATTGTTGTATCAACAATGTACTTGTTATAATAATTATAGAGTATATACGGATTGTACTGTAGTACTATTTCATTAAGGACTTGAGATTGTGTGGAACAAAGAAAAGTGACTCAATAGCAGGTTAAATTTTTGGAAAATATATGGTTGAGAGAAAGATAAACCATAATATGGTTCTGATACCGAGGTAGTGATTTTAGAATAATACATGATTGATTTGGATAAATTATATTGGATATTCTTGACTACCTTGAAGCTGATTAATGATTTTTATATTCCATTATTATTGGGGTTTAAAACATTTTTGGATTGATGTAGTATATCCAACATTCTATATGGAATAAGGGAGCATGAATGTAATCAATAAGTATTATGGTAATTCAGGATGTTTCAGTGTTTTAAAAGAATACATAATGAAGGTATTCATATGCTATTACGGGGTAAAAAAGGATCTACATTAAGTTTACCTTCCTTATAAATATTGGACTGTGAGTTTGGACAAAATTATTTTGGATAAATTCTAGTTTGAGATTAATTTTTGATTTCCATAAAAGGACAACCCAGAGGTCGGGCGGCAACCCGTCGTGACCGGCAAGGCCGCGAGACTTGAACCCGCAACCGAAGGGCGAAAAGGGTGTATCACCTGCCACTGGCCCATGAGATGTCCTGGATTAAATAATGTAGTTTTTAAAAAAAAGATATGGTAGATAAATTATAAATTCGTTTATTTTGGAACCCAGTACGAATAGTATAAATAGAATTTTTTTACGAGTGAAAGATGAGTTTGTGGTAGAAATTTATTAATGGATAAAACTCTAATTATAAAGTAAGTATATCTCCATATAATCTTAGCCAATCTCATAAATAAATTCCTGAACATTAAGAAAAGGAACTTAGAACAAAAATGTTGTCCTAGATGGTACCTTAAATCATCGCTAATTTATGGATTTGGGATTGGTGGCCTTTTCATAGCCATGTTCTCTACTACTATCCATCAGATAATTGATGGTTATATTTCTCTTCCATATCCATATTTTCCAACATGGAACCCTAGTATGTGTTATTTTTGGTAATCATCATACTTTCCACTCTTTATTTTAAATAGAGGCCTCATTAATTCATTTTTCGATGTGGGATTTCAACTAAGATATTTTGAAACGTCAAAAATGTGTTATCCTAATACCTTATGTTTTGTTGAATCGATGGTATTTTAAATCATCGTAGATTGATGAATTTAAGGACCTCAATTTTAAAGTTGTTTGTGATTGATGACCTCAATCACTACCTATAAATATTTACATTTTTCCTCCAATTAAATGTCTCTAATTTCCACTAATGTTCTCCTAATCGAGATCATAATTTGGTGGTGACCCTTTCATTTCTCTTTTCCTCATATTAAGACTAGATTTTAGTAACCCAATTTCCGATGTGGGTTTTCCCACAAAGATATTTTTTATTTTCAACCTTTTATTTTAGAAGAAAAATTTTAAATTGCGAGGATGCAATTTATTGAAGGAGGGGAGAATGTAACACCCCAAGATTCCAGAGTGTGTTATTTCTTCAAAATAATACAATAACTTGCACTACACACAACACTGAGTTCAAGCACACCATGACTTACCAAACAACACATTAAAAAGAGGTTATGAATAGTATTAACTAAATTTTAAACTTTATATAATCCTTATAATTTTAGAATCCATATTATGAGTTTCTTAGACATAATGTAAGAACAAATTCATTTTCAGTATTGCACTTTTACTAACTTTTAATAGTGATCCCTTTTTAAATACAATATTTTAAACTTTTTGACTAAATAGGGACATCAAAAAATTTAAAATGAAACATCCCAGGCTTCCACGGTACGCTTTCCTTTGAATAATACAGTAGCATGTGTTGTACGCAACTTTGAGTTATAACACACACCACAACCAATCAAACTAGCCGTTATGAATAGTAATACCTAATTTTTGAAATTATATATATTTTATATTTCAAAATGGATTTCATTTTTGGATTTTTAATATCAAATTTATACTAAGGTGAAATTTTGGTACTTTTTAGATAAATTTAATATTTTGATGAATAGTGAAAATTACTAAATTTTAATTAAAAACAACTTTTTTAATCAAAATAATTAATAGAGATAAATTATGAATTTGAGTGGTTTTAAAGTATATTTAGAATATATTTTTTCTATTTAATATAATGTTGGTCATTGTACATAATTTTACAATTAAACCGGACATAAACATGTGTCAATATTTTGATAGTTATTATCTCTTAAAAACACGCTTTTTGTTTTAACAACGGGAATTAATTTTAAATTAATTTCTGCCACTTATGTGTGTTGAATGTGGAAAAATGGATTCCATATTTGGAATCAGGATTTTCAAATTGTGTAAATAGGTAACTTTTATTTTTAGACATTTTGAATAATTACTTCGGTAAATATTTTATTTACCATGGTTAAAGGGTAAATCCGGTAAATAAGGGTTAAAAAATAATATTATAATAATACTAAATTACCCTAAAAAGTTTCCTAGACTCACTGGTTGATACATGTTTGACCATATTCATCTTTGGGTCGATTTTGGGACCCCATGGAACCACTTGTAGTTGATAGGGACAATTAATTTTAATTAAGTTAAAATGAATACAAAAATGACACAAGCATATATCTTTTAGAAACACAATTTTTACATAGGGTTATATATGTTGGATTTTTGACTATAAATATTCATTAGAAATATAAAAAGATTTCCTACATAAGTATAGTTTATTTATAATTTTTAGAGATTACATAAGTTAATTTATTTTTGGCACAATGATGATGCAGTAATTACCATAATAGTGAAAAATTAAAATAATTGATATTATAAATACCCAAATAAATATGATTTGAGACTTTTAATGAATTAAAATAATTTTCTAGGATAATATGACATATTAGGAATGATTTAATTAAATTTTTTTCTAATTAATCATTCTGTTACGAGTTTCACAAAAATCAACTATTGAATAGTGTCAAATTTGACATAAAAGAGTTTTTAAAACCAATATTATATTATTAATTGAAATTAAATTCCTAAAAATATAAGGTTAGTCCAAGAGACTTATATAATTATAGGATCATCATTAATGGACCACTTGGGGGGTATCTTGGATATATATAGTAAGTTTATTAACCATATAATATAAAAATACAAAGAGACATTGTAAAAGTGAAACTAATTAACTTAGAGTTAATACTTAAAGATAAGGTTAATATAAGTACCCAAACCTGTCTAAATTCTATTTGTTGAGTGGTTTTAGACCTCTCCCCACCTTAAACTTTGAATATTCAACTTTGGATCCATTAGAAACTGAATATTAATTTATTATAAATTAATATTTCTAGCTTTTCCAAAGGTGCCCCTCACCCCTCTTATAAAAGGGCACTCCTCCTTCTCCTTTCTGCACACCTTCAAAGCCTTTTAGTTCGGCCAAACTCTGCCCCATTACTCTCCCAAATTCCCTCACTACAACCTAGAGGCCTTAGTTTGATCATAAATCTAACCTAAGGAGCCCTTTTGATCAAATCAAAAGGAAGAACCCGAAGAAGAGGTAATGTTTTCACCACCCCTTTTCAAGTTCCTTTCTTTCTTCCACTTCTTATTTATTTGTTATTACCATTCCAAAATAATAACTCCAGTATCTTATATATAATGTGATGTTATTATAAATATGGTACAACCATATTCAGTATTCTATCCACCCTTTGAATAATATGTCACTATACGTGCGTACGTACGGCTTACCGTCGCCACGTCGTGGTGTAATTGTTATTCAATATATTATTATTTGGATGGGTATAATAATGATGTGTAACTCATGTAAATAATAAATATAGAATGTTAATTATTCTGTATATATGATATAACATCCATTTATATATTATTTTAATATCAAAATAATGATATTGTCGCTCGTGCGTACGTACGGACTACCGTCTCCACGAACGCGATAAGATTCATTCTCTATCGTATCCATTAAAGTATAATTATCATTTGATGATTTAAAAATGATGTTTAAGGACTTGATATCATTCTGGATATGAATAAGATACAACCTATCCATAACAAACATGGCTTATGTAACAAAACATATAAAAGAAAACGAGTAAGTTAACACCCGAAACAACGATAATTCAAAGATATTATTAACAAATCAATGTTAAAAGATCATATATGATATCATATTAATATATATGATTCTTGTATAATTTAACAAAAATTATTTCACCATTATACAGGAGTTTAACCTACCCCAACCAAGGAAAAGTACAAGGTAAGGGGTTTTCATCTCACTCCTTATTCTCGTGAGATTCATGCCATATTGCCACTATTACATTTTGTGTGGTGTATGTACTGCCCATAATTATATTCTTTGTGTAATACACTATAATATATGTGTATTTACATATTCATTGTATGATACCTCTTTCATGGGTTGTACGTTTCATAAGTTACCAAAATGGTAAGGGTTTATTTCACAATCTCTTCATTATCCGAGGTTGTTTATACGTAATAATCTACTGGGATCTCTTTATCATCCACATCCATGTTTCTTAAAATGTATTTCAATTTTTTTTTACTATTTACAAGAATATGGGTTAATGTCATTTATACCCTTGTTTGAATTTTTATAAGAGGTTTATAAAATAATCTTTTCGTCGTTTTCCAAACAATGTGCTTTTTTAACCTTTTCGACAAAATTAAGGTAAGAATGATTTTTTTATCTTATACGGCGGGTGTGGCTATTTTCTGCCATTATAAAATCGTCGAAGCTTCCCTTACAATCTTATAAGAATATTTTCAATGAAAATGTTTTATTTTATAAATATATGACTCTTAAATGATTGCAAAATAGAAAGAGATATTTCTATAAAAAGAGTTTTGATTTCATCTATGTCAACATCCTTTGATGGATTTTACGCTTATTTGAAGTTGATTTATTATGATACAAAACTTCTATATTTTATTGAAGGTTTTGTGATATGTTTGACTGTGGATGTTCTATTTTTATACCATTCATAGTTTATGGTGAAATTATTGACATTTCGTATGCTAGTTTTAATATGAATGTTTATGTTATGTTTAAACCTTTTCATCTGGGAATGAATTGGAATTAATATGTGACGGGTGGAGCCCGCTATAGCTCCTCGATGTTTCGGTAGGTCTCATGAGACAAACTAGTGTCTTGGCACAAGGCCTTGGAAAAATCTTATTTGTATTCTTGGCACGAGGCCTTGGCTATGTGGTTATGATAGTCTGGCATTATGCATTCCATCATTATGAAAGTGGTTATTGATATTGCATGTGATTATTCGATTAGTAGAATATCCATGTAAATAAGTAAATGGCATTATTTCATTTTTTTTCCATACTATGTTGATGTTCAAGTTTAAAAGTCTTTTGTTTTAGCTATACATTGCCTTAAATGTTTATGCTTATTTTTGAAAGCTTCTGCTATGTTGTTATCCTTACTGGGCAGTTGAGCTAACCCCTTTTCTATGTTTTATTTTTCCCTGGATGTGAAGAAGTAAGTTATGAATGACCTGCAGGGATAGTATGTGGGGATATGAGTGTGGAATATGGAGACTATGTTGTTGTAGTAGTTTTTCACTTTGTGATGTAATGTAAAACATTATGAATATATCTAGTGTTTCCAAGGATACTAAACCAATCAGTCTTTCGAGATTTGATATTTCTTGCGATCATCCCAATGTAATGTAATAATGCACCGACTCTGGGTAACTAGGGTCGGGGCATTACAGGTTCGCGGTTTGGTTTCTCCTCTATGAGGAAGGGTGAATCCGCTGTCAATATGTGGTTCGTGGATGGTTGCAGAACATTACCAATGGGAGGGACTTCTCCAGCCTCTCCTAATGGGTTTTCACCCGTCCTTTTCTCCCTTCATTTTTTGTTCCCCTCATTGACTATTTATAGAGTCGCGAAGAGGCTGTATTGATGAGCACACTACACTTTTTGTGGAAGCCCATGAAGGAATCCCCAACCATGAACGACTTGGTCAAACAAGGATTTTTGGAACATATATTCACGATATTTCTCCATGGTCGGGTACCTCTCCACTTATGTTCCGCAAGTGATGAGTTTCGCTACCGCATATGGTTTCCGCCTCCATTATGCAAGCGACGCGGTGCGTGGGATTGCTGTTTGTAGAACTGGCCATGTACGGTTTCTAAGAGCCAATACAAGGACCAGTTCGGTCTTTTCCAAAGTCTTGTGGTAATTTTATTTCCCCCTTGCGGAATTTTTAGGACCCTACAAGGGTGTATTTTGTTTTGAAATGTATTGAATATTCATCTCAAATCATGTAATGGATATGTATAAAATGTTGCAGTCACCTCCCAAAACCACCATAAATAAAATAAAATCAAATAAAACATTAAATAACATGAACATAAGTATATTAATGATAAAACATATCAAATGGGATGTATATACACCTCCAAAAATAATATAGGTGTAAAATATAACATTTGTCCCAAAGAAGGTAATTTGAGCTGATAATACCTTACCATTGTGGTACAATTGGAACCAAACCCCAGTACGAAGAATTAATTTGAATTATAACTTAAAATTATTTTAATTTGAAGGATCCATGATATAACATATCACATAAGTAGTATATACACCTTATAAACTTAAATAGGTTCATAATATCAAACATGTCTTAGTAAAATAATATTGAGTCGATGAACCCTTACCTAAAGTTTGATATTTCTTTATACATGTTCAAATTTCCTGTATAACAAGAAAATATTTAATATAAAAATATTCTAGATCCATATTAATACAAAACATAATATGTTTCATTCTTATATAATTTCTAATTATTCTATTATTAACAATTTTGTTATTAAAATGAACATTCGAGTGAAAACTGGTTTGTTTTCCTTAGATGTTTTGATTCAATGGTTCCATTACTTCCACCTTCATTATTGTTTAATCATTTATCAAATCTGAATCCTAAAATAATTAACATATTTATTTATCATATAAACTTTTATAATAATTCATATAAGGCGATAATAAAGAATGAACTACATCACATTATGGTGATGGTAGTCTGCATATACGCACATGTGATGTTTACACTATTCTATGGAAGGAATAAAAAAGGTAAATAATAATTCATTTTTCAAAAATAATTATTATATGATAAATATAATATATTTTTATTAAATCTATCTTAATTATCATCCATTTAAATTATAAATGAAAAAATATCGCATCGCTTCATGGAGGTTGTAGTCCACAAGTATTTTAAAGCAATTTTATTATTTTCTAATGGATTGAAATTAAAGAAGGAAGATAATTTTGTTAAATAATTTTAACACCATTTAATGATTATAATTTTTTATAAATTGGAAATTTAATATTAATCATAGAAAAAAAACAAATAATTGATGAAATGAGCATCAAATTTAAATTTGGAAATGTTCAATAGAAATATAAATATTAGAGAGACATAAAGTGGAGAAAATAACATAATGAAGATCCCAAAAATCTTCATCTTTCATTAGAAATTCCATGTATTTATAGAGTACATAAGAATTCAAATATTTGATATTTGAAAATATGTGTGCATGAAATATTGCATTAGGTAATGGGGAATTATAACCATTATTATCACAATTATGAAATCCATTAAATAATGGTTCATTACACTCCCCCTTGGATGCCATAATTTCAGCGAATATTATATAATATTCACTTGAAAAAACTTACGGGAAAATTAATTGAATCCAAAGTAATTAAATTATATTTCATGCTACCTCATTAAAATCCTTACTAAGAAAAAACAATTGGAAAAGATTTAATGATTCCAAACTCCCCTAATTAAATAATTTAATTGTGTCTTCATGAAATCAATTAATATTATTATTTAATTATGTCTTTGGGTCATGGGAAGAATACAATAGGTAAAAATTAATATTCTCTTCGAATACTATAACTTATGTGTAAGGAAAAATAATTCCATTAATTATAGATATCCATAATAATTTATGAAATTTACCGGGATATCTATTATGATCTATAATTGGATCATTAAAAACCTCATCAAGGAAAAACCCATCAGGGTAAAATAACATGATTTGGGGAAAATATTATAATAACATCAAATCCCCATAATTTTACCTCATTAAAAAATTATAAATAAAACCAAATATGAAAAAACAAAACAAAGGGGAAAAAATTATAAAATTTATACCTCTATCTCATAATGGTCATAACTATGACATTATATAATTTCCACAATCAATTCATAATAAAAAAATCTAGTTTTGAATATTGTAATAAAAATAATTTATACTTTTAGATTTCAATAAATAGGGAAGATCATTATAACACATTGTATGATGATTTATTATTATTTAAATAGTAATTATGCACATGTTCATGTATATCCTATAAGGAAAAATAAAATGTTCATTTATTTTTTACCCTTCTAGGATAAGTATGTTTTTCATCAACCCCTACTTTAATAAATATATCACTCTTTGAAGAAATTAATTTATTGTATAAGTGTAAAATCATTACAAAATTTAATAATTTATATTCTAGAAGATTAATTTAAAAAACATGGACATTCCATTTAATTTCATTATGAAACAAGTCATTGATTTCAGACAACTCTTTGAGAGTTTAGAAGTTTTTCAAGGCATCCTAATAATATGATGAATGCAATGATATATAAAAACTACGAAAAGATAAATTCAATTTATATATTTTCAATAAATTAATACAGATACATTAAATACATCTTATTCACTTCATGCTATAATTTATAATATTGGGTGAAAATTTCATAATTGTGAATATGATTTCGGAATAAAAAACCATTTTGGTATTCATATATAAATATCCAAATATAAATGGATGAATATTTCTTGTAATAAGGTCATTATTATTCAATAGTTTTAGTGGTTTGGATAAACAATCCAAAACATTATATAATGAACATATCCTGAGTTCCATTAATATTTTTTCCAATTATTTTGATGTCTAAATCTATCAGAATCTAAAGTGAGTGTGTTTTGAAAGCACTTAAAAAATCAAATATATTATCAACAACATTGAAAGATATCTCATAATTTTTCTGGTACTAGTTTCACTCCATGGAAAATATCTAAAAAGATATAAAGCTTTTGGCATATTCATTTTCCTATTCCATGAAAAATAAATTTATTGGTTTCTACTAATGTGGAACATTTGTTTTATATGACCAGTTTAACCACACTTTTGGTGTGTATAATCAGACTATTATTTTTTTAAACATTATATTCATGTTTTTGATGTGAGCATATTTTTAATGGTTCTTCATGACCATATTGTATTTGGTATGTGATGGCCAAAATTTATTTAAATCAACTTGCATAACATGTAATGTATACACACCAGTAACTATTAAGATATATGAAGATTTAATATATGCACCTTTCATAGATTATTTTAACGGATCACATCGTAATTGAGTATGACCATATATAGTTCATAATTTGTTCTTTATAAATATTTGGAATTTTTTTAAATAAATAACTAATAATGACATAAATAATGTAACTTAATAATAAGTACCATAATTACAAAAAACTCATTGGAAATTATTCTACATGGGGATTTCATAATAACATTATAAGAAAGAATTAATTGATAATTTAGTAAGCATATATACATTAAATAAATTCAGTATCCCCCCCAGTTGGATGTTTTCTATGTTATTAAAAAATGGATTCTCATGTATAATTGAATCAATTTATTTCTTTATAGTTGGTCCTATATGGGAAAAACATCATTTATTATATTTAATGTGTTAGTATTGATAAACTTATTGTTTACTATTATGATTAGTTGTACATAACAAATTCATTATAATAAAATTTTAAGAATTCTTGTTACATATAGAGGTACCTATTTTATCCAATATATTCGTACGATATTATTGTTAATAATATCATTGACATATCTCATTATAAATTCATATTTAACAAAGTATTAGAAATTTTTACTACTAGGTAGGTATATTTTTTCTCTTATGGAGCCATAAATTAATTTCCTCTACTGGTAAATGTACATACCTAACCATTTACATACTCATATATGAGTTATTTTGAATTATTTAATCAAAATAATATTTATAAATATTTTACTTCAACATCAATCAATATATGATCCCTAGGATATTTCATTATGCATACTCATATTTGTCATTATTATTTATAATTATGGTGTTTGATGAATTTATGATATATTCACAACTAGTTAGTCCCATAACAATGAAAAATATTATATATTTTTGAAATTCTATCCCAAAAATTGTTTTACAATACATCTTCCTAGGAAAAAATCCCCCTTTTATTTTAAATATGGTGAATGTGGTTAGAAGAACCAATGGAGAATAATATTCTAGTTTTCTAATACATACTACATCCCCAACCAAAATAATAACATTCAATTTAGAAAATTAATGTGAAATTATTTGATTAAAATTCATAAACTAAAATATTTATGATAAAACGATAAGTATTAGTAACAAAAATCCTATCACATTTTTTATGAATAATTTCATTCTTTTCAATTAATGAGATAATGTAATTACATTATCATCAAGGAATTAATTCATTAATTTAATTTCAACATCAATGAATGATAATTTAGTTTCTTTAGTAAGGATCATATTGTATAAAATACTAATTTTTATTGATTATGATCGATTTTTTTAATCACATCAGGTGGTAAGATCATTTTCATTATATATATTAGATTATAAAAATTATATAATTCAATCTTCTCATTTATTAAGTAGAAGAATAATAACATCCACTTAAGAGGATAAGATTGAATGAATTACATGGGATGGTATTGGTACTTCATAATCACGTGATGAATAATAAATTTTCCCTTAAATATTTTTTCTGTGGGAATAATAATTTATCAATGAAAATATCGTTTAATATAATGTCAAATGACATAATTTTTATACCACCCATTAGAGATGCATTATATTATGAATATTAATAAAATTCATTATGCTCCATAAATATTTTATTTCCATCAATCCACATCTTGAGGTTATAATATTATGTTTTTATTTTATTTCTTAAAAAATTGGGCACAATGATATGAGAAAATATCATATTCACATGAACATGATTTAAAATAAAATCATGTATATTTTCATTCATTTTGAGGAATGAAATAAATCATTTCAAGAAATATTTCCACTCTCCTCAAAGAATGGTATAGAATTATTTGTTTAGGAGATATAGTTTCTTCAAGACAATAAATTGTATATTTAATTCATAAATTTCAATCTATTTAAGGCATAAATTTATATAAAATATACTTACATCTGTTCTTTGGGAACACTTGTTACAATTCAAATATTTTATAAGGAATAAATATAAATTTAAAATAAATTAAACAATAAAATATTGAAATATGTTCAAATAAAACCCCATCTCTATTGTGAACATTTACAAATAATAATCATACTTGAAACCATTATTGTAATCAAAGAAATAAGAGGTATGAAATTTGATGTTTCATGGAACAATCATTGAATATACTCTTAATGTTTGAAAGGAACTATTTGTTCATCACTAATCAGCAAACATCAGCTTGAAGTACATCTGATACACAATGTTAATCATTCAACCACATCAAGTGACACTTTTTCATTATTTTATTTGATGAATTATTTTTTATTAACATGAAACACATAACTTATTAATCTAAAAAGTCATCTTTATGGAATGGAGTGTAATTTTTCATTCATGAGTCAATAAACCTTAGGATCTTATTATTTCCACAGAAAAAATATTATGAAAATAATATTTTATTTTAAAATTAATCAAGGGTGGAAAAATAAATTAAGCAATATATTACATAGAAAATAATACTCACCTCCCTTCAAATGAGTGTAGGTGATTTTCATGTGAAATAAAATTAAAAAAAATTAAAATGTATGAAAAACATAAGGCATACCACTTTCTTGTAAAAATATTCAAACATCCATGATAGGGATGACGACAACATCATCCAAATGTATAATTTGTAGAAAATGATAATGTGGATAAAATATTGTGAAATAAATCCAAATCTAATAGAAATTTCAAATAATTTCAAAACTAGAAATGTAATATTGATTTTAGGAAAAATATGTCACTGAATAAATGATTTTTTCACTTGGGTATGTCAATTAAAAATAGAAATAGAAGTATAATTTACAAAATAATTATAAAGAATAAAATAATTTATATAAAAAATATTCAGATTTCATTAATATTTCTTTGTATTTTTAAATTTTATATGAATTCCAAAAGTTATCATATTAATGGTTGGGAACATGAAGGGTTGCATTAGGAAATGAGGAGTTATGAAATTAATTATCATAATTACAACAAACATTAAATAATTTTTCATAACAGATAAAATATTATAATTATAGAAGAATAATTATGTCAAAAATATAACATATAAAAATGATATAAATTATAATAACAATCCTAGAAATGTGGTGATGGAAAATGAATCATATCCCGACAAGGAAGTGGTGTTACCCATGTACTCGCGATGGACACTTTCTTTTCCTATTTGATGGAAATGAGATGGATAAATATTACACTGTAAACATAATAACATCTTAGTATATGATAGATACCAATGTTATGTCATTAAAATAGTTAGGATATAATTTAAAATGGTAATAAAAGAAGTCAAATGAAGAAGACCAGTGAGAACAAATACCTCCCCATTGAGTATCCTCTTTTTGGTATCTTCTCAAGGAACCTACTCATATAATTTCTACGATAAAATTATATAAAAAATATGAAAAAAGATATTGAAAATTATTTTTGGTAGGTTTTTCTGAGATATTTATCTCAATATTATTTGAATAATGAAAGATAAGTATTGTTCTTCTATAATGTAGGAAAAAGAATATTTGGATTTAATTAGGATATTTTAATATAATAAATTATTTTTCATGTGAAAGTGGAACCAATTTTATTTTTGTTTCTATTTAGGATAAGATATTGATTAAATACCTTCAATAAATAAAATTTGGAATGGTTTATATTATAACACCCCAGGTAAATAAAAAATATGACATTTTCATATATATCCATATTTGTGAATAAAATATTAATATTACTTTAAAGGGGATGCTATGCTCGATGGCGTACCCAATATGCAACAACGAGTTTCTTGGGAATCTTACGTTGCACTCTAATAACAAAATAATATTATTTTAAATGGTAGTTAACACCTAGCCGTTGTAATGGCAGGAACGAACAGAACTAACTAAAAAATGATTATATATATTTTTCAAATATTTTTACTTTTGACAATAAATGTAAGAGGATTAAAAATGCGAATGAATCCAATTTTAAGCGTAAACATTCTAATATTTTTTAAAAGGTCGATTAACCGCCTTTTGATGGCGAACCTCTTTTAAATCCACTTTTTGACAATTTTATGGGTTATATTTGACAAAATAAAATTCTTCTTTAGAATAAGGACCTCAAAATTTACTTTGTGTAAATTTTTAGTATTTTTCCGATAAAGTTCATTTTTAATGAATAGTGAAAAATGTTGTATTTTAATTCAAAACCACTTTTTAATATAAAATATTTATACGATTAGATTATCTTTTAAATTGTTTTTAAAGTGAAATTATAATATATTTTTACCATTTAATCCAATAGTGGTCATTATAGTTAATTTCACTTTGAAATTGGACTTAAACTAGTGTCAATTTTTTTTTTCACAAAAGGTAGGGGCCGGGAAACAAAGCGGGTGATGGCCCATCCTTCGAGTGGGTACGCGGTCAGGCATGCAGTGGCCCGCGAATCCCCTACCTTCCCCAGGCCCACCCAAGGGGTGAAGCCCAGTTCCCCAACGGGGGCCGGCGCCGCGTAAACGCTTGGGTAACCGGTGTGAAATCGTGCACCGCGTGTGGTGAACATGCTTTTTATAGCATACCCCCTGACAGGGTTCGAACCCCCGACCTCCCCTGAGGGAAGCGGAGCCTTCGACCACTCCACCACGCCCACGGGGGCACTTAAACTAGTGTCAATCTTTTAATAGATATTGTTTCTTAAAAACACGCTATTTGTTTTGACAGTGGGAATTAATTAATAAATTAATTAATGCAACTTATATGTTTTTAATTTTTTAAAATAGAAATCATTTTTTAATTCGTAATATCAAATATAGCTTAGGGTGAATTTTTGTTATTTTTTCTGAAAAACTTCAATCTTTGATGAATAGTGTAACCACTAAGTGGTAGTTTAAAAACTGATTTTTCGTTTAAATGAAACTTCACCACTTCTGTGATTTGAATTTCAAAAATAAGAAATACATGGTTGTCATTAGGATGTAAAATGTGGTTCAATGGGATTAAAATAATTTTTTGGTGAATAGTAACTTTTAAGTTTTTAATCGCGATTAGAGGTAGTTAGTGTAATTTATGGTAAAAATAATGTTTTAATAATATGAAATGACCTAGAAACATGTCCTACCCTCATTGGATGTGTCATGGACGACCAATAAAATCCATGGGTCAACTTGGGGACCCCATGGAGCCACTTTGGTTGGAAAATGATATAAATAACTTTTTATTTAAAGTTAAAATAAAAATGTTACAAGCATGAGCTGTTTTACTAAAACAATTTTTAAATAAGGATATACAAGTCATATTTTTGACTATAAATATTCATTAGAAATATAAAAATATTTCCTACATCATGATAGTTTTTTTATAATATTTAGACATCAAATAAATTAAATTATTTATGACATCATTATGATGCAACGAATACCTCATTAATAATGGATTTAAATAAAATGAAAATAAAATGTTAAAACTATAACCTACACTTGTAAAAAACCTATTGGATTAGTATATTTCAAACTCTTACCACCATATCCTAGAAATAATTTAATGTGGGACCTTTAAAATCTGAAACTCATTTGAAAATAAATTAACATTTTGTAACTTTCCAAGAGTGACACTCCTCTCCACTTATAAAAGGCCCCCACCTCTACCACCTTACCCACACCTCTCAAGCCTTTGGCTCGGACTAAACATGATCATTTTGTCTCTCCAAATCCCTCTATTACTCCTAGAAGCCTCTCTTTGGGCAGAAGTCTTCCCAAGGAATCCTTTGAGCTCAAATCAAAGAGAGATACCCGATTTTAAGGAAATGTCTTCACTTGTGTTCTATTGTTTTATTTTGCTTCTCAAACCCCCTAAACTCTTATTATTCATTTCTTTTGTAACAACTACAGTATCTTCAATATACTAGGATGTTTTTATAAAAAGTATTCAAGATAAACTTACACACACCTACATCTAATGGTTAAAGAACATACTGTTTCTGTGGATGGTGAATTTCTGCCTCACGAAACGATGATGGTTCAATATTCTTTTAACACCCTCAAATGTGGCCATTAATATGTATCTATTTTTATATATGATATATAATATGTTTATGTTTTACTTATGCTTCTGTATTTTTCATTTATGGCATACCTTAATGGTTTCCATTATGGTTAAACACGATATCTTCATTTTAGGAAGTGCGGACTACCGCCCCCTCAAAGGGATTTGATTTGTTAATACCATATGTGGTATGTATAAAGGATAGATTTAATGATATTATATATGATACCATACTGGAATTATAATACTATTATGTATCATTGTGTTTTAATTCCATTAAATAAGAAATAGAAATGGAAGTAGCATTCATGCGTACGTAGGGCTTACTGTCTCCATGAACGGTGCATTTCATTTCTTACCTCTAAATGTTATGTAATATTATAAATGCATGTCTATAATGGATATATATGATATATATGATATCTACATAATGAATATAATTCTGTATATAATATATATTTTACGACATGAACAACTTGTAATTATAAAGAGTTTATTTTTTACTCAAGTAACAATGATCTACAAAACATCCATTATTAACTTAAATAATTACATAGTGTTCATAGCATGGTAGTAAGTGATATAAAAGGAATAATGAACTTGAAAAAGGTTCTTAAGAAAGTAGAAATTAACTAAAGTTTATTATTCAGGAGGTTAAAGAATGATCGAGTCAATTCGGACCCGAGGTAAGGGATCCTACCACTCTCTTTTTAAGTACTCTCTTTTATGTCATTTCTTTTAAGCTCATATTTATTGTGCTTGGGGATGTTATTTTATATTCCTCATTCTGTAATTTTTATGTTCATATTATGAGATACCCTATTTGATCTCATAAATCCATTTTTTGATGTTTTAATTGGCGTCGTTAGGCTGCCGAAATTTCGTAAGGGGCGTTTTATCTCACTTTGTGTTTTCGTGAGATTCATGCTACATTTTCCAATATTTCCTTTTGAGTGGTGTACGTACTGTCCATTATTCTAATATTTGTGTAACATACTTTCGCTGATGAGTATTTACATCAATGTTGTATAGTCCTTCTTTCATGGGGTGTACGTTTTGAAAGTTACCCAAATCGATAAAGGAACCTTTCACCCTCCTCTTTTTAAAAGACTTCTTTTGTTATGTCTTTAATTTTCATCTTATCATGTGGGGATATGTTCTTATATATCTTTATTTTTGTAAATTTTATGTCCAAGTGATGAGATACCCTTTATCTCTCTCATCAACTCTTTTTCCAAAATATGATGTGACACCGTTAGGCTGTCAAGGGAACTTCTTAACCCAATTTCGATTTCTTTGGGTTGAACATGTTGTTATTGAAAATGTATTCCTTTGAATATGTATGAATGAACTTTGATTATTTTACACTTAATATCCACTTATATTGGGTGTATTTATATTTGTCACACATAGTTATGAGATTGATTTATCCTTAATTTAAGGATACCTTCTTTATAATTGATTTCATCTCATTTTACATTTCTATTGAGACTTCATTGTTGTTATAAACCCGTTCACTCTTATATGGTGTATATACTATCCTTTGGAATATTATGTCATGAATAACTTTATTCTCATGATATTATAAAGTTTTGATTAAATGTTATTCCTCAATTATTGTATTTAAGTGTCTCTCATTTTGTTAAAAACCCTTTAACTAAAATATCATTTTAAATGTTTTAATGATTTATTCTTATAAATATTTATCATTAATATCCATATTTTAAAAATGGTTTTAAGGAATTATTTGTTTTAAAATTTTAAAAACTTCAAAGTGGTATGGGAAACTTTGATTCAAAAATCTCTTTATTAAATGTTTTAAATGGTTTTGAAAATGGTTTTTAGAATGGATTCATTATCTTAAAATGTTATATTGTTATTGCAATGTGGGAATGTTATATTTCCTTTATGCTTAAGTTATGTGCTATGATTATGTTATGGTTCTTGGTAATTGTTTATGAAGATGGGTGGTTCCATGATAAACTAAGGGCGGGTGATCCCGATATAGCTCTCCAATGCATTGGGTAACGCGAAGGAGTTAAACGTTAATGTTTCTCCAAAGAGATTTAAGGAATATACTGTGATGGGTATTCCAAACCTAATCAACAGGGTTACTCCCTACATAATAATTTTATGAATTCCTCATGTTACCTTTATGTCTTATGATTTCTATGATTTATTCATGACTTGATGAGGTATGTGATTATGTTTTCTGAGTAAAGTGTGATTTCATACATGGAATAATGTTTTCTTTTCGTAATTTTATATCCCTTACTGAGCTTTTTATGCTCATCCCAAGTTTTTGAAATATTTTTCATAGGTCAAGTGAAAGGTTCATATTATGATGATAGTGTTAAGGAAGTGTCAATAAAGAATCCATGTTTTATTTTAAATATGTTTCTGTTGATGGGAAAAAACAAATACTATCTTTTATGTAACCACTTTGTTTTAATGTGGAATGTAATTCATGATTTATGATCTAATTATCTAAAACTCTAAATCTGAAACGATCCTCAATGTGAATTATTCATTTAATTCAATATTTAGTAAGGTTTAAGGCTGGTGCCTTATATTTCGTATCAGAGGTCGGTTTAGATAAATTTAGAGGTTAGAGTGTTGTTTAATAAAAAGTGACAAGTTGTGTATAAACACAATGGCTAGTATATTAGATGGAGTCATCATTTTTTTTGAAAGTTAGAATTAGTTTGAGATAACATGGATAAGAATATCTTGGTGTTTAACTTCCTATTTTTATTTGATGATTTTACTGATATACTCACAATGACCTTTTTGGTTTTAGTATATGGTTGGATCTAGCATGCACCAAAGTAACAGTGGATTTGATGAAAACTGTGACGGTTTAATGAAAGAACAACTGAATGATATGGGATCTGCAATGAGAACTCTTGTGGTTATCCTCAACAAACTATCTAGAGTCATGATTGAACACCTTAACCTTAGTTATTTTTATAAGGCATCATATATGCGAGAAACAAATCCCTACGGATGTTTAGGTAATAATCATAAATGTATGTATGTTTAAAAATCTATGTGTCATATATGAGGAAGGAAACACATAGGAAAATGTTTGAAAGGGACAGAAATATGCTATAGATGTGGAAATGAAGGTCATAAAGCAAGAACCTACCATATAAAAAGGAAGCATCTAGTTGACTCTAGGAAAGTGAAAGAAGTTCTTTCTGAAGGATCAATTGAATGTTTTAAATGTGGTGTGCATGGTCATTATGCAAACACATGTCCTAAGAAGACGTTTTGGGAATGGGGTCTCTAAGATCGTACAAATATTCGTTTACCAATACCTAATTCCATTCTGATTGAGGATGAAGAAACTGACAATGAAGAATTAATGGTATGGATTATTTCTTAAGATATGTTTTCCTATTATTGGAATATTATGATATTATTCATGATTTTGTTTGTAGGAACAAAGTATTTCAGAATAATTTTAAAAGGAATGGCTAATGGATCATGATGAATTTTGAATAAGTAAGAAGTCATCTTATAAGGGATTCAAGAGTTATGGTAGATTTTAGGATGGTAAAATTCTTAGATGTATTAAGTCTCTTTTGATGATGGGGTCATATTAGAAGAATTTTTATAGTAACCCTGATGTTTGATATATGAAAATTTTATTCATGGAATAATTATCCTTTATTTTGTGGATATAGTTATAAAGAACCATTTGGGTTTATATGATCCTTGAATTTTAGGCAATTACTGGTTAATACATTTTGGGTTGCAAAATGGAAGTTATCCGATAACATTTGTGGTTAAAATATGTTATGGTTATTTTTGATGAATTTATCTCTTTTTCATGAATGTTATAAAATTATATAGTTTTTAAAAAGGGACAACACACAGACCGTGTGACAACCCGTCGTGTCGGACGAAGCTGTGGGAGTCGAACACACAACCAAAGTGCAACTGGTATTTATCACCTACCACTGGACTACGTGAAGTCCCTTGTTATTTTGAATGATTCATTTTAGTTATATTATTTTATGAATTAAGAGTAAGTTTATTTTTGGTTATAAATGGAGATGATTAACCTATCATGGAGGATATGTGATTAGGTTAATTACTTTTTAGTATGAGGCTGTAAGAGTAACTGATGTTATTTTGGAGAAAAATGTTAAAATTTATCTTAGGAGACTATGTGATTAAATCCTTCAGAGAATTGGGTTTCAATCTTAGTTTGGTTTACTTTGTAGAATTTTATGGATAGATGTTTATTGAATGGTCTTTGTTGAACTTTGGGTTTTGTTTGACAAATTTTGGAGATTAAGAATAGATTTTTTTGGGTATTATCTGATCTGATACTAACGTCTTTGGTTTTCATTTTGGTTAAGGTCTAAAGACATGGTAAGTATATAGTTCTCTTTTGTGGATTAGGTGATTCTCTAGAAGTTGATTATAGCTCTCTTAATGTGAACAAGTTATACCAAATACTCGTCTTTTGGAGAAAATATGAGTTCGTGTAAGAAATCTAGTAAAAGTTGAAAGTCAACATGACAATTAAGTATGCTTCCTTATGTTTTAGTTAAGCTCATAAATAAATTCCTCAATGAAAAGTAACATAAAACAAAAATTTTGTCTGTTATTTTTTCCTACCAGGGAATCAAATACCGTTTAACCCATCAAAAGTTTGTGATTTTGTTGTTGTTAACTTTCCCCTAGACATGTTTACTATCACTCTCCATCAGAACATGACCCTCTGTTTTTTTCCTCCATATACATATTTTAATACTTGGAATCCTAGTATGGTTTAACTTTGGTGACATTTGTACTTATCTCTCATTCTTTTAAAGTGATAGTTTTACCGACTCTTGTTCCGATGTGGGATTTTCAATGAAGCTTCCAAGACAAATTTTAAAATTGTGAGGATGCAATTCCCAAAAGGGGGGGAAGTATTTAACACCCCAAGTAAATAAAGAATATGAAAATTTCATATTTATCGATATTTTCGAATAAAATATTAATATTACTTTAAAGGGGATGCTATGCTCGATGGCGTACTTAATATGAAACAACGAGTTTCTTGGGAATCTTACGTTGCACTCTAATAACAAAATATTATTATTTTAAATGGTAGTTAACGTCTAGCCATTGTAATGGTGGTAATGAACAAAACTAACTACAAAATGATTATATATGTTTGTCAAATATTTTTACTTTTTACAATAAATGTTAGAGGATTAAAAATGCAAATGAATCCAATTTTAAGCGTAAACATTCTAATATTTTTTAAAAGGTCGATTAACCACCTTTTGATGGTGAACCTCTTTTAAATAAACTCTTTGACAATTTTATGTGTTATATTTGAAAAAATAAAATTCTTCTTTAGAATTGGGACCTTAAAATTTACTTTGTGTAATTTTTTGGTATGTTTCTAATAAAGTTCATTTTTTAATGAATAGTGAAAAATGTTGTATTTTAATTCAAAACATCTTTTTAATCTAATTTATTTATATGATTAGATTATATTTTGATTTTTTTTGAAGTGAAATTAGAATAAATTTTTACCATTTAATCCAATAGCGGTCATTGGAATTAATTTCACTAGGAAATTGGACTTAAACTAGTGTCAATCTTTTAATAGATATTGTTTCTTAAAAACACGGTATTTGTTTTGACAGCAGGAATTAATTATTAAATTAATTAATGAAACTTATATATTTTTAATTTTGTAAAATAGACATCATTTTTGAATTCGTAATATCAAATATAGCTTAGGGTGAATTTTTGTTATTGTTCTAAAAAACATCAATTTTTGATGAATAGTTGAACCACTAAGTGGTAGTTTAAAAACTAATTTTTCGTTTAAATGAAACATCACCACTTCTGTTATTTGAATTTAAAAAATCCGACATACATGGTTTTAATTTGGATGTAAAATGTGGTTTAATGGGATTAAAATAATTTTTTTGGTGAATAGTAACTTTTAAGTTTTTAATCTCGGTTAGAGGTAATTAGTGTAATTTAAGGTAAAAATAATATTTTAATAATATGAAATGAATTAGACACATGTCATACCTTCATTGGATGTGTCATGGCCGACCAATACAATCCATGGGTCAACTTGGGGTCCCCATGGAGCCACTTTGGTTGGAAAATGACATAAATAACTTCTTATTTAAAGTTAAAATAAAAATGTCACAAGCATGAGCTGTTTTACTAAAACAATTTTTAAATGGGGTTATACAAGTCATATTTTTGACTATAAATATTAATTATAAAGCTAAAAATATTTCCTACATCATGATAGTTTTTTTTTATAATTTATAGACATTAAATAAATTAAATTATGTATTACATCATGATGATGCAGCGATTACCTCATTAATAAAGGATTTAAATAAAATGAAAAGATAATTTTAAAACTATAACTTACACTTGTCAAAAACCTATTGTATGAGTATATTTCGAACTATTACCACCATATCCTAGAAATACATCAATGTGGGACCTTTAAAAACAGAAACTCATTTGAAAATAAAGTAACATTTTGTATCTTTCCAAGAGCGCCCCTCCTCTCCTCTTATAAAAGGCCCCCACCTCTACCACCTTACCCAAACCTGTCAAGCCTTTGGCTCAGCCAAACCCTGATAATTGTGTCTCTAAAAATCCCTCTCTTACTCCTAGAATCCTAACATTGGGCAGAAGTCTTCCCAAGGAAGCCTTTGAGCTCAAATCAAAGAGAGATACCCGATTTTAAGGTAATGTCTTCACTTGTGTTCTTTTGTTTTATTTTGATTCTCCAACCCCCTAAAATCTTCTTATTAATTTCTTTTGTAACAAATACAGTATCCTCAATATACTAGGATGTTTTTATAAGAATTATTCGAGCTAAAATTACACACACCTACATCTAATGGTTAAAGAACATACGGTTTCTGTGGATGGTGAATTTCTGCCTCACGAAACGATGATGGTTCAATATTCTTTTAACACCCTCAAAGGTGGAAATTAAGATCTCTCTATAATTATATATGATATATAATATGATTATGTTTTACTTAAGTTTCTTTATTTTTCATTTATGGCATTCCTTTATGGTTTCCATTATGGTTAAACGCGATATCTTGATTTTAGGAAGTGCGGACTACCGCCCCCTCAAAGTGATTTGATTCGTTAATACCATATGTGGTACGTATAAAGGATATATTTAATGATATTATATATGATACCATAATGTAATTATAATACTATTATGTATCATTATGTTTTAATTCCATTAAATAAGAAATAGAAATGGAAGTAGCGTTCATTCGTACGTACGACTTACCGTCTACATAAACGGTGCATTTCATTTATTACCTCTAAATGTTATGTAATATTATAAATGCATGTATACAATGGATATATATGATATATATTATATGTAAATAATGAATATAATTATGGATATAATATATTTTTTTACCACATGTACAACTTGTAATTATAAAATGTTTATTTTTGACTCAAGTAACAATGATCTAAAAAACAACCATTATTAACTTAAATAATTACATAGTGTTCATAGCAAGGTATTAAGTGATATAGAAGGAATAATGAACATGAAAAAGTTTCTTAAGAAAGTATAAATTAACTCAATTTTATTATTCAGGAGGTTAAAGAACGATTGAGTCATGTTGGACCTGAGGTAAGGGATCCTACATCTCTCTTTATTTTTAAGTACTCTCTTTTATGTCATTTCTTTTACGCTCATCTTTATTATGTTTGGGGATGTTATTTTATATTACTCATTCTGTAATTTTTATGTTCATATTATTAGAGACCCTATTTGATCTCATAAATCCATTTTTGGATGTTTTAATTGGCACAGTTAGGCCGCCGAAATTTGGTAAGGGGCTTTTTATCTCACTTTGTGTTTTTGTGAGATTCCTGCTACAATTTACAATATTTCCTTTTGAGTGGTGTATGTACTATACATTATTCTACTATTTGTGTAACATAATTTCTCTTATGAGTATTTACATCAATGTTGTATAGTCCTTCTTTCATGGGGTGTATGTTTCGTAAGTTACCCAAATCGATAAGGGAACCTTTCACCCTCCTCTTTTCAAAAGACTTATTTTGTTATGTCTTTTAATTTTCATCTTATTATGTGGGGATATGTTCTTATATATCTTTATTGCCATAAATTTTATGTCCAAGTGATGAGATACCCTTTATCTTTCTCATCAACTCTTTTTCCAAAATTTGATGTGACGTCGTTAGGCTGTCAAGGGAACTTCTTAACCCAATTTTGATTTCTTTGGGTTCAACATTAGTTATTGAATACGTCATCCTTTGAATATGGGTGAATGAAATTTGATTATTTTACACTTAATATCCACTTATGTTGGGTGTATTTATATTTTTCACACATTTTTATGATATTGATTTATCCTTAATTTAAGGATACCTTCTTTATAATGGATTTCATCTCATTTTACATTTCTATTGAGACTTCATTGTTGTTATGCACCAGTTCACTCTTATATGGTGTATATACTATCCCTTGGAATATTATATCATAAATCCCTTTATTCTCATGATATTATAATGTTTTGATTAAATTTTATTCATCAATTATTGTATTCAAGTGTTTCTCATTTTGTTAAAAACCCTTTAACTAAAATATAGTTTTAAATGTTTTAATGAATTGTTCTTATAAATATTTCTCATTAATATCCATGTTTTCAAAATGGTTTTAAGGAATTATTTATACGGATATTAATGGTTTAAAATTTTAAAAACTTCAAAGTGGTATGTGACACTTTGATTAAAAAATCTATTTATTAAATGTTTTAAATGGTTTTTAGAATGGATTCATTATCTTAAAATGTTATATTGTTATTGAAATGTGGGAATGTTATATTTATTTATTCTTAAGTTATGTGCTATGATTATGTTGTGGTTCATGGGAATTTTTTATGAAGACATGTGGTTCCGTGATAAACTAAGGGCAGGTGAGCCCGATATAGCTCTTCAATACATTGGGTAACAGGAAGGAGTTAAACGTCAATGTTTCTCTGAAGATATTTAGGGAATATAGTGTGATGGGTATTCCAAACGTAACCAAGAGGGTTACTACCTATGTAAGAATGTTATGAATGCCTCAAGTTACCTTTATGTCTTATGATTTCTATGATTTATTCATGACTTGATGAGGTATGTGATTATGTTTTATGTGTAAAGTGTGATTTCATACATGGGCTAATGTTTTCTTTTCGTATTTTTATATCCCTTAATGAGATTTTTATGCTCATCCCAAGTTTTTGAAATGTTTTTCACAGGTCAAGGGAAATGTTCATGTTATGATGATAGTGTCAAGGAAGTGTCAAGAAAGAATACATATTTTATTTTAAATATGTTTCTGTTGATGGGGGAAACGAATACTATCTTTTATGTAACCAATTTGTTTAAATGTGGAATGTAATTCATGATTTATGATCTAATTCTCTAAAACTATAAACCTGAAAAGATCCTCAATCTGAATTATTCATTTATTTCAATATAAAGTAAGGTTTAAGGCCATGGCCTTATATATATATGACACTTTAACCATTATCTTTTGGTTTAACCCAATCATTATCCTATTTTAATCGTAACTGTGATAACACCTTTTTTATTGTTAAAGGGTTATAAATTTACTTAAAAGGTCAAATGTTTTTTCAAAAATGGTAATGAAATGATATTTTTTACCTTATACAATCCCACTTATCCAATTTTAAATTTTTATGACATTAAAATAATTTAATAACTTATTATTTAATGTAAATTACAATTAATTTCAATTAAGAACAATTCACACAGTTTGAATTCAAATATAGAAATATATAATTATATTTTGAATATTAAATTTTAGCATCCCTAATGTACTATATTTATATTTTAATTCATGGAAAATAATAAATAATCCAAATATTGTTAATTTTAATATTTGTTATTCCATTTATTAAATTTTTCCATTACTTAATCTAGCACTATATTGAAATTGTGTAAGAATTTAAGGTAATAATTCCATCACAAAGATTAAGAATATATTATTAGGATAAAAAATAATTCATATTTTAAACAACCATTTATAACCGAACAAACCATTTTTTTATCCCCAAGAAAAAAATATTTGAGATACTAAAAGCAATACAATGATCTTCTTACTTTATTCTTTTCAAAATATAATATTAAAGACATTATCAAAGTAAAATAAAATAAAAATGACATATATTCAAATTTAGTATTGTTATGGTAGAATTAGACCCATCCAACGAAACAAAAAAATTATTTGGGTTGACATTGAGACCTTATTTCTTTTTTATCCCTTTTTAAACCATTATACCCATACAAAGGTGATATATATATACCACAGTTGCGATTAATAATCACCCAAGATAAAAGTGACATATTTACAAATTCTGAATCTCTTTATTAATATATAAAATAAAATTTTCATTATTCAATTTCTTTGAGTGAAGGAAACCTATTTTAATATTAGTGCTAAAAACATAATGAAATTTTTTTTTAGAAATATATGTCTTCAATAAAAAGAATGAACATAAACCATAAGAGAGTAGAATGTTGATTAATATGTAAATAATTATATTAATATCGATTAAGTTTTATTTATATTAATTTAATATGAAATTAAAAACATAATAAGACTTTTAAATTACCTGAATTAAGAAAAATATATTACAGTTTTACAAAAAATATATTTTTTTACTATTCACATTAGAATAAATATTCTTAGAAAAATCTAAAACTTCACAGTAATATTATATTGGCATGATTATTTAAAAAATTATATTCACACACTCAAATGAAATAAGTATATTTGTTATAAACTAATTATAATTTCCATGTAGAAAACATTATAAAAACAATTTTTGAAGAAAAGATATATTTTTAAAGCATAAAATTACATTACTAAATATCGATTAGTTATTTATTATTAATTAAAAAAAATATTTTATTTCATAAAAATATTTATATGTATAATTAATAAATTGATTAATTTTATATATACTTTTCTATTTAATGACTAAGTAGTAAAATATTTCTGTTCATTTTAAGGTTGGTGATGCATGTCAAGAAAGCTATCAAACACTAACTATTTAGTTAAAGATAATTATATTCTAAATTATCATGGTGTTAAATTATAATCCATTTTTATTAATTTATCCCTCGAAATTTGAATTATCACTTACTATAATTTGTATGTCATGATATATTAATAAAATATGATGTTTATTTTATAATGAAAACTAATTTCATTATCACAAAAAGGAAACATATTATTCTATAAACAAGTATTTTTAAATCCTATTAAGAATAAATGAAAGACTCATGGGGTTCCAAAAACATTCCTTTATAGTAGAGAGATAATTTCATTATAAGACATGATAGATTTTTCATCCTCTTAAAAGTGATGAGAAAATAATTTACCATACTAGATAACATAATTACTGTATTTCATTTTATTTCATAAAAAACATTTCATCCTTTGGTTGTGATTCGATACATTTCAACTTGTATATCATCTCTAACAATAAGAAATGAATATTAAATATTAGTTTTTCAAGCTCGAAGCACTAAAATTATCTTTTAATAGATTATTTAATTTATAAAAGTTTATCAATTCATTTATTCTATTTCTTGATATTTACCAAAATGGTAACCCAAGTTATCCATTTTTTTAAATCTTTATATAATGAAATAAATCACTGATCTCCAAATTAAAAACCAAAAAACCAAAAATATTAGGTCACATTTTTTTCATTTTCAAATTTAAAATTTACCCCCAAATAACATAACGCTACCACATACCGAACACATTAATTCCATGATCATATATTATCTTAAAATATGATAATCATTTCCCAAAATAAACTGAATCTCTATAAAACCACAACCAAATCATATGTTCTTCCATAAATTTACAAAATATGCATTCTGATATTTAATTTCAGCATAACTATAGAATCTACCCAATATAGTCTACATATTCAAAAATCACATTAATAACTTAGTCACCAAATAAATTTCCAATCCCATGGACTTCTATTCATTAAAAATATATTTCCAAAATGCAATAACTCTTTTAACCCAATTAAATATAATTACCTAAACATCAATGATCATATTAACCCTAAATGTTATCAATTACATTATACTTATGTCTTAAAAATTTAAATACATTATTCCTTAAATATCCTTTTTACTAAAATAAATACTAAAAAAAATGTTTTAATTGTCATAAATATCTCTCAAAATATATGTAATAATCTTAAACACCCATCATATAAAACCTCAAAATGTGTATTTATTAAATTAAACATATCAAAAACCATAAATTTTTCAACCCATGAACCTTTATTTATATCCCCTAACACTATTGAATATCAATTTTTCTATAGGTTTTATCTTCACATATATCATAGTGGTTCAAAATGGAAATGTGAATTAACCTATGATTATCCATCGGGAGTGTCTATCCATTAGTGTAGTCTAATTACAACTCATTATGTACTGGTGAACACTGATTAAACAATAATTAAAACCCCTTTAATAGTTATTACCCCTTGGTGAATCTATTCTATAACCACATCCACTTTCCAACATCCATATAAGTACGTATTTTTTAAGAAAAATAAACTCTTTTATTTACTATAAATTATAATGTTCTCCTACATGTTGTATTATCCTAAGGATTCTAAATGGTATTTTCGAATAATAAAATCTAAATGAAAATAAAACCAACTCTGGTAACAAAAATAGAATATAAAACATAACATATATTGGTATTACATATTTTTGTGGAATATTCAATATAAATCTCAAATAAAAATGTTTGATCACCATTTTGGTTTAGTGTAATTGTAGAATAGATACCTAAATATCATATTAATTATAATCTTAATCATTTAAAACATCTTTATTTATATAAGGTAAACATTGATACTCAGCATACTTATCAGCCATCAGCATGACATGGGGAAAAATTAAAACATAGGAAAGGGCGATCTTAGTTACTCAGTAAGGGTAAATATAGGATATATTAATCAATGACTGTAAGTGACCATAAGTTAAAAATAAGTGTATGATAACAAGATCATAAGTTACAATAATAATACCAAATTAATCAAAAATCATTAATCAAAAATCACAGAATGAGTCTTTATCATCGCCAATACGTATGTCATATGTGTGTTCAATCATCAATAATAAATCATGATCTTGAAATTATATCATAATAATATATATAAATTTATTTCATATAAATAAGTATATAATATAATTTTATTAGTCAAAGATCAATTAAAAAGATACCATATTGGATTGATTTCCCTCTATATTTCATCATTTTCTTAGTCAAGGTCCACTGCCAAGACTATAATAGTGGACACGGTCCCTTAATGAACTAGGTATACAACCCATTTTTTTCCTTATCATATCATGAGATATATATCATTAACCAATACATTGGATGTATATATAATCCCATACCCACTCATGTTAAAATGAAAATAATATATATGTGTGACATAGTATTATAAAACATTCATCATATGATCTTTTTATGACCCATGGAAATGAACTGAGTTTTATAAACATTTAATCATTTCCCCATTGCATAACCAATAGAGAAAATATGTTCAAAAATATTTTATCAAGTCTTAATTAACTCATGGGGAAGAATCTCATTTCATATAATCATCCTTAAATCATCAATATCATAAGGCTTCCAAAAAATAAATTGCATGGTATCATATGATCATATCCTAAGTGAAGCATAAAATTAAATAAAGGATAATTATTTAAAAAAAATATTCCTTTAGAATATAATTCAAATTTTTCTTTAAAATAATGATAAAATATCCATTTCAATTGATAAAAATTTAAATAAAAATTCTTAATATATTGATAAATTAATTTTCTATGAAAAAAATCAAGATAACTTGTAAATGATGTTTCAAAAAAATAATGTTTATGATGGTGAGAAAATATATTCATGTCGTATATATTGAAATAAATAATTCATTACACACCACTATAAAAAATCAAAAATGACTTTTTTGGAAAAATATTTTTTAATAAGATTCGTTTTGAAAAAAAATTATATAATTCCAAGTGTAGTGAAAGAATTTTTTTGAAAACATTTCAATTATCGGTAAGAATTTTCATAAAACAATTTTGAATAGTATTGTCATGGAAGCAAATGTTCATCGGCCAAATAAAAATCATTATATTAATATATTAGAAGTATAATAAATAGTATTGAAATATTGCATCCTATATGCATCTATTACAAGAGGGGGATAATTGTAGTTTAAAAAATATTAGATTAAAAGAGTTTAAAATAAATCAATTCACAAGACTATTTTAGTAAAAGATTGGATTAAAACTTGTCCCTAAGTCCGATTACCAAAGTATCATAATCAGGAATGATTGTGATATATCAAAGTAAAAGAAATATAATTACAATGAAGTTTATTAGATTATAATTTTTATAGATACAACTATATTAGAGTTAATGAATCGTAATCACATAAGATTCTGTTATAATAGAGTAAAAATATCACAATAAGAAATATTATAATTATACCAAGTTGAAAAAGGTCACATCTTGAATAGAAAAAAATGTTTCAGATTCATAGAATATATATTGAATAGTTAAAATAGGGTTTATCATATTTGAAATCATTTTTATAAAACTCCTTCAAATTAGAACAACCGAATAAAATACTTGTTATAAATAAGTAAACCAATAGTAACAATAAAATATTGACTTATATCTTTATAAAAAGAATATATCTCTTTTACCTTTAAGAGTAAGGTAGACACATATCATGATAAATAGTTTCAGTTATTTTATACTTATATCAAATTATATCTTTCCTCCTCAAAGAAATACCTCAATACATAGATCATATTTTATGTCTACCAACCACGATAGCCCTCGATCTTATGGATAAGATCTTTCTTACTATACATACAATCTATCGATTGATACGATGATAGAATTATCCATCATTCTATCCCCGCAATCCATCAATCATAATCACATATCGGATGTATAAAATAATTACAAAACTATTCTTAAGGAGACAACCAGATAAGGTTTCCTTAATGATGACTCTCTCTAAATAATTTTTTAAGAATAATAAGAATCTATCCACACTTTTCATGATTTAGAAAAATTGAGAGCAAATATAATCATCTATGTAGAAACTTATTGATTCAAACTCTTCAAATGATCAGGTAATTACAGGTGAACTCCTAATGGTTATATTTCCTTCCCCATGGTCATATTTATCTGATATTGTTTCAATTAATTGGACACATAGAACTTAAAAGGATATTTTCAATCTGATTTTCCAACGTCATATTGACCTACACCATCATAGTGTAATAAGAAGTTCCGTTACGATAAAAATAAGTTTTTTATATTTAGAATTTAAAGATAGTTAATCTGATGGACTTTTTTAAAAATACCATTACTATAATCATTATGAATATGGATCCAATATTTATTATATATGAAATTAATTTGATTATGAAGTATTTCTTAGTACGAAAGAAAAGAGAAATGTCTTACATCTAACTTAATAAAATTGAATCTGATGTTTATCATATCCATAAAGATTATGATAATCCCAATGAAGAAAGTTAGTTTATATTCATGAATACAATATAAATAATTCTAATTATTATATAATAATTATGTTTTCCACAAAAACATTCTAAAAATACATAGAACCTAAATAGTTTGTAGTAATGTATTAAGAAAGTGTTTGTGATTTTAGAAAAAAGTATTGGAAAAGTCATAAGTATAACGTTGGACACTATAGTATCCCCATTTTTGGAAATCACAAACTCTAAGATTAAATAGAAAAATAAATTTGAAATACGTACTATCCATTTCATTCAGGTTCTTTATATTTTATTATTAAAAAATAATCCATAACTCCGCCTGAGTTTTATCACTCATCTAAATATAATAAAAAATGTGATAGACTTCCCCTTAGGATTAACACCCATTTTCATCACATTCTCCTCCTTAATAGAAATTATCCCCCTTTTTATAAGAATAATGAAATTTCTCCCAAAAAAATAATTCTCCCCCTTTGGGATTTTAAAAAATAATGGGGAAAGCCTTGAATTTCCTAAAAATTGTTTGAGAAACAACTATACAAAAGAATATAATAAACTACATAATTATCCATAGAAATTAATGAAAATTCAAAAAATCAAAATTGGAAAAAATAAAAACAAGTCTTAATGGGACGAATTTATTCATTTATATACTTGTTTTAAGAATATGAAGACAATTAGAATAATAGTTAAAAATTAAAATGATTTTAATCTTTCAATGTCAGTGATCTCATGATGGTATTCATAACCTTGAACACTTTTATATCTTCCTAAAGATTTTATATGATTTTATCTTGAGACATATTTTTCTCTTCTGGAATCTTGAGTCTTTTAGATAATTAGTCATTTTTATTTTTAAAGTAATTACTTCCTCATAAAAATCATTATATGATTTCTGAAAACAATTAATTTCTCCCCATAATATTTGATTTTCACGAGTCAAATAAACAATTGATTGTAGTCTAGGAAAATAATGGATCTTTCCTCAAGTCTCTATAAACACAAAACTATATAATCAACTCCATGCATTGTAACTGTATTCACTAAATATAATACATTAATTTTATGGAGTTGTAGATTGATGGTGCCAATTTTCAGTTGTTTTTCCTTTCCTTTATCATTATTTTTTGACACGGATTTTTTAATTCAATATATAACATGATTTATATAATAAATTTTTATAGCATATCTTTCATCAGAGTTATATCTATCACCTTCTACTTTTGAATTTTTTACTTTTCTCATTTTTCATTAAAGAGGATTTATATTCTTTCTTCGATGCCGTTTTTTACTTCTCAATAGTTTCATATTTGTCTTTATAATCAATATTTAAGGGTCACTTCAATGATGATGCCTGTTATATTATTAGAGAATTCTTATCAAAGTGATCTTCTTCATTATTTTACTTAGTTTCATTGTAATAATTTTCATCCTATTCATATTCAATTTGTTCTTTTTCCCCTTCATCATCTACATCATCAGGTACTTATTCTTCGATATATTATTTTTCATATTCACAATCCTCTTCATTTTCTAATACTACATTATCTAGTATATCAATTCTTATAAAACCTTTCCCCATTAATTTTCAAAAACCCTCATAAAGATATGAATTTTATCTTGGATCATCTTTTATTAAAGGTATCAATTCCAATATTTTTTTTGAAATTAATGTTTTATTGATTCATTAATAACTTTAGCGTTTCCCATTTCCATGAAAGAGGGAACTTTAGTATGATCCTCAAAAGTTTCTTGAAAGATATATATGGCATAAGGATTGACTTTTTCTAACTATTTTAGAGGTAATATAATTTTTACAGAGGTCACCTCTATTTATTTTATAAAATAATATACAAGTATTTCACATTTTAGTTTCATATTCAGTTTCTTTTCCTTGTCTTATTTTTCTAAAACATTATCATGATGATTTTTTATAGCCAAATCCTCTACATGATCAAATCTAATTTGAGGATCTCCTTATTTATTTTCAAACTTCATCATTATCCATTATACAATATCTTCATTAATAAATATCTTCAGTTTAATTTCCTTATTAGGTGGAGAAGACTTGGATTTACTTTTCTTTTCCAAAACATCATTGTCTTCTTTCTTCCTTTTCTTCTACTGATTACCTTGATTTGCTTTTTTTGAGGATTCGACATCTAATTCCTTCCCAAAAAGTAATTTTTATTCAGTATTAAAAATAAATATCATCATTTTTATAATATGTTCATTAATGAAAATAATATTCATCTCTTTAAAAGTTTATTTATTTCCAATATTGAAACATTTCATGTTATCCATTATCAAATTGTAGAAAATAGTGGAAACATGATTATTTGAGACTTAATAGCTATGGAAATGATGATATTGATGATAAGAAAAATAAATACCATAAGATAAATATTTCACATATTCCTAAGAAAATATAGAATGAAAACTTGAGAAACATTTATGGTGTCACGCCCCCTTTCCTCGGAATCAAGAACCCTTGAATTCAAAGGGAAAAACCTGATTATTTGGTGTGATATGAGTGAAATTTAGATATTTATATACATGATAAATCAAGGAATATTTAGCCTTACTTTTATCAATATATCCCTTTTATCCATTAGCTTTGGATAATGAAATAAATAATATCTTTCTAATAGAATATTTACTATAATAAAAGCATTCATATATGAAATTTTCAACCCATATTATTGTATCATGAATGAAATATTTTATTTTTCATATTATATGAAAAACATAAAAAATTTATGGGAATTTTGGACAAGATCAAGATAAATAATATCGAAATCCTCATTAGAGTTTTCTATGTAAAGGTATTCCCAACCATGGAATTTTATATTCATTTTCAATGTATAATTGTATTTTTCAATGTATTTTATTTCAAATAACTTTTTTTGGAAGAAAGTTATTCTATGTAATGCTTATAAGGTGACATCATATTCTAAGTAGAAACTAGAGATTCTAACATAAGGAAAACAATTAGATTAGATAATTTTGAGGGAATTATATCTTAAACATAAAGAGATATAAATTTACAATGTGGGACATGGGGGTCCCACATTTATATATGAAAATTATATGAAAATTAAAATTATTGAAACAATCTAATGGTTGAGACTTGATCTGATTTGATCTGATGGTTGATATTGATTCAAATATGATTTAAAAGAAAATTCGAGCTCTTTCGGTTTTCTCATATTTGGATTGAATAAAATTAATAAATGTTAAAAAACAAAAAAAAAATATTATAAACGAAATATTAACAACAACAAAGATAAACAACTATAATGAACTACTGAAAAAATTAAATGATAAGAAGAATAAATTTCAGAGTTAGAAAGTGTTATCAGCATGATTATCATATTCATCCTGAATTTTATTAAATAAATTAGATTAACATAGTTTTAAATTATTGAGTAATATATTTTCAAAAAAATACAAAATATAGAATTTTTGAAAGAAAACATAAATTAGATTTGAGAAATTAGACTGAATATAATATTTTTTTAAAAAAATTATTACGGAAGTTTTTCTGAATCATATTTTTTATAATACATGAGTCTATAAAATTTTAAAATCTTTTTTTGAGTCTGATGATTTTTTTTAAGAATACTAAATCTCAATTTTTTAACAAAACATGAGTCTATAAATTCAATTACAATTATTTCTTAAAATGAAAACTAATCATTTTGAAAAACTATACATTTTCAAAAATAACAAACATATGTACTCATATTTTGAAAAAAACTGACTTAATTTAAGGTTATGGCTAAAAAATAGGTAGATTTGAATGGTTAAATTACATTGATCATTCCAAGATCCTATTAAATGTATTTAAATCAATCAATAGGTAAGGGTTTTGTAAAAATATTATCAATTTGATCTTTTGTTTCGATGAATTTTAAAATACTATATCCATTTAGTGTGTGATCCTTAAGAATGTGATTTCTAATTTTTATGTGTTTTATGTGGGAGTGATAAGCAGTTTTATTATATAAAAAAATGTCAGTAGTATTATCATATAGTATTTATGTTTTTGTAAAACTCATGCCATAGTTTGTGAGTGTGTGTTGCATGCACAAAACATTATCCCAACAACTTCCAGCAACAATATATTTATATTTAGCTATGGAAAGTTCTAAAAAAGTTTAATTTTTTAGATGATAATAAAACTAAATACTCCCCTATAAAATGATATTTTATAGATTTACTTTTCCAATCTATTCCACAACCACCAAATTTAGCATATGAATTTTTTATCTCCAAATTATTTATAGAAGAATAAAAAATTCTCAAATCCATATCTCCCTTATGAAAAAAATTATTTTACTAGTATTAGATGAGATTCCATTGAATTAGCATGATATATTTGACATAAGAATACAAAAAACATTTAGTCTGGTAGACTAGTAGTTAATTATAGTAAAATTCATATAATATCCCTGAAAGTTGTTTGATCAACTAGTTGTCCAGCCTCATCATGATCAAGTGTATTTGAAGAACTTATGTGAGTAATAATAAATTTAGTATTTTTTATCTAAAATTTTTATGAATTTATTTTATATACTTATATTGGGATATAAATGTACTTTATGGTTTTTGAGATATTTGAAAACCAATAAAAAACAGTCACCCAACATACTCATCTCAAATATAGATTTTAAAATATTTTCAAAGAAATCTACTGATGGGTTTTTATATGAATGAAATATAATTCTATCAACATATTTGAACGATATTAAGATATTTGTTAACTTCTTTTATAAAATGTTTTGGATCTATATCTCCCTTAACAATTTTTTTTGTAACAAAAAATATAGTTAACCTATCATACATATATATAAGGGCTTGTTGAAGGCCATAAAAATATTTGCTATGTTTATAAACATATTTAGGATGTTTTTTATTTTCAAAACTAGGGTGTTGTTAAACATAAAATTCCTCTTGAAAATATCCTTTACGAAAATCACACTTTACATCCATTTGAAAAGGATTGAAATTAAGAAATGATGAAAAGTCTAGTAGATTATGAATATATTTTAATCATACTAATGATGAATATTTTTCTTAATAATCTATGCCTTCTTTTTGAATGTATCCTTTTTCAAAAAGTTTTTCTTTAGTTATAATGACTATGACATTTTCATCACATTTTTTTTCAAAAAATCCATTTTAATCCAATTATAGATTTTCTCTAGGCCAGTCAACCATGATAAATAAATTGTTCCTTTTGAATTCATTGAGCTCATATTACCTTTGATTTATTAAATAATCATCACCAAAAGCCTCATAAGGATTCTCAGGTTCCAAATGGGAATGAAATGCTTGATTTTCATGTTTCTTTATAAAAGAACATCTAGTTATAAAAAGTAGATTAACATCTGCCATGATGCTATTACTATGATGATTCCAAAGAAACAACTGAATTCCTAGGGTTTATAGACTCTTTTCATCAATATATATTGGAAAATATTCCTGATTAAATAATTCAGGAACTCTTTCATGGGAAATTAACTTATAATAATAATTTTTTAACAATGGTTGAGAATTGGGTTTAGATATAACATCTAAGGAAGATGTGGGTTGAGGTTGTTTGAAAAAAAATGGTCAGTTTCATAAATATTAATGTGTAATATATCCTCAACAATACATGATTTTTTTATTAAAAATCCTATAATCATTAGACACATTGTAATAACCTAAAAATATTCCTTTATCCGATTTGGGTTCAAATTTGTGTAAGTTATATTTCATATTTCGGATGAATACTTTAAATCCAATACTAAGAAGTAAGAAACTTTTGTTATTTCAGTAATCTAAAACCAATAAGAAGTATTATTAGGAAAATTTCTTATAAGAATGTGATTAATAGTATAGTAGATAATATGAACTACTTCGTCCTAAAAATTCATAACAATGAGTATTCACTCAACAAGGTTCTTGTTGTTTGTTGAATAATATGATTTATTCTTTCAAGAACACCACTTTTTTAGGTGTTCTAGAAGATGAGACTTTATTTCTTATACCTCTATTACAACAAAATTATTCAAAATATGAATTTATAAATTATCCACCATGAACACAATGAATAGTTATCAAGGGAAGGTTTTCCTCTTTTTTAACTTTGGATACAAAAATTTTGAAATAAAAAAAGCTTTTGATTTCATTATGAGAAAATAAAACAATGTATATATAGTGTCATAATCAACTAAGACATAAAAATAGTATTTTCCACAAATACTGCTAGTTTGTGTAGCCCCAAATAAATAAATGTTTACTAACTATAAAACATAAGAAGTTGTGACTTCAATAATAGATTAAAATCTTGACTTATGTTTGTTTTCATATTTAAATGGGTTATAGACTTTAGGAGAACGAAATCATAGTCCTGGTAGATACTTAACTTGTCCTTTCTTATTCAACATGGATATGTTTCTTTGTTTACAACATCATAACCTTCTATAACATAACCTTGATAGATTTCCTACTTCACTAAGATAAGGTAATTTTTGTATCTTAACGTATTCTATGTTATGTTTATAAACATTCTCATGTGTATTGAAACAAAGAAACAATCACCGTGGGATTTACGTACTAAGATCTTATCATTTTTGGTGGATTAATTTAAACTATCTATGTATAATTTAGTTTTCCAAAATATTTATGTTTTGAATTGAAATTATAATAAAACCTCTTATTATTAACTTTAAAAGGACAATGGTTTATTATTTTGAGCAACACATAGTGTGATTTTAAACTGAGGTGAGGATTTCAAACATCTTTTAAATTTTTTAAGTTTCCTGTAAATATTTTCATTATTAATGTTTAAATAGTGGTTTTTATTAAAACTATGTCTCTGATTTTCATAATACTAATATAATATTTTATTAATGATGTATTAAAAATTAATTTATTACTTAGTTATTTTAACACATTATAATTTATACAACTAAGGAATATATTTATGTTATAATAGATAAATCCTTCAATGAAGATACATATATACATATATACGTAAAAAACATATTTTTGTAACAAAAAAAATATTCACTTTGTTAAAATTTAAGAGAGTACCTACCTAGATGAGGGCCACATTGTGGAAGGCCCTTAAAGCCTTGATTTAATTCACACCCTATACCCCCTAGGAATAACCTAGAGGCATTGCATACGCATGGTGCATTCTAGGTCTAGAACGTAGGGACATAGATTCCCATAATGACGCACATGAGCCTAAGCAAGAGGATCAGAGTGTTCCATTGTGCGGGGTGGCACAAAAGTAGGGGTGGGCACCAAGCACACCCACAAAACCCGATACAGGGAGGTACCGGGAGGGGGGGGAGTGAGTTTTCTAAGCCTATGCCCAGAGTCCCAAGTTTATAAATGGCCTAGATACTTCCCTCCATTTTGATGTGGGGTAAGGAATTTTTTCCAGGATAGAATCCAAGCTATCAGATCTCGCTGTGTGTGCTCTAGGCAGTCTGATTCGGTTTGGTCCTCAATCCTTATCTATCATTGTATATATCTTTGTTTTTTTGCATTGTCTGATCCATCAAAAATCTAATCTCAACCATTATTTTGGTAAAATCTGTGTCACACCAAAGTAATTCAATTACATTCGTGATCTTATCAAAGCTGTTCTTTTTTTCCAAAACCCCGGACTCATCATCGACCGTTAGATTAAGGCCAGATCCAATCCTGGTTGTCTATTTATTTTCTATTTTTTCTCTTCCCGAGGCATCTTCCTCTTCTCCGCGTGCACCACACTAGTAGGTTTTCTTCATACTTTCTCCATTTTCCACACCCGTGACTCCTTCCATCATCATCTGAGCCACTTTTCCCTCACTTTCCACAAAGTATGACCCCCCCGTGTCTTTTTATAAACTAAATAGGCCTTGGTTTTTCCATACAAATAGCACTAAAAATATATTATTTATATTTTAAAAATATATCACTTTTTTCACTCAAACCCTACAGGTTCTCCATCCTCCAGCTCCTCCTTCGAGCCTCTTTCGAGTTTCCCGAGCCTCTCCTCCTCAAACCTGGTAAGGGAATAGTTTCCTTATTTAGTTTCATTGAAGTTATATACATATATTGAATCCTCATAAAATTATATATACAACCTTATGGTTAGGTTGATATTTTCTCTTATGTCGATCTTATTTCTTATGGATTTCGAGTTCAAGTGGTATTTTTAACATAATGGTTTATATTATACATGAAAAACATGTTAATGTACTCTGTATATATACTATTAATTATATATACATATGTATGTTTAAGAGGTTTACCTAACCTTTTTCTTCTAATGGCACGACATTTTCCCTAGATGATGATCTTAACCCTTTAACATTCAAGGGTGTGTGTGATGTTGAGGTTCAATATGTGTATAAGTATATATAATTATGTATGGGGAAAAATTTGTATATATTGTTTTATAATAAATGTATAAATGTATTTCATAAACAAAAATTTATAATTAATTCCACGATTTTCATTTTATACACACTTGGTTAACTAATACTCCTAATGGATTAAAAACAGAAAGTGTCAATTAATTTTGGTGTAAGAACCTTATGTATACTAAATTATACATAATATATATTTGGATGTTTGAATATATTTTTATACTTGTAAAAATTGATCCTCAATTTTATTTATAATTTTCCGAGGATTGCTAAGAAATAATAAAACAATTTTTTTTCAAAATATGTTTTTTTTGTTTAAAAACTACTTTTATAACCTTGTGTATAAACAAATTTACACAACACTGTACCCTAATTTTGGATATTCCTAATAATATAATTTTGATGTGTTTAGTAATTTTGGAGAGTTCATGAGTATAATATTTGAGTTTTACTAGTCTTACATACATATTTATGAATCACTCATTTACAAACATATACTAAATGGTGGTAGTTATGGTTTAATTTCATGCCTTTAATGTTTAAAATTATGTGTAACCTTGGGATATGATAAACATAAGCGTACCAGTAAAGAATGTTTGGGAGAATATGTTTTTAATACCCCATATGAAATATTTGGTTTGTCTTTTTATTAATTAATCACCCAATCCATGATAAAATTCCAATATGAATTTTATTCATACGATTTTAGCATTTAGGTTTGTCATTCTATGGTATAGAGCTTGTATTTCTTTTTGTGAATTAGTTTTCATCACATATTCCATGATCTTCTTATCATACTAACCATTCAATGACATAGCCATGCAGTGGACTGTTTTTTAATTAACACATATATTCTTGAATCACTATATATATGAAAATGATAATTAATGTAACAAGAACATTTATGACCTTTTATAGAATTATGAATTAAATTATTCAAGGTGGTATGGGACATCTTGAATAATATGAAATGATAAATTAAATATTCAATGTGGTATTGGAAATTTTTAATATACGACAATATTTGGCATGTGAGGACCCTAATAGACTCAATATAATGGGATGGGACATGTTAATGAAAGTCCCTCACTGCATCAATATTTTCCATGAGACAAGGAAGTCATGGAATGAGGTCATTGTCATTTCAAGTCTTGACATGAGATATTGTTAGGGTCTGATATTATATTTTCCCTCATTATGTTTATGATAATTAATTAACCATGTAGATATTCGACTAGTAGAATATCCATGGTTAAGAGATAGTACTTATAAGTATCAGAAAAATTAAATTCAAGTGGCATGATGTTTTTTCAGAACATAGAGAACTCATTATCCAATTATGGATTATACTAAGAAATGAAATAAATTGAAGTTAATATTATGCACACACTAATAATGTATTACACTTAGTTATTAATTTTGAACATTCATATTTCCATTCCATAAATCATATAATATGTTTAACTCATTATTATAAATGACCCTAGTTATAATTAAATTGTACTTCTTTATAAATCTATCATAATTCCATGAATTGTGCCCATATGATTCATAGACTAAATGCTATGTTATGATGGATGTGTCTCAGTATTCCTTCAGAAATGTTTTTAGGAAACATTTTACAAGAATGTTTACAAAAGTTATTATTGGTATATTATGATATTTTTAAACCCAATATTGGGAATTCATATGCTCCCCCTAAATTTTTTAATAATCTTTTTTCTGGAATCAATTTTCAAGAAAATAAGAATATAAAAAGTGTTTGGTTTTCTAGAACCTGAACTGAATAGATCCTCTTTGTGGGACATGATGTCTAAAGTATCAGAGCATGTTTTTTTTGTAAAACTTACACATCATGTTTCAAGGAACTGGATCTAGGTATTCTGGAGTTGGTCTGTTGTGGTGTTAGTGGTTTTGTTGAGGATTAAAAAGGTGTTTGAGTGTTTTTAGGTTTACTAGATATAAGACCACACCATGGTGTAATTAATAATTTTTCTTGCAAGATGTATGTGTGACATGGGAATGACCAAAATTTCCATGGTGGGGTATGATCTTAGGCATGTAACATTATGATTCCTCTTATAATCCATGACCATAAAAACCTCACCAAACTATGGTTAAATGAATTTTGAGTTCTAAATGGGTATGGTTCTGACATAATTCCATAGAGAATCACTATTTTGGGTTTTAAGTGCTTGGGATGATTGATTCCACCATGAACATGGTGGGAATCACCATTCCATGGTGACAATTGTATTGTAATTTGAAATGGTTGAATGGGGCCTTGGTCTTTCAGGGAGTGTAACAAATCCATATGAAATTGTGTGAGATCATTGAGAGGGGATGTTTAATAAGTTATTAACTAATTTTTACCTTTAAAAAAACATTAAACCTCTATACCATTCTATTTATTTTTATAAATATGATTCTGGGAATGTTTCTTGGTGTTTTTTCACTTCTCATGAGGGCTAAAAACTCAACTGAATCTATAGTGATGTTCTGGGACATTCACTTTCTCCTCTCTTTAAAGATTAACGTCTAGAAGGATCTATCATCTTCCATGAAATAAAAATCAGATCTAGAAGATCAGATACATTCCCTTCAGTAAAATATATATCATCTACAAATGGTGGTTTTCATTTAGTAAGTTTATTTATTTCTATGCTTATGTCACAATATCATTCATTAATATAATTATAGAACAACTATTTTTATGAATTGGGATCAATTTTATAGTCCCTTGGTATTTAGGTTTGTTTTGGTTCGTGTGTATTCATGATAAAATTTTAGTACATGAGAATATATATCATTGGAATTAACTCACATGAGGTAGTAAGTCCTTACTATTTAATTCCATTTGAATAATATATTTTTTCTATGGAATGATTGTATGTGCATGTTTTGGTGTGAAACCCTTTCTTCTTATGAGATACTTATTAAATTATATATTTTTTCTTGTGTGTATATTAATTTATGGTTCCCATGTGATTGGTTTCAAGGTATCAAGTTAGATTAACCCGACTCATTAACCCCCATATAGGGGGAGTGATGACATTGTGGTTAAAAGGATTAAAAATCATTTTCATAGATGACATGTGGAATATGGATTTACCTAGAGCCTAATATTGGGTTTAATGTGTGAGATATTGATCGACCATGTTCTAGATATTTAATTGAAAATAATTTTTTTGGCATACTGAGAATATTTTAATTGGGTCAATAGGCGGAGATCGTGAATTTCTCTTAAAGGTGGGGGATGAATTGTTCCTCAAAGGTTAAATTCCTGAATGGCCCATAGGCCTTCATTTTTATTGATTTTTATAACACCCCTTTTAATGGATGAGGGGGGAACCCTTAAAATCCCCTTAGGCTTAGTGATAACATAGACCATAGGTTTAAGAGACATTACATGATCCAATGGTCTTAGGGAATTCAATAAAACTATAACTACCAGGAACTACCCCTCACTCGCATCTGCATCATGATGTTAGCTCTCCACCATCACATGGCCATCTGGATAATCCTTCCATGTAAGCACAGTCTTCTCTCGATTATGTATCCATACTCTCTCATTATTCCAAATCTATTGGCTCTCCTCTGGTAAGTGGGCTTGCTTTGAATCCTCCTATGGGGATTCTCATTTTATGTAGAGTTTGTCTAGGGAAACTACATGTGGACCAAAGGACGGGTAGTGGCCCGAAGGCCTTAATGTTGTCATGAAATCCCTACTTACACCATGTCATGGGTGGCCCGAAGGCCTTAAGGATTCCAAGCCAAAACATGTGGCCCATGTTGAATAGTTTCAGCTGCTACAGTACAAAACAATACATACTATATTACTTTCAACAGTACTACATAGTGCCTACTACAGTATTCTATAGTACTGCTACATTACCCTCGTAAATATTCCTCCTTTTGGTTGTGAACTTGGGGCTCATGGATTAATTTAAGGATAACTCTCCAATGGGGCTAAGGCTGATGTGCCCTTAAAGGTTGAATGTTGACATAGAAAATTTGGCTAAAATTGTTGAGCTGATGAGTGGTTTACATGGTATGGTCTTAGTCATGAAATATTTATTTTTACCATCCTTATAGAATGATGTGTATGTAGATGGAGTATGGGTTCGTTGAATATTTGTTATTTTTTTGAAGAATTAGAAGATGTTTAATTATATATAAATTCCCTGAGTCATCATTAAAGTATGTAATATGTATTACATCACTTATATTAATGAAACATTAGTGGTGTCTTATTGGGATTATACTAAAACCATACATATTCATTTAGATATTCATTTTGATTTTATGTTCAGAAAATGGTAAGGGCCCAATGATATGTATTTGAATAGACAAAGCACTTTCTTAAGATGTTGTACAAGGATATACAATGCAGCGATACCACAATGTTTTGTATTTTTGAAATTCCTTATTATACGTTGTTTTGACCATCCACATTGGTGGAATTTTTTACTTCCTTGTATGACTCTAGGATACCTAATATTTCATCTATTATAACATTGTTATTAGTTATTTCTATAGTGTGATATATTTCATTATTCATTTCTTATTATGATTTTAATACATGGATTATCATGTTGAGGGTATAATATCCCCACTTCACTATTTAGAACCTATATACCTGTCAAAAACAACTTTTATATGAGGATTTTCACATGACGTCATATAAATCATCAATATAGATCATGTGATTAAGGTTTGGGTGTCACTGGGCTGATGTTGGATTTATTGGAGGACTAGGAAGTGGTGTTTCCTAAAGTCATGGAAGAGTTCCCTGATATATTTCTAAAATAGGTTAATTAACTACCACATTATGTGAGATGGATTTTGGGATGAAGCTACAGAGGAGTGTTTCTCCTATGTTTATGTCTTTTTATAGGATGTACCCTTCAAAGTTACAGGTGTTGGGGAATTATATTCATGATCTTCTATATAAAGGTTTCATCCATCCTAGTTTGTTACCTTGAGGTTATCTTATTCTATTTATGAATATAAAATATGGTAGCCTATGTTTTTGTATCAATTATCATATATTTAATTAGGTGAAAATGAATATCGTTTATCCTCTTAAATAGAATAAGGGTTAATTTAATTAATTGAAGGGAGCTAGTTAGTTCGTAAAAGACAATTTTTGATTCGATGTCATCAATTATGAGTAATGTATGATTATATTTTATAGACTTCTTTCTAATGTAAATGGGAGAATTATGAATTTTTATTGATGTCATTAAGTTTGAAAACAATTCTCCAACCATGTTCATGGGACCGATGAATGCAGTTTTTTGTGAGTTTATAGATTGATTCATGTTTGTCTTTAGTAATGACATATTGTGTACTCTATGTTGAAGGACGATAATTAAAAATATATGTGAGATATATTTAGATTTATCATTGGAATTTTTTCTGAAATCAATAACAAGTTTAGGTTTTTTCTTATGAGGAATATATCATTGTGTGTGTTGTGTTTTAGAATACATGTTTCAAAGATCCTTTGAAGGGTGACGTAGTTTTTTTATTGGGAAGCCCTCAAAATTTTTGAAGAGGTGTGGATTTTCCTTGAGTTTTTTAGTTATTAAACATATATCATAAGTAATTATCTTGGTTTTTGAGTCCTATGATATCATTAACTAGAAACGATTTCACATTCAGGTGGATTGACCAATTCCTGACTTCTTTTAAGTGTTTGAAGTAGAATCTTGTCAGTTCTCCTCTTAATTCATTTCGTAAAGAGGGTTTTTTATTTATTGTTTATTTTGATGATTCATGTATTGGTTTGGGATTTATATTTATTAGTATAAGATGTTTATTACTTATGGGTCTTGGAAGTTACATCCTCATAAATGTTGTTATTCCATCAATGATCAGGATCTTTTGGGGTTGCGCTTACTCTGAAGTTTTGCTGGCATTACCATAGTGATGAGTGCTTTTTTACTCATAAAATATCAAAAAATTGATATATTTATCTTCCAAGTGTGACATGAATTTATGGTAGTGACAATAGATGGAATGATTTTTTGATAATGAATTTTTTGATATCCTACACATTAGGAAAATAAAATGTTGTGTGGGATGCTTTCAGTAAGATGATTCATGGTGGTATTTTAGGTGAGTTTGGAGACTCTTGGATAGTGATGGAAGAGTTAGATTTGATGTACCTTGATATAGGATAAGTTTATAATAGGGGGTGTCTTTATCATATGATGGCATAGTTATATTTGGTAAAGTATATGGAGGAGTCCCATTTGGGGTATTTTGAGGTTGAAATCTTGTAAGATTATGTTCTTTGTATTGATTCCCATGAGGTATGGTATGTGGATAACAATATTGGGTGTTGTATCATAAGAGAATCAGTATTCCATTTTTTATGCAAGATGCAGTTCTCTATAAGTTACTTAGTTCAACTTTTGAAGTACATTATGGTGTAAAAAATTATATTAAACCTTCTGAGTTCATTTTTGATGGTTTAACAAAATGAGATATATTTTCGATGTTCAATTTTAAAAAGGGTGAAGGTTGAGAACCATGACCCTTGTTGTTTCAAGATATTTATATTTTCTAGTGGAAGAAAGAGGAAATATTTATGGACTTTGTTTTCATTTAACTTCAATATCTGAGAGGTAATGACGAGGCATGGGTGATCCTGGGCCACTTGCTGATGTTAGATCACTTCATAAATAATTTAAAGTCATGATCATTAAAGTATTTTTAAATGAAGTATATGGAGGAGGTGGTGAGGCTTCATGGGATTCTATATATGATCTTCTCTGATTGTGACCCTTATTTCACCTTCAGGGTTTGGAGAGGTCTCCATCATGATTTGTGCTCCTAGTTATACCATATCACTATTTTTTATTTGTATATATATGGTTAATTAGAATAAAATATCATGAATATAGAGGAAATTTCTCTTATTACCATTATGGATTTAAGTTTCTCAAGGGCGAGGCCTATACACATAGTGGAGATTTCTTACAAAAACAGTTATTCCACCTCTATTATTAGGGAAATGTTTTAATCAATGTATTCCAAACATTTCTAATATCCATTATATTTGATTGAGGTCATATAGTCAGATTTTATTCTTCGAGGATTGATGTGGAATATGAAATATAATGTTTAAGTGATATGAATGTGAATGAGGGTAGCACAAGAATACCATATGTCATTTTTTGATCATAAGAGGATTCCTTTGTAGTTTAATATTTGACATTATGTGTTCTTGAAGGTATCTTCTCATCACTATCAGTGACGGTTTGGTAAAAAGAGTAAGATTCATCCCCATTTTTTGGACCTTTAAATGTATTAACTTGGGTTGGAGCCATGATGTATAAATAACCAATTCTCCAACATAATATCTGAATATATTATTTTTTCCATTTATCTCATATTTACTAATATGTTTATTATGATTATCACATCATTGATTGGGGTGATCTGAATGTTGAGGATCATGTCACCATTAAGGTGTCACTTTTGGAGATCTGGGAACATGAGGTTAAAGTGTTTCAAATGTGTGACATTCATTTGATTCATTTCTTATGGTGGCACAATGGAATGGAAAAGTGTATTTTAGAGTCAGACTCTCAAATGAGTGATTAATATCCCATGTTGTTTTGATTTTTGAACCTTTTTTGGGATGCCTTGTTGATACATTTTGAAATATTTTTTTCTAAACATCATTATTTTATGAAATTATGAATTTTGTTGTATGTTTATGAACACTTTAATTATGTTGTGTAGGTTTTTTTACAAATATAGTGATATCCTTCAGACGTATCTCATTGGGTGCTATTCGAACCCATTTTCTTTCCTTCCTGGGTTTGGTTTTAATTATAAAAGATTATTTTTTTAAGAAGTATATGATACAAGGTATCAGATTTTAAAATCATTCCCTTTGTGTTTCCTTAAGGCTTAGAAGTTATAATATAGATTTTAGAGGTATTTTTTATGTTGTAGAAGAGATTGTTTAATGGAACATTTTTTAAAATATTTTTATTTGTCCTTACATTGGACCTACTACCTCACGTGATGGAAAGAGGGTTATGATCTATGTATGGGTATATACCTACATCTTGTTGGGGGTATTTTGATTGTTTCCTCTAAAATTGGGGATTACCTCGTTGATTTAAGGTTCGAACATTCCAATTGGTTCAAAGGGGTTTGTTCATAGAACCGGAAACATCCAATGATTTCATAACTATTAGGACTGACTTTCCAAAGGTAGGCACTCATTAGTTGTGACTGATGAGGCTTAGGAATTTGCATTGGTCGAGAGGATGGGAGGTCGGACTCATTACACCTTTTTTAGGGCAATTATTGTCTACTCCGAGACTCTCTTTATATATTTAAGTTATATTCATGAATCCTGATTACATTACTAATAATAAAATGAGCATTCCTTTAAATCTGACAATAAATGATTGAATATGTAGGAAATTTAGAGAATCTTTTATATGTATTCAAGGTTCTTCATCGATAGAGAATCATTTATATTTGTTAGATATTCTTAGTCAATGGTATCCTTCAATACATAAAAGTCTCTTGGTCATTATGATGACCATAGTGGCTTTAAAGCCACTTAGTGGGGCACTTGAAGTTTATTGTCATTCAGAAGGACATGGATTATTTCATAGTTGGGATCATACCCACAAATGGGCTACCTACGTATCCGTTGTTTAGAAAATGAATCTGAACCCACGTAGTTTGAGTAAGGGAGTATGATGTTTATGTATGATTGATGGCTCAAAGAAAGATGTCATAATTACTTTTACACTCTAATCTCACATGATTCATTCTCAGTGTGGGAAACAAGAGGTATTGGTAAAACTAGACAATTGTGCCATGAAATATGCAATCATAATAAATGATGTAGGGCTTATGTATGTATGAATACCCAAATAGATGAAGAATAGGATTTACTTCAGGAAATAAATCCAGGAACAAGGTCCATAAAGATATATGTGCTTCATGGAGATTTGTATACTCTAATCATGGGGCTTATTTTTAAGGAAGATGCCCAAGTTAAGAGGGGACTTATGATTGGGTTTTACTCCTGAGAAGGAAGTCCAAATCAAAAGTAAATTAAGACTGGTTAAGAGAAATTTATACTGGGGCTTACTCCTGAGAAAGAGACCCAGGTTAAGGGACTTGGAAAATTAAGGGACTTGGGGATTAATCCTAAAGAGGATGCCTATATTTGAGACTGTGTCTTAATCTTGAAAAGGAAGCCCAGGTTAAGAAAATTATGGTTAGGGATTACTCTTAAGGAGGATGCCCAGATTTTTGGGAAATTTGAGACTGGGGCTTACTCCTGAAAAGGAAGCCCATGTTAAGGGAATTATGACTGAGATTTACTCTTAACGGGGATGCCTAGATTAGGGGACTTGGGGCTTAATCTTGAAAAAGATGCCCAATTAAGAGGACTTGGACTGAGGATTACTCCTAAAAAGGAGGCCCAAGTTAAGGGAAATTATGACTGGGGGTTACTCCTGAAAAGGAGGCCTAATTAAGGAAAATTATGACTACAGATTACTCCTAAGAAGGAGACCCATTAATAGGGTTTTCTCAACATAATGGATGAGGTTGAATGAATGAAATTCTCTAACTTTAGTGACATAAAGATGTGTAAATCACTAGGTTTTGAGGGATTTTCCATGGAATTCCTTTCAGATAAGGAAGTCAATCAAGAAAACATGCCATTAATGGCTTTGAAGTGTGTCTTGAAGACTGAATCTTGAATATGAAAGGTGGAATGGCATAAGAGAGGTGAAATGGGAAAGAAGGGCACCCAAAAAATATATGGGCGTGCAAGTCATGGGGGGTCATGCAACTACTACATGGGCGCACAAGTCTTGGTCGCGCAAGTATACTTGCGCGACACATATATACTTGGGAGATCCTTGACTAGTAGAGTAATACTTGGGCGATCCTTGACCAAAGCATTTAGAATTATCCTGAGGTACTTCTAGAAGATTGGCGTACAAGAGTCAATGAATAGGTAAGTAGGTGCACAAGTGTGTCCATTTCCTTAAGGGTAAAACACTTAGGCGTGCGAGTGTTATTGAATTATAACACTTGGACCTTGTTCCTCTTGTTTAGACCTTCCATTCTATGTAAAGAATTACCTTAGAAGTGTTCGGAATACTAGAAGAAGAGACTTGGGCGTTCAGAGCTCTGTATCTGAATTCTGGAATAAAATCCACCCAAATGGGGGGCCCACCAGGGGTATTTATAGACTGGAGAAGACCCTGGGCGATTTTCAAAGAGGCTGCGTAAGTCACCTATGCGACCATTTGGGCGGTGCACAAGTATACATGCGCGACCATGCTGGAACGTGCGCGACCTATGAGAAATGTTCTCCTTGTTCATCCCTTTCTCTTTTTTTTATGTATATTCAAAGGATGAATCTTTTTTATTTGAGGTATTTCCCTTTTCATTTCATTTAGACTCTGTGAAGAAAAAGGAGAGTCAACAAAAGTCCCCCCTCAGAGTTGGATCCAAAAGAAATGAGGATGTGACTCTGAGGAAATGAGAGAAACTATGGGTATTTGTGGTTATTGGCAGTTTAAAGTCATGCATTTCAGACATAAAATGTCTAATGTTTTATGGTCGAAATAGCTTTGACCGAATTGATTAAAATTAACTCAATTCCTTGAAAATTTATCTGAAAACATATTACCACACTCAATTATGAAAAAAACATGTAAACTATAACTTAAGAAATTTTGAATCTGAGGAATGATACGAAAAAGATCTAAAAGAAATTAGAAGAAGTAGTTCACAAGAATGAAGTTACCATTATTTAACAAACCCGTTAGTGGTTTGAATTATGTAGGGCCGCCAAAGGGCATTGACTGCATAGTCAAATAATAGTACCTTTTGGTTGAAAAGTCTGTTATGTCGACTGTTTAGGCAAGGCCGCCTAAGGGCATGTGCTGCATTGTAAGGAAAAAGAACTCTTAGAAATTTACTTTTCTACTGATAAAAAGCCAATGGAAGTTTATGAGGATTCAAATTATCCAAATCATAGAGTTTTTTGTATGGAGAGAAGTACTTGAATATGGAGAAGATATTTCCAAACAAGATTATCCAAGAACTGAATGAATGTCACTCCTACGAAGGTCTAACCCAAATGTAGGGATGATAAATTTAAACCATAGACTTGAATACTTTCAGATCATGAAAATGGACAAGAAACAAACATGTTAAGTATGACTATTTTTTGCGGATCCTTAAATATTTTTGATAAGACCAATGAGGAAAAAAGATGTTTTCTTCCTAAGAATGATGTTAACATTATTTAACAACCCTTTAGGGGGTTGAATTATGTAGGGATGCCTAATGGAATTGGATGGATAGTAAAATAATAGTATCTTTTGGCCAACAATTCTATTATGTAGACTATTTATGCAAGGCCGCCTAAGGGCACGTGCTGCATAGTCAGGCCAAATAACTCTAATTTTTTTTACATTTTTGTGTCTAAAAGTCATGAAAAGGGTTATAAAGATCTGAAAATATATAAGGTTTAGATTATGACACATAAAGATGTGTATTGTCTAATGTATGTGGAGATACACAGATCAATGCTTATCATAATCATTTTGTGGCTAGGTCCTGAATTGAAATACAAGACTTCACTACGTATCCCATAAGGATGGGAATCAAGCCATACGTAGTTCTTGAAATAAATTTTAACATCATGTGGGATGAAAGTTTGAGAGATCATAGTTTAGTGTCATAGAGCTCGGACCATTATAAGAAATACACAATGTGTGTTTTCACATGGACTTTTCAGCCAAGGGACTGAAAGTGGAATTTGCGATTAGGCCCAAAAGACTTGGGGTTGGATTCTAGGGACAATCGAACATTCCTACGTATCCCATAAGGATGGGAATAAAGCCCACGTAGTTCTAGAAATACCCTCTGTACAGAGTTGGTTCGTACATGTGAAGGGTGAAAGGGGACTTTAGTGCAATGATGGTTTAACCCAAGATAAAAGTTTCAGGTATTGCCATGTATGCACATAGTTTTTTTTAATATAACATGATTGAAAATCAATGTAAATAATGATTCCCTCTTAGGTGAGGGTATCAAATAATATTTTAGTTTATTTTCATACAGGACAAAAATGTTGTACAGTTTAATGTCATATAACAAGGATGAAGGTGAACCAATCTAAAGAAATTGGTTTTGGGATTGAACCTTTGGAGGTTGCCTACGTACCCAGCCTGGAAAACAAGGACCAAAGTTCGAGTAGTTCAATTAAAGAATTAATTAGTGATCAAGTTTTTCTTGGGGAAAACAAACTAAAAAAATGATTTTGGGACTTACACGTGGTTAGCGGCCCAAAGAGGGTGTTATAGTTGAAATTTTCTCTAATCTCACATGAGTCATACTCAGTGTGAGAAACAAGAGGTAACAACAACCTTAACGATGCACAGTTTAATGTCATGCAGGATATATGAAGGGACTATGCATTTTAAAGTCTTGTAGTTAGGACTATTGGTGATGCACAGTTTAGTGTCATGTAGCAGGGACAAAAATACAGTTTAACATCATGTAGGACGTATTAAGGAATTTCTATACATTTTAACGTCATGTAGTTAGGATGATGGGGACAATACTGTTTAATGTCATGTTTGGACTAAAAAGGGGGATTGTGTAGTTTAATGTCATGCAGTAAGGACAAAATAGTACACATTTTAATGTCATGTTTGACATATTAGAGACTTTTTCATAGTTTAACGTCATGTTGGACGAAAAAAAGGATGATATAGTTTAGCATCATGTTGGATGAAAGTGTGAATAGTTTAAGGTCATATGCATGGACTGTTGGTTATGCAGTTTAACATCTGGTTGGATGTAAGGGACTTCTGTACAGTTTACTATCATGTAGTCTGGACGTCACAGTTTAACGTCATGTTGGATGTAAGGGACAATAGTTTAAATTCATATGCATGGACCCTAGATGGTGCAGTTTAATGTCATGCTGGATGTAAGGGACATGCCAATAGTTTAAGGTCATATGCATGGACCGTTGATGGGGCAGTTTAACGTCGTGCTGGACATAAGGGACATACAAATAGTTTAAGGTCATATGCATGGACAATTGATGGTGCAGTTTAACATCGTGTTGGACGTAAGGGACATGAAAATAGTTTAAGGTCATATGCTTGGACCATTGATGGTGCAGTTTAACATCGTTCTAGACGTATGGGACATGAAAATTGTTTAATCCCATATGCGTGGACTATTGATGGTGCAGTTTAACGTCATGCTGGACGTAAGGGACATTCAAATAGTTTAAGGTCATATGCGTGGACCGTTGATGGTGTAGTTTAATGTTGTGCTGGATGTAAGGGACATGCCAATAGTTTAAGGTCATATGCATGGACCATTGATGGTGCAGTTTAACATCGTGTTGGATGTAAGGAACATGCAAATAGTTTATGGTCATATACATGGACCGTTGATGGTGTATTTTGTGTTTATACAAAATACTTCTTAAAAAATATGGCATTGGTTGGAGTAGTGATGAGTTCTCCATCCATTGAGATTAAAGAATAAGCTCCACTGGAATAGAACTTATGTATAGAATAAGGTCCTTCCCACTTTGGTTCATGCTTGGGAGGTTTCTTTCCTGGTATCATTAGAGTTTTGAGAACTAATACCAATTCTCCCTGAACGAATAAATGAAGACAAAATTTTTTGTTGAAAGCTCGTGCTCTTCGATTTTGGTAGACTTTCCAGTGGTGCAGGGTGCACAATCTTTTCTCATCTAACCGTTCCAATTCATTCAATCGCTTTTGAGATTGTTCATATGTAGATGACTTATCACAAATGGCTACTCTGAGTGAGGGTAGTTGAACCTCAATTGGCAAGACATCTTCCATTCAATATAAAAATGAATATGGAGTTGACCGCATTGTAGTGCAGGTGGTATTTCGATAAGCCCATAAAGAATGAAAGAGTTTATCAGGACATGACTTCATATCTTTATCCACCATCTTTTGCAGTATATTTGACAGAGTCTTGTTGAAGGCTTCAATCTGGCCATTGGCTGCTGCATGATACTGAGATGAATGATTTGATTTGATGTTGTATTCTTGATACAACTTCTTCACCTCGGATGAACAGAAGTTGGTGCCATTGTCCGTCAATATGGTATGTGGGACACCAAATCTGTTAATGATGTCAAACCTGATGAAGCTAACAATGCATTTAGAACTGACTTCCTTGAGAGGTATTTCCTCTTCCCATTTGTAAAATAAGTCAGTATCAGTCAAAATATACTTAAACTACTTGGTCGTAGCTGAAGGGTAAGGTCCCACCACATCCATTCCCCATGTGAAAAATGTTCATGAGTATATATATGTATGATGAAACTCTGGAGGTTTATTAATGAAGTTGGAATGTACTTGGTAGGAATGACACTTCTTTGTGAAATCAACACAATCTTGTATCATTGAATACCAAAAGTATCCAAGCCTTCAAATCTGATCAGACAGTCTATGTTCAGACTGGTGGGCACCACAGACTCTTGCATGCACTTCTTTCATGACAACCATTGTCTCATCACCATCAATGCATCTGAAGAGAAATCCATCAAAACCACGCTTGTAGAGAATTTTCTCTAGGTGATCTGGGCTGTCATAAAGAGTAAAATTGACCACACATTGCCGAATTTGTTTTTTCCCGGCTCTATCAGGTGGAAGTATTCCATTTTGAAGGTATTCCATGATAGGTGTCATTCATCCTATAGTATGACCGTATGGTTCATAGATGGGACTAATTTCATTAATTTCCTCTATTCTGGTTTGAACATATGTTGAAATTGTACGAAGGTGGGAGATACTAATGGTTGTCTCGTCTTGATTTGGATCTTCTAGAGCTGTGGCCATATTATCCAGTGAATCGTCTTGAGCATTTTGTGATCTTGGGGCATAAGAAAATGTCAGTTCTGAAGGGAATTATGCCATTAACAGTCTAACATAATCATACAAAGGGATTAGTTCTTCTTTTATGATTGCATAATCCCCATTGACTTGCTTGATTATCAGGTCGGAATCACCTTTCAACTTTAAGTGATTCACTTGTGCTTGAAGCGCCAACTCCAAGCCTGCGATGAGATCTTAGTATTCTGATTAATTATTTGTACCGCCTCCCAATAATGAGAAGGACTAAGGTAACACTTCATTTCTTGGAGAAATGATTACAATTCCTAAGCCAACTTTGTTGAATTTAGGATCTTCCATTTTCCTCCCTATTGGACTTCTGGAAGCACCATCAATGTACATTTCCCATGTTTGGAGACATTATTGATTAGAGAATACTTCCTCATCCGGGAGTTCAATATCTGAAGACGTGTCTTCCACTGAAGGATGTTCAGCCAGGAAATCAACCAGAGCTTGGAACTTTATTGCCTTTTGAGACACATATTGAATATCAAATTGCTGAAATATAACTGCCCACCTTACCAGACGTCCTGTAAGCATTGGACGACTAAGGATGAATTTGATCGGGTTATTGTGAGATACCAATAGGACCTTTTAATGTTGCAGGTAGTGTCTCAACTTCTGAATTGCAAGGATTAATGCTAGGCAGCACTTCTCAATATTTTAATATCGGTTCTATGCTTCAAACATAGTCCGACTAAGAAAGTAGAGGCTGTTTCCATTACCATCATTATTTTTTTGAGCACGAAAGGCACCCAATGATCTCTCTAGAGATGTCACATAGAGGATAGGTGGTCTTACTTCAATAGGTGTCCGTAATACTGGTGGACTCAAGAGATACTTCTTGAGAATATCGAATGCTTCTTGACATTCTTCAGTCCACGGGTAAGTGACTCCCTTTTTCATCAATTTGGTGGAGGGTAAACTTTTTCCTGCCAAATTGGTGATGAAACACCGAATATAGGCTAAGTGTCCTTGAAGTCCTCTCAATTATTTCAAATTTTGAGGAGGTGACATACCACATATTGACTTTATCTTCTCAGGGTCGACATTGATACCACGATGGCGTACAACAAAGCTGAGAAAATTTTCCAAGGTTACCCCAAAAGCACATTCTAAGGGGCTCATCATCAAATTCTGTTGCCGAAGTTTGTGGAATATGACTTCCAAATCAGCCAAGTGATTAGATTGTTGCCTGGATTTGACCACCATTTCGTCCACATAACATTCAACAAACATCCCTAAAAAGTGTTTGAAGATACGATGCATGGCATGCTGATATATTGCACCTACATTATTTAGGCCAAAGGCCATTACCCGGTAGCAAATAAAACTTTGAGGGGCTCTGAAGGCTGTAGATTCCTCATCTTCTAGAGCCATTTAGATTTGATTATATCCGGAATATCCATCCATGATGTAAGGTGCTTCACAGCCTGCTGTTGCATCAATTAATAGTTCTGTAATCGGAACTGGAAAATCACCCTTAGGACAATGCCGATTAAAATCTATGAAATCAATGAAAAATCTAATTTTTCCATTCTTATTTTTCACAAGGAAAATATTAGACAACCACATAGGATATTGAACTTCTCTAAAAAAATTAGCTTTGATAAGCTTATTCACTTCAGCTTCAATTTTGGAAGCATAAGTTGGGTGTGTTCTTCTTGCGTCTTGCTTAAATCATCGATGTTCTTCTGGTAAACCCAAATGATGAGTAGTAAAATTAGGATCAAGCTCGGGCATCTCTGTATAGTTCCAGGAAAATATGTCTCGATTTTTCTTTAAAAAGAAAATATACATCTTTTTTTCTTCAAGAGTCATGGCCGCACAGATTAAATTGGTTCATGGATCTTCATTCAACCCCAGATTGATTTCACTATGTTCTTCAATAGTGGTAGAGATACCCTCTTCAAATGTTGGAAGATCATATCTGAGATCTTCCTCTTCTTCTTCAACATGTGTTACTTCTTCTGTTTCTTCTTGCATAGTAGATGATAATGCAGAATTTCCTGGATCAGAAGAGATGTTAAAATTTGACCATCTTGAAGAAGAAGCTTCCATTTTTGACCTAATTGATGACGAAGGGTCTTCCTTGGGTAATAAAGAGAAGATGATGGATTGAGAATCAATATCATCGTTCACCTCTAGCCTTGATATAACTTCTTCTATCCTGGTTGGAGAAGTATAGACTTGATGGATTTCAGTAGACAAAATGAAGACATCTCCATTTGAGCTTTCATCACTATTGGTGGATCACCACTTTCTCTCATGTTTTCTGGCTTGATTGCCGTGATTGACATTATGGAGGTTTCCATAAGAGTATTTTGATTTGGGTCTATCCTTTCAATTTGACTGATAGAAAACACATAATCTGTACTCACATGCGCAAATAGATTTACTGGAATCTTCTCCAAACCATATGGAGCATTAACTTTGGTAATCTCCCTTGTTGTGGATTTCTCCTTTCCCTTCATGTGATAGAATTCCAGCTCAATGTATTGATATTCACATGTCTTGAATGGGGCCTTATCACCATTCAATGTCCCAAATTGAACATCGAGACAATATTTGAGACATTGATGGTATGATGAAGGGATAGCTGCATGTGGATGTAGCCAGGGTCTTCCAAGAATGATGTTGAAGGCTGAGTCTTGATCAATAACCATGAAATCTGAATTGGATACATGATCTCCAAACAGAGTTCTGAGTGTAATACCGCCCAGTGGTTCTTGTTCATTTTTATCATATCCTTGTAACATCATAGTTGATAGAGATAAATCAGATTTCGTGAGGCCCAATCGACAAAGTGTACGAATGGGCATGAAGGTTGACTCCTGAACCATTATCAATGAAATCTCTTCGGATGTCTATGCCATTGACCTTACCAGATAAGTACAAAGGTCTAATATATCCATGAATGACATAATCTTCATCTTTATCTATAAAAGATATCACTGCATGGAGTTCTGCAAGATTATTCTCTATATAGTAGACTTCAGCTGTTGTAATTTTAGTATCAAACTCCTGAGGACTTGACCAAGCCTCGATTAGTGCCTCTCGAAGATCCTTTGATAAATTCAAAGCATCCAGAATTGATAACATGGCCGGAAATTGGGCCCAGTGTTTCAATACATCATACTTTTGATCCAAAGGACTGCGTTTTCCTAAAATAAACATGTGGTTTAGCAGGTTCATTGGAAGTTGATGCTTTGGAAGTTGAGGAATCATTTACTGGGATAGGAGTTGGTAATACTCATAGATTTGGAAGATTAGACCGATTAGGTCTATTTACATACTAAGAGGAAGAAGATGGAACCTTCAATCGATCTTCCAGAATAATTGTGCCAAGACTGAGTCTACCTTATGTGGAAGAACTTTCCTGTTCCTTTTTAGCTAGTTGAAGGGTTCTACCACGCGTTTCTGCTACATACACAGTTCTAACAGGGGTAGAATTAGAATTGTGGCCTCTGAAAGATCCACGTCTTCCCATGTATCCTGAGCCTCTAGAACATCCTTTGATTCCTCTATTTGATATTGGGAATTCGGGCTCATCAAAATCGAAACTGCGACTGGCATATGGATCTGTTAATTGAATCATATTAACAGAACCAAAAATCAACTATTCATCTGATGAAGACTCTACTTGATTAGCCTGTTTAGGCTGTGCCGTTTGGTGGGGTGGTTCCTGTGGCTTTGAATTAGATTGCATGAAATATTCTAGAGTCAAAGACAACTTAGGCTTTGATACATACTCATCTTCTTCTGATTGTTCCTCTTTCTTGGAACTACGCCGCCCTTTTGAGGATTTTCCCTATAAAGAGGACTTTGTTGTGGCATCTATAGAAGAAGACACAATTGGTTTCTTCAATTGCGTTTGTAAAATTGCATGAGTTCAGTTGATTGTCTTTCTGACCCTCCAATGATCATACTTTTGTGCATTTTTGTTCTTGACTTCTTACCACTCACCTTCCTCCTCTGGAACTGTAGCAGTAACACATGCTACCTGGGCTGAAGAACCATTCAATTTGACTTGTCCCAAGGCGACCATTTTTTGGATGAGGTCTTTGAAGAAAAAACACTCTTGAATGGGATGCCCTAACATCTAATTAAATGGGCAATAGTTGGGACAGTCTTCATCTCTTTCCTTGTTTGGCCTCTTGGTCCTTGGCAATTGAACCAAATTATTTTCCAAATCCGAAATGAAATAACAAGGAACTTGTTCTTTTCAGAAAGAGTAAACATTTCTTTTAAAATCCTCAAATTTTTTTCTTCTATGATCTCTTTGATCATCTTGAAGAAACAGCCTCTATTGCTGCGCTTAGGTGGTGGAGCCCTTCGAGAAGATGAAGGTTTTAATGTAGAAGCAGGTACAGGTGCTTGTTTAAGCTTAACTATAGCAGTCTCTGCGTTACCTATTCTCTTTCATGGAGCTGATGGAATTACATGAGCTTATCCTTAGTGTTTATAAGAGAATATTCAATCTGTTGAGCGATTGAAGTAAGGTATTGAAACCCTCCTATGTTTTTTAGAGGGATCAGTGGTGTGCGCCATTCGTTATGCAGATTTTCCACATATATTGGAAATAGTTCTTCTTGAGGGAGTGCTATGCTTAAGAAATATGTTAATCCCTTCCAGAAAGCAATGAAATATGAAACCCTTTCATTCTACCTTTGCTTAAATTTTTTAAGATAAAAAACTGTTGTCTTTGACAATGTTGAGCTGAACTGAAGAAGAAATTGTTGATGAAGATCCTACCACCCAGTAATTGACCGAGATTGCAAGCTTGTATACCAATCAAAATCTGGTCCTTGAAAGGTTAGCACGTAGAATTTGAGTTTCAATACTTCTTTTTGTTCCAGAGTTCCCATAATAGGATTGCAACAAGAAAAGTAATGCATCAAATGATGTTCAGGATGACCTGATCCACTGAAAATAGGGAATACAGGGTTCCCAAAACTTGATGGGGGGGGGGGGATTGAATCTACCCATTCGGGGTAAGCTCTCTTTTCTGGTTGAACCTGCGCAAGCTTCCCTTCTATAGTCTCCAACCGAGCTGTTAATGACTCAATGGTAGTTATTAACTTTTCATAAACATCCAGTTGAACTTGGACTTGGTCATGTTCAATAATTGGAGGCTTGACAAGTATGGTGGCTAGTACTGCAACTGATGGTAGAACCACCGATTTCTGTTGCACTTGACCCGTAGGATTAGACCTATGAGAGTGTACTGATAGAGGAGGATATTCTTGATCCATTTTAGTAACTGAAACAAACTCCCTTGGATGACTGACTACAACATGCTTATGAGGAAGACTACCCTGAAGTAGTTTTGCATTCATCATCCATAACTCCTTCATTTCTTCCTATTGTTGCACAAATCTTTGCTCTAGTGAGAGTGATTGGCCTTTTTCATAGGAAGGATATGTAACATGATTATTTCCCATTCCTTTTTTGGATCCCTTTCAGAGAGGGGGAAGTGGGTTTCCTGGAGGATTACCTAGGTTCTGAGTAATCCTTTAATTTCGTGTACAAACACCATCTTCATTTGTGTCTGTGCATACAACTTCTTGAGTAGGAACCTCTTCATCTGATTCCCCTGAGTGAACCTCATCTGGTGGATCTACAACAATGGAATTTTTGACAATGATTGATGCATAATGAATTGCATCCCTTCTATATGAATTTCTGCGATATAGTCTCCTGTCATGCCCCTGACGAGACATTTCCTTTTGTTGATTTGATCCCTTAGGAACTTCTTGGCGAACTGTAATTTGGAGAGAATCTCCTGATAATTTGTCTCTTCATTCCTCCTGTGTCTTCTTCACCAATCGAGAGAAGACCGACTTTCTCTGAGGAGGGGATTGATGATTTGATAAAGTCCCTAGTCTAGTTGACTGGGGCTGTTCCTGCTGTCTTTGCTCAACTCCCCGAATCCTATTTGTTGATTCTAAGGGTTGTGTTAAAAGAGTCCCCAGTCTGGAAAGTTGTGGTGGTTCTTGACATGATATATCTAATTCTTTTTTGAAAGATCTCATGATCTTGTAGACCTTAGTCTAGAAATTAGCTAGATGCATCAACCTGCATCCACTTTTAATTCCCAGCTCAAAAATCTGTTGGATGATTTCTGACACTTCTGTCACCTGGTGATGTTCTTTCTCCAAACGAGAGGCATGTTCAATATTCTCTGTTTCTTGATTCAGAAGTAATTCGAAAACTTGTTCTCAGTATTATTGATTTTGAGAAGAACTAGTTGAGGCCTGTTCTTGGGAAAGATTTTGATTACAAACAAAACCCACTGACTGTGGCCGTCCACAGGCAATAACATTGAATGAGACCATTTTCGGCTGGCCTTGCTGACTGGAGAGTACAATGAAATGTAGCACTCCATGAACACCCCATCCTATGATATGAATACCAGATGGGGCATTGACAATTAACTGGCGCAATCTTCTTAGTGCTCCAAGGCATAAACGCTGAAGGGCTCTCTACTTCTTTTAAGCATTCAGATATCGAGAAACTAAGAGAGATGCCAAGTCAATTTGGCATTGTAACCCTTCTATTATGTTGACATGATTTACATATTCATCATAAGATAATATTTTCTTTTTCAACTAACAAAGAGTTTTCCAAATTTTGAGATGAATATCATGAATTCTATCTTCCATCAACATCTCTGGAATGTCATACTAAGAATCAGCCAAAGGCCAAAACATATCTGGGACTTCACCATTTTCCAGTTGTTTTCTCATATTCATCCTTCCTCTTTATCATTCTATAAATTTTCTTCTACCTGATTTGACCGGAGCTGGTGGTTCCTTGTTTCTTCATCACATTCAACAAGATTGGTAGAGAAATCACTGATTAAACTAGAAGTTGCATGACTTTAGGGTGGTTCAGATAATGACCTACATCCTGGGCTATCTTCTGATTGAGAAAGTATTTCACCTGCTAATGGTAAAGAATCAGACATGACTGGCATCACATTTTCAAGTGTCTCAAGATAATATGGATTTCTTGTCACTACATTATATGTTGGATAATTTTCCATGTAATGTGACTCACTACTGCGGAGAAGACTTTCACAGCGAAATTCATCATAATGGGGAGGACCACTATGGTTCGTTACATTAAAAGTTCAAACATTTTGGTCCTTCGTCTTCTGACCACACAAAGGGTTCCTGTGGCTCTCATCTAATGATGAAACATCGAGATCGACTGAATTTTCATGAAGAAAGCCTTCATGAGGAAGTGTCTGGTGCAGACCATCAGAATTAATGTTCCCACTATTGGGAATTGTGAGAGCAGAATCTTCAGTTGAAATAGATAGTTTTCTAAGTGCATCAAGAACTCATGCATTGAGTAAGTCCTTGTTACAGAGTCTCCCTTGATTTCTTGACTGTGTTGGGTGGGTATTCTTCTTAGATGTCTTCTTACTCAATTTGGCAGGAGTGTATGCCTGATTAGGAGAAATGATCAGGTTAGGATGATTATCTTCGCTCAAATTAGGTGTATGTGCCTGACCTGGTTGTCCGTATGATATGGGGGAGTACACCCCACAACCCTCTTGGACTGGAACAGATGTGTGTGTCTGTTCAAGAGTGATCTGTTGATGAGTCACTCCACTGGTAGGGATATGTTTTCATTTCTTTCCCTGTGATGCTGCTGAAGCTGTTATAATATCTTGGCAGGCATCCAGAATATGAGTAGGGATTTGCTTATGCTCTTTCACCATTTACCGAATGTACTTGGTGACTTTAGCTTCCGGAACGGGGATATACTTTTTTTTCTGTGCTTGGAGTAGGTGTGTGTTCCTTCTCCTGTCCTTCTTTTCTTGTCAATGAATCCTGACAGTACTCAAGTGTGGGTGCAGAGAGTGGAGTCTGCCTCCTGTTTGTCACCGGCGATTTCCGACAGACTTTTCCTGGTACTACCAAACGAGACTATTGGTAGGCCTGATCAATACTAGCAGGTGTATGTGCCAACTGATTGTACTCTTCCCAACTTGGTTGAAGAACTTCCTTCAACACTGAGAGATGAGGCTACTGGCAGGATTGATGAGTGTAAGCAGGTGTATGTTCCTATTTACCAGTGGCCAAAATATTGGGTTGGAGAGATCCATCATATGTAGTCAGACGAGCCTGCTGACTAGCTGATGATTTATAAATAGGTGTATGTTCATTTCTATAATACTCCGCTGGAATTTCGTGGTGGGATTGATGTGCTACTGCCAGACGAGTCTGCTGGATAGTGGAATTAAAATAGATGGGTGTATGTGCCTTCTCGTTGCTTGCCACCAAGTTAGGTTGGTGGACTTCTCCAGAGATGGAAGAGATGAGAACCTACTTTCTGTTGACCATATTTCACCTTTGGAGATTCGTCTTGCCAGCTCGGGTTCGAGGAACCTGATCCGAACGCCTGGAGTCGATACCCTCTTCATGTTGAGGGCGCACAGGCGCACAATTCTAGCGGTGATTATTGATGGGGGCCCTCGGGAAAGACTCTTGTCTCCTTGAATTAAGGAAATGAGGGGTCTTCTCATTCTCTTCCCCAGAATATTGGAGGTACTGGTGATTGCGTTTCGGGGATAACGACCTGAAAAAGTTGGAGATAGTGGTTGGAACCACCTGTTTCTTAATGACTGGTCGTCGTTGTCTGGACGACCGATGTGAGTTGTTCACTTGGAAGGCTTGTCTGGCATCCTCCAGAGTTGGAATGGTACCGTGTTAACAGTACTTTTTAACAAGTGCATTTGATACCCAACATTGAAGATGTTGAGTAGTTGATGTCATCCTCAGAGTGGATGACGATTTAGTAGGAGTAGCAGTAGAGGCATTAGCAGTAGAAGTTTTCACCGTAGAAGATCTTGGAAAAGAGATGTCGTTTTGGAAATACAGAAGATCTTGGAAAAGAGTGCTTGTTTGATATAACAGACATAATGAAGATAAGTCTGGCCACTACATCTTTTGGATGAGAAAATATGCTATTGATTGCTTTGTTGGCCCTCTCATTGAGTTTAAATAAGGGCCTAACAAATAGGTAAAACATCACTTTAACTTGGTTAATGATTCACGTCAGGTTCAATATTTTTGTTTCCCCTGGAATTGGGGATGACCTCATTGATTAAAGGGTCAAACATTCCAATCGATTTCTAATGGGTTGGTTCGTAGATCCGAAAATATCCAATGATTCCATATACATTTGGACCTACTTTCCAAAGGTAGGCGCTCATTATTTGTGACTGATGTGGCTTAGGAATTTTCATTGGTCGATAGAATGGGAGGTCAGACTCATCACACCTTTTTGAGGTGAATTATTGTCTAATATGGGAATATCATTATAGATTTAAGTTATGTTCATGAATTCTTATTACATTACCAAGTATAAAATGAGCTTTCCTTTAAATATGACAATCAATTATTGAATATGTAGGAAATTTTGAGAATATTTTATATGTATTCAAGGTTCTTCATTGATATAGAATCATCTGTATTTGTTAGAGATTCATAGTAAATGGTATCCTTCAATACATAAAAGTCTAATGGTCATTATGATGACCATACTAGTTTTAAAACCACTCAGTGGGGCACTTGATGTTTATTATCATTCAGAATGAAATGGATTATTTCAGAGTTGGGATCATACCCATAGATGGGCTACCTACATATCCTTTATTTAGAAAAGGAATCAGAACCCACATAGTTCGAGTAATGGGGTATGATGTTTATCTATGATTGATGGCTCAAAGAAAGATGTCATAATTACTTTTACACTCTAGGCTCAAGTGAGTCAGGATCGTTGTGAGAAACAAGAGGTATTGGTAAAACCAGAAAATTGCACCATGAAAGATACAATCATAATAAATAATGTAGGGCTTATATATGTATGACTACCCGAATAGATAAAGAGTATGATTTACTTCCGGGAAGAAATCCAGGAACATGGTCCATAATGGTATATGTCATTCATGAAGATTAGGATACTCTAATCTTGGGGATTATTCCTAAGGAAGATGCCCAAGTTAGGATCAGACATATGATTTGGTTTTACTCTTGAGAAGGAAGTCCAAATCAAAAGTAAATTAAGACTCGTTAAGAGAAATTAATATTGGGGATTACTCTTGAGAAGGAGGCCTTGGATAAGGGACTTGGAAAATTAAGGGACTTGGGGCTTACTCCTAAAGAGGATTCCCATATTTGAGACTGAGGCTTACTCTGGAAAAGGAAGCCCATGATAAGAGAATTATGGTTAGGGCTTACTCCTAAAAAAGATACCCAGGTTTTTGGGAATGTTGAGATTGGGGCTTACTCTTGAAAAGGAAGACTAGGTTAAGGGAATTATTACTAGGGGTTACTCTGAAGGTGGATGCCCAGATTAGGGGACTTGGGGCTTACTCATGAAAAGGAGGCCCAATTAAGAGAACTTGGACTGGGGATTACTCCTAAAAAGGGGGCCCAAGTTAAGGAAAATTATGACTGGGGCTTACTACGGAAAAGGAGGCCCAATTAAGGAAAATTATAACTGAGGCTTACTCCTAAGAAGGAGGCCCATTAATAGGGTTCTCTCATCTTAAAGTATGAGGTTGAATGAATGAAATACTAACTTTAGTGACATAAAGATGTGTAAATCACTAGGTTTTGAGAGATGTACCACATAATTCCTTTCAGATAAGGAATTCAATCAAGAAAACAAGCCATAAATGTCTTTGAAGAGTATCTTGAAGACTGAATCTTGAATAGGAAAGGTGGAATGTCATAAGAGAGGTGAAATGGGCAGGAAGAGCACCCAAAATATATAAGGGTGCACAAGTCCTAGGGGGTCGTGCAAGTACTGCATGGGCGCGCAAGTCTTGGTCGCGCAAGTATACTTGTGTGACACACATATAATTGGGTGATCCTTGAAAAGTAGAGTAATACTTGGGAGATCCTTGACCAAAGACTTTAGAATTATCCTAAGGTAATTCTAGAAGAGTGGCACGCAAGTTTCAATGAGTAGGTAAAGAGGTGTGCAAGTGTGTCCATTTCCCTTAAGGGTAAAACACTTAGGCACGCGAGTGTTAGTGAATTCTAACACTTAGACATTCTTCTTCTTGTTTAGAACTTCCATTCTAGGTAAAGAATTACCTTAGAAATGTTCGGAAGACTTGAAGAAGGGACATGGGCGTTCAGATCTCTGTATCTGAATTCTGGAAAAATATCCTCCCAAATGGGGGCCCACCGGGGGTATTTATAGGCTAGAGAGGACCCTGGGCGATTTTCAAAGGGGGCGCGTAAGTCACCCGCGTGACCATTTGGGTGGCGCGCAAGTATACCTGCGTGACTATGGTGGAAATTGTGCGACCTATGGGCAATGTTCTCCTTGTTTATCCCTTTCCTTTTTTTGATGTTTATTCAAAGGATGAATCTTCTTTGTTTGAGGTATTTACCTTTTCATTTACTTTAGACTATGTAATGAAAAAGGAGCGTCAACATTGATATTACATTAGGGAAGCTTTATTTTCATGTAAAGGTATATTATTATCTACATCAGGGTTATTATAATGTCATAGTCTTTTGTAAGGGTCATTCATCTTTACCCATCCCACTTAATGGGATATCCTAGATACATGAGCATAAATCTAAACTATTCGAGGATGTCATGGATGTGTGAAGGTAATATAATATCACTATAGTGTCTTCAAATCAAGGTAAGTAATCAAATATTCTGTAAGGGTATCTGTTTTGATGTCGGGTCACACCACAATTTGTTAAATGGATAGGGTGTCCATTTTAGTGAGTATTTTGTATGGGGTATCCACCTATGTAATATTAGTAGATATAAATGCCTATAAAGTCAATTATGAAGGGAATGTATGAAGTCATATGAATGGACATTGTTCTAGGTTCTTGGTGTGTCATGTAATATGAAACCGGTAGACCACCGTGTTATAAATCTTATTGTGGTGTGTGTAAATTCATGGTATAATGCAACATAATTATGAATTGAGGTGAAACAAATAGGTTCCTAAAGTTATTATATATATGGAGGCTATATTGGCATGTTTTGAATTTTTGATTTCTCAAATAATATCATTTTGGTAGTCAAATAGTCCTATCGATGGTTTTAAAACACATGGAAATCAATTGTTCAAACATTTGAATTATGGACCCCCCTTCGAGTAGAGGCACTATGGGCATAGTGAAAGTCACTACACTATGTTGAAGTATATTTAAAAACCCTTTATAAATAGAGTTCTAGATACCCCATGGTTCTATTTTAAATCTCTTACCTCAAATCCTATCCAACTCCTTGGACTCTCACAACACTCTGTCCACCACTATTTGGAGTCCAAACCCTTTGATTCACCAATATCGATACCTCATTAATCAAAGTACTCACTTATCTCCTATAATAGTTTTTCCTGTTATTATTCCTTATTTTATATGGATATTTGGAGTACAACTACTCTATTTTCATTTGATAATCATGGAATACATGATGGTGGATTTATATGGTTATGTTTTAGTGGTGTTTTTTAGGTATTTCTTTAATATTTTTAGTCTATTATTGATCATATATTGTTAAACATCTAATAAATGTTGGAGATTTTCAATTTTTAATTAATTTGAAAGTGTGAATGTGTCATACTTTAGCTTTATTATCTGATGGTGGAATCAACCTATTAATGATAACAATGTTATCAAGAATTAACTCTAATTGGGTTATTATGGTCGCATGTGATTTTATAAGGTTTATGTTTCATGTTGATTTTTTAGATAGTGTTCTCTCTTTATTTATAGTATTTACATATTAAAAAGGTTGATATACTTGAAAAATTGATAAAAATATTATTATGGAATGATGTTATGATTAATTAAATATTCATGTATAAGTATTACAATTATTCCTTGAATCTAATATAATATAGAAAGTTATTCTTAGAGTATGTTAATTGATGTTTTAAATATGATTATAACTTTCACTTTTCTTAGTTTTTGTTTAATCTATTCATAATGAATTGGTTAATTCAAGATTCTAATTAAATGGTTGTTTTCTAATGATAACTTTTTTATACACTATGTGAGTCAACTATTATGTGATAAAATCTTGAATTCCATTTTGAGATGACCTTTTTTTTCCCATGAGTGTTTTTTGCTAAAAAAACATTCTAACATGAATGAATTTTCTAGGATGTTAGATACATGATTTGTTTATTTAATAACTGAATTTTCATTGTATGTTGGTGAAAAATTTAATTCTATTATGTAAAAAAAGTATATTTTATAATATATTTTAAAATAAATAAATTTTATTTCCTTGATATCATGAGTTATGTGCGAACTGTGTTTAAACAAATTGTGTTATACTATTGAAATCTTATTATTTATGGTTTCCGTTAATATCATTCCATTGGATTGGTGGGTAAGAATATGAATAAATAAATTATGGAAAAAATATGTTTTACACGTGTTTAAAATAAATTCATTTCTTATCAATTGATTAAAAATAAAAATAAAATAATTGTAAATTAAAAGAGTTTTTTATTATTCTAAAAATCTATTTTTTTGTACAATGTGTTTTTATATTAATATATAAAATTAATAATTATCGATGAACAATTTTAATGAAATTTAAATATTTTATATTCAATAATATTTTTTAATATTTATCTAATACTTTTTAGTAAGAATATAATAAGAATAAATCCTTTTTTATGCTTAGAAATTTATTAAAATAATGTTTCCTATTTCATTTTTCCTACCAATTTTAAAAATAATTTCATCCACTTATAGAAATTGAATCTTTATAAATGGTTTCTATATTAGTAATTAGTAGTAATAAATTTCATAAATACCAAATTTAATTATTTTTCACTATAAATAGTAACCTTGTTATATATTTGTCTCCTCGTTTAGGGTAAAATGGGGAAAACAAGGTTAAATATTTGGGACAAGGCATTAAATTTTTTCTTAAAGTTGATTTCATCTTATTTTATGTGTGGAAATCATATAATAGAATCCATATTTCAAAAATATGGAATCTCAATTACATTTTTATTTGATTATGACCTTTATATTATTTTATAAAAAAGATAAAAAGTAAATGTCACTCTATTGAATTTCATATCTCTTATTTTTTTCATATGTGTAATTAGTTGTTAATTTGGGTTTTAAATGATCATTTCTAATATTAATTAATTGGTTTTACCGGGTTATTTTTTTAAAATTTTAATGGTTTAATAATAAAATTAAATTGCTAAGCAACACTTACACAATATTTATTCAATTAATTTAAATATAAAATAAATGTTCATAAAACTATAAAAATTAATAACATCTAAGTAATTTTTTTTGTAAAATTAATTTTTAGATAAATTAAACATAATAGTTATGTGTGAATGGTTTATATTAAAATTACACACATATATATATATTGATGACTTTAATGTCAAAATAATTGAATTGTGTAAAAAATTACATTAAAAACATTTTGTGAAGTTTTTATTAAATAATTTATAAATAATAAATATATTAAAATAGGATAATTATGATTATAAGTGGTATTAAATTTCATATCATGGAAATTTTTGTTCCAATTGATATATTATAAGTAGAATATTAACACTTCATTACCTCAGTTAAGGATAAAATTTAATAATAAAGGGGTTAAACCAAAAGATAAGGTTAAAAAAGACACCAAAAATCTTTCTAAACTTCATTGGATGATTATAATTAAACCATATACTCTTTTTATTTTAATTCATGTATATTTAGAAGCATTATACTCAACATATACATTAATTGTACTTAAATATTTTAAGTAATTCCAGGTGCATCCTTTCCCTCCCTTATAATGACAAACACTTCCGTCTTTTCTTACACCTATATGATCCATCTAGTTCAAAACAAAACCCTATCTATTTCTCTTATTAAATCAACTAGATATTATTTTTAGATTATAATAATATTAATTTATGTTGTATAAAAATCCCTTATGGATTTCTATCGGTGTTTTTGGGTGTGATGTTGTTTGCTGAAAAATCTATATGATCACAAATATGTACGGTTGGTATTTGCGGAAGTAGGTGTTTAAGGTGGTGTAGATTCCCACTATTTCCCAAATTTTTGGGCCTCAAAAATGGGAGTTTTGTTTTTTTACAAGGAATGTTTTTTAAATAAAGAAATTCATGGAATGGAAAAGGAAAATCTAAAAATTCAGGGTTTTCACATAGTAATGTTATGCGCATTGTGAAAGATGGTTCATGGACCGTGATGCATGTTACACAGACCAAAATAGTTTGTAGGGAGGCATGCAGTTTCTAGGGAGGCAAATGGTACATGGAAGTCTTTTGGTACCAGTAAGGGATTCTTGTTTATCGAAATGAGGTGGTGATTTGAGGTGGATCAAAGTATTTTTTTTGCAGAAGAGATCGGTTGTCATGAGGAAGTGTGATGGTATGAAGACTGCATAGGAGAAAATGATTCATGGGAGAAGCGGTGTGTGGTGAAGGTTTTACCACATAAAATGTATGGGAAAATAAGATTATAGATATTTTTTAATATATTTCCCTATCAAATTTGTGCTACTACCATAATTAAGTATATCATTTTTTATTATAAAACATATTATCTCTCGGGATAAATTTGGCTAGGTCTAAAATAGTTCGCGGTGAGTTTGTGAAAGAGTAGTGGTTTTCGAGGAGGATTGCATGAATGGAAAAGGGTTTCACGAGAATGGTTCATGAAGGGGTTGTTTTGGGTCACTGAAAATCTCAAAGGAAAGTGGTTTTTGAATAAGAAAATAGTTCGTAGAATAAGTAGTGGTCTATTTGGAGAAGAGTTACATAGAAGAGAAGGTTGTACGAAGAGGAGGTATACAGAGGTAGTATGTGGGAGTGGTTCATAGAGGCAGTTCACAAAGGTAGTAAATAGAAGAGGTGGTTCGCAATGCATATGTTCTAGGAGGCCCAGTGATGTTCGAAGAGAAAGTAGGTTGTTCACAAAGGGACTTAAACAATTTGAAAAATCAATTTCCATTAACAATTTGTACACATAACATTGGATTTTAACTATGGGTGAAAAAGGAACATCAAAATAGCATTTACCTATAATTAAATATGTGTGTATTTTTGTAAATTAATGGACCTACAGGTCTATAAACTTTGAGAAGATCCCTTAGAGGGGTAGTGAGAAAATTAAGAAGAAGACATTGATCCCTTAAATTAGTAGCGAGATAGAGAAAAATACATAGGGAGTGGCCCTTGGGAAGGTAGTGAGCGTACCCTAAATCTTGTAAAGGAAGTCAGCCTAGAAATTCATGTGATCTATCACAAACCTAGTAATTTTTTAGTGAGACATGGTGCATTTGTTATATTGACACAATGTTGTTGAATTCTCCTTGGATGTATCCTAATGTGGGTGAACCATGTAAAAATAATTGTGTCCTCTTAATGATATCATTTATGTTAATATATTGCTATATGAAGAAGAGATAATAGGGAAGAGAGTTTTATTTAATGATAGAACAACATGTAAAGGGGAAAAAAATTTAATCTATCATACCCTAATTCTATAACATCCCAAGTAAGTAAAGAATAATATATTTTCAGATATATGTCTATTTATGAATTAGATAGTGTTTTAGATGATTAAAATGATAATAAATCCAATCTTAAGCATAGAATACTCTAATATTTTTAAGAGATTGTTTTACCGCCTTTTGATGGAAAAATAGTTTTAAGTCAAACTTTTGATAATATTAAAATCTCTATATGTCAAAATAAACTTTTTATTTAGAATTGGGACATTGAAATTTACTTTGGATAAACTTTTGGTATTTTTCCGACAATGGTCATTTTTAATGAATAGTGAAAAATACTGCATTTTACATCAAAACTGCTTTTTCATTTAATTTAATTAAATGGTTAGATTATATTTTTAATTGATTTTAAATTTTAATTAGAATATATTTTACCTTTTAATCAAATGGTGGTAATTATAATTAATTTTACTTTGAAATTGCACATAAACAACTGTCAATCTTTTGATAGATATTGTTTCTTAAAAACACTCAATTTGTTTTGACAACGAGAATTATTTTTAAATTAGTCACTGAAATTTACATGTTTTTAATTTGTTAAAATGGATTCCATATTTGGAATAATAAGGTCCAAATTATTTAATTAATACAATTTTGTTTTTGGAAATTATGAATAGTTACGATAGTAATTACCTTTAATTATCATGATTAATTAGTAATCGGGAAGTTAAGGGTAATAAAATAATATCATCAAAATATAAAATGACCCCAAAATTTATCCAAATCCATTTTTTTGTGTCATGGATGACCATTGGATTCCTTGTGACAACTTATGGACCCCAAAGAATCACTGTTGTGTGATAGTGACCTTTTATCATATTATTTTTTTAAAGAAAAGAAAATTATAACCAAACTATGTAACACCTAAGTAAAACAATTTTAATTTTGTTTACATAAATTATCACTTAGACTATAAATATTCATTAGAAAGCTAAAAAAATTAACTAAATCATTATAATTTTATTATAATTTTTAGACATCAAATAAATAAAATTATTTATGACACAATGATGATGTAGTGTTTACCTCATTAATGAATGATTTAAATAAAATGAAAAGGTAAGGTAAAATTTAATACATACACTTGTAAAAAACCTATTGGATGGGTGGATTTATAACCCTTATCACCTTATCCTGGAAATATATCATTGTGGGACCTTTAAAATTGGAAAACCATTTTATAATAAAGTAACATTTCAAGACTTTCCAAAAGTGACCCTCCTCTTTCTTATAAAAGGCACCCACCTATAACCCCATACCCACACCTCTAAAGCCCTTTTATCTTCCAAAATATGCGTATATAATCTCTCCACATCCCTCTATTACTCCTAGAAGTCCCACTTTTTGAATAAGTCTTCCCAAGGAAGCCTATGGATAAAATCAAAAAGAGTTACCCGATTTAGAGGTAATGTCTTCTCTCGAGTTTCTTCCTTTTATTTTACTTTTTCAATCAACACTATATTCTTATTATTTGATCCCAAAATAACACCAGTATCCTCAATATGTTAGGATTTTGTTATGAAAAGGATTCTACCTACACTTACACACACCTCCGTCTAATGGTTAAATAACATACCGAATCTGTGGGTGGCGAATTACTGCCTCACGAAACAATGATTGTTCAATATTCTTTTAACACCTTTCATGGTGGCCATTAAGATGTCACTATATTAATATATGAAATATATTATGTTTATGTTTTATTTATTCTTATGTTTTTTATATATATCAAACCTTTATGGTTTCCATTATGTGTAAACAAGATAATTTCATTTGAGGAAGTGCGGACTACCACCCTCTCAAAGTGATATGACTCGTTCATACCATATGTGGTACGTATAATGGATAGGTTTAATGATATTATATATGATAAAATACTGGAATTTTAACACTACTAAGTATCATTATGTTTTAATTCCATTAAATATGAAATTGAAATGGAAGTATCATTCATGCGTACGTACGGCTTACCGTCTCCATGAATGGTGCATTTCATTTCTTACCTCTAAAAGTTATGTACAATTATAAATACTTGTATAGGATGAATATATATAATATATATGATATCCAAATCATGAATATCATTCGGGATATAATGAACATTTGACCACATGAACAACATGTAATTATAAGAAGTCCATTTTTGACTTAAGTACCAAATATTGACAAAACAATCATTTTTAACATAAATGATTCCATAATTTTTATAACATAGAAATAAGTAATATAAAAGGAATAATAAACATGAGAATGGTTCCTAAGAAAGTATAAATTAACTTTAGTTTATTATTCAGGAGATTAAAGAACGATCGAGTCATGTCGGACAAGAGGTAAGGGACATCATCTCAATCTCTTTTCATTGAGGCATATTTTGTTTTAATATAAGACTTTATTTTATTCGCTTTATAAACACCATTGAATTTTCATTTCATTCAAATTGAATCTTCTTCTATGAAGTGTTTTACTGAATGAAAAAATAATAATGTTTCTTTTAATGTACGTGGTGACAACGACCTTTCTGCCGCCGCGAGTATTATTTGATCTTTGGCATCCTCAACAAGCTGTAATGTTTTTAAAAGAAAATAAATACCATATACTCTATTATGTATTTTGGTATTGAAAATGGTTTTGATAATGGATTTGTTATAGAAGTATATTTAATTGATATATTGTGATTGAAGTGTGGAAATGGTTTCATTCCTTTATATTTGTTTAATGTATTATTATTTTATAATGGTACTTAAACATTTGACAGGTTATTACATGATAAACCAAATGACGGATGGTGTCGTGAATACCGGGATGGGTGGTTATGTTATAACCTCCAATGCATTGGATATGGAAGTCGGTCGTATAGCTATTCCATTTAGTGACATGTGTGGAAGTCGACCATATGGTTATTCCATTTAAGTATGTTTATGTTCCAAGTTACCTTTATATGATATGTGTTCTTTATATGGGTAATCTTTTGGTTACAAAAGGGTAAGTAGTGATATTTTATTCAGTGAAGAGTATTTACAACTTCATAAAGGTGAAAATTTTTACTTATGTTAAAGTATTCATGGTTTACTTGTTGTTTGGAAAAAACTAATATTTTCCTTCTTTTTGTATTCCTTACTGAGCTTTTTATGCCCATTTCATGTTTTTGAAATGATTTTCACAGGACATAAAGTGATATAGGGTCAAGGATGGGATCATGGAATGTCATGCTATCTGAAACATGAAACTGGACATGAGTCTTTTTTTCAAGAGTTTTAATTTTATGAAAAAATGGAAACTGAGTAGAAGTGACTACTTTGTAACTTTTGAGATGTAATAGTTATGGCCTAATTATCAAAAACAATAAACATGAAAAGATCCTCAATGTGAATTATTAATTTAATTCAAGATTAAGTGGCCTTATAGTTGGTTTCAATGGAATTTTTAGATAACATTAAGAGTTATAATTCTTTTAAATGATTATTGAAAAATATTTTTTTACACATTATGGTCAAATTGAAATGATATAGATTTTAATGATTACAATGTTACATCGCCTAAGATATTTCAGTATTCAGAATGGTTTTCTACAGAGGAAATAGGGAAACAGTGATTGGAAGGCATACAGAAGGAAATTACCTTCCAAATTAGCATCCTGAAATGGTCGGAATTGGAACTGAACATTTTGTTGAAGTAATGTTGCAGTTGACTCAAGCGATAAATTGTGGTGGTATCCATGCATGAGATCAGCCAAATAAACCTTAGAGGAACATGTCAGTAGTGGAGAATTTTGTGAGGCAACATCCCCTATCATTTAGAGGATCATATGACCCTGTGATAGCATAAGGGTGGATTAAATCACTGGAGAATATTTTTGATGTCATGGGGTGTTTAGACCATGAAAATGTTAGTCTCACTATTTACCATTTAGAAGGTGAAACTAATCAGTGGTGGTCGATGGTGAAAAATATCAGGGATTGTGAGGAGTTTGATGAACTTGACATGGATGAATTCAAATGTAATTTTTGTGATAAATATTTTCCTAAGGTGGTTCGTCTTAGGATAGAAACAAATTCCTAGAATTGAGGAAGGAGGATGACTCAATAGATGCTTATGAAGTAAAGTTCACTCGACTGGCAAGGAATGCTCAAAATTTCATACGAGATCTTGATAGTAAAATAAACCATTTTTACTCAGGATTAAATCCAAAATATCAAAGGTCATTAGCTTCTCGTGAGTTCAAAAGTTATGAAAATCTTGTTCGATGTGCTAAGAAGGTGGAAATGGAGTTTGCTAGTGATCAGGTGTTCTTTGATATACAACAAAATAAGAGGTATAGTTGGAAGGAAAAGGGGAAGAATTCATCAAAGAATCCCAGAGGTAATAAAACCAAATATCTATATTGTGATAAGTGTGGTAAAATGAATCCTGGATAATGTTTATCCAAGTCTAGAAAGTGCTTTTGGTGTGGTAAGTCTGGTCATATTGCTCGTAACTGTAAGGAAGATGGTCAAGCAGGCAATGAAAATCCAGCGGTAAGATGTTTTAAGTGTAATGAAATGGGTCATTATGTAAATGAGTGTCTAATGGAGAACTCAATTGAGGTAAAGCATCCAGTATACAAGAAGAAAGGGGTGGTGAAATCATTTGCAACTACTTTAGCAGATGTTGGTCCATCTAATGGACTTGTATCAGGCACACTATTTGTTTGTTCAGATTATGCCATGGTGTTATTTGATTCAGGGTCTACACATTCATTCATTTATGAGAAGTTTTCTTGTAAATTGGGAATTGCATCACAAGATATGAATCCTGAACATATGGTAAAAACACCAGGGGGAAACATTGAGACAAAAAAAATTATAAGAACCTTTATATCCTTATGTGTGGAAAGAATCTACATGAAAACCTTATTGTTTTGCCTCTAGTAGTGTTTGATATTATATTGGTCCTAGATTGGCTTTTTTTAATCATGCTAAGATTTACAGCAGAGCTAAAGAGGTTTCTTTTCATAAAGTTTTTCTATTTGTGTACAAGAATGAACCCTTGATTTTTATAACATATCATGAAGTTGAGAAAATAGTAAAAGATAGAAATGAATGTTACCTTGCACATATTGTTGAATACAGAGGAACTGTTCAGATTAATGATTTGCCAGTGTTAAATGAGTATCTTGATGTTTTTATTGAATAGTTTCCTGGTATTATACATGATTGGAAAGTTTAATTTACTGCTGACTTACTTTCTGATTCTATGCCAATTTCAAAACCCACTTATCAAATGACTCAAGTTGAACTTTTAGAGTTAAAGATGCAATTGCACGAGTTATTGGATAATGGTTTCATTCGACCTAGCACATCACCATGGAGTGCTCCTATCATGTTTGTTAAAAAAAGATGGTTCAATGTGACATTACATTGATTATAGATCATTTAATAACATCACTATTAAGAACAAGTATCATTTTCCTCATATCGATGATTTTTTTGATCAACTCTGGGGAGCTCAGTATTTTTCAAAGATTGACTTGATATTGGGGTACCATCAGTTGAATGTAAATGAAGCCGATATTCCGAAGACCGCATTTCGTAACAGATATGGCCATTATTAATTTGCAGTTACTCCTTTTTGGTTAACCAATGCAGTTTCTGTATTCATGGACCTTATGAATAGAATTTTCCATGATTTCATGGATAAGTTTTTTTTTGTTTCGATTAATGACATTTCTGTGTTTTCTAAAAGTAAAGAGGAGAATGATAGTCATTTAAGGGTTATTTTTCGAACCTTAAAAGAAAAGAAACAGTATTGAAAATTTAGCAAGTGTGAGTTTTGGTAACAACAAATTTCTTTCCTTGGTCACATTGTTTCAAAAAAATGGCATAACTATTGATCCTGCTAAAACAACAGATGTTGAAGAATGGCCAAGACCCACAAATATAATAGAGATTCATAGATTTCTAGGTTTGGCAGGCTAATACTAGAGGTTTGTTGAAAATATTTCACGGTTATGTATTCCAATGACTAAGTTAACTCAAAAAGGTGTTATGTTCATTTGGACAAAATAATGTGATGATTGTTTTCAGGAATTGAAAAGAAGATTGGTGAATGCTCCAGTATTGGCACTACTTTCCAGAAATTGTGAATTTTTTATCTACAGTGATGCTTTGTTGAAAGGACCTGGTTTTTTCATTGTGAAGAATGATCAGGTAAGTGCTTATGCTTTACGTCAGTTGAAAACTCATGAGTAAAACTACCCAACACATGATTTTTAATTAGCTACTGTTGTTTTCACATTAAAAATTTGGAGGCATCATTTGTATGATGTAAAGTTTGAAATATATACTGATCACAAATGTTTAATGTATATATTCACTCAGAAAGAATTGAAAATGAGATAGAGGAGATGCTAGAATTAATCAAGGATTACTATTTTACAATTCATTACCATCCGGGAAAAGAAAATAAAGTGGCTGATGATTTGAGTCGAAAATGTACTGGTTCATTAACCATGCTATGTTTGGAACGATATCCATTGGTTTTTTATTTGATGAACTTTGGAAAAGACGTTTTTGGTGCAGGATGTTCTTCTATTTTTTTTCAGGTGTCTGTGAGATCATCTCTATCTGGAATAATTAAGCAAGCACAGAAGAAAGACAGTGTGTTTCAGAAAAAGGTAGAGCTGGTTCAGAAGAGTAAGTTTACTTAATTTAACATTGATAATGATTTTTTTTGAGGTTTGGGAAGAGATTATGTGTGCCTTGTGATTCAAAGTTGAAGAATGAGTTGTTATGTGAGGCTCATAGTTCTCCATTTTCAATTCATCCTGGAAATAATAAGATGTACAAAGATCTGCGAGAGTATTACTGGTGGGATGGAATGAAAAGAGATTTTTCTGACTTTACTGTGAAGTGTTTGATTTTTCAGTAGGTTAAAGCAGAGCGGTAGTTATCGAAAGGGATGCTTCAGTCATTACCGGTGTAGGAGTGCAAGTGTAAAAATATATCAATGGACTTCGTTGTGGGATTACCAAAGACATCTCGACTTAATAATGCAATCTAGGGTATTGTTTATCGATTGACTAAATCTGCTCATTTCCTTCTTATTTGAGATACATTCTCTCCATATAATCTTTCTAGAATGTATGTTAAAGAGATAGTCAAGTTACATGAAGTTCCTCTATACATTGTATATGATCGTGATCCCAGGTTCACTTCTATCTTTCAAAAAGGACTTCCGAAGTCGTTGGGTACTGAATTATATTTTCATACTTATTTTTATCCTCAATCATATGGGCAGTCAGAACGAACAATTCAGACCTTGGAGGATATTCTACATGCTTTTTCGATGGATTATCAGGGAATTTGGGACCAACATCTTTCATTGGTTTAGTTTTCTAATAATAACAGTTTTCATTCCAGTATACAGATGCCACCATTTGAGGAATTATATGGGAAGCAGTGTTGAACACCAGCTTTTTGGGATGAAGTAGGTGAAAGGATGTTGATTGGACCAGAATTGGTAGAAGATTTGGTAGAAAAAGTTCATCTGATACATAAACACATGAGAACAGCTTAGAGCAGGTAGAAAAGTTATGTGGACAATAGAAGGAAGGATCTCTCATTTGAGGTAGGTGATCATGTCATCCTCAAAGTTTCACCATGGAAAAGTGTGATGCAATTTGGTATGAATGGAAAGATGATTCCAAGGTTTATTGGACCATATAAAATTCTAGGGAGAGTTGGATCAGTTGCATAAAGAGTGGAATTACCTCCATGTTTATCTCAGGAACATAATATTTTTCATGTTTCAATTTTTAGGAAGTACATGTGAGATCCATATCATGTTTTGAGTCCAGGGGTAGTTCAGTTGGAAGAGAATCTATCTTATGAGGAACAACCAGTCCAGATTATTTACCACATGGAGAACATGTTGTGTAATAAGGTGATTCATCATGTAAAGGTTATATGGAAAACCCATATAGTTGGAGAGGCAACATGGGAATATGAAAATGCAATGAGGGATAAATACCCCCACTTATTCGATAACTAAATAAATTTCGGGTATGCAATTTCCTAAAGGGGGAAGGATGTAAAATCCCAAGTAAGTAAAGAATAATATATTTTCATATCTAGGTCTATTTATGAAAGAGATAGTGTTTTAGATGCTTAAAATGAGAATAAATCCAATCTTAAACATAGAATACTCTAATATTTTTTAAAGATTGTTTTACCGCCTTTTGATGGAAACCCATTTTTAAATCTAGATTTGGAAAATTTTATAATCATTATATGTCAAAATAAACTTATTATTTTGAATTGGTTCATTGAAATTTGCTTTGGATAATTTTTTGGTATTTTTCTAACAATGTTCATTTTTTAAGGAATAGTAAAAAATACTGCATTTTACATCAAAACTTCTTTTTCATATAATTTAATTATATGGTTATATTATCTTTTTAATTGGTTATAAACTGTAATTAGAATATATTTTTACCATTTAATCCAATGTGGGTCATTATAATTATTTTCACTTTGAAATTGGACATAAACAACTGTCAATCTTTTGATAGATATTGTTTCTTAAAAACACGCTATTTGTTTTGACAATGGGAATTATTTTTAAATTAATTACTGACATTTTTGTGTTTGTAATTTTTTAAAAAAGATTCCACATTTGGAATCAGAAGGTCAAAATTATGTAATTAAGACTCTTGTTTTTGGACATTATAAATAGTAACAACATAGATTATCTTTAATTATCATGATTAATTAGTAATCTAGTGGTTAAGGGTAATAAAATAATATCATAATAATATAAAATGACCCCAAGATGTGTCCAAATCCTTTTGGTTATGTCATGGAAGTCCATGGGATGACTTGTGCCATCTTAGAGACCCCACAGAATCACTTTTTTGTGATAGTGACCTTTTAACATAATATTTTTTATAGAAAGGAAAATATAACCAAACAATGTAACACCTAAGTAAAAAATAATAATTTTTTTACAGAAATGATCATTTAGACTATAAATAGTAATTATAAATCTAAAAATATTTTCTACATCATGATAATTTTTTTATAATTTTTAGACATCAAATAAATAATTTTTTTATGACATAAGGATGATGCAGTGTTTACCTCATTAATGAACGATTTAAATAAAATGAAAAGATAATGTAAAGTCTAAGACTTACACTTGTAAAAAACCTATTGGATGGGTGGATTTAGAACCCTTATCACCTTATCCTCGAAATATATCATTGTAGGAACTTTAAAATTTGAAAACCATTTTATAATAAAGTAAAATTTCAAGACTTTACAAAAGTGACCCACCTCCCTCTAATAAAAGGCCCCCACCTCTACCCCCTCACCCACACATCTAAAGCACTTGGATAATCCAACCTCTTCTAATATTATCTCTCTGAATCCCTCTCTTACTCTTAGAAGCCTCACATTGGGCAGAAGACTTCCCATGAAATCCTTTGGCTCAAATCAAAATGAGTTACCTGATTTAGAGGTAATGTCTTCTCACGAGTTTCTTCCTTTTATTTTCCTTCTTCACTCACCACTATCTTATTATTATTTTATACCATAATAAAACCAGTATCCTAAATATACTAGGATTTTTTTATAAAATGTATTCTACCTACACTTATACACACCTCCGTCTAATGGTTAAAGAACATACTATTTCTGTGGGTGGGGAATTACTGCCTTACGAAATGATGATTTTTCAATATTCTTTTAACACCATTCATGGTGGCCATTCAGATGCCTCTGTATTTATATATGATATATATTATTCTTATTCATTCTTTATGCTTCTGTATTTTTTTATATATAGAAAAACTTAATGGTTTCTATTATGTGTAAACGCGATAATTTCATTTTAGGAAATACGGACTACTACCCCCTCAAAGTGATATGACTCGTTCATACCATATGTGGTACATATAAAGGATAGGTTTAATAATATTATATATGATACAATAATGGAATTATAATACTACTATGTATCATTATGTTTTAATTATATTAAATATGAAATCAAAATGGAAGTAGCGTCCAACCGTACGTATGACTTACCGTCTCCATGAACGGTGCATTTCATTTCTTAACACTAAATGTTATATACTATTATAAATACATGTATATGCTGGATATATATAATATATATGATATCCAAATCATTAATATCATTCTGGATATAATGAACCATTGACCACATGAACAACATGTAATTATAAGAAGTCCATTTTTGACTTAAGTACCAAATATTGACAAAACAAACATTATTAACATAAATGATTACATAATGTTTATAACATGGAAATAAGTAATATAAAAGTAATAATAAACATGAAAAAGGTTATTAAGAATGTATAAATTATCATTAGTTTATTATTCAGAATATAAAATAACGATCGAGTCAAGTCGGACACGAGTTAAGGGACTTCGTCTCAATCTCCTTTCAATGATAAATATTTTGTTTTAATACAAGACATTATTTTATACACTGTATAAACACCTTTGAAATTTCATTTCATTAAAAGATAATATCTTCCAATGAATATTTTTACTAAACGGAAAAAGGAATGTTTCTTTTAACGTACGCTATGACAACGACCTTTCCACCGCAGTGAGTATTATTTGATATTTGGCATCCTCAAAAAGTCGTAATGTTTTTAAAAGAAAATAAATACCATATACTTTATTATATATTTTGGTATTGAAAATGTTTTTTATAATGGATTTTTTATAGAAATATATTTAATTGATATATTGGGATTGAAGTGTGGGAATTGTTTCTTCCCTTTATATTTGTTTTATGTCTTATGATTTTACAATGGTACCTGGACATTTGATGGGTGGTTACATGATAAACCAAATGATGGGTGGTGTTGTGATTACTAGGACGGGAGGTTACATTACAACCACCAATGCATTGGGTATGGATGTCGTCCATATGGCTATTCCATTAAGTGACATGTGTGGAATTCGACCATAAGGTTATTCCATTAAAGTATGTTTATGTTCCAAGTTACCTTTATATGATAGGTGTTCTTTATATGGGTAATATTTTGGTTACAAAAGGGTAAGTAGTGATATTTTATTCAGTGAAGTGTATTTACTACTTCATAAAGGTGAAACGAATTACTTCTATTAAAGTATTCATCATTTACTTTTTGTTTTGAAAAAACTAATAGTTTCCTTCTTTGTGTATTCCTTACTGAGATTTTTATACTCATACCAAGTTTTTGAAATGTTTTTCATAGAACATAAAGTGGAATAGTGTAAAGTATGGGATAATGGAAAGTCATGCTATCTAAAACATTGAACTGGATGTGACCATTTTTTTCCAATGGGTTATATTTTATGAAAAAATGGAAACTGAGTAGAAGTGTCTACTTTGTAACTTTTGAGATGTAATAGTTATGGAATAATTATCTAAATATCTAAACCTAAAAAGATACTCAATGTGAATTAGTCATTTAATTAAAGATTAAGTAATGTTTTAAGTCTGAGGAATTTTAAATTCACCCCCTATCTAGTTATTTAACCTATTTGGGCTAACAAAATGCCACTCAGAGGGTCCTTATTAAGGGATATAAAGGAGGACTACCAATGAAGAGGTAATCATCTTTCATAAACTATTTCAAATTATTTATTCTTATACAACATATAAATATTTAGTATTTATCATAAAATATTAAATAAAATAAATTAAATATAATAAAATATTGTTATTATTATGGAAGTACCATTATTCACACTCTATTCAATCAAATGGGATGTGAAATTATTTCTCAAGAGAAAGAGTGAATGACCACCTCCACATAGTAATAAAAATTATTTTTCACCACCATTTTTCATAGAAGGATAATATAATAGATTTGATGATTACATATTATATTTATAATATAATTATTATTATTTAAATATAAAATAAAATCTACCTTATTACCTTCCAATCCGTTGAAAAAAGATAATGTCGCTCAAGTGTATTTTTGAAGTACCACCTCCAGGAAGTGATATGATTGCTTTTTTATTTCTTATTTACGTGTATATCAATAAAAACATATTTAATTCATATATATAATATGTAAGATATAACACTTATTCATATAATTATAATTATTAGTTACCTTCATTTATTATCATTAATCATAAAGTAAAAACAACATTCATTTCTACATACAACATACTTTCTCCATGAATGATGTAATTCATTTTTTTATCTCTACCATTTATGGATGAATATAATTACATTTATAATAAATATTTATTATATTTATAAAATTATTACCTTTTTTCATATGATCGATCTATGATTAATGTATTAGTATAGGGACTTCCGAACCAAAACATGCATGAGAAATGAAACAATTATCACATGGAAAATGATTTTAATAAAATATTGTTAATAAATTGTTGATAAAATGTTATAAGTAAATATAATATGGTAATATATATAAATATATATATATATATTAATATGGTTCTTGAATAAATTTATTATAAATATAAATTTATAATACAAGAGGCTTGAACGTGTATGATGAAATACAAGACATGAGTTAAGGGTTTCTCGATTAACATGTTCATGCATGAGCCATATTACATATTAACCACTTGTTTTCATTGTGTGGTGTATATAATTACCATTTATTTATTTTAAAATGATTCTCATGAATTTTTTTGTGATTTAAAATTTTATCTAAGGTACTCAATTTCCTTAGTTTTTGATTCAGTGGTTACGATGGCGGTAAGGGTTTATCGTCTCAAATTGTCTTCAATGGAAAATATATTACGATATACACACATTTTCATATATAATGTGTATATAAAATCCATAAAAAATTTTATATCATGAATTTTATTATTTTCATGATATTATAAGATTCATATTATTCTATTATGTCAGGGGGATTATAATTCATATGTTTAAAAAGTAGTAAGATATTTATGTTTCAATCCCATTTTAATCAGAATTGTTTATAATTTGAATTTAAATTGTGAAAATTAAAGGTCTTTATATAATAAATTAATTTAACTTTATTATCATTTGTTTTTAGTGATATTTTCCACTAATATTTCCATTTTCCTACCCATTTTACTTAGATTTTCTGGGGAATTTGATTTTGAGAAAAACAGACTTTATTCATTATTTTGTTGGGAATAATGTTATTATATATCTTTATTTTATTTAAAATAATTTAAATAATTTTTCAATATTCTCCTTTAAATTAATAATTTCATTTCACCCATATTTTAAAATTTATAATTATAATCTAACCTTCACTTCATTTTCTGAGTGAGTTACTTTAGACTTTTAACCAAAAATTTGAAAGGAATATCCATTTTATATATATTTCATAAAAAAAATTCCCAACTCTGTAACCTATCAAATATTTGATGATTACAATAAATGGTTCTAAGGTTATCTTTAAATAAAAATTTCCACATAATATTTAAGATATATTTTTAGTTTAAACAACTTTTTGTAAAATAAAAAGGTTTTTTTTATTAAGAAATATTAATGTTATATTATAATGGAATTTTTATATATAAAAACATCCTTTGATGTTAATTACGCTTTAATATAGATACGATCCAACAATATCATCCTTTTTCTTTTTCTAGCTGGTTACTTATTATTATTACGACATGTTTATGAGACCTGTTTTTTTACATGAATTATGATATGATGATATGAGGTATGTTTTATGATCTTGTTCAAAAACAATATATGGTTTTTATTATATGGTGGGTGGGACTAAAATTATATATATTTTTAATTCATTTGAAAAAGAATTATATCTCATGAAGTAATTATGGAAAATTATCTTATATTTATCAGTCCCCTATGGGAAACTGGTAAGTATTCTAGATATAGTACGGGAAACAAGTCCTTATTTATGATCTGTTATGACATGGTAAACAGGTGTTGATGACTGATCCACTACGATTTTATGTTCTCTATAGTAACCTTAATATATGAAATGGTTTCTATGACTATAATGGTCCCAAACATTTTAGGGAATGTTTTTATAATTATGATATGAACTTATGGTTCCTTTTTTATTTATGATGATTACTCAATATTATAATTCATGTCTTCTGAAATGGTAATGATTTATTCCCTGACTCATTTTTATGATATATGATAGATTGGGTTTGACCTTTTTAATTTAATATCATGATATCATAACCTTATTATTTCTCATTCATTAATATGATCATTTTTTGATGTTTATGATGTTTCCCCTTATCATTCAACTGAGATCAACCTTTCTTGTATGTCATTTCCCCAGCTTATAATGAATGGTTTTATGTAGGTTAAGTCAAGAAGGGTGAAATGTTAGAAGAAAACTGTGACAGATGAAGAAGAATATACATAAATGAGATTATTATGAATCTATTCTCCAAATAAACTAAACCCTAATTTTTATGGTACAAATAATAATTTTTTGTATTGAATATCCATCTAAAATGATGTAATATTTATGTATTAAATGATTGGGTTGATATAGTTTGTATAAAAAATTGTCTTGGTTGATATTTTTAGATTGGGGTAAAAAATCTTTTGTAAAAGCCCTTAGAATAATTCTATGTATTTCATAACATTATAATGTTTTGGTAATGACCTTGAATTACTTAGGTTAAACCAGGTGTTTCATATATTGAAAAGAACATGTGAATAGTTAGACATTCTATGAATAGTTTTTTTATGATTGATCACTTTGATTATGTATTCCCGATGGTTATTCTAACCATTTTGGTTTTAGTAAGGGATATTATATGTATATATATACTAATGATGGAATTCCTCCAGCTGATGCATCACCTCCACATTCTTCTATGTCGCTCATACGAATTTTTCTGTAATTCTTTCCTCTATTTTATGCACCTCCCTCCCTTTATTTTCATTCTTGTGACTCTTGGGTTTTATAAATTCCTTCTATCTAGCTACCACAATTTCTCATATCCACTATCTCCTCTGTCACCCCATCTCTATAAAGAAACCTTTAGATCCCCATCCATGGCACTCTTAGAGCCTCATCTCTGTGTCCACCTCCTCCCCATCTCCAACACTCATCATCTCCCCATATACTTATATTTGTATCAATTCATTGAAATACATCCCCTAAAATTTATAACACTTTCCCATTAATTTATATCCCTAACTCCATTCACCTGGATCTACTCCATCTACCAGCAAATTCGGGTTACCCCTAAAAACCTCTTCTATTCCAAAATCAGATTCACTATCAACTGCCAAGGACAACCCTTGACAACCTCTATGTGATCCCCTTTACCATCACCAATAACATATTCAGAAATCTTATATATCTAAATCTCTAAAATAGGTATTTTCTTCTAATTTCATATAATTTTCACCCTTATACATCATTTTCTTACCATATCTGTGTCAGACATCTTCATTGGTAATATAACTTAGTCTGTCAACACATTATACAACCATTGTCCATCATTTTCACTATAGTTACCAATTATGTTATCCACATTTGATATTATCTACTAAAAAAGAAATATATTTAGTTATTCTCTACTCATAATTTTTTTGTACTTATTTTCAATTTTTTATGCCATTACAATACATATGTTTCCCCAAATATCCAATTACAACATCTATTACAAATTTTTTAAAACTATTTATTCACATATCTATCTACAGATCTAGATATCCACAATATGAATGTTCTCTTAATATACTGTAAACAATATCCTCTTCAATTTTTAGTATTTCCCTTCACTTAAAACATTTTTATATGTTATTACAATAAATTTGTTATTTAGATTGGCAAGTTCAGGTATCTATTTCATTATATTATCTGGTATTTATTCACCTATTCATTATTTGGTTCTATTTATATCAATCTAAATGTTATTCATTATCTAAAATTTGACTCTACATTGCATGATTATTAAAACAGTGCTAAATGACCATATCTGTCTTCTTTGATTCAGGTTACATTATCATCGTCTTTTATTTTAGAATATAATGTTATCATGTTTCAATGATGGTATTTCAGTGGATAAAAGTGGTCATTTAAATTTTCCTATACCATTAATTATTTATGAAAACCAATTATATTTATTTATGTAGTAGTTTTAGTTTCATATTTTAGATGCACTCTATATTATTATCATCATTCTTCATTATATTTATAAAGAAAAACATTTATATTAGATATTTAATTATTTTAACTCCTGTATTAATTTTTTTTGTATTCCTATATACTTGATATTTTTTCCCTATGTTATTAAAATAGATATTATCTTCAAATTCATAATTTTCAAAAAATATTTCATTTGTTATGATTGTATTTATTCACCTATTCATTATTTCAGGGTTCAAAATTTGTTTCAAAACATCAAAGCGAGTTAAAATTTTGGTATGCATAATATACATTATTCAAGATAAAATATTTTTATATTTCTCTCCAACAGATTGTCTATAATTTTTATTATTAATTTATTTAATTTTTTGGGATTACAAGTATAATATAATTTACTTCCTCCATTAAAATTTATTTTATATATTGTATGATCAAAAGTTTTTTCATTTCGAAATGTTTTTCCAATCAAATGATTAATGCCTTCCATTATTCTACAATCACATTTCATTGATTCTCCTATGTTTTTTTTTCATTTCAGGTGAACATGAATAATCGATTTATTTTTGTAGTTATGTTTCAATGATGTTATTTCAATGGAAAAAAGAAATATTTAATTGTTATTATAGCTTTAATGATTTATGAAATCCTTATTTATTTTATTTGTGCATTAGTTTTCATTTAATCTTTAATATCCTTTGTGTCTTATTATAATCATTATTCAATATATTCACTGAGAAAAACATTTCTATCAGATATTATATTTAATAAATTTCCATAGATGATGAAGAATCTAAGACGAATATGACCCATGATCATTATACATAGGATAACCAATAAATTATTACTCCTTTAGACCTCTATTGTTTTATGGTTTATATTCCTATCATATAATTTGAATGTAATCTTACTTCAATAACCTTAGAGTAAAAAATAATATAGTTATGATTAAACCTTATTAAATTCATAATTTTGATCCTGATATATTGAAGTAGATTAATACTATTAGATATTAATTAACCAACTCATTGATAAGTGACATAATTTTATCTTTATAATTAAATATCATTATCCATGTTTCAGTTGATACTACTATATATGATGTTATGAAAATATAGAAGATCAAAATCAAGGATATAAAAAATTTAATAACTAATATGAAAATTCTTCAAATTGTATTTCAATTTATTAGAATTATAATGACCAAAATATTATATGTGGTTTAACATAGATTCATAATGATAAAAACCAACATGGATTTACATGATTCGGTAATGAATAAATCAATTTTCAACAAAAGAATATTAGGTTAGAAGCTTTGAAACATTATATTATGACACTTGTCTGTAGGGTTTGGAGAATTATTCACTGTTCTAGCATCCTTCGAAGGAGTTTCATTTTGAAAAAGTGATTCTTGGATAGTCTGTGATGGTTTTATTTGATATTGGGTTTGTTCTTTTAGTGGTATGGTGGACACTCAATGGCGTTATGATGTTTTTTCTTCTCGCATTCTACTATTCATGGTGATGTTCTTATTTTTATAGGTTTACATGACTTTAGATTTGGTGTTTTGTTATCATGGTGGTGGTGGTTATATATGGATGAGAATTGGTGTGAACGTGCTCTATTGAATGGGTTCAATCGATGATGTTATAGATGTTTACTAGTAAGAATCTTCTATAGTGGGTCATGAGTAGCTATGTCAATCTCTAAGTACTCATTTCATGACATTATTGGAACATTACCTTACTGAAACTTTTCATGAAATTTTCATTTTTTATATGATTATTACATCCACTAATAATTAATTTCATCTTAATTGGAAACTATTATATAACATATTCCTCCTTCAATAATTTTATTTGTCACTATGAATTTATACTCACTTATTAAAGTCAATATTTTTTGTAGAAAAGCATGTTGACTGACTTTGATACTGAATATGGGGTCCAACGACATGGTACAATGTCTCGATGCCCTATAGAAACATCAATACATTCAAATGAAGTGCATACCCCTATGAAAGAATACCTAAAGTAAAATAATATAAAAAATATAATGATTTTTTTAGATGCAACTTCTTGGTACATGAAATAACTCACTACTTATGTTATTTTGAAATTTTCTTTTAATTATATAGTGTGAAAATAATATATGATATATTATCTTTATTGAATTATATTGAATTATAATATTATTAAATATAATTTGATACTCAATTATTTTATGTAGGAAATAACCCAATTCTTATTTTCATGTTATGCATCATTATTATGTTGTCTACGTTTTTTATATTTGTTACATTCCATGATTATAACATTTTTATGTGATATTAATCACTTTTATACTATTACATGGACTATTAAATGGATTATTCTCTATTATTTTTGGGTATAACATTCTTATGTATCCTGAATGGACCTGTTTACTCATTGTATGTTCACTTATGATCTTTCCTGGTTATTAATTATGTTAATCCTTACTCAATATTTGATATCCCCATCTTCTTAGGATTAAATTTACCTATTTTATGAAGAAATGGGTTCCGTAATATGTTTCTAGAATATTTTCTTATTTGAATATTTTTTTTGGAGATGTTGACTAATGGATTTGATTCTATAGTTTCTCATATGGTCGGAAATATTTAAAAATATTGAGAAATAAAATGTTTTTTTAGATAAAGTTTTTTACAAATTTTATAAAATAGTATACTATAAATGATTCCAGAATAAATTAAATGAAATATTTTCTTCAATGTTATTTAATTTTAAATTTCACATAATTGGTAAAATATTCTTTCAACATGTTATTTTCAATTTTTTTCTGATTACCACCCCATATACACAACATATTTCATAGTTTATTTTCCACCAGCACAAACTTCAAAAGTGATTTGCAACACTATGAACCCAATATCCTGAAAGGGTGATACACTATAAAAATGTATCACACCTCTACTCTGTAGGTTTTACTAAAAAGGAAATCCAATAAATTACTAAGAAGAATGTGGTTGAAATTATCTCACTGGAGGACACATCAAAAAAATTTTAAAATGAAGAATTAGTTATTACATAACCCTATAATCTATTCATAAACATATTCTATTTTTAAAACATTTAGTTGTGTTTAATTTTATTTAAAGTATCCCATTTTTGTTTACATTCGAAATTTATTTTCCATATTTCAATATACCTAAATATTTTTTTCTTATCTTAAATCTGTGTTACTTCATTTTTTCTCTTTCTCCACCACTCCCATTTTATCATGTTTCATATCCATCACTATTTGGATTCACCACATTCCCTTGTGTCATGGGTAGCCCACACACGTAATTATGATCATTTTATTCTAAAAATTATATTAAGTACAAAGACATTGTAATTTTTTTGAATGATGCATAAACTGATGATTAGAAAGAAAATTTAATAGTCATGTACATTTGCACAGCCAGAGTACTTGTAATGATAATGTTGTGGTGGTTTTACATATGTGAAAATATTTAAGTACCCTATTTAAGCATAGTTATATAAATTATTGTATATCAAAAAATTTATCAAGGAATTTTAATTCATATACACAATGATTATATTTTGAATTAAAAATGAAAAAACCTAATGGTATGGGGATCACATATCAAATATATGATTTTTATCCAATGGAAGTTTATGGGAAAATACTTCATGAATATATTATTATTATCACTCTAGTTGAATTTTATGTTCACTTATACATGGTGTGGATTTATTTTCATATATTCCACGTCCATTATAGAGGAAAGGAAGTCACATTTTATATTATTAATGAACCCATAATCATTTATTTGTGTGTTAATAAATACGAAATTATAATGAAAATCAATAATGGGTCAATATTACTATTAAAAATGGTTTTTTTCTCATATGGTTAGGGAAAATATCCACATTGACTGTATTATTATTATATTATATTTTATGGATGTATTCTAGGAACAATTTCCTAGAAAATCTATGAATTCTGAAGTTGGTTTTCAATAGAAATTAGGCCTTTTTCAATGCCTATTTAAAAACCTCCCTAACGAATGGACCCAATTGAGTAATTGGAACTGAAGAAGAAACTTTAGGATAATATTGATAAGGTATTAATATGCTTGATTATGTCACCGTAAATTGTTCCTTCTGATTTTTTCAGATAAAACATATGTTTCAATGTTTCTTTAGAGTGATTATCTATAAATTTACAAGATCAATATCAAGAAGTTATATCTTATAACCTTTATCAATTATTTTTTTGACCAATTATGAGGAGATGAATACTTTCCTAAGACATAAATTCATTATTTATATAATCAATTGAGGGTTTATAAGGAATCTATTCCCAAGAAAACATTCCATATGAGGTATGGAAATTATAAATTTTTAGTAATTCCATTTAGAATTTGTAATTTTGAATCTATTTTGATGGATTTAATGAATAAAATCTTTAAATAACACCTTTATCAGTTTATATTAATATTTATAGATGATAATATTATATATTATAAGATTATGGAAGAGAAAAATGAACATTTGAGAATTATGTGAAAGTCCCTGAGGAAGGACAAGTAATCAATATTACTAAACTATAATTAATTTTCTCTTAAAATTTTCATTCTTGGGTAATATGATCTCAAGAGATGGAATATATAAGGATCATTCAAAGATTAAAGTTATAGATCAATGGCCTAGAAAAACCATGGTAACCAAAATTTGTATTTTTCTTGATTTAACAAGAACTACAAAACTTTTGTGATATATTTCTCATTAATATATAATCCACATACCATGATGACTCAAAAGGGGTTAATTTCTTATGTATAAATAAATATGAAGATAATTTCATTGATTTGAAGATAAGGTTGGTTTGTGAATATTCACACCAACTTATTGTGGATAAGGGTTTGATATAAGTAGTGATATATCAAATAAGGGTCTAGGATGTGTACTCATGCAACAAGATATTATTATACATTATTCTTCTAGACATTAAATGGTTCATGATAAAAGTTACCCAATTCATGATTTAAAGATAACTGTGGAAATTTATTCATTAAAGATATAAAGGCATTTACTTTATAGAGAAACGACTGATATTTTTATTGATCATAAGTGTCTATATATATATACACTCAAAAAGAGTTGAATATGTGCTAGAAAATATTATTTTAATTTATTAAAGAATATTAGTTCTTTATACATTACTAACCTCGAATGTTGAACAAGGGTTTTATTCATTGATCAATAATAACCATGATAGTTTGTCCATAATGAGGATCTAAATATACCTAATACTTGTAGATTTTTATAAACTGGTTCTTGAAATCCCAAGGAATTATGAAATATCATATTTTTTTAATTGAATGTATACACATATATCTTCATGGAGATTAAATATGTGCATAAGAAAGATATAGAACTATATAAGAAATTCAAAAAAATTACTGATTTCTATAATTATTGTGTTGGAATGACAAGGATTGGGAACTGTGTTTGTGTCCCATCTATACTATATTTTAAGGAGCTAATAGATGAATCTCATAGTTTATCATTCTCTATTCATCCTAGAAATACAAAGATATATAGTTACTTAAAATAGTATTTTTTTGTGTGTGATAACATGAAAAGGGATATTATTGAGTATGTATCTCGATTCATATAATTTTTACAAGTTAAGACTAAGAGAAAAATATCTATGAACATTTTACCACCATTACCCATACCTGAATGGAAATAGAAAACATTTCCATTTATTTCATCATTAGATTCCCAAAAAAACTAAATGGAAAAATTATATTTCGTTTTTAGGAAATTAACTTATGAAATAAGAACATTCGACTACAATTAGTGAATATTTATGCCTTTATTAGTTTTCCAGGTTATAACTTAAGAAAGTGGTAATATTTCATTGAGTAACACTCTTAATTATTCCAAATCAAGATTCAAGTTCTAACTCATAGTCCTGGAAAATTCTATAGCAAGGGTTGGATATAAAGTCTAGGTTCATTACTACATATAATCCTCAGATAGATATTTTGTATTAAAGGACCATTCAATCCAAAAAAATATATATTTATAGAATGTTATATGTATTTTAAATTATATTGGGATCTACACGATTCTATGGTTGATTATTTTACAACAATATATTTCAATAAATAATTCAGATGGATCATTATGAATACATATATAAATGGAAGTTTAAAAATTATACACATATATATGATGAAAAATAACGGAATATATGGGTAAATAATATAGATAAATAAATTTAGGATATGTATAGAGACCTTAAATAAAAAATATGATCAGTTTAGAATCGATAAAAACATTTTTCTGATAATAATCGGTGAGATATTATGATTGAAGTTAGGGAAAATGTATTCATCCAAATATCTCATTGAAATATTTTTATATAATTTGTGAATAATGGAAATATTGAAGATTGATATGTTGCTGACTTCAAAAATATTGATCATATTGGGAAGGTATCGAATCATTTGGAACATCCACCGTGTCGCTCTCAAGATCATGTTGTGTTCTATGTATCTATTTTGGGATAGAATAAACATTATCTTTCACATGCACTGAACTCAGAGGTTTTACATCTAAAGCATGACCATTACTATAAATAACTACAGGTAGACATATTGTATTATTGAGTTAAATTGATAAATAACATAAATAATCACCTAATTAATGTATTCTCATGGAATATAAAATTAGCGGATGCTGTTTGGGAACTAAAAGACAAAGTAAAGAATAATTATTCTAAAATTATTTGTATCAAAGTGATAAGATTTGGAGGGAGCAATTCATTTTATGGGGGAAGGAAAGTAACACCTCAAGATTTAAGGATATATTTATATATAAATTAGTTTTAATTATTTGATATCTATGTTTACATGAAACATAATGTTTATATAAACCATATTATACTATTTAAATAATACTATTTAATGTGACAATTACTGCCTAGCCATTGGATTTGTAACGACCTATTTTTTTTTACAAAAAATGTGTTCCGAAATTTTAATTTTTTCATTAATATTTGTTGAGTGGATAATTTCCCACCCCCCCATAGAATATGATTTTAGATACTTTTTTTAACCACTCAATTTCTCCAAGAATAGGGTGTTTACCATATTACAAGAGTCTGGAAGAATTACTAACCCTTATATTTATCTTGGATTAATTTATAATTACTAATTAATTAAATAAATATTAAAATATTTTTAAACATTATTTTGATGAAATATCTTGAATGGAGCATCAGATTGTGATTTCATCTCTACCATTGAGAATGCAACATAGGGGTTTTCTTAGGAAATGTATAACCTTGAGTTGGGCGCCGAGGTCGAAGTCGGGACCCTTTTCCTTTCCCTTTTCCTTTTTTTCATACTTTTCCTTTTCCCACTTTATTTATTCTCTTATCCTTTTATTCTCACATATTCCAAATTGGGATAGTTGTTTAATAAAATATAGAGAGAAAATGGATAGTAAGAGAGAGAGAGATAGGGATTGAAGGTGAGAGGTTTCATTACCGAACTCGGGAGGTACCAGATCATCATGTGACAACAATTGACTGTGGGTACATGTGAGGCTTTAGTAGATTCCACCCAAAGATAGTATATTTTTAATTTTTTCCATAAATCCAAATATATTTAACACATTCTATGTTTATATATCTATTATAACTACTTAAAATAATGTGAGGTTCATCTATAGATTTTGGTAAGAAAAATGGGGTTACATGTCAATTAGATGGGTTTCCAATTCAGAAATCCTGATCACAAGACAGATAGTTTAGGAGCACAAGCCATGTGTTTTCCGATTAAGATAATATGAAATTTCTAAAATCACATGATGTGTATAAGGTATACACTCTGTGTATTGGTACTCATCTGTATTTCCAAGTATGTGTCCAGAAAGCCAATGTGATGGAACATGGTCGTGTAAAGTACCCAACCAAACCCCATTTGGGTCACATGTCATGTACATGTACACAACCAGGAAAAATACCTGGAAATTAATTTTATGGAAAATGGTTGGGTAACTCATGTATGTTACATGGCATGTACATGACTTACAGGTAGTGTACATGGGTTTTACAGACAATGTCTGGAACAAGTACACGCTCGGGTGGGGCTTCAAGGTATAAGTAAAGTTATGTGGTAGAAATGTTTTATACACATAGCATACTACCCTTTGATTTTTTTTTCATATTATTACACCCCAAAACAGCATTGGATTCAATAATATTAAATTTTGACAATTTTACCTATATATCATGATGGCACTACCCTTGGGCTGATTTTGTGGAGTTATAGGAGGCATTTCGGGTGTTTGACTAAAATGGGAGGTTCTTCCTTTAATAATAAAAAACATCTATCTCCAAAGAGTGTGACCCTTGATTTAATATGGGTCATGAGATATATATCATGATGGATAATTTCATAGATCCTCCTTTGGGGATTTCACCCTTGAATGATGTTACCTTCTAGCCTAATAGGCCACAAGATTAGTTGTTTTTGAGTATCCATCGTAGGATCACTCAACTTATTTTTTCTTTTTGAGGAACCCTTTTAGGATTAATCTACTTATTTATACCATTATAGTATCCCATGAAGGATTAATCCTTTTTCCTTATTTTTAGAGGATATTTTTTTTGGATTCCTTCTCTTATGTTTTTACCTCAAAGGGTTTTAGGAGGGAAGCCTTCATTTATATGGACTTAGAGGATCTTGAGTAGGATTCCTCTCTTCTGTTTTGACTTCAGGGACATGGTTGGTTCCTCAATGATTCACCAACATTGATCTAATGTATAGGGGGTTTGGGTAGAGATGGTTGTGGGTGTCACCTTAGAACTCATGTCGAACATGTGATGACATGAGATATAATAGTAGCAGTGGGTCTAGGAATTCAAATACCCTCAATCATTAATTTATAAATTTAATTGATTATTGTTGATGTAGTTATGATTTCAAAAGGCGATTCCAGGTATTTGGTCAATGATACAAATGTGATGCATCTTTCCTGATTGGGATTCCCATATGTCTTTATTAGAATCCAGATTCTGACTCTTTTATTGATTTTTATATTTTTGGGATGCCTAGGTGTATTTATTGGGACCCGGCATCTGATACTTTTATTGATTTTTATATTACTATTATCCCCATTCATATTTTTGGGGATCCATATTATGATCCTTTTATGGATTTTTGTATTATTGGGATGCTCAAACGTATTCACTAGGATCTATATTTGGATCCCTTTTATTTTTATGTTTAGTCATTGCGTCCCAATTTATTATGATACTCAAGGATTATTAGAATATTTATAGTAATGGGGATGATTATTCTCCACTAAATTGGTTAATTGATCATAATTTTGGACATTTCACTCTTTACCATTGATTTTACATCAACTCATTGTTGATTATTCCATTTTGAGTATTGTAGATAATTAAAATATCCCTGATCGAATACATGATCACGGTGTTGTACATGGTGTGCATCACCATTGATTTTACATTTACTCAAGGATGATAATGAAATATGAATGCATGGGTATGATTACACTCTCCAAAGACAATTACATGATCATGGTTTGGACATGTAGCTTGAAACTATTGATTTTACATATACTCAACCAATGTTTATGCTCTCATCAAGAAGTGCCTAGGATGTTCTCTAGGGTTGGGTGGACACACCATAAATAAACTCAACATTATTAACTGGGTGATAGATTTTGAGCCATTGATATGAATGGATAGAAATAATTTAATTGGATTTGGAGATAATTTCGTTTACATATTGCCTAAGGGTCCTCCCTTTAGGGAATATCCAAGTCGCAGTGTCATGGCCACCTATGGTCCGAGACCAAGGTCTCAGGCATCGAATTGGATTTACATGTCTTGAGTGATATGGAATTCATATCAGGGGCCTTTTATAGTATTTTTTGTAATTATCTTAAATCCTTCATTATAATGATTGGAGGTGAGTACGGTTGATCCAAGGGCTAGAAAATTCACCCCCCTATAGTGATGTAGCTTTCTAAGAAACATTTCTATCACTAGATAAAGCAGGTTTAGTTGATTGGGATTATTGAAATAGGGTATGAATTCATTATAGATGGATTGAGTGGTAAAATATCCAACTCAATTCCCTTTTTATAGGGTGTATATACAATCAGTATTACACACCTCGATATCAACTGATATTGATTTATGTTTTCATAACCTTACTCATTTTTATAGATATTTATGTATATATATATATGGTAATACAAACACACAAAGATATATATATATACATACATGATAAAAACATTCCCAGTTGACCAGTATCTTGAACCTATGGATCCACTATGGCTTCATTTGATTTATTTTCTTTATCATTTCATTTGTGTCTTGTCAAGGAATGGCATATTTCATGAGTATGCACTTATGATGGAATATTTATAGGTCAACATTGGGGTTTCCTATTGATATTTTTTTTACCACTATTCATTCACCTTAGTGTGCCTATAATCATTTTTTATACTTTTAATGTCTTTCTAGATAGGTGATGGATAGGACTGAGCCCCATGTTTGAATTATTGAGAAGAAACTGATCTTGTGGATTATATTGATCATGATTATATAGATCAACAGTGGCTTAGAGATCAGTTATTTAGTGTAGAATGGATTTAGTAGGAGAGCATGGTACATATAATTACCATTCCATTATGTTCTATTGTATGTATGATTAACCCATGGGGATATGAGTGTTGTATGTATGAAATGAATGTTTATAACTTTATTAAATTTCATTTATTATTACAATATGATTCTATTTTAGTTTATTTATTACTTCCTTAATTTATTAATTTATTTATATGGAATATAAATATTTAATTTATCTTTTTTTAATCTGATATGAGGGTATAGTATCTCAATAGACACACCATAAGTCCTCACTAATAGTCGACATCTTCTAGAAAATAGTGAGGCGCGCTTGAGGCCTTGAAGAGAATATGCTTGAAGCACTAGTTTAGTGGTATCAAGTTTGAGATGTTACATATTACTATCATATCTATTACTTTCTTTTTGTATTACTATTATGAATATGGTATAAATTAGTATTAGGAATGTGTCAGAACATGTGTTGGATATACGATTTGTGTGTTGAGAACACTTATCATGTTATGAATTCATGAATGTTAGAGATTTGGGATTGAGGTTACATTTGAATATGAATTTCACATTGTGAGATGCATATACAAAGTGTTGTTTATGATTTATTTTGTATTTTTGGAACTCGATCATTGTTAAGAGGCTAATTATTGATTTTGAAACATTTCTGGAAAAGGTAATAGACATCTCATGCATCATATTCATTTTGTTAGATTCTCTTGGTACATGTCTAACAGTGTGTGATTATTACAAAAAATAGAGGCCAATTTTTTAATGTGTAATAACAACCTAAATAGTGTTTTCCTAAAGAGGTACTTTGTAGAATTCTACTCAATCGGGCTGACATATAAATATATATATCCCTCCAATGGAAAAAAATATAGATGTGCTGTGATATGATTGACGGTGAGGTTGATGGCTAAGTCCTCATACAATGGAGGTTCAGTGACCCTAGTAGGTCAACAAGGTGTATGATTCCCTTGTGTGGAACCCCTTATAGAGTGTTGATACTTAGTTTATTTTCTTTAACATATTAGTAACAAACTATAAATTTTTTTTCAACATATCATGGAATTAAATTATACTTAACTAAACATTAATGGTGATCTACTACAAATATTATTGATATGATTTTTTGTGTATAATATTGACCCTTATTGGTCATCATAAATAGTTGATACTTTGTTTATAGATGATCTATTTGGGTTTCTTTGTATGATGTCGATAGAAACATAAATGTTTATAGATTACTAGGAAATAGAGGTATTACCAAATACATTTTCCCAATGAGAATTAGTTCATCATTAATTTTTATGTAATACCATGATACATTAGAGGGAAGAACCTTATGGGGATGATCAGTGAGGATCAAGTCCCTTGTAGGCTGATGTTGATAGTTTTGACCCTCATAGGTTAGCATTATCTTTATCAACATTATATAGGTTTTACATGTAGTATAAGTGGTTTGACCTTGGAAAACTCATATAAGACTTGATCGATTGGGCTGGGTGGGAGACCTAGAGAACCCTAGTTTTGACATATACCCTGGTAGGATGATGGTTCATTTTGATCGAGGGAAACCTATGACTGAGGTGGGCCCTTATTTATGGATTCCTTTTTGGGAAATGATCTAGTTTATACACTTGTTTGATACTGATTCATGGTTATTTCTTGGGGTTTTCATTATAGTCATTGTCATACCTTAGGATTTCGAGAAAGCACATCAGGTTCTTTAGTATAAATACTAGATTTGAAAGGAATGACTACTCTTAAGCATGTCCTAGTTGACCAGTGCTTCTGATGTTAGTAATTTTTCTTGAGTGTGGGTAGATGCATGGGATTGAAAATGAAACAACATGGTAGGTTATTGTGGTTTATGTCGTGTCACAATTAATGTTCCTGATTTTGAAGAGGATTTCCAAGGGAGATTCTGTCATAAATAGACTGAAATCTTGTGTAGCATGGTTAGCTTTTATTCAGCATCATATGATTCATAAAAGTATGGTTCAGGGGATGATTGAGAGGTATGGGCATGTTTCCTCTAGAATTGGGGATGACCTCATTGATTGAAGGTTAAAACATTCCAATCCGTTTCTAATGGGTTTGTTCATAGAACCGGAAACATCCAATGATTCCATATCCATTTGGACCTACATTCCAAATTACGTGCTCATTATTTGTGGACTGATGAGGCTTAGAAATTTTCATTGGTCTAGAGGATGGGAGGTCGGACTCATCACACCTTTTTTAGGGGAATTATTGTCTAATCCAGGACTCTATTTATAGATTTATGTTATGTTCGTGAATCCTTATTACATTACCAATTATAAAATGAGCTTTCCTTTAGATCTGAGGATCAATGATTGATATGTAGGAAATTTAGAGAATCTTTATTTGTATTCAAGGTTCTTCATTGATAAAGAATCATCTGTATTTTTCAGAGATTCTTAGTCAATGGTATAATTCAATACATAATGGTCTCTTGGTTATTATGATGACCATACTGGTTTTAAAGCCACTCAGTGGGGAACATGATGTTTATTGTCATTCAGAAGGACATGGATTATTTCAAAGTTGGGATTGTACCCACAGATGGTCTACCTATGTATCCTTTGTTTAGAAAAGGAATCAGAACCCACATAGTTCGAGTAAGGGAGTATGATTTTTATGCATGATTGATGGCTCAACGAAAGATTTCATGATTACCTTTACACTCTAAGATCACGTGATTCATGCTTGGCGTGAGAATCAAGAGGTATTGGTGAAACCAGAAAATTGTGCCATGAAAAATGCAATGATGAGAAATGATGTGGGGCTTATGTATGTGTGACTGCCCAAACCAATGAAGATTAAGATTTAATTCAAGCAAGAAATCCAGGAACAGGGTCCATAAAGGTATATGTGATTTATGGATATTTGGATACTCTAATATTGGGGCCTACTCCTAAGGAAGATTCCCATGTTAAGAGAGGACTTATGATTGGGGCTTATTCCTGAAGAGGATTCCTAGGTTAAGAGAACCATGGTTGGGGCTTCCTCCTGAGGAGGATGCCCATATTTGGGAACTCTAAGACTGGGGCTTACTCCTGAAAAGGAAGCCCGGGTTAAGGGAATTATGACTGGGGCTAACTCCTAAGGAGGATTCCCAGATTAGGGGACATGGGGCTTAATCCGGAAATGTAGGCCCAAATTATTGAGGACTTGGGGCTTACTCCTAAGGAGGATGCCCAAATATATGAAAATTTGGATTGGGGATTACTCCTAAAAAGGAGGCCCCGATTAAGTATTCTTTCATCTTAAAGGATGAGGTTAAATGAATTAACTCTCTAACTTTATTGATATAATTATGTGTAAATACCTATGTTTTGAGAGATGTTCTACAGAATTCCTTTCAGATAAGGAAGAAAATAATGAAATCATGCCATAAATGGCTTTGGAGAGAGTTCTGAAGGCTTAATCCTAAAGAGGAGAGGTGGATAGGTGTATGAGGGGTGAAATGGGAAGGAAGGGCACCCAAAAAGAGAGGGGCGTGCAAGTATTGCGTGGGAGCGCAAGTACTGCATGGGCACGCAAGTCCTGGTCACGCAGGTGTACATGCGCGACACATGGGCACTTGCGTGATGGCCAATCCTTAGGGTAGATCTTTGGAAAGGCTTGGATCAAGCCTCTAATACTACCCCTAGAGACTTCCAGAAGAGTGGTGTGCAAGTTATGTGGAAGTGGTAAGGCGGCGTGCAAGTGTGGCCATTTCCCTTAAGGGATGGCCACCCAAGTGCGCAAATGTTGATGAGTTTCAACACTTAGGCCTTCCTCCCCCTTTTTTGATCATCATTTCAAGGTAATAAATTACCATAGAAGTGTTTGGAAGCTTTGAGAAGAGACTAGGGCGCTGGTAGCTCAAATGTGAGGTACTTGAATTTTTTATCCTTGAAATTTGGGGGCCCACAAGGGTATTAATAGGCAAGAGAGACCTTGGGTGATTTTTCAAAGCGCGCAAGTCACCTACGCGACCATTATACTGCGCGGAAGTGTACTTGTGCGACTATGAGGGATCTTGCGCGACCCAAATGGAAAATAACCCTTGTTCATTCATTTTTCAATTTTTGATGTTTTTTTCAAAGGATTAATCAATTTATGCTAAGGAATTTCCCTTTTCATTTGTTTAGACTTTGTGATAGAAAGGAGTGTCAACAAAAATCCCCCCTCAACGTTGGATCCAAAAGAAATGAGGATGTGACTCTGAGGAAAAGAAGAAAACCAAAGGAAAGACATCATGCAAGTGTTGAGCATGTAGAGGGGGTGCGCAGGTGTTGAGCACACTGGCATTAGGCGCGCAGGGGTGCAACCTGGCCTATATATAGGAGGCCATTCTCGCGCAAAGCACCCGGATTTCGAATTTTCGAGCACCACCGCACAAGTTACCTTCGCCGCACCAGTTGCTCTACTTTCCGCTATTTCTTCACTGTTGCGCTACTGTCAAGGTATTTGGACTTATGCGGTTATACTTGCGCGCCAAAAACATCTGCGGAACATCATACTTACGTGACACATCCATACTTGTGTGCTAAGATTAGACTTACGCGCCTTAATTCCTTTTCCATTTTTTTCTAATTTCATCACAAATTTTATGAAAAATAAACTTGCATAAGAGTTAATTATTCAACTTTTTTTCATATTCAATTCCTCCCAAGAGATTCGGAACGACTGATGAATAGGAAATCAGGAATCTTGATGATATGATGAGTATAATTGGCCATTACTATACCATCTACGACTGCACTCTCCCGAATTTGGCTAAGTATTTGAAGAAGTATCATCGTGACTTCCCCCAGAGCATTTATATACCTTTTTATGTATATGGTCATTTGCGAGAAGTTACCATTCCAGAGGAAAAGAAATATCTCCCACTTTCTTAGTTTCAGAATTACACCAACTTTGCTGCAGCTAATATCTCATGTGGAGGAGTAATTCTAAGTATTGTAACAGTGGAGAAGGCCCATATGATGCATCATAGCCCTTGCAAGCCAGATCTGAAAACTGATAAGCATGAGCTTCACCCACATTGTTATCCCTCAATTTTTCGAAACTCTCAGATGGATCAATCCAAAGGATGGAAGAGAAGTTGGGACTTCCGTCTTGGAGGAGGTGTGAAGCCAACTTGGATGTGGGCATATTGGGTGCGACAAACCTGTGTAGAGTTTGTCGAGTATTTGAAAGGAGTTGCAATATATGAATCTGTCTGGGTTGGAAAAACATATGTTTATAGGCATGATAACATCATGCTAGAGATACTCAACCATTGGAGCCCAGAAACCAATTCTTTCCATCTAAATCATGGAGAAGTAGGAATTAGTCTATAGGATTTCCACAAAATATTAGGGGCTCCAATTTTGGGTGATATGTATGATGAATTCATCCCTCCCATGGTGACTTGGAATTATTTGGAGAAGACTCCAGCTTTAGCTCGAGAATTACATAAAATATTCCATAAGCTCAAGAGTTTAGAGACCTCCTTAATTCATTATATAAAGGATATTCATCCATAGGAGTGGATGAATATGTTTCTTATCGAGAAGTAGGAGAAGGAGCCGAAGGAGAAGGGATCGAAGGAGAAGGGACCCAAGAAGAAGAAAAATCATACTCTTCCTTCCACCTACCCCAAGACATAGAAGAGGGGTGATCCTGACACATTCTGGCCAACTCTGGAAGTAGGAGAATTTGAGAAGAGGAGATATGAGGTGAATCAGAGGATCCCAAAGAAGACTCATCTGGCGGGCTTTTTGGCCCTATGGCTCAGTGTTTATCTTTATCTAGTCAGGGACTCGAAGGGAGGCGTCAGGCCAGGGACCTTTGTTATTATGAGAAAGTTGGCCGAGGGATGAATGGTTGGGTTGGCTACCCCAATTCTAGAAAATATTCACAGAGCTTACTCCATGTCTTCATGGGTAAGTCTCCTTTGAGAATAATGGGACCATTCCATGTTTTATGGGGATGGATAGCCACTCACCTTAGGACATATAATGTACAGAATGGAGTAAAGATTCGTGGAAGTTCTTTCAGGGCATGAGTGAAGGAATTCTCTGGAATCGCTCCATTAATTCTCAATGCATATGACATGAAGGTGAGGCTGAGCATGTATAAGGAATTCAACTTCTTTCCTTATGGAAATCCACCAACCGAGCAGTTTGTTGATGATGGAACAGCCAGCCTGGATTTGATGGAATACATGCTGGCCTGCAGAGATGGTGTGCTGGTTGCCAAAATTGATGGAGAGATTATATGAGAGGCCTATTCTCCATATAGATTAGCACGTTAGTTCAAGTGTTTGCAGCAGATAGCTGTATCTCCCCCCATGCATGTCAGGGCATAGAAACATCTGATGGTTTCCCGGCATCTATGGTTGCTGGCATCTAGGGAGAAGACTGTGGCAGTGTTTGAGCTACCAGTTGAAAAAGCAACGTATAACTTGACTACAGGGTATACCGAGCTCTGGATAGCAGCATACCGTAGAGGAGTGCTGAATTATCAGGTTTATCAGGTGGGGAAAAAGAAAGAGGACTGTAGAGAAAGAAAACCTTCCACATGGAGGTGATTCTTCCCCACCTGAAGCTGATTCGTGGGGTTCCTCATCTAGGAATGATTCACCAGATTCCCATGATGCGGATGATGAGGCACAACAAGCGGCAAAGCAGCCTTGTGCCCGATATAATCCTCTGGTCACAATCAAAATACCCACTCCATCAACTCCTGGTGAGTTACTTCATTGTGGAAATTTAATCACCATTACTTTATAGAGCAACAAGTCTTATTTTATTATTCTCTATCCGTAATTTCAGGAGCCGGGAAGAATATGAAGTCGAAGATTGTAGGACCTTCCTTGTAGCCTTCTAGCACATATACTGAATATCTACGACTAGAGGTTGTCCAGACAAGGTAGAGTTTCTATTGTGGTACTGAAACTACCTGGCTGGATTTGTGTGAGGAGCAACATCTCCCCAGAGTAGGGAATCGTTGGGATTCTAAAGAAATATGTTTCTAGAATAACCCCAATGAAGCACATGCTTACATCAGAGAGCTATAAATTCTCATATATTCCACGGACGATTCCATTCCTATCACCAAGTGGTTGAAGGAAATGATAGATCGCGGTGTCGCTGAGGGGAATGATTTGGAGTGGCACGATGGCATGACCCTTGAAGATGTAGGTTTTCTTTCCTTATTTTCTTTTCAACTTGATTTCAGTGGAAGAATTGATAATCAAGGAAATTATTTTTTTCATCCTACATCTTGGAAAGAAAGGAACTAATGAGGTTCCTTCGCCACAGTATAGCCCTGGTGGTACTGCCATCAGTGCTGCTGCTAAATCTGCTCACGAGTCAGGTGAGATATCTCCAGGCTAGTAGGCCATGATTGAGGAGTTGGAAATGTACTTCCATTGTCCAATTCAAGTGCCTCTAAGGGAGACTGCCGATACTCCCAGAAAACCAAAGACGAAAATGCAACAAAGGAGGAAGTCCACAGCTAAATGCTTCATTAGTAGTGGTAAGTCCTTCATATAATCATGAGTCTTAACCCATGAAAAGGTTGCTCATTTTCCTTGGTATTTTAGGGGATTCTTTAATTTCTCATATGAGGGAGAGGAATGATCCTCCTTTGAGGACCATGGACGGTGCTATGGAACAATCGTAAGTTCAGGCTGACTTGGCTACTCCTAGAGAAGAGCAAGCATCTGTTTCCAGTATCCCTCCTTCTACTATTGCATGTAGTGAAGAACCTGCTTCTGGTAAGTTAACAATGCTTCATAAAATGTTGAATGAAACATCAACTGACCTCCATTATGTGATACTTTAGGCTAAACCCCTACATTAGAGATTTTGGAGGCTATTGAAACTGATGATGCGATTTTATCTAAAGATGTTGTCCAGGGTTAGGGACCGCAGGATGAGGGTCACCAAGGAGACACATCAAATTCTCCCACTGGTGAGATTAACTAGGATTCTGAGATGACATTAGATGAAATGATGGAACTTGGCGCATGTTTCCAAAATTTTATAAATCATGTTAAATTACCATGTAATTTAGAAGATTATGGACGTGATTGTTATCCTTCGTCCTATTAAAAATAACTTCTTATTACATGTCTGATCATGATAGGTTCAAATGTGCAGTTCTGTCTGAGCAAGCTACTGAACTACCCATGCCTAAAGAGGGTACAAAAAACCCTACAATTGTAGAAACATTAGCAAAAGTGGAGCTGAACCCAGTAGAGCTTCCTCAAACTCATTCTAAAAATTTTCTCGAATTTATGAATGATGGGGTGGAGCCTTCTCAGGTTTCTGATTTACCGTTGGGTAAGGGATAAAAATATTTTCCACTGTACATAATTTGCAAGACAGTCAATTAACTTTTGTTATCCTTTGAAACTAACCAAATCTTTAAATTGATTATGAAGGGCCATAAATTTCAATGGCTAGATCTGGAGGTTAGCCCTCATCCTCCGCCCCAACATGAATTGAATGTGATGAAGCACAGGTCAGGGGGAGGAGTAGAACATGGCACTTTTTTAAGTGAATTAATCAGGGATTACATTCCCCCCTTTGACAGTGATGCTGAGTCGGATCCAGAAATATAGAAGGAATTCCAATTTTCATGATTCAAGGCATGGAAAAACATATGGAAGATCATATCCAAAGTTCATTTAGAAGATCTTTCATCAAATATCCCTCGACTGTCATCCCTATTTTTCATACACGGACATGGCAATTTAGGATATCAAAAGATCCATGCTACGGTAAAACAAGTCATCATAAGGAGGGAGCTGGAGAAAAAGTGTATTGAAGATATGACCAGGGTGATGCCTTCACCTAAAATTAGCAAATTTGATGCTACAATATCCCAAGCTAAGGCTGACTATGCTGCCAAGATGAAGGAACTGAAGCATAAGATCAAAGATAATATTTTCCAGTAGATGCACCTTCAGCAAAAGTTAGATGATGTAAATGTAGAACATGACCAACTCAATAATTCACTGGATGGAGCTCAAACGAGTGGTAAGAAAGCCATAAAATTTACCAAGAATGCACTCCATCGGGCTGAAAAGATAGAAGTTGGCCGAGTTCATGATCTTCATGTAGCTGCTGATGAAGCTTGGGATACTGTACATTAAGTGAAGACTTATGTTGATAGTATTCTGTAATTTCTTGGAAAAGAGAAGAGACTCCAATCTGTGGACGTCATTCTAATTCTTGTGCATCAAATAGAAAGAAAGTTTTCATTTTCAATCATCTGTGCATGAATTTCCCTTTGCTACCTGCTCTCGATTTTTACCTAAGCCAATGGTCCTAGTAAGCATAGTTTGATTTTTAATAGGATTATTATAAATAACCCTACAAACATTGAATCGTTTAATTGCTCAATATTACCTAAATCATTCAAAATGTATGTTTAGTGAGTATTAACTTGAATTTTGTTCAGAGTTCCCTTGTCTTTTGTGGGTAGTTTAAAGTCATGAATGTCGGACATAAAAAGGCTAATGATTAAGGTCGAAATAGCTTTGACCGAATGGACTAACACTGACTCAATTCATTGATAATTTATCTGAAAACATATTACCATGTTCAAGAATGAGGGAAAATATGTAAACGACGACTTAAGAAATTTATATTGTGAGGAATGATATGAAAAATGGCTAAAAGGAATTAGATGAAGTAGTTCCCAAGAATGACGTTACCATTATTTAACAAACCTGTTAGGGGGTTGAATTATGCAGGGCCACCTATGGGCATTGGCTGCATAGTCAAATAATAGTATCTTTTGGCTGACATGTCCGTTATGTAGACTACTTATGCAAGGCCTCCTAAGGGCACATGCTACATAGTTAGGAAAAATAACTCTCATAAACTTACTTTTCTATTGCTAAAAAGCCAGAGGAAGTTTATGGGGATTCAAATTTTCTAAAGCCTAGAGTTTTCTGTATGGAGAGAGGTACTTGAATATGGAGAAGATATTTCCAAACAAGATTGTCCATGAACTGGATGAATGTCACTCCTACGAAGGTCTGACCCAAATGTAGGGAAGAGAAATATAATCCATAGACTTGAATGCTTTCAGATCATGAAAAAGAACATGAAACAAATATGTTAAGGATGGATATTTTTGTTGCAGATCATTATATATTTTTGATAAGACCAATAAGGACGAGAGAGGTTTTCTTCTCAAGAATGAAGTTACCATTATCTGAAAAACCCGTTGGGGGTTGAATAATTCAGGGCCACCTAAGGGCATTGCCTGCATAGTCAAATAATAGTATCTTTTGGATAACAGGTCCGTTATGTAGACTGTTTATACAAGGCTACCTAAGGGCACATGCTGCATAGTCAGGAAAAAGAACTCTCAGAAATTTGACATTTTTGTGACTAGAATTCATGAAAAGGGTTATGAAGATATGAAAATATTTAAGGTTAGGATTAGTACACATAATTTATGGCTATTTTCCAATGTATTTAGAGATACACAGATCAATGCTAACCATAATCATGTTGTGGCTGGATCCTGAATTGAGATATTGGACTTCACTTTGTATCCCATAAGGATGTGAATCAAGACACACGTAGTTCTTGAAATACATTTTAACATTGTGTGGGACAAGAGTATAAGAGATCATTGTTTAAGGTCATATAACTCGGAGCATTATAAGAAATACAAAGTGTGTGTTTTCACAAGGAATTTTCAGCCAGGGGACTGAAAGTGGAATTTGGGGTTAGGCCCAAAAGACTTGGGGATGGATTTGAGGTACACTCAAACGTTCCTATGTATCCCATAATGATGGGAATCAAGCCCAAGTAGTTCTAGAAATACCCTCTGTACAAATTTGGTTCGTACATGTGAAGGGTGAAAGGAGACTTTAGTGAAATGATGGTTTAACCCAAGATAAAAGGTTTAGGTATTGCCATGTATTCACATAGTCTTTGTAATACAACATGATTAAAAATCAATGTAAATAATGATTCACTCTTAGTTGAGGGTATCAAAGAATATTGTAGTTTATTTTCATACAGGAAAAAAATGTTGTACAGTTTAACGTCGTATAGAAAGGATGAAGGTGAACCAATGTAAAGATATTGATTTTGGGGGTGGCTTCACGAATCAACATCATATGATATGGAGGTGAACTAATGTGAAGAAATTGGTTTTGGGCTTGAACCTTGGGAGGTTGCCTATGTACCCAGCCCAGAAGAGGAGGATTAAAGTCTGCGAAGTTCAATTAAAGAATTAATTAGTGATCGAGTTTTTCATGGGGACAACAACCTAAAAAATGGTGTTGGGACTTACGTGTGGTTAGCGGCCCATAGAGGGTTGTTATGGTTGAAGTTTTCTCTAAGATCACATGATTCATACTCTATGTGAGAAACAAAAGGTAACAACAACCTTAACGATGCATAGTTTAATGTCATGTAGGACATATAAAGGGACTATGTAGTTTAAAGTCTTGCAGTTAGGACTATTGGTGCTGCACAGTTTATTGTCATGTATCAGGGGAAAAATACAGTTTAATGTCATGTAGGATGTATTAAGGTATTTCTGTATAGTTTAGCGTCATGTAGTTTAGACGATGGGGACAATACAGTTTAGTGTAATTTTGGACAAAAAAGGGGACTGTGTAGTTTAATGTCATGCATTAAGGACAAAAGAGGACACAGTTTAACATCATGTCGGACGTATTAGGGACTTTTTCACAGTTTAACATCATGTTGGATGAAAAAAGTGACGATACAGTTTAACGTTGTGTCGGACGATAGTGCGAATAGTTTAAGGTCATATGCATGGACCATTTTTGTATAGTTTAACGTCATATAGGAAGATTAAAGGGACATAGTTTAACGTCGTGTTGGGCTAAAGTGAAAATAGTTTATGGTTATATGCATGGACCCTTGGTTATGCAGTTTAATGTCTTGCTGGACGTAAGGGGCTTCAGTACAGTTTGGCGTCATGTAGTTTGGACGTCATAGTTTAACGTCATGTTGGACGAAAGTGCCAATAGTTTAAAGTCATATGCATGGAACCTTGGTTATGCAGTTTAATGTCTTTCTAGATGTAAGGGACTTCTGTATAGTTTAGCATCATGTTGTTTGGACATCATAGTTTAACATCATGTTGAACGAAAGTTCCAATAGTTTAATGTCATATGCATGGACCCTTGGTTATGCAGTTTAACGTCTTGCTGGACGTAAGGGACTTCTTGATAGTTTAACATCATGTAGTTTGGACGTCACTATTTAATGTCATGTTGGACGAATGTGCCAATAGTTTAAAGTCATATGCATGGACCCTTGGTGTATTTTGTGTTCATAAAAAATATTTCTTCAGAAATCTGGCATTGGTTGGAGTAGTGATGAGTTCTCCATCCATTGAGATTAAAAAATAATCTCCATTGGAGTAAACCTAATGTATTTAATAAGGTCCTTCCCATTTTGGCTCAAGATTGCGAGGCTTCTTTCCGGGTATCATTGGAGTTCTGAAAAATAATACCAATTCTCCCTGAACGAATGAACGAAGACAAACTTTTTGGTTGAAAGCTCATGCTATTCAATTCTGGTAGACTTCTCAGTGGTGAAGGGTGCACAATCTTTTCTCATCTAACCGTTCCAATTCATTCAATCGCTTTTGAGATTGTTCATCTGTAGATGACTTATCACAAATGGATACTCTGAGCGAGGGTAGTTGAACCTCAATTGGCAAGACTGCTTCCATTACATATAACAATGAATATGGAGTTGACCGCGTTGTAGTGCAGGTGGTATTTCGATAAACCCATAATGAATGAAAGAGTTTATGAGGCCATGATTTCATATCTTTATCCACCATCTTTTGAAAAATATTTGATAGAGACTTGTTGAATACTTCTATCTGGACATTTTCCGCTGCATGATACTGGGATTAATGATTGGATTTGATGTTATATTCTTGATACAAATTCTTCACCTCAGATGAATAGAATTTGGTGTCATTATCCGTCAATATGGTATGAGGGACACCAAATCTGGTAATGATGTTAGACTTGATGAAGCTAACAATGCATTTAGAAATAACTTATTTGAGTGGTATTGCCTCTACCCATTTGGAAAAGAAGTTATTAGCAGTAAGAATATACTTAAACTACTTGGTTGTAGCTGAAGGATAAGGTCCCACCACATCCATTCCCCATGTGGCAAATGGACAAGAGTTTTTATATGTATGAAGCAATTTTGGGGGCTGATGAATGATGTTGGCATGTACATGGCATGAATGACACTTCTTTGTGAAATCAATACAATCTTGTATCATTGACGGCCAAAAGTATCCAAGATTTCGAATTTGATCAAACAGTTTGTGTCCAGACTAGTGGGCACCACAAAATCCTGCATGCACTTCTTTCATGATAGCCATTGTCTCTTCACCATCAATGCATCTAAAGAGAACTCCATAAAAACCACGCTTGTATAGAATTTTCTCTAGGTGATATGGGCTACCATAAAGAGTAAAATTGACCACATGTCTCTGGACTTGTTCTTTCCCAGCTCTATCAGGTGGAAGTATTCTATTTTGAAGGTATTCCCTGATAGGTGTCATCCATCCTATAGTATGATCATATGGTTCAAGAATGGGACTAATTTCATTGATTTACTCTGTTCTGATTTGAACATAAGGTGAAATTGTATGACGGTGGGAAATACTAATGGTTGTCCCGTCCCGATTTGGATCTACTAGAGCTATGGCTATATAACCCAGTGCATCATCTTGGGATTTTGTGATCTTGGGACATAAGAAAATGTCGGTTCTGAAGGAAACTCCGCCATTAACTCTCTGATGTGATCATACATAGGGATTAGTTCTTATTTTTCGATTGTGTAATCCCCATTGACTTGTTTTATTACCAGGTCTGAATCACCTTTCACATTTAAGTGATTCACTTGTGCTTGAAGTGCCAACTCCAATCCTACGATGAGAGCTTGGTATTATGCTTATTATTTGTACCTCCTCCCAATAATTTGAAAGAATAAGGTACCAATGCCTTTTCTGGATAAATGATCACAATTCATAAGCCAACTTTGATGACTTTAGGATTATCCATTTTCTTCCCTGTTGGACTTCTGGAAGCACCATCAAAGTACATATCCCATGTTTGAAGACTTTCTTGAATAGAGAAGACATCCAAATCAGGGAGTTCAATATCTGAAGATGTGTATTCCACTGAAGGGTGTTCAGCCAGGAAATCAGCCAGAGCTTGGCCCTTTATTGCCTTTTGAGACACATATTGAATATAAAATTGCTGCAAGATAACTGCCCACTTTTCCGGAAATCCTATAATCATTGGACAACTAAGGATGAATTTGAGTAGGTTATTGCAAGATACCAATTGGACCTTGTGATGTTGCAGGTAGTGTCTCAACTTCTTAACTACAAATATTAATTCTAGAAAGCACTTCTCAATATTTGAATATCGGGTTTCTGCTTCATACATAGTCCGACTGAGATAGTAGAGGCTGTTTTCATTCCCAGCATCATTCTTATGACCAAGAAAGGCACCCAATGATCACTCTAGAGCTATTACATAGAGGATAAGTAGTCTTCCTTCAAGAGGAGGCATTAACACCAGTGGACTCAAGAGATACTTCTTGTGAATATCAAATGCTTCGTTACATTTTTCAGTCCAATGGTAAGTGAATCCCTTCTTCATTAATTTGGTGAAGGGTAAACTTTTGCCTGCCAAATTGGTGATGAAATGCCGAATATAGGCTAAGTGTCCTTGAATTACTCTCAATTATTTCAAATTTCGAAGAGGTATCATACCAACGATTGACTTTGTCTTCTCAGGATTGACTTCAATACCACATTGTCATACAACAAAGCCGAGAAATTTTCCTGAGGTTACCCCAAAAGCACATTTTAAGGGGTTCATCTTAAAATTATGTTGCCGAGGTTTGTAGAATATGAATTCTAAATCAGCCAAGTGATTAGAATGTTTCCTGGATTTTACCACCAAATCGACCACAAAACATTCAACGAAATTCCATAAAAAGGATGTGAGGATACGATTCATGGAACGCTGATATGTTGCACCTGCATTCTTTAGGCAGAAGGGCATTACCCGATAGCAAAACACACCCTAAGGGGATCTGAAGGCTGTAGATTCCTCATCTTCTGGAGCCAGTCAGATTTCATTATATCTGGAATATCCATACATGAAGGAGAGTGCTTCATAGCCAGCTGTTGCATCAATTAATAGTTCTGTAATCGTAACTGCAAAGTCATTCTTAGGATAATGCCGATTAAGATCCCTGAAATCAATGAAAACTCTAATTTTACCAATTCTTATTTTTCACTGGGACAATATTAGACAACCACTTGGTATATTAAACTTCTCTAAGGAATTTAGCTTTGATAAGCTTATCCACTTCAGCCTCAATTTTGGAAGCATAGGTTGGGTGTGTTTTTCTAGCAGCTTGTTTGAATCCTCGATGTTGTTCTGGAAAACCCAAACGATGAGTGGCAACATCAGGATGAAGCCCTGGAATCTCTGTATAGTTCCAAGAAAATATATCTCGATTTTTCTTTAGAATGGAAATATACATCTATTTATCTTTAAGATTCATAGCCACACTAATTATAGTGGGGGCGTGTATCTTCTTTTTTACCAAGATTTATTTCTCTGAGTTCATCGACGGTAGTAGAGATACCCTCTTCAAATGCTAGAGGAGCATACCTGAGATCTTCCTCTTCTTCTTTAACATTTTTTAATTCTTCTGTTTCTACTTGCATAGTAGATGATGAAGCCAGATTTTCATGATCAGAAGAGATGCTAAAATTTGAACATCTTGAAGTAGAAGCTTCAACTTCTGACCTGATTGATGATGAAGGGTCTTCCTTGGGTAATAAAGAGGAGATGATGGATTGAGAATCGACATCATCGTTCACCTATAACATTTCTATAATGTCTTATGGCCTAGTTGGAGAAGTATAGAATTGGTGGATTTAAACAGAGGAAATAAAGACATCTCCATTTGAGCTTTCATCACTTCTTGGTGGATCACCAATTTCTCCCATGTTGTCTGGCATGATTGTTGTGATTGAAATTATGGAGGTTTCCATAAGAGTATTTTGATTTGGATCTATCTTGTCAATTTGACTGATAAGAAATAAATAATCTGTACTCACATGTGCTAATGGGTTTACTGGAATCTTTTCCAAACCATATGGAGCATTAACATTGGTAATCTCCTTTGTTGTGGATTCCTTCTTTCCCTTCATGTTGTAGAATTATGCATCAATGTATTGAGATTCACGTATCTTGAACATGGCCTTATCACCATAAAATATCCCAACTTGACAATCGAAACAATATTTGAGACATTGATGGTATGATGAAGGGATAGCCGCATGTTGATGTAGCCAGGGTCTCACAAGAAAGATTTTGAAGGCTGAGTCTTGATCAACAACCTTGAAATCAGAATTGGATACAAGATCTCTAAACTGAGTTCTGATTTTAATGTCACCTAGTGGTTCTTGTTCATTTTTATCATATCCTTATAACATCATAGTTGAAGGTGATAAATCAGATTCCATGAGGCCCAATCAACTAAGTGTATGAATGGGCATGAGGTTGACTCCTGAACCATTATCTATGAAATCTCTTCGGATGTCTACACCATTGACCTAGATAGATAAGTACAATGGTATAATATATCCATGAATGACATCATCTTCTTCTTCATCAGTAAAAGATATCACTGCATGGAATTCTAAGGATTATTTTCTACATGGTAGACTTTAGCTGCAGTGATTTCAGTTTCTAACTCTTGAGGAATCGACAAAGCCTCGATGTGTGCCTCCCGAAGATCCTTTGATAAATTCAAAGCATCTAGAATTGATATCATGACTGGTATTTGGGCCATGTGTTTCAATACATTTTACTTTTGATCCAAAGGTCTGTGTTTCCCAACAATAAAATGTGGTTTAGCAGGTGCCTTAGAAGTTGATGCTTTAGAAGTTAATGAATCTTGTACCAGGATAGGAGTTGGTAATACTCCTGACTTTAGAATATTAGACTAATTAGGTCTATTTACATGCTGAGATGAAGAAAATGGAACCTTCTACTGATCTTCCTAAATAATTGTGTCAGGTCTGAGTTTGACTTGTGTGGAAGAACTTGATTGTTCTTGTTGAGATCGTTGAAGGGCGCTACCATGAGTTTCTGCTGCATACACAAATCTAGTTGGGGTAGAATTGGAATTGGGGCCTCTGAAAGATCCACATCTTCCCCTATATACTGAGCCTCATGAACTTCCTCTGATTCCTCTATTTGATATAGGGAACTCAGTCTCATTAAAATAGAAACTACGACTGGCATATGGATCTGTTAATTGAATCATATTAACTAAACTGAATATCAACTCTTCATCTGATGAAGACTTTGCTTGATTAGCCTGTTTAGGCTGTGCCGTTTGTTGGGGTGGTTCCCATGGCATTGAAGTAGATGGCATGAAATCTTCCAGAGTAAATGTCAACTTAGGTTTTGACACATACTCACCTTCTTCTGATTATTCTTTTTTCATTGAATTATTCCATTTCTTTGAGGATTTTCCCTCTGATGAAGAGGGTTTTGTTGCGACATTCATGGAAGATGGCACAATTGGTTTCTTCAATTGTGTTTGAAAAATAGAATGATTTCAGTTGATCATCTTTCTAACCATCCAATCATCATATTTTTGTGCATTTTTGTTCATAACTTCTTGCCACTCTCCTTCCTCCTCTAGAACTGTAGCAGTAACACATGCTACCTGAGCTGAAGAACCATTTAGTTTGACTTGTCCTAAAATAGACCATTTTTGCACGAGGTCCTTGAAAAAAAACACTCCTAAATTGGATTCCCTAACATTTGATGAAATGGGAAATATTTGGGATGTTTTTCATCTCCTTCCTTGTTTGGCCTCTTGGGCCTTGTAAATTGAACCAAATTATTTTCCAGAGCCAAAATGAAGTAACCAGAAACTAGTTCATTTTAGAAATAGTAAACATTGCTTTTCAAATCCTCAATTTTTTTTTCTTCTATGATATCTTTGTTCATCTTGACGAAATGGCCTCTGTTGTTGGTGCTCAGAAGGTGGATCCCTTCAAGAAGGTAATGGTTTTGAAGTAGAAGTAGGTACATGTGCTTGTTTAAGAATAATTATAGAAGTCCCTACTTTACCCATTCTCCTTCCTGGAGCTGATTGAATTACACGAGCTTTATCTTTAGTCTTTATAAGAGAATCTTAAATCCGTTGAGTGATTTAAGTAAGGTCTCGAAACCCTCCTATGTATTTCAAGGGATTAGTAGTGTGCGCAACTCATCACATAAATTCGCCACACTGATTGGCAACAATTCCTCTTGAGAGAGTGCTAAGATTAGGGAATATTTTAACCCCTTCCAGTGAGGAATGAAATCTGATAACCATTAATTCTCCCTTTGCATAAATTTTGTAAGATAAAAAACTATTTTCTTTGGAAACGTTGAGCTGATTTGAAGAAGAAATTGTTGACGAAGATCATCCAACCCGGTAATTGACCGATATTGAAAGCTTGTGTACCAGAAAAAAGCATGTCCTTGTAATGACTATACAAAACACCTGTGCATAACTGCTTCTTGTTACTGAAGGGTTACCATCATAGGATTGCAACGAGAAACACAATGTCTTAAGTGTTGCTCTGGATATCCCGAACCATTAAATATTGGGAATGTGGTACTTGAGAAATTTTATAGGGGAGGAATTGCATCAACCCATTAAGGGTAAGCTCTCTTCTCTGGTTAAACCAGAGCACAATTTCTCCCCATAGATTCCAACTGAGCAGTTATTGACTCTATAGTAGTTATAAACTTTTGAGAAACATACAGTTGATCTTGGACCTGAACAGGTACAATGACTGGAGCTGGTACAGATGTGGAAACTGGTACTACAACCAATGCCAGCACTGCCGATTGTTGGTGGAATTGACCCATAGTTTTATACTTTTAAGGGTGTACTGATAATGGAGGGTATTATTGATCCATATCAGAAGCTACAATAAATTTCCTTGGCTGACTGACTCCAGCATACTTAGGCAGAAGACTACCCTTAAGTAGTTCTACATTCATCCACCTCAATTCATTTATTTATTCCTCTTGTTGTGCAAATATTTTCTCTAGTGAGAGCGATTGGACTTCTCTAGAGGAAGCGTATGTAACCTGATTATTTCCATTCCACTTATTGGATACCTTTTAGAGAGGGGGAAGTGGGTTACTTGAATGATTACCTAGGTTCTGACTAATCCTTTGATTTCATGTACGCACACCTTCTTCATTTGTGTCTGTGCATACTACTTCTTGTGCAGGAACCTCTTCATCTGATACCTCCAAGTGAGCCTCATCTGGTGGGTCAGAAACAATGGAGTTAATGACATTGATTGATGCATAATGCATTGTATCCCTTCTATCGGCATTTCTGCGATATTTTCTTCTTTCATGTCCTTGAGGAGACATTTCCTTTTGTTGATTTGATTCCTCAGGAACTTCTTGACAAACCGTAATTTGGAGGGAATCTCTTGATAATTTGGCTCTTTGTTCTTCTTGAGGCTTCTTCCCCAATCGAGAGAAGACTGATTATCTCTGAGGGATGGATTGAGGATTTGAAAAAGTCCCCAGTCCGGTGGACTGGGGCTGTTCCTGTAGTCTTTTCTCAACCCCTGAAACCCTATTTGTTGATTCTGAGGGTTGGGTTAAAAGAGTCCCCAGTCTGGCAAGATGAGGTGGTTATTGACATGCTATATCTGAGAATTTCAGGAAATCTCTCCTGATCTTGCAGACCTTAGTCTGGAAATTAGCTGGATGTATCAACCTGCATCCACTTTTATCAACCGGCTCAAAAGACCGTTGGATGATTTCTGACACTTCTGTTACTTGGTGATGTGCTTTCTCCAAAAGAGAGGCATGTTCAATATTCTTGTTTGCTTGATGTAGGATTAATTCAACAACTTGTTCTATGTATTCATGATTTTGAGAAGAACTAGTTGAGTCATGTTCTTGGGAAAGCTTTTGATTACAAACAAAACCCATTGAATGTGGCCGACCATGAGAAATAACATTGCATGAGACCATTTTCGGTGGGATTTTCTGATTGGAGAGTACAATGAAATGTAGCGCTCCATGAACACCCCATCCCCTGAGATTGATTAATAGATGGGGCATTGAAAATTAACTGGTGCAATCTTCTTAGTGCACCAAGGCATGAATGCTGATAGGCTCTCTGCTGCTTTTCAGCCTTCAGATATCGAGAAACTGAGAGAGATGCCAAGTAAATTTGTCATTGTAACCCTTCTATTATCTTGATATTATTTCCATATTCATCATAAGATAATATTTTCTTTTTCAACTGATGAAGAGTTTTACATATGATGAGACGAATATCATGAATTCTATCTTCTGTCAACATCTCTGGAATAACATACAGAGAGTTGGCCGAAGGCCAAAACATGACTGGTACATCAACTTTTTCTAGTTGTTTTCTCATATTTAGTACTTCCTCATTATCATTTAATGAAGATTATTCTACCTGATTAGACCATAGCGGGTTATTCCTTATTGCTACATCAGATTCAACAAGATTGGTAGAGAAATCACTGATCAAACTAGAAGATGCATGACTTAGGGGTGGTTCAAAGAATAACCTACACCCTGGGATATCTTCTGAATGAGAAAGTATTTCAGCTGTTAATGGTAAAGCATTAGACATGACTAGCTTCACATTTTCAAGTACCTTAAGATAAGAGGGCTTTCTCGCCACTACATTTTCTATTGGAGAATTTTACAAGAAATGTGAATCACTACTACGGAGAGGACTTTCACAGCGAAATTAATCATCATGGGGGGGACCACCATGGTGAGTTACAACAAAAGATGAAACATTTTTATCCTTAGTCTTCTGACCACACAGAGGGTTTCTTGTGGCTCTCATCTGAAGATGAAACTTTGAGATCAACCGAATCATCATGAAGCTAGACTTCATGAGGAAGTATCTGATGCAGACCTTTTGAATTAATGTTCCACTATTGGGAACCGTGAGAGCATAATCTTGAGTTGCAACAGATATTTGTCTGAGTGCATCATGAACTCCAGCATCGAGTAAGGCCTTGTTACAGATTGGCCCTTGATTTCATGACTGTGCTGGGAATGAATTCTTTTTAGATGCCTTCTTACTCCCTTTAGGAACCACTTTTTGATGAAAGTGGTCATTATGGGCAGGTGTATGTGCATGATCCGGAGATATGATTAGGTTAGGCAGATTATCTCATCTCAAATCAGGTGTATTTTCCTAACTTAGCTATCCGTATGATATGGGGGAGTACCCCACACAACCCTCTTGGACTAGAACAGATGTGTGTGTCTGTTCTGTAGTAAAATTATGATGTGTCACTTCACTTGCAGGGATAGATTTATGTGTCTTTCTCTAAGATGCTGCTGAAGTTGTTATAATATCCTGGCAGACATCCAGAATATGAGCAGGGATTTGCTTTAGCACTTTCACAATTGATAGAATATGCTTGGTGACTTTAGCTGACAGAACGGGGATATACTTCCATTCCGTGCTTAGAGTAGGTGTATGTGCCTACTCCTGTCCTCCTTTTCCTGTCAGTGAATCATGACAGTACTCATGTGTGGGGTTAGAGAGTTGAGTCTACCTTCTGTTTGTCGCTGGAGATTTCCGACTGACTTCTCTGAATGCGACCAAACGAGACTATTGGTAGGCTTGATGAATACAAGAAGGTGTATGTGCTTGCTGATTGCACTCCGCTGAATGTGGTTGACGAGCCTCCTTCAACACTGTCAGGCGAGGCTGGTGGTAGGATTGATGAGTGTAAGCAGGTGTATGCGCCTGTTTATCAGTTGTCAACACATTGGGTTGGCGAGCTCCATCACATGTAGTCAGACGAGCCTGTTGACTAGCCGATGATTTATAAACAGGTGTATCTTCCTATCTATAGCACCCCTTCGGAATTTCCTGGCAGGTTTGGCGTGATGCTGCCAGACGAGTCTGCTCGATAGCGAAATTAAAATGGATGGGTGTGTGTACCCGCTCGTTGCTAGCCACCAAGTTAGTTTGGTGGACTTCTCCGGAAATGGCAGAGATAAGAACCTTATCACGGTTAACCGGTTGTCGCCTCTGGTGGTTCGTCTTGTCTACTCGAGTTTGAGGAACCTGAGCCGAACGCCTGGAGACGACACCCTCAACGTGTTGAGGGTGCACTGCCGCACGCGTCTTGTGGTGATTGTTGATAGGAGCCCTCGGGAAGTACTCATGTATCTTTGAATTAAGGCCCTGAGGAACCTACTCATTCACCTCCCCAAAATACAAGAGTGAATGGTTATTGCGTTCTGGGGATAACGACCCAAAACGGTTGGAGACGGTGGTTGGAACCACCTGCTTCTTGATCGCTGGTCATCGCTGTCCGGACGACCAAGTTTAATTATTCACTTGGAGGGATTGTCGAGTAACATCCAGATTTGGAATGGTACAATGTTGACGGTACTCCTTAACAAGTGTATTTGATACCCAGTGTTGAGGATGCTTAGTAGGTGATATCTTCCTCAGAGTGAACGACGATCCAATAGGAGCAGCAGATGCATTCACAGCAGAAGTTTTCACAGACATGAACTTAAGAAAATCCATTCTTGTAATGCAGAAGATCTTGGAAAAGTGTGCCTATTTGATATAACAAACATAATCAAGATAACTTCAGCTGATACATCATTTGGATGAGCACATATGTTATTGATTGTCTTGTTGAAACTCTCATTGAGTTTAAATAGGGGCCTAACAAATAAGTAAAACATCAATTTAACATGGTTAAGGATTCACGTCGGGTTCACCATTTTTTTGTTTTCTCTGGAATTGGGGATGACCTCATTGATAGATGTTTCAAACATTCGAATCAGTTTCTAATGGGTCTGTTCGTAGAACCGGAAACATCCAATGATTTCATATCCATTTGGACATACGTTTCAAAGGTAGGTACTCATTAGTTGTGGACTGATGAGGCTTTGGAATTAGCATTGGTCGAGAGGATGGGAGGTCAGACTCATCACACCATTTTTAGGGGAATTATTGTCTACTTCGGGACTCTCTTTATAGATTTATGTTATGTTCGTGAATCCTTATTACATTATGAAGTATAAAATGATCTTTCCTTTGGATCTGACAATCAATGATTGATATGTTGGAAATTTAGAGAATATTTTATATGTATTAGAGGTTCTTCATCGATAAAGAATCATCTGTATTTGTTAGAGATTATTAGTCAATGGTATCCTTCAATTCATAAAAGTCTCTTGGTTATTATGATGAAAATACAAGTATTAATGCCACTCAGTGGGGCACTTGAAGTTTATTTTCATTCAGAAGGACAGGGATTATTTTAGAGTTGGGATCGTACCCACAGAAGGGCTACCTACGTATCCTTTGTTTAGAAATGGAATCAGAACCCACATAGTTCAAGTAAGGGAGTATGATGTTTATGCATGAATGATGGATCAAAGAAAGTTTTCATGATTACTTTTACACTCTAAGCTCACGTGAGTCATGATCGGTGTGAGAAACAAAGGGTATTGGTTAAACCAGACAATTGTGCCATGAAATATGCAATGATGAGAAATGATGTGGGGCTTATGTATGTGTGACTACCCAAACAGATGAACATTAAGATTTACATCAGTGAAGAAATCCAGGAACATGGTCCATAAAGGTATATGTGCTTTATAGAGATTTGATTACTCTAATGTTGGAGATTACTCCTAAAGAAGATGCCCATGTTAGGAGAGGACTTATGATTGGGGATTATTCCTGAAGAGAAAGCCCAGGTTAAGAGAACCATGGTTGGGGCTTACTCCTGAGGAGGATTCCCATATTTGGAAACATTATGATTGGGGCTTACTCCGGAAAAGGAAGCCCAGGTTATGTGATTTATGACCGGGGATTACTCCTAAGGAGGATGCCCAGATTAAAGGACTTGGGGCATACTATTGAAAAGGAGGCCCAAATTAATGAGGACTTGGGGCTTACTCTATGGAGGATGCCCAAATCAATGAAAATTTGGACTAGGGATTACTCTTGAAAAGTTGGCCTATGTTGAGGATTTACTCATCTTAAAGGATGAGGTTGAATGAATGAACTCTCTAACTTTAGTGATGTAAATATGTGTAAGTCACTAGGTTTTGAGAGATGTTCTAAAGAATTCCTTTCAGATAAGTAATCCAACAAGTAAATAATTCCATAAATGGATTTGGAGAGAGTTCTAAAGGATTAATCCTGAAGAGGAGAGGTGGATAGGTGTAAGAGGTGTTAAATGGGAAAAAAGGGCACCCAAAAAGAGAGGGGGGGGGGGTGCAAGTACTGCGTGGGAACGCACGTACTGCATGGGTGCGCAAGTCTTGGTCACACATGTGTACCTACGCGACACATGGGTACTTGCGCGACGGTCAATCCTTAGGGTAGAACTTGGGAGAGTCTTGGCTCAAGCCTCTAATACTACCCCTAGAGACTTCCAGAAGAGAGATGCACAAGTTATGTGGAAGGGGTAACGCAGTGCACAAGTGTGGCCATTTATCTTAAGGGTTGGCCACCAAGGCACGAAAGTGTTGATGAGTTTTAACACTTAGGACTTCCTCCCCCTCTTTTAATCTTCTGTTATCGGTAATAAATTATCATAGAAGTGTTCGGAAGCTTTGAGAAGAGACTATGGAACAAGGAGCTCAAATGCGAGGTTCTAGAATTTTTCCTCCTCGAAATTTGGGGGCCCACAACGGTATTTATAGGCTAGAGAGACCCTCAGAGAAATTTCAAAGAGGGCGCACAAGTTACCTTTGCGACCATTATGTGGTTCGCAAGTGTACTTGTGCGACTATGAGTGAACTTGAGCGACGCAAATGGAAAAGAACCCTTGTTCATGCCTTTGTAAATTTTTGATGTTTTCTTCATAGGATGAATAAATTTATGGTAAAGAATTTCCCTTTTCATTAGTTTAGACACTGTGATGGAAAGGAGCGTCAACAGGGTATTTACACTCACTGTTCTTCCAAATATAGAAAATGATACAAATCAGTTGTACATGGTACCATTTAAATATTTAATTAGTGAGTGGTATTGAACGATCCGAGGACCGATGCGTCTAAATAATTACAGTGGGCATAATATATTGAATCTATGATGAAATGGATAATTTCACTCTATGGAAGAGGATTCATCAAGAATAAATCAGATTCCCTGAGTTGGTAGACCCATGTTTAGACCTAGATACACATTATTGGGATACATTGTGTCAGGAGTTGGATAAAGATAGGTATAACATAATTGATTCATATGGATGAATTCATAGTGAAATATTAGTTACATACAGTCATGATTTTTCTGGATATCATCATGAGTTTGTTGAGAGTGCCTCTGTTATAATACAATCTTTCTGAATATCTTTTTAGGTTTGACAGATGAATTCCATGTGAGTTTTGCTCGACGAGCTGTATAAGGCAATCAATTTTGTAGGGAGTGCTCCATTGGACATTTGATGGTGGTAACACTCATTTTAATAGAAATATTGAATTTTTGTGGAAACCATTATCAATAATCATGAACATGATACTTTTTAATGATTTTGAGTTGGTTCTTTTTTATGATTAATTTTTATCCACTCCAGTCACTATCTCTGGTAAGGGATAGAGTGTGGACCCTTAGGATTAGAGTTTGTTTTTCCAGGATATGATAAGGGTATTTCTATGGTGGTGATTATAAGATCAATCATTTTTAAACAACTTTCATTTTTAAAGAGTTTTTAATTATATGAGGTAAGTCTTTGGAAGTTCAATATCACATAGATTTATTGATTCTCGAGATGAGATCATGAATTTTTTTACTACCAAGGCTTCTTGGGGATGAAAATATTTATGTTGGGGAATTAGAAATGACTAGTGTTTTTCAAGACTGGAAATGTTTGTAGAAATTTAAATTTTTTCAGTTGATTTAAGAATTAAAATGGTATTTTCCTTGAAAATATTATTTTCGAAAATTGGTATAACCATTTTTTTGTTCATGGAAAAACATTATTTCACTAGTATAAGAGTTTTGTGGAGTTCCAAACTATACATTTTCTTAGAATAATTAATAATTAATTTATTCACAAACGTTCATTATGTCAATTTTTTTAAAGGACAATAATATTGATATTCCATATTTTCTATAGAGTTCATAATGGGGGGTTTGGACTTTGAAAGGCATAACCTTGAGTTGGGCATAGGGGCTGGGTCCCCACCATTTATTTTCTTCATTTTATTTTTCCTATTTTTATTAGTCTCTTCCCCGTGGATTCTCATATATTCCTCATTGGGCCTCCTTTTTCACAAAACTGAGATAGAAAAAGAGGAGGGAGAAATATGAAGAGAGGGAATAAGAGAGGTTCTTCCGCGGAGCTCAGTAGTATTTAGATCTTCACGCGATATCTTTGGACTATGGATACGAGTGATGTTTTAAAATATTCCACCCATAAGTTGTCCATTTTTTTTATTTTCATAACTTTAAATATATTTACCTCTTTCTAGATTTAAGGCCCTATCTTAAATACTTAGGACCCCTTTAGGGTCTATCTATTTCTTTTGTTAATAAAAATGCAGTTTTGGGATGATTTTTAGTGTATCATGTTTGGAAATCCCAATAACATGTATTGTAGTTCAATAACACTTGATGCATGTTCTTATTATTTAGGAAAGATGATTTTTTAGTGGTACATGTTGTGTATAAGGTGTATATTCTGTGTACGAGCAATCGGTTGTGTCTCCAAGTACATGGCCAGACTACCAGTGAGAGGGAACATGGCCATGTACAGTACATGTGTGTCACACGCCATGTACAAGTACACGATCAAGTAAAATAAATGATCATTACATGTGAGATGCAAAGGTAGGTATCATGGTTATGGTAAACAATGTGTACATGACTTACTCACCACATAAATTGGTTTTACACACCATGTTAGGATGAAGTACACACCCAAGTGGGGCTTTTAGGGTACAAAACATGTGCCTTGGTATACATGTAGTGTACTCCTCCCGTGCTACCCATTTGAAGTTTTTCATATATTTATTCCATAGAATATTAATTGGAAACATTAATTGTCCATTTTAAGTGTTCTTTACATATATATTGATGGTACTACCATTTAGGTGATTTATGGACTCCTTGGATGTATTTTAGGAGTTTGGTTAAATGGGGATGTTTCTCCTCTTGAAATCGAATCTAACTATCTTTTGAGAGTGAGATATTTGATTTGGGATGGTCCATGAGCAATCTATTTTGAATGATTATTAAATATATCTTCTTTTGGGCATATATCCTTTGCGATATGTGTCCTACTATCCTAAGAGGCCATGAGATATGTTGCTTTTAAGGATCCCCTGTTGGATCCCTCTACCAATTTTCTCTTCCTGAGGATTCCATATAGGATGGATCTACCTATGTATACCATTGTAGGATCTCATATAGGATTACACCATTTACATTATCTATTGTGGGTCTCGAGTAGGTTTCCCTTGCTTATTTTCAAACTCAAATGATTCCAAGAGGGATGCCTTTATTAATCTATGGACCTAGGGGATACTGAATATGATTCCTCTAATGTGCTTTGACAAAAGGGACACAGTCAGTTCCCTAGTGTTTGACTGAATTGAGCTAGTGAATTGGGGGTTTTGGTATAGAAAGTAAAATATTTCACCTTATAAAACATTTTGAACAAGTAATCCCATGAAGCTATAATAGTATGGGTGAGTTTTGGTGGTCATACACACTCACTATTTTATTTATACATTAACATTATTATTGTTGATGTAGATATGACTTCAAACGGTGTTTCCTGGTATTTGGATAAGGTTATTATTGTGATGATACATTCCTTATTATGATTCTTAGATTCATTTCCTAGGATCCATATTCACAACCGTTTATTGATATTTATATTATTGGGATACCCATAAGTATTTCCTTGGATCTGGATTTTGAGCCTCTTATTGACTTTTATATTATTGGGATCCCAATACATATTTCATAGTATTATAATTCTGATCCTTTTATTTTTTTTTATATTTTTTAATGCCCAAACATATTCTATAGGATCAAGTATATGATCCCTTTGATTAAGATGTTTAGAAATGTAATCACTATTGATTGTGATAATCTGGGATGATAACACCCTCTCGAGTGATAGGGATTATTACTCCCTCCTGGAATGATTACATGATCTTAATTTTGAACATGGATCTCCCCAACATTGATTTGATATTTACTTGGGGATGATTATGCTCCTCAATAAATGGGGATGATTATTATCTCCCAGATCGATTACATGATCACGATGTTGGATATGACTTCACTCAATATGGATTTGAAATTTACTCGAGGACGATTATGATCTCATAAGATATAGGGATGATGATGCTATCCCTAGTCGATTACATATTCATGCGGTTGTACATTGTTCTCCTCACTGTTCATTTTACATATACATTATGGATGATTACACACTCCTAGAGTGCCCACTAGGATTATCCTTATGGTCATATGGATACACCATTACTGAACTCGCTAAAATTTTCTGGGAGTGGGCTATTGATCCATATATATGAATGTATAATAATAATATACTTGTATTCAAATAGCATTCCATTTATATATTTGACAAGGGTTATACCTTTAGGTATTATGTGAGTCACAATTTCAAAACCACCTATGGACCAGGACCTTGGGCTCATACGTTTCACTATAATTACATTACTTGAGTTGTAAGGGCTCTATCTTAGAAACCATTTAGAGAATCTCCATTCATTATCTAGAATCCTTCATTATATTTATTATAGGCAAGTACAAGAGATCATGGAGTAGGATATCTATCCACATGTTGTGATATAACTTACTCAAAGAAATTTGTGGAGCTAGCCGATGTAGGTACTATTGATTAAGATTACAAACCTAGGGATAAAAATAACTATACATGGCTTGATGTTATGAAATCTAGATCAATTTTCTTTTTTATAGAATATCAAGATGATCAGGAATATATAACCAAGGATCAAATGTGGTTGATTTATATTATTTTCACCATACTCATTTATATACATATTTATGAGTATATATATATATTTGGGAATATATATACCCATATAAATAAATAAATATATATATATATATATAAACATGATGGAAACATTCCTAGATTTTCATGATCATAGACCCATGGATCTACTATGGCTTCAATTCATTAATTGTATTTATCATTTTAGTTGTGCTTAAACTTGACTAAGTATATTTCATAAGCATGCACTTATGAAAATATATTTAAATGTTCATCAATTGGGTGACCTGCTAAAATTATTTTTTACCCCTATATAAGAACCTTGGTATGTGTTTATACCTTTTATTTTTTTTCATGCTGAGAAACAAATACATGATGGATGGGGATGACACCTAGATTTTCATGATCATGAAAATCAACTAATTTGTAATATTTTGATAAGGATGGAGAATCTAGACAATATCTTGGAGATAGAGTATATTGTTTGGATCAGAATTAGTAAGAGAGAAAAATATATTTTCAATCCAACTTATTTATATAATATTATATTGTTTACATCGAAAAAAACATCCCCAAAATTTTCCAAATTCACCCATACATGATCAAAGATCGTAGCCCGTTCTGAAAGCTTCAATTTGACGGGTCATGGAGCCCAAAATGTGTTACAAATTACAAATTATGGTCGTTCAAAGTCATGCTACTAGAAATGGCCATTAGGGATGATTTTTGGCAAAAATTAGGGTTTTGTGTGCATGTAGTGAAATCTAGCACGTAAGAATGATGTCTTTTCATGCAAGAAGTGAAATCTTGGATGCAAAAATGGTGGTTTTGCACGCAAGTAGGGAATATTGCATGCAATAGTAATATCTTTTGTGCAAGATATCATACAAACCATTTAAACGACCAATTAGAGGTCATATTATACCCAGGCCACTCAGAAAATGTTCAAGGAAGGTGAGCACAAGTTTTGAGCGATGCATACAAGATGAGCATCCGCACGCAAGATTCTTACGCGCCCAAGGCGACGTCAACCACGTATTTTCGTGCCCCGCCCGGTTTGGGCGCCCAACCCCCTTTCCGTGACCAAGGTGACCTCAAACGGTCATTTTTGTGCCTAGTCCCACTTTCCACTCCCAGGGAAATGTTCACCGTGTCTTTTCACTCCACAACCACTTTGCGCGCAAACTAGCCGTAAAGTGATCTTAAGATCTCTTTCGCTCCCGGAATCGTACGCGCAAACTCTCTCGGATTTGTCGAGAAATAAAAGGGCATCCACTACCCTTGGTGAGGCTCTTCAGAGGTCGGCTGGTGCTCTGCTGCATGTAAGACTACCTTCTTCACGCCTGCGCAGAAGCATGGAACCCTCCATGTGAGATCTTTCAGGACAGGTCCCATATGGGTCCACTTTTGCGCGGGCCCACAGTGGTTTGATCCTTGCCTGAGAAATTTTCTGCCCAAGTTATGTGTGGGAAAGATTCCATGCTTGAACGCGAAACATCAAATCTGGCATGCACAACATCCAGTTTTGCACGCAGAAATTCCAATCATGCACGCAAGTCTTCATTCTTGCACGCAAGACTTCCATCTTGCGCACAAGACTTCAATATTGCATGCAACAGTACCAAGGTGCTTAATATTGAGTGAACCTATGCTGCACAGTCTAATAATGTATGCTACCCATCCTGTGCATAGGCCATATTATGTGCAACAGTGCCCAGTCTTGCGCCCACTAACCCCCATGAAAAATGGACAGTCGCACCATGAACATTTCAGACCGGGATGTCGGTATTTTCCATTGCACCCTTATGCGCACCCACCTTCCACCTATGGAATACCATGATTTTAGAGACTCCTCTATACCCCATGAAACACCTTTAGTTGACATATTTTTCTTGGTTCCATTCCCATGTTGAGAGTTGGGACTCTCATCATCAATTTCCTGAGTACCTTGAGTCGAACCATTCCTCAGGAAACTCCTCAAAACCTAATCACATGGCTCCTATTCCAGGGTGAACCAGAGAGGGCCGCCCTTGTTTAAGTTCAAAAACCATCCATTTATATGAACCTTATGCCTAATAGTCCTCTCTACATGACTATAAATTGTAGTACGCCCTTTCTTCCAAACATAGGATTCCTCTTGCTCCAAACAAGAGATGCCTTATGCTCAAGCATGAGATGCCAATAATCCTCTCTATATGACTACAAACTTTAGTATGCCCTATCTTCCAAACATAGGATGCCTCTTGATACAAACAATAGATTCCTTATGCTCTAAGCATGAGATGCCAATAGTCCTCCCTATATGACTATAAGCTACAGTACTCCTTATGCGACAATCATAGGATGCCTCTTACTCCAAACCAGAGATGCCTTATTCTCCCAACATGAGATGCCAACAGTCTTATCTATATGACTATAAACTGTGGTTCAAGATATCTTCCAAATATATGATGCTTCTTGCTCTAAACACTATATGCCTTATGCTCCAAGCAGAAGATGTATAATTCCAAGATTACAGTGGAGTAATTTCAAGAGCATTGGAATATATTCAAACATTTCATCACTCCACCTCATGCTTTTTGTGTCCTTCATTCGGATCATCATCCACTTCCATGTCTGAGGGGAATCTCTAATGGCATTGTCCCATGCTACATCAGCTCACTTACCATCCAAGGAAAACACCCCTAAAGGCTTTGGATGACACTTTGAGTCAGGTTCTGTGTTTCGAAAATGGTCAACAATCGACCCTCATTTGTTTGTCCCCATTCCAGGCTAACGCAATATGGATGCTATGTTTTGAACATGGCCAACAGATTTCCTCCATCTCCATGCCACCCTCATTGCATTCCAAATGTTAGGAATGTGATTCACACTTTTCATCTCCCTTTGTTCGGACTAATTCCTACACCCTTGGAATTATCCCTCTGGTGCACTAGCACAATGGCGAAGGCCACCACCCACAAGCGGGTTGGCATGCCCTCATGGCCGATATGAGGAAGACATTAAGGGAAACATCCTTGCGTAAGCCCCATCTACTATTTATACTCCATAGAGGCACCTGGGAAGCTTCCTTGTGTAATCTCCTTTCACCATTGCCGCTCCATAGCAGCACCCAGGCAGTTTCCTCACATAATCCACATCCATAATTTCCATTCCATAGCGGCACCCAGGCAGCTTCCTCACATAAGCCCAATCCACCATTGTCTCTCCCTAGCGGCACCCGGGCCAGCTTTCTTGCGTAAGCCCCATGCACCATTTCCACTCCATAGCGGCACTTGGGAAGCTTCCTCGCGTAATCCCCATCCACTATTGCAACTCTATAGTGGAAGCCAGGCAGCTTCCTTGTGTAAGACCCATTCACCATTGCTACTCAATAGCGACACCCAGGTAGATTCTCGCATATGCCCCATCCACTATTGTCGCTCCATAGCAGCACCCGGGCAGCTTCCTTGCATATACCCTATCCACTATTGTCACTCCATATTGGCACTCAGGATACTTCTTTGTGTAATCCCCATTCACCATTGCCGCTCCATAGAGGCACCCAGACTGCTTCCCCGCGTAAGCCCCGTCCACAATTGCCTCTCTATATAGGCACCAGGTAAGCAACCTTGCGTAAGCCCCATCCACCAGTTTTTGCTCCATAGCAGCACCCGGGAGGCTTCCTTGCATAAGTCCCATCCACCATTTCCGCTCCATAACAGCAACCGGGCATCATCCTCGTGTAAGTCCCATCCACCATTTCTGCTCCATACCGGCACTCGGGTAGCATCCTCACGTAAACCCCATCCACTATTTCCGCTCCATAGCAGCACCCAGGCAGCTTCCTAGCGTAAGGTCCATCCTCCATTACCGCTCCATAGCGAAACCCTAGGCAGCGTGCTTGCATAATCCCCATCCACCACTACCTCTCCATATCAGCACCTGGGTATCATCCTCACGTAAGCCCCATCTACCATTGGCGATCCATAGCAGCACCTGGGTAGCATCCTCGCGTAAGCCCCATCTACCATTGTCGCTCCATAGCGGTACCCGGGCAGCTTCCTAGCGTAAGCCCCATCCCTAATTGCCACTCCATAGTGGCACCTGGGTAGCTTCCTCGGGTATACCCCATCCACCATGATACTCCATAGCGGCACCCAAGAAGCATCCTCACATAAGCCCCATCCACCATTGCCACTCCCTAGAGGCACCCAGGGAAGCTTCATTTCATATGTCCCATTCACCATTGCCACTTCATAGTGGCACCCGGGCAGCTTCCTCGTGTAATCCCCATCCACTATTGCCACTCCATAGCGGCACCTAGGAAGCTTCCTTGTGTAAGCCCCATTCACCATTTCTACTACACAGCAGCACCCGAGAAGCTTCATCGTGTAATACCAATCCACTATTGTTGCACCATAGTGGCACCCGGGAAGAATCCTTGCATAATACCCATCCACCATTGTCGCTCTATAGCGGTACCCAGACATCTTTCTAGCGTATGCCCCATTCACCATTTTCACTCTATAGGCGCACCTCAGAAGCCTACAGTGTCAGCCCCATGACACCATTTTAAACTACGAGGTCTTCGATCCTTTCCAAGGAAGGGTATGTAGGAAGCCTCCATGAGGTTCAAGCCCACTAATCGTTGGAACCCAGGTCCTCATTCACCTCGGTGCACCATTTCCCCCATCCCGAACTATGAGGACTTTGATCCTTGCTAAACCAAGGTACGTAGGAAGCCTCTCTAAGGATCAAGCCCAACTCCTACTTGGTCCCAACCACTTTCACGTAGGTGCACCAATTACCCCATCTCGAACTACGAGGACATTGATCCTTTCTAGGGAAATGTACATAGGAAGCCTCCCATATGTTCAAGCCCAACTCCTACTTAGTCCTGACTACTTTAACTCGATGCTTCAATGTCCCATCCCAAACTATGTGGACTTTGATCCCTGCCATGGAAAGGTACGTAGGAAGCCTACCAGATGTTCAAGCCCACCACCCCAGTCATTCCGACCTTCTTCATGTCGGATCACAAACACTGTGTGCAGCTTAGAGTGTAATCCCCAAACCCCATCCAAAATACAAGGACATTGATCCTTTCTAAGACTTGGTTTGTAGTAATCCCCTATGAGGTTCATGCCCAACTTTTTCTTGGTCCTGACTACTTCACTATGGTGCAAAAATGCCCCAACCTGAACTACTTGGGTTTTGATTCTTGTCTCCTTGACAGGGTAGGTAGGATGTCTCCATGAGGTTCAACCCCGATCAATGGCTTCCCCAATGAGAGGACCCTCCATCTTATGGTCCACCCTTTTTGGCGTCCAAATCAGCTTTCACAGTGTGACATCACCCCTCTACAAGACACACCACCTCTGATTTGTCCCTATAGGACGATAAACATGTGGTCTACATCGTGATAAACATGAGATGGCTGAGGAAAACCTCAGAATACAAGTCTTTGGTGTAATCATCTCTTATAGATGTTAAAATTGCAGCACACCCTGTCTTAAACATGGGAAGATGAATAAAACCTCAGATACATGCCTATGGCATATGATTCCCCACATTCGACATAGGTTGCCTCGAGTTCTGCACCCTTGAGATGCACTCTTATGAAGAAGAATACAAGTTCCCCAGTGTCCACGCATCAAGAGATGCCTTGACATGCCTGATGTTACCATCTACTCTGACAGAAGGATACTACCCTGTCACGACCTCATGGAGTTTCCTAACATAAGTAGTGTAATTAACTAGCATCCACAAAGATATGGCACCGGGAATGAGATTCACAAACCCCGACTTAATCTATAAGGGAGACCCGGACTTGGTGACGAGTTTTGAGGAGGAATACATAGAAGGAAAAACTGATATCACATCATCTCATTTCGATCTAGGAGGAAATTTACCTGAAGAAGTGACGAATGTCGCCTTCCTTTGGAATGAAGGAATGCGGGGCAACAACTGCGCGTCCTCCATAGACGGATGCGCGCGCCCCAGAGAAAGCATCAGAAACATATATATATATATTCCCAGTCCAGTGGGTGAACATTGTTTTATGTATGACATGGTTGTTCACATCATTACTTTATTCTATTTATTTTTATATCATTCTACTATTTTAGTTTACTTATTGATTCTAAACTCAACTTATTTTTTTCATTGGATGATATTTATTTTTTTCACTATTTTTTACTCAGATATAAGATATTATTCACTCCATGAACACACTTTAGACCATCACTTCTAGTCTGAAGCTTTTGGTGTATGGAGAGGCGTGCCTGAGGTTAGGTGGGAAACCATATCGGATCACCGATTTAGTGGAATACGGATCAGGAAATTATAGTATTGGTGGGTATGAATGTTACATAATAAATGACGACATAATTATAGTTTACACATGTATAAATGAATTAATTGTTTATTAATTTATTAAATTTGAATATAAAATCATTTTAAAGTAAATGAGTTGTTTTTATGGAAAATGTTTTTTTCACACAATGTGTATTTATCTTAATGAATTAAATCACTAACAATTTATGAATAATTTTATTAAAAATTTAATATTATATCTTAAATAATGTGTTTTAGTATTAATCTAGATTATTTTATTAGGAATGGAGTAATAATAATATTTTTGGCATGCCAGTGTTTTATTCCAAAAAACAAATTTCATTGTGTTTCATTTTCTTATTTTAAAATTAATTTCAAATAATTATAGAAATAAAATCTTGAAAAAGGATTGTATATTTAGAATAAGGAATAAATTTAAAAAATAGGTTCCTTTTTTTTGTCATTATGAATAGTTCCTTGGAAAATATTTGTCCCCTTGGTATGGGAAAAATACTTAAATAAGGTAATAACTTTGGGATAAAGATTTTAAATATCTATAACACTTTTTTTATCCAAATAGATATGTGGATATTTTAAATGATTATCCATTTTTTTAAAATATGTAAATTGGTTCCTTTTTCCTTTTATTATGATATTTATGGTATTTTAAGAAAACAATGAATACAAAATGTAACCCTCCTGATTTTAATATCACTAATTTTTTTTGATAAGGATAAAAAGAGGTTTAATTAAATTTTAAATATTTGTTTGATATTTGAATTTTTTTTGTAATTGTTATTTATTTCTAATTTTTAGTTATGGAATAACTAGATTAAATGCCTCACAACCCCAAAATAGTATTTATTCAATTAATAGAAAAAATAAAATATAAGAATTTAAAACTAATGGATTGTAAAACAATTTGTATAATTATTATGTTAAATTATTTTTTAGATATATATAACATAATTGGGATGTTTTATAATTTTTTTATTTAAATTTCATAACTATGTTGATGACGTTAATATAAATGCAAAAAGATTGTGTAAAAAATGACATTAATTATATTTTATGAGAAATAATATTTTATCAAATTATTTCAAAAAAAATATTAAAATATGAAAAGTATTGAGAAATAAGATTGAAAATTACATCCAGTATCCATCTATAATCCATGTTTTAACATAAAATTAATAATATGACCATTTGAGATTAAATATTGTGGTTACCATAGTTATGGTTAAAACTGGTTAACAATGGGGTTAAATCAAAATATAAGGTTCTAAATGTTACCAGAACCTTTCCAAATTTCATTGAATGATTTTATTTCTTCTATATAATATTTTTATTCAAATTTATGGCTATTTTTTTGAATTATAATTTATAAATACAACAATTATATTTAAATCTTTTCTGTAATTTCTATTGTGTATTTTTCTTCCATTATAAAAGGAAACCCTTGTTCTCCTTTCATTACACATCCTTAGGCCATATATACTGACCAAACCATACAACATTCTCCACTAAAATCCCCTATCCATGAACTATAGTTTTTTTCTTCTTAAAATAAAACTCCAAGGGTTCTTAATAAGGTATCTAAAAGAGTCCTACTAAAGAAGAGGTAATCATCTTAAAGAACCTCTTTCGTGTTATTTCATCTTCTACCGCAAATAAATATTTATAATTCAATATAGAAAAATAAATTAAGTATCATAAATATAATAAAATGTTATTATGATTATGTAAATATCATTATCCACCCTATATCCCAACAAATAAGATTTGAAAGTATCACTTGGGCGTACTTGTGGACTACCGCCTCCACGTAGTGATACAATTCATCTTCCCTTACCACATTTCATGGATGGTTATAAGAACGAGTTTAATGATAACATACTATATTTATAACAATATTATTCTTCTATAATTATATAGTATATCTATCTTCTACCCTTCTAGTCCTCCAGAAAACACTTGTGTCATTTGTATTCACGTGTGGACTACTATCCCCACATAGAAATGTGATTCGTTTTACATTTCTGATTTATATGGATGGTAATAAGGATATATTCAATGAATATATATTCAATATATAATATAATAATTCAGGTGGATTATTATTTACCTTTCTTTCATTCCATCTTCTGAAAAGTGAAAAAACATTCATGGTTATATACAATAAATAATGTCTATAAAATGTGTAATTCATTTTTCTATATATTGATTTTATTAAAGACTAGTAATTATATATATAATTAATATATTATTATATATATATTTTTCATAAAATAAATAAAATTAATTATAAAATGGATCCATGATGAAATTATAAGGTGCAGGACTACCAAATCATTACATGCATGAGAAACAATGAATTTATCACATAGAACAGTGATTTAAAAAAAATAAAATTCTTAATAAATAGATGATAAGATATTGTAAGTAAATATTATATGGTGCGATATATATATGTATCATTATATATATATAATAAATCTATATTAATTATATAGGAGGTTTGAACGCATATGAAGAATGAAAAAAGACGAGGTAATGCTTTATTATATGACTTTTATTTTCATAATAAATTTGTGTGGTGTGCATACTAATAGGTGACTGTATATTATAATTTTTCATATTAAAATAATGTGTATTTAAAAAACCATAAATGGTTCTCACTTTCCTGAGGTTTATATTTAGAGGTTACCAAGGTGGTAGGAGTTTCTTATCTCAAATTTTCTTTTAAAAACATATGTTGTGTTATGTACTCATTTTATTTTATGAGTTCCAGGTAAAACCTAATTGAAATGTTATAACATTAATTTAATTATCTTTTGGATACTAAAATGTACATTTGATGCAATTATTTCATGGGGCTTATGATTCAAAAGTAACCAAAGTGTAAAGAGATTTATGTTTCTATCCCATTTTAATCAAAATTGTTTATAGATGAATTTTAATTGGGGAAATTATTTGATCTTTACAAGATAAATACCTTTAGTTATATTATTCTCTAGTTATTCATGAAATGTCCATATAATATTTCAATATTTCCCTATTTTTATTATTTTTTGGTAAATTAATTTTTTATAAAATAGCATTTATTCTCTCTTTGGTCAAGAATATAATTCTTCCATATCCTTGGTTTCTTTAAATAAATCATGAATATATTGATATTATCCTATGAAAGCTATATTTTATTTTTAACCATATTTTAATTTATATTTTTAATGAATCTCAATATCATTTTACAAATAATGTTCTTTGTATTTTTACCCAAAATGTGAAATGAATATTTCTTTTAGAATACATGAAATAAATGTAATTAACCATATACATAACTACTACAATCATTAGAGCTTCTTTTACATGTTTATAAGGTTCTATTTCAATGAAAATTCTTGAATAAATTTTTATAGATATTATTATTTTAATATAGGGTTCCACAATGGAAATGGTATTTTACTTACAAAATATTACAAAAATATTTTAAATTAATTTTCATCTATTATAACATCCTTTGATATTAATTATTCATTATTGGGGATATAATCTAATTGTACCGTATTTATTTTTTCTCAATATTTTTTAGGATTATGAGGATGGAATGTTTATAAAACCTATTTTCATTACATAGTTTTGGATATTATTATATAATAAATGTTTTATGATCTTATTCATTGGATATTTTATAGTTTTAATTATACAATGGTTGTGTAGCACCCGGAGTTTTTATGGATTTTTTTGAATAAATTTAAATTTTCATTTATATCTTCCTATGCACTAATTAAAAGACTAATTTCTCAAGAAACACCAACTTGGAGAACGTTCCACAGAACATCAACTTGGAATATGATTCACACAACACTTACTTGGCATACGTTCTATGCAACATCGACTTGGTGTACTATACATGCAACACTGAGTTTGCATATGATTCATGAAACAAAAAGTGTCTACAAAATATCTTATTTTATTGCATTAATTATTTAAATAATATAATTATAACCTTGTGGTTAAACTTATTAATATGAATAGTAATAAAAACTTTTCAAATATTTTTTGTAATTGTGTTATATAAATCATATGATTTTTGGTAAAATCAGTTTTATGTTTAAATACATTGTTTTCTCGAATGAAATGATTTTAATAATAAAATTATTTTTATAAACATTTATAAAGTTAATTTGATAAAATAAACATATTCATTGAATTTATAATTTTGAAATTATCGTTGGGTGATTTTTTGGGATTATTTTAGAAACATCTTTTCTTGATGAATAGTGAAAAATACTACTTTTTAGTTAAAAACTGCCTTTTTTCTAATTAATTATTAATGATAAATGATATTATGAATTAGTTTAAGTTCAAATTATATAAAATTTACATGTACTAATGAAAATAAATTCATTATAACCATTTAAAAATTGATTCTGAGTATAAAATCTTAACAAAATTTTGAACATTTTCCTAGTCTAAAAGCCTTGTTATTTCATCCCATCTGTGGGAATTACACAAATATTAATTTTTTCACTTATATAAAGTGATTTTCAAAAATCTAACATACACCATTGTATTCACTCTAATATTTATAGTATAACTATCCATGTTAATTTTTGACGAAAAAGATTAGTAAAAGTTATTAAAAGTAATCACAACAGTTAAGGCCCAATTAAGCATAATTAGGGGATAAAAAATTTAATTAAGGGCCCAAATGACCTAGAAAAATGTAAATAACCCATTATATGTCCATATTTCATTGGTACACCTTAAATTCATAAGTTTGGATGGTTTGGTAAGACTTTTGTATGGTAAGAACAATTACACAAATAACCAGTTTCTAAAAATTTCATGTGATTCCTTTTCCCTCCGTATAAATGCCACCACCTATACTCATTACTCACACCTCTAAAAACAGTTAGGTACATAAAATATATGGCCATTTATCCACCCAACAATCCTCATAACCTTTTAACCCCCCCCCTTTGTAAAGAAAACTTTTAAAGGTGGCCTTTTGGAAAAAACCAAAAGAAGTTACCCAATTAAGAGGTAAAATCTTCTATCAAGATCCACTCTTTTATTTTCCATTTCCACCCCTTATAATATCACTATTCCCTTATTTTGTAACAAAACCAGTATCCTCCTTATACTTGGATGTTTTTATTCAAAGGGTTTGGCATACACTTACAGACACCACATGGAATGGGATTAATAATCATAGATAATATATAAAACATAATCATGATACTATTATGATTATATATATATACCCATATATATATATTACATACTTTCTTTCTATACAACAATAAAAACATAAACAAAATTCATGCGTATGAACAGCTTTTCGTCTTCATTAATGGTGTTTTTCATTCTGTAATTAATTATGCTATAAAATAATATAATTTACATATTCTAGATATAACTGATATTTATATAATATTATAAATTTTTGAATCATGATATAGGTATAAGGAATAATGTTATAACAATTAAGTGGAATGCGAAGAACAAAGAGAATACTACACATTGTGAAACTCTAACATATGATCATTAACAAGCGGGTGATATAAGGTCATAATTATACTATATATGGTATTATGTATAAGAATATGATTATTTAGAATATATATAATAAAGTTATATTTATTATATAGGAAAATATTATGGTTAGATAGAGAGTAAGTACATAAGGTAAGGGGATTTTCACATCACAAATAATTTCTATGAGATAAAATCTATGTTCGCCACTCTTTCATTTTGTGTAGTGTATGTGATTAACATTATTGTATTATATTTATATTGTACTTAAATTTATTCATATTCACATATCAACACTATTTTTCCTTATCTCATGAGGTTTAAATTTCATATATTATCAAATCTGTAAAACAGTTTTGTCTCATTTTTCCTTCTTTGAGACTCATGTTCTGTTATCCACTAAACCTTTTTTAGAGGTGTATATAATTCTATTTTACATGTAATATCATGAATCTAATTTTTAATGATATATTAACCTCCATGTAATTATTGTTTCTTACATGAATAATATGATCCCAAATTACCATGTAATGAAATTTTATGTAGATAATCTCATCACTTTTTGAGATTGTTTGTGTTTATGATTCTTTTGATGAAATATTATAATCCATCATTACAGAATATTAATAACATTCATTCTTCTATATTTATCCAATATGACCTCATTTTTTAGTACTATTTATCCACACATTAGCACATAATAAAAGGTTTTTAGTAAAATCTGACCACCTCTATCATTGGTCTCAAATCTATTATATTCAAAAACCATGTTTTAAAAAATGTTTTCAAAAGATCCTTGAATATAATTCTCATGGAAAATTTTATTTGAATTTTTTTAGTAGTCCACTATATTTTTTAATGTTATTTTCAAAGAAAATGTTTTTCCAAATATATATGAAATAAAAATAAATTTTCAAAGAATAAAGGATATTTTCCTCGAGAAATATTTTAAAATATCCTTCAAAATTAATTCCCATAGAAGATAACATTCCTTGGTGTTAATCATAAAATTATGAGGAATAATTCAATGTATCCATTCATATTCTTTCTATTGATAGATTATGTTTTTATTTAATGATGTTATGAAATCCATTTCTCTTTCATGGGTTCTATACTTTTTAAACCCACTTATTTCTACGGTTTAGGTTTATGATGAAATGATTATAAAACCTATATCTTCCATAGGTTATTATTTTTTTACATGTTTTTTATATATCCATTTAATTTCTTGGGTTATTATATGTTTATGATCTTTTGAAACATTTATGTATGATTTCATTATCTGGTGGTTAGGTCTTATATCACACTATAATGCATTAAGTAATGAAAAATGTTTTATGTGCTTAGAGGGAAAAGGGAGGGACATCCCAGTCCTGAAACAAGAGGGAACAAGGGAGAACAACCCAGTCAAAAAACAAGAGAGAACATGGGAGACTATCATAGTCCCAAAATAAGAGGAAATATTTTAGAACATCCCATTCATAAAACAAGAGGGAACATCAGAGAATATCCATGTCTTGAAGAAGGTAAATGGGTGGTTAAACAAAGACTAAAATGTTACAACAACCTTGGTATAAAACCTTTAAATAGTGTTTTTATATTCTTATGTGTCACCAAAATTCAATATCTTACTCTCATGTTATACTTTTATGGATTATTTCATTTACTTATTATTTATTCTGGTCTTATGAACTACCAATCTTTATTCCATGATTCATGTATATGATATTTTATATTGACAGTATGATCTTCAAATTTCATGACCATGTACTAATATCCTTATTCTCATTTTTATGGTTATATATCTCCCATGATTAACCTTATTTATAATTTTATCTCACCCATTTTTATGTTTCCTTCCCCTTGTTGCGAAGATATGTATTATTTTTGAGGTGTATGAGAATGGTGCTAGTCAAACCGAACCTAGTGGGAGATAATGTAGATCATTTATGGACTAATGATTATGTTTACAAAGGCACTAAACTAGTATGATCTTCTCACTTAAGTATGTATAATGATTATATATCTCATTGAAGTAATGTAATGTAATTTTTGTAAAGCAAGGGTCGCTATATGTTGTTCCAATAATTATATAACCGTCTAATGCATTGTGTGAAAACATATATATCATGATACATTTGTTGGAAATGATTTTATGTGATCTATATTTTATGGAAAACAAGTATGTATTCTTGATCCACTATGGGAAATAACTAGTGATTCTAGATCTGTTATGATATAGGGATTAGGTGTCGGTGCATAATCCACTACGAAATGATAATGATTTATTACATGAATTATTTTTATAATGTATGATACTTTGGGTATGAAATTTTTATTTTATTTTCATGATATCCTAAACTTTTGATTATCATATGCTTTCATATGATCATCATTTGATATCTCCCATTTTTACCCTTACTTATCATATGATGTCACCCTTTGTTATATTCCTTTCCACAGGTTATAAATAATGTTTCAAGTATAGAATGTTAAGAAGTGTTCAATGTGAGATGAAATTTGTGAGAAATAATTACAAATATTTCAAAATAATATTTTTATATATCTAGTATCTAAATACACTAATAAATTATGGTTTTGGTGTGTTTCATAATGTTATAGATTGAATATTCTTCTAAAATGATGCAATATTTATGCAAAAAATTCATAGGCTTCTATATTTTCTTTGGGTTACAGTGATATAATGATGTTAGTGATATCAGGATTTAATTTAATGTGTGAAATTTTGTTTAAGAGGACATTAATGCAATTGAAATTTGTTGAGAGTTAGGATACATCATCTGACATATTCTGGGTTCTATATTTTAAATGATTGGTTCTCCAAATATTGTTTATAATGGTTCAACAGTACTTGATGTAGTTTTTCCATAAATCATAAGGTTATATTTTATTAAGATAGAATATAATGAATCGAATAGAAATAAAAAATTATTGTATGATAAATGAATTAATAAAAAATACATGATATTGAAATTGTTGATTTTAGTAATAATATTGACTCACATATTAATGATATCCATGGGATGTTTGAATTAAAAGCTCTAATAGATTCTGCATTGAATCTATGAATTTAATATTTATTATTGAAGCATGAGAGATTATAATTTAGTGGGTTGGGTAAATAAATATTTATAATGAGGCTTAATGAATAATCTCTACATTCAAATAATTAGGTAAATATGATTAAAAATGTTGATCTTAATGCTTTCATGCTTGTTTAAGAACTAGTCTTGTAGGCCTTATTAGTGGCTTTTGGGTGTCATATGGGAAAATATCTACAGTTTATGTTTATGGTCAAGTAGTTTCCTTAATTGTTTATGTGTGTGATATTCTTATATTTTTTGATTTCATAATCATTACCATATAGTGGGTAGAGTATCTGAAACCCAAATTTCATAGGGGGTGTTTTCCCTAACATCTATTCCAGGGAGGGAACTGATGACTGACTTCTCCATATCCTCCACACTATATTTGGATGTAGTATATTATATGTGTTTGAGATGGTATTCAAGAAACAACTAATTGTTCTTTTGATTACATGTATATTCCATATTTGAATACTTATAAAATATTTAATTAAATATTGTTCATTTTAATATATGAACATAATTTAATAACTTCCCAGAGTATTTTTCACATTGATAATGTCAATGTAGTTCTCTGTTATGATGAGAATATTCAAATTCCAATAATATATTCATAGATTCAATTTAGAAGTTGAAGAACATTCAATTATCGGGAAAATAGAATGTTGAAAATCATGTGTGAGTACGTTTAAGAGGATGAGGATTCTTCTAATGATGTTTTCACCTAGTAATCTCTAAGATGAGATATTATAAGAAAAAATCCATTGGTTGGAATTATGGATATTTATGTGTCATCGTAATTTCCTTTCTATGAGCATATATAATATCTATTAGAATTTAAGATTATTATTATTTCATTTCATGACTCATGCTCTTAGATTTATAGACCAAAACCATGATGCCATATGTTCATGTGAAGTAGGGTTTTTTGGGTGCATCACAAATGACATGTTATTAATAGATAAGATAAGAAAGGTCTATTACATTTTATTTCAATATAATTTGATATCTTGGACCTTTTATTTTAATATAATTGTTTCATTAGATTCCTTGGACGTGGTGTAATGAAAAATTAATTTCAGATATTGAAATAAATACTTATCAGACATATAGGTTAATTACATATATGTGAAATACGTTTGATTATATATTAAGATAAAGGGATTAAATTAAACATAAGTAATTAGTATTTACTTTTTCTATGTTGGGAAAATATGATCTTTCTCTGGGTTACATTGAACTATTTCTAGACATTAAAATTATACTTTAGGAAAGCCCAACTAATTCCAATAATAAAGAATCATTTATGGTCACACACAAAGTGTTTCTGTCAATCTGGATTAAATTCTATTAGAATTTAATTTATATAATAAATATTAATTTCAGGAACAAGAAATAATTTTATTCATAATTTATCAATCATAAATGTTAGATAAATATTTATGGAGCATACTATGAATAAAAATTCAAATATATTTTATTTATTGGATATTTAAAAAATATTTTTAAGCTATAACATGATTTGAATATTTAATTAAATATTTATTCAAGTATTAAATAAATGAAGAGGAAATAAAACAGACAATGATCATGTCTGGTGATAAATATTATTTTATAATGTTGTAGAGTAATACTTATCAATTCACAATTAAGCATTTGAAAAAAATTATAATCTATTATTTTTATATAGAATAGGTGAGATTATGTTTATTATATTATTTAGGGGTCATTGTTTTGTTAAATACTATATTGTCCTAAAACCTAACACTATAAATATATGGTTGTGTATATTTTTCAGGGTTAATAAATAAATTATAATTGTTGTGCACAAAATACATCTATTTTTAATTCCTCATTTTCTACTCCTCTCATGAATGAGAAGCCCAATGGTGAATCCTTCATATTGGAAGGAACTAATATTAGTCAAGAAAAATAACAAAAAACGATAGATCTACCACACCATATCACGTTGTTATATCATTATTTATTAGTGTCAAAAAGAATAAATCTTAATCTTCTCTAGAGGGTATATGTAGTTGGATACCACCAGTTAAATAAAGATAATCTAAAAAGGGTTCCAGAAAATCAACATCTTCAGCAATGAAATATTCTCAGATCATCTATTTTTTCACCAAATATAATAAAATAAATTCTAAAATTAATGTGGAAAGAACCTATTTGGGTTATGGGCTTCTATATTTCAATATTAAATGGAAATATTTCATTGGTTGTGATATTTTCACCAATCATAATTGGCGAATTATCCATCAAATCCAAAAAAAATTATGATTTTATTCTTACATAGTTACAACTAATACATTCAAAATAGTCAAGTGGTATCATAGATGTTATATTTTCAATTTACAATTATTTATTTAATTATTAATCTAAATGTGCAATAATGGTTAAATATTACATTGCCATTATATTCGATCTATAACCTACTTTTTATTAACACGATATCAACATATATATTATAGTGGCCTTGATTTTTCTTACATTACAATTAAATTATTTTAATGATAAACCACATTAAAACATAACAAAAATTGGATCCAAAGTTTTAGTGTTTTGGGAAAACATTGAAATTAGATAAATTTGACAATATAAAATAAATTTTTTTATTCAATTTATTCTTCTCTAACTTCTTATTGTCCCATGTGTTCTCCTTGGTACATTTAGTCATCTAGGGATATATATCAATAAGGGGTGAGATAGAAAGACCTATAACAGGATATATATGATTATGAAACAATATTAAATGTTTTGAGCATAATAATAACATCATCATCATTAGAGGAATAATTATATAAAGTCATGGAATGTGAAAAATCATAAAAATGAAACATCATATCTTAGTGGTCAACTACCATGTATATTTGTGAACAAATCTACCATCATGTTCCCACATATTTCACATTCCACATGTGATAAATAACATTACCCATTTCATTAGAGAACTATATAATTTTGATTGAACCAATGACATCATAAAATTTACATTTTACTATATAATTATGGGTGCGCCTATCACCTCATAACATTTACATTATCATGCATGCTACTTAGACCATATATCAATCTTCGGCATAAAATAACCGATGGAAAAAATTGGTTTAACTTCATAAATCATACATTCATAAACTTAGGGTCACCAAATGAATAAGGTAATAACATACTTGATATAATATTCATCAAACTTGATTGAGGAAGAAAGAAAATCAAGAAGTAAAAGGTGTATTTTTAACGAAATGTTATTTTTTTTAAAAACACTATTTTTTTAATAAACTAACGTAAAAATTAAGTATATCCTATAAAAGGTATGATAATGATGAATAAGTTATATTTATTTATTTATTTATACATACTGAAAATGGAATGAAATAGGGTAAATTCAATTAAAGATGTTTGGGTTTGAGAATTCCCCAAAACTTATGTCTGAACACATTCTTCACTTTAATGACTTATTGAATTCTCCCCTTGACATCGTCCTCAAGGCACTTAGGCATTAAATTTTGATGATACCAAGAGAACATGGATGTGGGGTAGGGGATATCAAATTTTTATGGATATATTTTAGGTAATGATCAAAGTTTTATTGGTGTTAGGAGAAGAGAGAGTGAGGGGTGATATTTATAGTGAAGGAGATGGCTCGTTTATTATTATTTTAATCATTAGATTTTTAATTTTCTAAAGACAAGAAATAGTTAGGATTATTGTGACTAGATAAATTAATTAGTTCATTTTAATTCAAACCAAATGTCACTTACAATATCCATGACTCAAGCATGAAAATAATATTGGTTTTTAGTATTTATTGTATATTACTGTATTTTACTATTATATAAAAAATCATTTATTTCAGAAAAAATCCAAAAAAATAACCACATACATTTTATATATAGAATTAAAAAATAAAATCAATTTTATGAAAATAATTTTTAAAATATGATAATTTAATTTTTAATTAAAATCATCATTTCCTTAGAAAATACAGATTTTAAAATTATAACTATTTTTTGTAACACCTTAATAAATTACCCAAGGTCTCATAAAATTATCTAAAAATAAAAAAGACCTAAAATATTAATTTATGAATTCATTTTATTAAAATAAATTTACATTCATGATATTATATTAACCCTAAAATTTTAATTAAATATTTATGACTTATAAAAATACCAACACTTTATTAATAATTTTTGAAACATTTAATTTCTTACACTATGATATAAATATATAATATTTTCAATTATAATATACCTAAATTTTATTTATACATTCATTGGTGAGTCTACTATTAATTTTGATGGTTTACTATTTATAAGGGTCATACTACTATTCATACTGTCAAGCAACTGTCTCATCAGTATTGGTACCTTAACTTCTAGAAATACTTATTATTTCATTAATTATTCATTTATAATGTTTTAATTTTGGTCTCCATGTGATTTTATGTGATTTACACTATGTTACAATACTATAAGAAGCGATAAATTCCCTTGATAAAAGTTTGGGTCGTTACATTATTCCCCGATTTAGAAATTTCTCCATCGAAATTTCATTATAAATAAACAAGTGAGGACACTTCTCCTTCATCTGATCCTATGGTTCCACAGTGGAATTATCATACATATAGTTCTTCCATAACACTTTGAAAATTTGGGATTTATTTTGCGTAGAACCTTATCTCTCCTATCTATAATATTTATCGGCTTCTCCTCATAAGAGAGAACATCTTCCAAGTGTACCACCTCAGAGTTCAGTACATGTGAGGGATCTAGTATGTACTTTATCAAGAGAGATATGTGGAATACATTATAAACATAAGCCTTATTTGGTGTATTTGAATGTTGTTAGGCCACAACTCCTATGTGATCAAGGATCTGAATGGGGCCAATGTACCTTGGGCATAGATTCCATTTATTTTCGTACCACATGACTCTATTTCATGGTGATATTCAAAGGTAGACTTTATCTCCAACATCATACTCCAATTACCTTCGATATTTGTCAGTATAGATATTTTTTCAAATATGAGCATCATTGATATGATACTATATGGCTTGAACCATTTCTGTCATCTCTTGGACAAGATCATTTCCAAGTTGATTTATTTCTCGAACTCCATCCCAACAGGTTGGAGTTCTACATCCCTTTCCATAAAGAGATTTATATGGAGCCATATAAACACTGTACTGGAATATTTTTTTTATTATAACTGAACTAATTGGATATGATGATCCAATCGACCTTTCAATTCTATATAGAAGTCTCTTATAATATCTTTGAGTGTCTGAACAGACCTTTCAGATTGTTTTTCAGTTTGGGAGTGATAATCCATGCTAAATTCAATTCTTTACCCAATTAAAGTTAAAGACTCCTCTATAATTTCGATGTTAACATGTGATTATTAATAGAGAAAATTGAAAGTGGAACCACATGAATTCTCACCACATCCTTCACATATATCTTTGCAAGTAGCTCAAATGAGATATCTTCCTAAATTGTGATAAAGTTGGCAATCAAGGTGAGTCGGTCCACCACAACCCATATCCCATTATTTCCATTAGATGTCTTCGGGAGTCCCATGATAAAGATTATAGTGACATTCTCCCATTTCCACATGGGTATAAGAAATGGTTACATAAAACCTTTGGGATTTTATCAATCTTCTTTAACTTGTAGACATATCAAATACATGGAGATATATTATTCAATCTCTTTCATCATATTGTGTCACTAGAATTTTTCTCCGAGATCATGGTACATCTTGGTACTCCTGGGATGGATAGAGAATGTTTAGGTGTGTGAATTTTCCATCATCTCCTTCTTTATCATAGGTGATGAAGGAACACAATGTCATGTTCCAAACTGAATCACATCATAATAATTGATTTGTAACTCTTACATATTCCCTTCCATTACTGCATTCACCCTCTTTTTGGACTCTAAATCATCCCATTTTTCATCCTTAATCTTTATCTGGATATATAGATGGGAAATAATTTTGTTAATTTAATATTTATTCCCTATCATTATTATTTACAAATAAATCCTTGGAATATCCATGAAGATATGGTATTTCTCAGTGGAATAAATTGTTAGAGTAGAATGTTAATTTCTTCTAAGAGCATCAGATAACTTGTTATATTTTCTAGGATGATAGTGAAAAGATAAATCATAGCATTTAATTAGATATTACCATATCATTTGATTTTCATTGAGATCCTTTTGTGTGAATATATACATTAGGATCTTGGGATCAGTATATAATTCCCACATCTCACCATAGAGGTAGTTCCACGAGATGTTTAATGAATAAATCACAGTTACTAGCTCTAGATCATGCATTGGATAGTTATTCTCAGGTATCTTCAACTATCTGGAGGATTAGGATATCACATTATCATTTTTCTTTATTAAAGAACCCATGCCATCCTTGGTAGAATCACTATATATCATAAAAATTTCTCTACTTTTATGTAATGTGAGTACCGGTGAAGTGATCATCCTTCTCTTTAGCTCCTAGAATCATTCCTCACATTCTTCTATTTAGACATACTTTACCCCTTTCCTTCTTTTCATAGTGATAAGAATCAAGTAATCTAAAAAGCACATTGTACATGGAATGTACTTCCCATGAGATTGCGCTTCACGAGCCATTCAATTTTTAAAATTTTTGGTCCATTAGAGTCTCTCATGCTCACTCATCAGATCCATCCCTCGGCTGCCCGACTGAGGCTTCAGGATTTTCTACTCCCTCCCTTCAATTTCAGGTGTTTAGTATGCTCCCTGGTGTCGAGTTGGTGGGGGGCCTCTAGATCATCTTCTCACCAACTTCCTACTAGGATTCCATAGCACCCATTGGCTCCTCAGGTCATCAGATTCCCCTCTCTAGCGGATCCTAGGCCGGGTTTGTTCAAGGACTCCCTTTATGGCTCACTTCATACCTATCTTCGACCTTGATTCCCTAATGTAAATGTCTTGGCCCAGGTTGTTTCTCGAGAGGGTAGCTAACTTTCAATGGATGTCCCGATTTATTCCTTTTTAGAGTCGGATGTGTGCTAGAAGTGGACTCTAGTAGCCTAGTTTAGATCTATGAAACCTCCTCATGTGGTGTTCTATTGCTTCATCCTCTCCTGGGGTCTGGCATACCCAGTGCAGATCGCGTCTGTTCATTGGAGATCTTTATGCCTTATCAGGGCCTCAGAATAAGATTTATTGTATGTGTGGTGTAGGGATCCTCGCTCCTTTAACCATGGGAGTTTTAGCCTCTCCCTCTGTTCCATGGATGCACACAGGGGAAAGGAAAACCATCTTGTAGTGGTTTGGATTCATCTCATGGGGCTTCCTCTTCCTTTTATGAACAGTGGTTTTCTAAAAGTGATCATAGATGCGCTAGGGATTTTTCTATGCTCTATTTTCAACTTTTACAGTGGTGTGGACGTCTTGGTGTAGAGAATTTTTGTTGAGTTAGATACTTCTCTTCCCCTACCGGACAAGCTTGAGCTCATGTTTTAGAAGGCTTTCTGCTGGAATCAAGAAGCTTCCTATCCCTTTTTTCATAGGTTTTACTCTCACTATATTTTCATGGGAATTCCCTCCAAGTTTGCAGATGAATTTGAAAGGGGCATGGGGTCACCCATCTAACCTTTTTATGCACATGGATCATGCATCGTTCTCATCGAGCCATGGATCTTACAAGGTCTCCCAGATGGAAGTCCTAGATCAGGATAAAGATTCAGCAAAGGCACCTGCATCTTTCCGGGTCCCGTAAACTGAGCTTCCACCCCCCTTTCAAGATGAATACTTGGTCCTCTATCAGGATATTCTTCCCTTTGATCAAGTAGCAGTGCAGTCCCGTCAAGTGGGCCTCATTCCCCTCCCCTAATTTCTTCCTTTCTCTCAAAGGGGTTGGGAATGGAGATGGATCTGAATGGATTTATTCCTCAACCGTCTCTCCTAGACCTATAAAACTGTTTCTCTACTCTTTCCTTCTCCATTTTTTTCATTATCTAGATGTCCCCCTGAAGAGGACATGTCCATAGCACGAGCTGTCCCTCCACCTATAGTTCTCAGGCCCCGTTGTCTTCTAAAGGTGATTACCCTATGTCCCAAAGGTACATAAATCCCTCCTTCTCATGTCCTTCTAGTTTGATGCTTTACCTCCTACTACTCCCCACATCCCACATCTACCTATGTCACAAATGCTCCCTCCCTTGAGGGGGGTATGTACTAGTTCAAAATCTACAATCCTTAAAGAGAGCTCATCCTCCAATTTTGAAAAGGCTAAAATCTATAGAGCTATTAACAAATCCATGTCATTTCAATGATACTGTTCTCATCTGGAACACGTGCGGACTTAGTTCCTAGGTTAAATAGGATTTCATTTCCTCTAGAACCAGAAAACACAAGGCCAAAGTGGTGGCTGGTCTTGAACATAATAAAAATATTATCAGAATTAGGTACTTTGCATAGAGGTTCATGTTGAAAGGTTTCTTACATGCTGATCCCTCTAATAGTCACATTTGGCTCTTCTGGAGTCAAAACTACTCGGTGGATCTAGTTCAATATGGAAAACAATTAATCACTGCTAAAGTGAGTAAAGGGTACATTGAGATCTTCATGATTGAAGTATATGAATGTTGTGAACCTCTTCAAAGGGAATCCTTCTAGGGTGACTTAAATAAATTTGACCCTAGAAACATGCATTGGTTGGTTGGGGGGATTTTAATGTTGTGGAGAATCCTGAGGAAAAGAAGGGAAAATTCCCTTTTCATAGGAATGCCAATAGGTATTTTTCTCTTTTCAAGGTTAGGAAAGGTTTATGTCATCTTGGGTTCTCATGGGAATATTACACCTGGTGTAACCATCATATAGGTCTTAATCATTTGTGGAGTAGGATAGATAGGTGCCTTGCCAAAAAGAAAGAAACAACCATGTTTTCAAATACCCATGTATTCCATTTGGTGTGTGGGATAGTTGATAAATCTCCCCTATTGGTTATGATTTCATCTGGGCCGGATCATTAAGAGAATTTTCAGTGCTTCAAAGAGTGGTCTCACACCATGGGGCTTCAGGATGTGGTTCGAGAAATTTGGAACAAACTGGTGTCGGGTCCCACGTGGGTTGCTGTTCATGATAAGTTGAGAGGCTAAAGAACTACCTAAGGCATGGTTGAAAGTGATATAACTGAGAGACAAATACATTATCGACACAATGCAAGTTTTGGATACCCTTGAGTTGCGTCTAGAACAAACATGGGATGATCACATTTTCGAGGAGCTCTCAGCCTGCAAAAAAGCAATGGCTGAGATAATATTGTCTCAAGAATACATGGTAAGGGGAAAATCGAGAATTATATGTATTAAAGAGGAAAAAAAGAACACATATTTTTTCCATGCCTACATTAATGAGATAAGGAGGCCTATAAAACCAAACATACATATAGAAGAAATCCCTTAAACGGACGATAAAGAAGTTGTGGGAAACTTGGCTTACCCATAATTTAAAGACCTCCAGGATAGAACCTACAGTCGGATGCCTAATGGATACAATGGAGAGGGAATTGGGTTCTTATATATCATTCCCAAATGCGTGTTTGACCAGACTAATAAGAAGATGATCTCCATACCTGACAAACAAGAGATATATTCTTCCATCAATAACCTTCACCCAGATAGTTCTCCGAGCTTAGATGGATTTCCAGGGTCCTTCTATAGGGTCTCTTGGTATGTGGTGTAATTTTATATTGTCTACACCGTCCAAGATTTTTTCTGGAGAGGTAGTTTTCTTGTGGGTCCTGTGTGCTATGACCATGGTGCTCATTCCCAAGACAAGAAACCCTTCTTCTATCAGTCATTATAGACATGTAAGTCACTATAACTTCCCTTATAAAATTATGGAAAGTATCCTTAATGCGAGATTGGATGCCCATCATTTTATATGGATTTCCATGGAACAGTGTGGGTTTGGAAAGGACTGTTCCATTCCTGGTGACATTTCACTCGCCCAAGAAATGATAAGGGATATCAATTAAAAAACATACGGCCCTAACATCATCATCAATATGAATATGAATAGAGATTATGACTACATGGAGTGGGGATTTATTAACAAGGTGATGGAAGGGATGGTTTTCTCCCCCTGAAAAATTGATCTTGTGTTTAGATGTTTCAGATCTTCTTGGTTCTCCAACTAATTTATGGGAAAGTTCTTCAGTTTCTTCAAGTCCACTCGAGGGATATGACAAGGCGACCCGATCTCACCATGTGTTTTCATCTTGTCCCATGATTTCCTTATCCACCTCATTTATATGAATATTAGCAGAGGAATGAACCTAAAATAATGGAGGAGCATGAGATTGCATCCCTTTTGTCACCTAATATATGCCAATGACACCATGATCTTTACTAATTCTTACATATCCTTTATTAGAAGCCTACTCTCGTCGCTGGAGAAGTACTGCCACTGGAGTGCCCAAGGGATTAACAGGGAAAAGAGACTTTTCTATATCTCAACTAAATGTATGTCTAAGAGGAGAACTGAGGTAAAGAAAAACCTCTACATGAAAAAATGAGACTTCCCCATGGAATATATCGGGGGTCCCAATATCTCCCAATAGACTTCGGATCCTTTACATCGATTATCTTATCAGAAAGATTGGAGACTGCAATTTAAACTTGAGAAACAGGTATTTATCATTTGGTGGGTGCATTACACTTATTAATAGTGTTATTTTGGCTACCCTAGTCCATGGTCTCTTGGATATTAAAGCCCCAAATAGTGGTATCACCAACGTTGACTAACATCTTGCTTGTTTTATCAGGGACCCCCTTGAGGAAGAGAAACACCACGGGTCTTCTTTGAGGAGGCTGGCTAAGCCTGATAGGGAAGGTGGTATCATTGTGTGTTTCCTTGAAGACATCGTCAAATGCATGCATGCTAAGATGGTCTAGGTAGATGTAGATCAGATCATGCTATAGGGTAAAACCATGCACACACTATACGAGCTTCATCCTTGGGGGAAGGCCATGGGTCCCCACTATGGTTTGATATATCCCAACTGACCTTGGATCTTCACCATCTCTCCCAATGGATTATTGGCCGAGGTGATATCTTCTTCTGGAATCACAACTAGGTCGAGAAGGTGATAGGTTTCTCAAGCTACCTTGGCCCTTCTCTCACTATCAAGGAAGATAGTCAATACATGAACCTCATCAACACAGTGCTGGATGAGGATCAACGAGAAATCATAATCCTTATCGATATATCTTCATATCCTAATAGGCGTGTCTTTACATCTTTTTTGATTCTGGGGTGTTTAACAACCGTGACTACCGTCACACATGAATTTTTCCTACTGTAGATGATTTTTGAAATGAATCTTTCTGGTCCAAATCCATCCCCTCAAATTAATTTTTTTTGTTATGTCAGATTGGTAACAGCACCATCCCTATGGAGGAGAATATTAAAAGTTGTGGAATTCTGCTTTCGACATGTTTCCCCTTCTGCGTTGTCTGCAAGGAGGAGAGTGATGATCACCTATTCTCTAGGGGATGATTAGAATTTGATGTGTGATCTTACTTGGGGGAGTTCACAAGTCAATTTGATCAAAACATTACTGACTCATCGTTTATAGAAAGTCGGTTCCATGTATCGGGGGAAAAGGGGATAGAGAAGGCAGCTCGTACATAGATCCTGTAAGCTGGGTGTTGGTCAATTTGGTAGGCCAGAAACAAGCTGAGGCATGATGGGGTTAATCTTACCTGTCATGATATCATCTGAATGAAAAAAATCTCATCCTTGATCATACGTGTCTCTTCATCAACTGGTGGGATGCTTCCTCCCTTTGATGGATGAATGCAATGCCACATGATGCATAGTAACCACTGGATGGGTTGGACCCCCCCCCCACTAGGGGCTTGAAGTTTAATACTAATGGATATTGCAACAACATGGTATTTTGTGGTGGTGGAGCTCTCTGGGACTCACAAGGTTCGGTTGTTTTGGAATTCTTAGTGTGTATTGGCCAAGGTTCTGCACTCCAGGCCGAAGCAAAGGGAAAGTTAAATTGATTGAATCATTTCCACCAGATGGGAATTGTTATATCAGAGGTGGAAATGGACTCAAAAATACTCCATGACGTTTTTAAGGGCCATTTTCCAATTCTGTGTTCAATTTCCTATGTCATTTGACAAGGAAAGAGGATGATCAATAGTAGCGCAAAAGTGAGACACTCTTGGAGGGAGGGGAACAAGGTTTCAGATCATCTTTCTTTTTTGAAGGACATTGGATCTGATCTACTATTCCTTCACAATGTTCAAAAATTTAAACCTGAAGGGGTTAATCAAATTATAGAGGATTCCCTCAGTATTTATTATTTTAGACCTCCTTAGATGATTCCCCATCCCCAGGGTAGGGGGATGCGTGTTTCTGATTTTCCCCCTTCTTTTCACAAAATAAATACAATGAAATTCTAGTTATTGGGATTGAAAATCATGATAAATTTCGAAAAAAGCATCTATAGTATAGAGATAATCTAGAAAATCAATGGATTTATATGACACTAGAGGGTTTAGGTGATTCCTCAATTGCCTTGGTATTTCAAGGGTCTATAGAAATTACCTCACATGGGATCACATGTCCCTAGAATTTGACTTTCTACACCCCAAAGTCACACTTTCTAAACATGTCATGCAAACTATCCTTCCACAATGTCAACAACACAAGCCTTATATTTTCTTCATATTCCTTCATGCCCATAGAGTTGATGAGAATGTCATCAATAAACACTACCAAGATTTTGTCTAGGTAATGTCTAAATACTCTACTAATAAAATCCATGACGATCATATGGGAGTTTTTAATTCTAAATGGAATCACTCAAAACTCATAGTTCCCAAACCTTGTTTGGAAGGAAGTCTTTGAAATATCTTCCTTCAAAACCATTAGCTGATGATATCCAAAATGGAGATCCACCTTTGAGAAGTACCGAGCTCCTCTAAACTGCTCATACAAGTTTTCAATACTTGGAATATGATACTTTTTCTTTATGGCGTTCTTGTTGAGTTCTTGATAATCAATACATATTCATATTGATCCATCCTTATTACTCAAAAATAGAATTCGCACACCCTCAAGTGATTAAATAGGTCATATAAAACCATTGTCAAGTAATCTAATAGATACATCTTTAACTCCCCATATTTGATAGGATCCATCCTATAAGGACGATTTGTTATAATACTAGCTTGGAGTATGAGTTCTATTGGAAAATCTACCCCACAATTTGGGGGTAGTCTGGGAAACTCTTGGAAAAATACATCACTTTATTTCCTCACAATAGGCATTTCCCTTAGGTTGATACATCCCTTTGACTAAACCAATTGAGCGATGTATGCCTCTTCACAGGGAATCAACACCCACACCGTTGATGGATTCTTTTAAAGGAGATTCATCATTATCTTTGTATTTAAAGAGAAGTATGGTATGTTTAAAAATAAAAAATATATTTCATTTTCCTGATATTTGATGTGTGATCTATAAAATGAGAGACAATCCATTCCAACTATAGTGTTGAATTCCACCAAGGTGAGTATCATGAGATTTTCTAGAAGAATATTCCCACATTGGCCAACAGGAGAAGATTCCAACAATTGGGTTGCAATGATTGCACCACATGGTGTTTTTTACAAATATCAACACTTCAAGGTTTCATGGATTCAATTAAATAATTATAGAAAACTATTAAGTTATAAATTAATCCATATAACCACAATGAAATAATAATTTTCCCATTCTTGAGTAAATATAAAGTGTACCTTGTACAACTTATTTTTATTGCCCCACTTCTACAGTAGTGATGGTATAATCCTTGTCTTTATCCTTTGTATTTGGTCGCTAATGATGATGATCACCCTCAAGTAATTGAGGTTTAGTTCACTATCTTTCATAGTGACCTTAATCATTACAATTTTATCATTGAACCATGGGTGTTGTTCTTCATTCCTCCACCACATTTACCTACTTCATCATATATTTTCGAATTTCATGAGCTTGGGGGCCTTCTCTCCCATGGTTGAGGAATTTCCCCATCCCATTGTGGTAGTTCCCATGGTACTTCTTCTCACATTTTTGGCATGTGGGTGGTTGGTTTTTCTTTCCACCTTTCCCATTAGATCCTCCAGCATGAAACTCTATCATTCATTTCTTATCACCATATCCATGGGATTCAAAAAACACCATCTCTACATTAAGAACACATCCAAATACTTCTTCATAATTTACTATGTCTCTAACTATGAGATCCTTTCAAAGGTTTGGTTTCAAACCATGAATGAATCTATCGATTTTTCTATCATTGTTGATAACAAAACTCAGCCATACATTGAAAGAAATGTGATTTTTTTTTATAAGATGTAAAATATTCTACTTACTTTTTTTATCTCTACGAATTCTACATCCATATTTGTATGAAGAGTTAAAGGGAAATAATTATTAACAAACATGTTATTAATGTCTTCCCACTCAATGTCTTCTATTTCACACCTTATCTTGGTGTTATTAACCAACATAAAAAATTGGTTGGCCTCTCCATCTAGATGATAAATATCCAAGGACAACTTATCCATATCAGAATAGTGAATCACATAAATATATTCTCCATCAAGTTGACCCACTATTCCATAACTATGAGATCAGAAGATGCACTACACATTGTATGTAATTTCCTCATAAAACAATGGATAGTCACTTGCTACCTCTATAGTGGAGGAAGATGTTCCACATTATTTTGGTTATTATTCATAACCTAAGATAAATGGGTAAGCATAACCATGAAATTTTTAACTCCACCTACTAAAGCATTGGGAATATAATTTGAGAAATTTTTTCATTATCCCTCGCATGGTTTGTCGGCCTGGTTTCTCCTAGTTCCCACCATTTTATAAAATAAAAAAGTTTAGAAAAAAAACAAGTCAACAAGTCATGAATTATCTATACCTTTGTAAAATTAATTCTAATGGAATATCTAATGGTATACCTATGTTTAGAAAAAAATATTTTATTCTTACATATTAATATTTTTGTAAAATGGGTTTCACTAAGGTTTTATAATCCTAATTCTTAAATTAACTATACCGTCCTCTGATAAAAACTATAATGACCGTACTTTTTATTACATTACTATTACATAATTTTAATGATAAATAACAACAAAAACATTACAAAACGAGGATCCAAAGGATTAGTGTCTTGGGGAATATAGGATGATATATAACTATTACAACATAATAGACAAACATTTATTTAATTCATTCTTCTATAGATTCATATTCCCCCTCGTGTTCTCTTTAGTACATGTAGTCACCTGAGGATATAAATAAAAAAGGTTGAGCTAAAAATCACACTAAGAGGATAGATAAGATCATGAAAAAATAAAAAATAGGGTTATCATAATCATAACATCATCATATAGAGAGTAAGCATTAGATAAAGGAATATAATGTGGATATGAATAAAATTGAAACATCCTGTCTTAGTGGTCAACTACCACACAAAGGTGTAAACAAAAGAAGTATCATGTTCACACATATTTCACATTTCTCGTGATATAAATCAGTTTAAATAATTAATTGGAGTGATATATAATTCTTGGAGAACCTATCGCATCATAACATTTACATTGTGGTGTATAATTCAATGCCCACTTGTCACATAATAACATTTACATTATCATGTAGGCCATATAGTACACATGTCAATCTTGGAAATAAAATAACCCATAGAAATGAATGGGTTTCACTTCATAAAGCATGCATTCATAATATTGGTTTCCCAAATGAAATAGGGAATAATATACTTGATATAGGATTCATCAACCTTTAGTGAATAAGAAATAATCTCGACAATTAAAAGGTGTGTTTTTTTGAAAGAAGAGTTCTTTTGGAAAACATTATGTTAATCATAAACACAAGTATAAAAATGTATATCCATGAAAATGTAAGATAATGATGAATAAATGATATTTAAGGAATATTAATATTGAAAATGTAGTAAAAGGGGGAAAACCCAACAAGGATAGTTGGGTTCAAGAATTCCCTTTACCTTGTGTCTGAACACTTTCTTCATTTTAATGTCCTCTTGAATTCTTCTATTGAGATCCTCATCAAATAACCTATGATTGGTCTTTTAATGATACCATGTTTTCCTAGATGATGGGGAGGGGATAAGGAAAATTATTTCCCATAATTTAGTAAATTCTAAAAACCATAGAGGTGTGAGTGGAAGAGGGTGTGAGGGGAGGTATTTACAATGGGGAGAGGGGTGTTTTCTTATTATTTTAATTATTAGTCTATTATTTTGCTCAAGATAAGAAATAGATAGTATTAAAATGACTAAATAAAGTAATTAGTGGATGTTACTTATAACCAAAGGAAAATTTCATCATCCATGACTCAACCATGACTTGAAAATTCACGTTTTTAGCACTTGCCATAAATTATCATAGTTTACATTTCCCAAAAAATTCACGTATTTCTAAAAAATCCCAAAAATTCACCCTTAACATTTTTTCACATGTATAATTAAAAAATTAACTCCATTTTATGTATATAATCTTTTAAATAGGATTCATTTAATTTTTAATTAGAATCATCATTTACTTGGAAAATACATATTTTAAAATTGTAATTAATTTTGTAACACATTGAAAAACTACCTAAGATTTCATAAAATAATATTAAAATAATAAGTCATAAAAATATTTATTTATTAATAAATTTTATGAAAATATTGTTTTTAAATAATTAAATTAACCATAAAATTATAATTAAATATTTATGACATATAAAAATACCAACACTTTATTAATAATTTTTTAAAATATTTGGTAACTTTTAATATCATATAATTATATCATATTTTTAATTATAAGATGCCAATTTTTTTACCCTTTCATTGGTGATTATATTATTCGTTTGGCCAGATTACTATTTTTAAGGGTCATATTACTATTCTTTGGGTTAAGTTACTATTTCGTCTATATTGGTACCTTAACTTATAGAAATAGTTATTATTCCATTAATTATTATTTTATAAAGTTCTTATTTTGGTCTCTAATTGATTTTATGTGATTTATACTTTTTGAAATTACTATAATATGGGACAAATTCTATTGAAAAAAGTTTGGGTCGTTATATTAATTATCATCATTTAGGATTTCATTTTCTCAAAGGACAAATAACTGATTAAATATGACCCAAGATCCCATTGGGAAGTTCCAAGGATTTTGGATAGTGATACTAGGTTACTTAGTGTGTATCCAAAGTATACACCATGCACCCATGTGCACTTCACTCAAACATGACACGAGATACATGACTGACTGAATGGCCTAATTGCCTTTTTGTTTTGGATTTTATGGTAGCCCCCATTTCAAGAGATGATGGGGAACCCTTTATAAGGCCCGTAGTCTTGGAGAAATTACATGACCCATAGGAATTAAGGAATCCATAAAGATTATGAAAACATAAAACTGCTCCTCCCAAGCATCTGCATCATGATCACCACTCCACCTTTGCATGACTCTTCAGCTAGCATGTCCATGTGTAGGGGTGCATAGGCACGGTACAGATGGAAAATTCCATACCCTCTCATTCTTCCAAAGTCTTTTTAGCCATGTTCTAGTGGATGTTCCCTACTTTTTCCTCCTCTCGAGTGGTTCCTTGTATAATCTGTGTGTGCAACTACAAATTAGGTGGCCCTAATGGACTTGAGGTGGCATGAAGGCCATGAGGTGGCCTGAAAGCCTTAATGACCCAAAGTCCTTGGGTGGTCTGATGTCCTTAAGAACACAAAGCCCAAACTAGTGGCCCAAGGTGAATAGTTCTGGCTGCTATAGTACCAAATAGTAACTACTACATTAACTGATACAGTAATGTCTTTAGTACCTTCAAAAATATGCCTCCTCCTTTTTTTTGAACCTGGGTCTCGTGGATGCACTTAGAAAGTCCTCAACAACTAGGCTGAGGCTCATGTGCCCACACAATGTGTAGTTGGCATACACATGGGATACATGAATTTCCATGAAGTATCAACAAACAATGCATTTATTGTACATAGTTTATAGACCAAACCAACCTGGGACACAACATATCAGATTACATAATGTGTAGATGGCATACACATTGTGTACTCTACATGGTTTAACAATGAAATTATGATAACCTTGTGGAAAAATACATGGTTTATAACCATGTGAGATTGAAAAAATATATTTAATTAACAAACAAAAGATGTGTAGCTATTGTACGTAGTGGGTAATTCATTAATTACCATATATAAAATACACGATGAGTCATTGGGAGGGTTATGTGGACACAAGATTAGCAGAACAGACAACATATAGTTGGAGTACAAATCATATGGTTCAATATATAATGAACACTCTATGTCCATCTATTTTCTATGTGGACATAATAAATGCATGAAATATGACATGTACTGGGGTAGTACCTGTTGAGAAGTCTCATTGGGGTAAACACTGAATCCCCAATAATTTATCCCGAAAACACAAATATCAATGAACATGAAATGTAGCTCATAAGTACATGTTGTGTATTCTTCCAATAATGGAAAAATTAAATTATATTCAATAAATAATTTCTTCATTAAAACCTAATTATGGTGATTTTCACTTATTGTGTTTGAAAATGTAATAAACATTCCAAAGAGTTAAAAATTACAAATTAATTTATTATAAATAATTATATAAAAATGAATATAAATGAATGTTAACCAATGTATTTATACATATTCATTGAATTCATTTGATAATTCGTGATTTTGACCATGATATGTATATAAATTGGTAACATCATTTTTTTCATGTTTATCAATTTTTTAATTATAAAATTAAATTTGATGTCCATTGAGTCATCCTACCCTCCTTTATAATAAAGGTCCATATTTTTCATGGTTAATTATGTAATTCCTCTTAACCAATCCTTTGATTAATCTCATATATGTTTGTATTATTAATAAATGTAGTAAAATGATCACCCCACAGTGTGTGGAGATAGTTCAAGTGGGAATTGATACCATATCAACCTAGGTGATACACATATGGACATGTGGAATGATACAACTTGTTCTGAGTCTAACACTATGATTTTTCCCATAGGTAGTATGTTTAATAATTATCCCATAAAAAATAAAAATTTAGATAACATCATGGTCAATTTATTTATATATTTATTTCCTATGAATTATTTATTTTATGGATATAAGACATCAATCATATAAATAAATGAACTAATGTAAAAATATAGATTATAAATAAATGGATTTCGTTTAAATATATTACAAAAAAATGGTTAATAACATAAGTAAAATCCACTTAATATTAACATGGTATATAAAATATAAATTTCTTTCTCATAATAGAAAAAATAACTTAACGTAATATTATGTTATACGTGGCCTTCCATTACTTGATTAGTAATGAAAGCCATATCTATATATATGTGTTCGACAAACCCTTGTTAGGAAATTTTTTTTATCATGGAGTTATTATGAATATTATGTGATGAATAAACCATATTACATGAAGAGATGTATCCCTTGATAAAATGTATATAACTTGGTGGAAAGTGTTAAGGAAATCCATGTTATAATTTTTGGATTAGGGAGTCCACACAATGAATCAAGGAGCTTCATGCACATGGTTGAAAAACACTTACTTACCTAAATACCTTCAAGTATCCTGAACAACCTTAATTGGGGTTATAAAGAGGTTCATATGGATCATTTACACTAGAATGTATAGGAAACAAGGCATGATGAGTCTAATGGCGAGGGTTATTGGGTCATGATAAAATTTCGAGAGACTTAATAAAATTAAAATTTATTATATCTCACATAAAATTTAATCAATTTATTTATTAATAGAATGATGTTATATAATTATAGAATAATGGAAAGTTCATAATTGTCATGACCTAACCCCACATGTCTTACATTAATGGCAGTAATCCGAGTGTGGCACCACAAACCCTCCTCCCATAGGCAAGGGTATGGTAATGATTGGAAAGTAGAAATACAACAAAAAATGTAGGCCTTTTCATAATGTTCCTACACAGAAGAACCCATATTTGATCTGCTAACTCCATCCTGAAAGATAAAAGTACAACTGATACCATGATTCATTCATAACATCTATCACATGTCATAGTATGAAAATGTAATGGAAAGCATAAATGGACAAATCTAATCCACCCATAATTAATAAAAAATTAAAACCTACAAATAAAAAGGGGACTGCTATTAGTTGAAACAGCTGGTACAATAATTTCCTATCTTTCTCAATCTTCTTCATTTTCTCCCAGTCCTCCCATTACTCTGTCAAATGGTATGTCATCTATATAAGACACTATATGTGGGGGAATATCTCATACATGGGTGATTATAATAATACCCAATAAGACAACCAAAAATCAACTACCATTAAAATAAAGAGCAAGGTTATAACATTTTAAAGGAATTTAAATCATGATATGAGGCATAATAATACAAATGAAAACACAGATATACTCGTTCAAGATTCAAAGTCTCAAAAAGGTCTCAACCATTATTTCATCCATAATATTTTATTAGAGGATTCAAGGTTACACTGGTTTGGGATATATCACTCAACATGCCAGGCTAATGGTGATGGTTCTCATCCAAGAGTTCATGATTATTATGTTTTTACAAATATATACTCACTGAAACTATAAGAAGATCAATATATTGATGAGGGATCACACCCATTTCTCATTTGTGGAACCATAATACCTATCTGGAATAACCCACCATGTATCAAATTTTACACATATGAAGTTGTTGATAACAATTCCTCAAACCCCACCTAGGGAAAACTACATGATTGAGGATCCCACCATGAGCCCCATAGAGTGACTCATGAAAAATGTATCCATGGATAACCAAAAGAGGGAATCCAAATCCTATTCCATGGAAATAATTTAACACTTTACTCTTATTGGTATAGGGAATGGGAATGATTCCAACAGACAATAGTTCATGTTAAAGATATTGAGGGCCTTAACCTATACTCAAGGTAGTATATGGTGTATCTATATAAATCAAGAACAATCCATGTCTCTTTTTGCCACATGACTTTTCATTATCCAAATACATGGCATGTTTTAAAACATACATGTCCTATAAAGATGGATATGGAAATCAGAATGCTCCATACCCAAGTCTATGTACTCTACCCCATGCTCATGTACTTCAATCCATGCCCTAAAACATTTGTCCTGCCAATATACAAGAACATTTCTTAGTACAATACCATGTATGCATAAAACAAACCTAATTGTGTGCATGATCATTTCTATTCCCATGTACCCCTATAGAACACGCTGAGCCTCCATCATTGGGTCACATGGTTTGGAATATTTTTCTCTACATGTAAACCCAATCACCGTAGATGAGGGACTACATAGAGTGTATTATTTGGAATACATGCAGTATAGTGAATGTTTTTTTAGAAATCCATAAATAAATCACATGTCCCTTACACGACACTATCACTGTTGTATCCATCACAAGAGTCATAGTTAAAAATAGATCTTACACTGGTCGAGCCCATTTATAAATGATGATCGAATTATTAGTATAAAAGTTTATCAAAAGGGGTCCACCATCACTCTACCTCATCCAAACATCGAAAACTAGAATAAAGTGTCTCCAAATCTACACTAGAGATACCTTCTATTGACTATTTTCATTATCAAAACATGATTACACCATCAATCATGAACCCAAACTTACTATATCAATCCAATATACTAAATAATGGTTACACAATGATGTATTACATAGTATCATTCAAACTGCCAGCCAAAGAGGATTCTGAAGAGTAATGTGTAAATAACATGGAAAATTAAACCACCAATTGAAACAGGAGGACTAAAAATGGATGTTGTTTCAGTTAAATGTGATTTTTTTTAGAATAATCAACAATGAACCAAAATCAAATAAAATCAACTTCCAAACCCTATGAAGATAAACCCGAACCCATAATAATGAATGACCGTCAAATCAATCTGTTGTTGGATTTGATCCACATTTGTCCTAAGATAAACAATGTAGAAAACAAGACAATAGTAAAAAAATGCGTTGTATTATGTTTGTATATATAGATGACGATGAACACTCAAATGTTTCTATTATTGGAGAGATCCACCAGCTCCATTGGTATAGAAAATCATTACATTAATGATCCACTGGAATATGATCCATTGTTTCCACCAAGATCACCTCCATAGATCCCCCTAAAATATCAATGGTTATGAAGATAACCATAGTATTTTTCTATATTTTTTTAATTAGATTAGTTTTTGGTGATGGATAATTAATAAAAATATAAATTAATAAATTTAAAATTCCTACCAATACAACTTTTTAACCAAAAACCCTATCATGAAAAAGGATTGTTGTGGCTAGGTTGAAACCGAAATTTTGGGTTTGAATACCATCACAAATTTCCCATCAAGTTCCTCATTTAAAAGTTATTCCATTGTTTTATAAAAATGATGCATGAGTGATATAATATATTTACTATTTTTTTGTATAAACACCAAGGATCACTATGCCTCAAAATCACACACCTTGTTTGCACATATATTTGGAAATATTTCTTAATATAATTGAAATACATAAAAGGGAAGCAAGGATCTTACATTATACCAACCTCAATGATTTTCATCTCGAAAGAATAAATTGCTAAATGAAATGTTGAGGTTACATGGCTTGCATCTGGGTCTCCTAATCCTATGTTCTCAATTGAATATTTCCATGTATCCATCAAACACACACCAAGGGAATCACTCACCAATGATGGATATCCTCATACCATTCATTATTCTCTATTAGGAAATCTGTAAATGTTGATCTATCCCTAATGGTCACATCACCGAGGACATTGACATGTGAATATTCGTGAACAAAAAGTGTAATTGGTATGTCCAAGAGGCACCACACATCATCAACCCTATGTAGTATCTAGAATGGGAAAAGGCTTCTTAGAGATAACATGATTCTCTAAACATTTCTTCACAATCAACATCAATATGAGAACATATCTAACACTTGGAATCCCTTATCAAACTCTAAATTTTTTCATCATCAGTCTGTATGAGAATTCTAATGAATATGTTACATCCTCATCAAATATTATATAATCTTCACCTTCTCCATCATCAGTTACACCATCTCTAGGCCCATAAGTTCTGACTCACATGAATTAGTCAAATATAGTTTTTTTCCTTTAGGGTCTTTAATAAAAGGACATTAATTGTGTCCTGATATGGTAAAATGGTTGTTTTTTTACAAAAACTCCACCAAGGGTATGTGGTCCTAACATCTACGTCTAAATCCCCACATTAAATCCCATACCTTGTAATCTCCAACTTGAATGGTCTAATTATTCTAGATATCATCATGGGAATGAACCATTGTTCTCATATTCAAATGATTCCCAAAGGTATCTGTCTATTCCCTTTATAATCATGAATTGAATGGAGTATCACAGTATGAATCAATTTTCAAATCCCATTCAAGAAATCAAACTATATACTACACATAAAGGTATCCCAAGCTATCTAATATACTATTATCTTATATGGATAATAATAAGGTCAACTCAGTGGGTCATTTTACAGTCACCTAGATAGAATCTTGTCTAATAGATATTTTTGGATTCCCCTTCAAGACATCTATAGATATACCATCCTACATCCACTATTGTACCTCAAGGGGTTGAGAGATACATTCTAGAACCTGGTTCTTAGCCTTCACCTGCAAATATGATAGGCATCAAGAGACAAACATTCCAACCCACTTATTCATCCCTAGCCACCAAAACTGATGATTAAGGCCCCGATTCATCTTTTCCACACCTAGATACACTACCAAGGGGTATTCATGACTCTCCATCTGAACCTCCTCACGAAATTTCACTATAAACATCATTTATCCTCTTTTAAGAATGATGTTCTCATTATACTCAGAGTATCCCTCATGAGAATTTCTATGGATATATTAATAATAAATTTCTCAAAGATAGTATCTTTATGTTGATACTCTCAAAAACATGTAATATTTCTGGGGTAACAATAATAGACTAGAGTTAAGATGCACCATCCTCTTCCACAAGGGACTACTATAATGAGGATAATCGCTCTAAAACCATGGTCGAAAAAAATGAACAAGATCATCTATCTAGAAAAAATACCACAACATTCCCTTTCCCAAGAGTATAGTCTATCATGAAGTTATAATCTTAGGGAAAATCTATCCATCACCTCTCTCTATAGTTAAGATCCTTCTGGGATATGATATAAATGAGACACTTTTGTTAAGAGTAAATGATAAACTACTCACCCATATGGCATTATCTCCGTGTATTTAAGGAAAATACTACCATTAATAGCCACAAATAATGGATTTTGTAGTTATTCTCATGTGGTAATAGCTACTAGGAGCTATAGGTAGTCAAATCCTTCCTCTAATTTAATATAAAACCATGCACGGTCCCTAATAAATCCCAAAATAATACATACTCAACAACAACCTATAGAAATATTAATGTGGGATAACTTGTCTACCTCCACCAAAACATCTAAAAAGCCTCCTAGAACCTATTTGTTTATATAAAAGGATGCTTATATTAGGTCAATGTAGTCAAGGGTTCTAAAATCCTAGAGAAATTGTGAATGAATCTTTTGTAGTATCCTTACAACCTAAGGAATCTCTACACATCCTTGATGCTATTAGGTGGGTCCCAAGACAACATTTCATCAACAATAGATGGTTCCACAATTACACTTTCAAATAATATGAATTTTACTATAATGTAGACCAATCTAATTAAGAACTGACACGTCAAAAGATTCTTATATATCTAGTGATCTCATAGTATGTCCTTGAAATAACTGAAGTCTCTCACTTGCAATTCTGTGGACAACAAGTACACTAACATGTCATCTATGAAGTAAAATAAAAACAAATATAAGAATTATTGAGATATTTGGTTCATGAGTCTCATGAACACAGCTAGGGCATGCATCATGATGAGATTCAAGACCAAGTACTCATTATTACCATAGAAACATCATAATGTTATCATCGGTATATCCATATCTCGTACTCGATAGTGGTGATAGTCTGGTCCTATGTTTATCTTTATGAACCACCCCACACCTCTCAACTAGTTTAAGAGGTCCTAAATCCTTACTAGAGGATAATTATTATTTTGGGACACCTATTTCAAGAGTTGGTAATCCATGAAGAACTAAAATATCCCATCATCCTTGATGGTGAAAAAATTGGGGATGACTAGGGGAGACAATGGGTCTACAAAATAATTTATTCAAAAAGTTCTCCAACTAAACCTTTACATCATACAGTTATATAGGATCAATCTAATATGGTGTTATAAATATTGGAGTTTTCCCTAGGTGAATGTCTATGTAGAAGCCTATCTCTCAATGGGGAGGTAAACCCAACAGATTCTCAAGAAAGACATCCTCATACTCCTCCACCATTTTAGGAAGCTGAAATCCACAAAATTTACTAATACAAGGGTAATACTATCCATATAATGTGTAATTGGCTATATCCTTCTACACGTGAGACCATCTATCTCTGCATAGGTTTCCTTATCACCAATAATGAAAAACTTATCTCATCATTGTAGACACACCACATCATCCACATAAAATTGTTAATTTGGGCATGAATTGTGGTTAACTAGTCTATAACTAGGGTCAAATCAAAGGCATCATCACTACTATAATGAGATCTCATAATAGGCTCTCCCATTCAATAGTCAGATCACACCATCAAATAAAATTTTTGTCCAATGAATCCCCTCCTTTCAATTCTCCAAGCACAAGGGTCAAGCTAAGGGATAAACCAGAATATCTTAGTTTCGAATACAAGGAGTGTAAAGAATAGAGTGTATCACACCCATGTATATCAATACTTACACTAATGTATAAAAGACATATATATTCGCATTAAACATCATAAGATCTTCTGATTCATTGGCCTTCATTTCTTTCAACTATCCTTACCCCAGACCACCTTTTCCCTAAGCCTAGAATAGAACACTTGGGTGTGGTGGTTGAAAGAGGATAAAGTGTCTTCCACCTCCAGTTTCCCTCACAAATCCTCTTCCACATCCACCAACCAATGAAACATCCTTCTTCTACTCCTTGGTAGGTCTATCAAAAGTCTCTCATTTATCAGCATAATGGGTAGAAAAAACATGAGTATGATATCCCCGACTATCTGAAGAGAAATATGATCTCTCTATAAGATTACTAGAACTATTCTGAGTGTCCATATCTACTAACCCTCTATCCTGGGATCATCTCTTTAATCATCTAATGCTCCAAGATCCATGTTTCAATCATCAGCTACCAAATTTTTATGTCTTAGTTTCTATATACTAACTATTAGCACCAATTTTCTGAATCCTCTCAACCATCATTCTCTTGATCACTAAAGCCTACTCAAGTAATCCAATATAGGTGCATACGAAAGTATATATCAATACATATTTGATATATTAAGGCATACCATTCATGGAGGTTTGTGATCTAAATAATGTATCTCAAACCACCTCTAGATAGTATCTTGAGAGGTTGGTAAACATTGATAAATACTTTTCCAAAGACATTATTCCAGGCTGATCCTTCAGAAGCTCCTTGATGGGAACCACTAAAAATATTGCAAGATAGACGTCCTAGCTAAATGGATTTAAAAACTCAGAATAAGAGAGAGATGATTCATCTATTTTTGAGTCACTAAACCCCACCATCACCCCATCAATCACTAAATAATTCTCATCTATAATACAATGATCATATTAATAGGTTTCCTCACATGGTGGGAATCTTCAGTAACTACCTCTAGCTAGGTATCAATTTCTTGGGGAAAGACTCACCCCCAAAACCATGGTGGATTCTACTACTAAAACAAATGGAGTTCACTTATATTTTAAACATCCATACTATGAACAATCGAAAAACCCTATTACATAATGGGTGGTGAAAAAACTCATAATCCAACTAAGAGTACCAAATTCTATGTAGAACCCAACACTTAAGCATCATCACTAAGAGGATAATCATAAAAAACTCCATATATAATTCTAGCTGGAAATTCACTCTGATTCACCCTGAATGAAAATAAATATGTACCATGGTTTAAGAGTATATGTTGGAAGATAACTCAATAATGATATGGAAAATACAACCATTTATAATATGAATCATTTGACAAAGAATTCACTACAATTAGTCCCTACATGTAATGAGTCAACAAAAAGCTTATCAGAGACGTTTTGAATAGTTATATTGTATGAAACATGAGCATGAGAGATAATCTCGAAACACATTTACATTCTTATCATAGTTTCTAAACTAATCATCATAGTAAGAAAATGTCCAAAATTTTGAACTAAGATGAACACCTATTCTACTACCACTATATCATGATATAAGACATTAGGGCCCATATGACCAGTGATAAATAAAGTGTAACATCACAAGCCCACCTGAAATTGTCCATGGGATGGATAATAGTACTGATTAGGTATATCACACACATATAAGGCCTTAACATAATGTTTGTGTGCACAAACAGCCATATCCAAACCACTGGCACCATGTTAATAGATAAAATTAAAACTGGGACCATGATGTATGCATAAAATCTATCCTACATCAGAATATTTTAAATTATTAGAAGGCATAAATGGGTAAATATAATCCCGCCAAAACTCAAAAAATAGTCCATCCTTTTAATAAGGATGGTACTGATATCAGATGAAACACCCCATACAACTATGATTTTTCATGATCACTATGCTCAACCTACTCCAGGTACTCCTCGGACTCCATCCAATGACTATTTATCTACATAATTCATTACATGTGCAGGAAGATACCATGTAGGTGTGAGTATAGAAATACCTAATAGGACAACCTGGAATCACCAAACATAAGGTTATAGAGAATTTTTTAATCATTATAATGTATTTCAATCTCAATGTGATAAATAAAAATAAGAATTATAACAAAAATATACTCATTATAGAGTCCAAGTATAAAAAAGGTCATAATATTTAGCCAACCATATGATTATGCTCCAGGATTCAGGTAACACTCATTTGGTAGGTCTCACTCCACAAGCCATGTAAAAACTAATGGTATTTATCTAAGAATTTTTGCCCATAAAATTCCTCAAAATAAGTACTTCATAAAACCCAAACGATATCAATACACTAGTGGGTAATAAAACCCATTGCACATGGGGGATTCTACAAACCCTATATGGAATAACCAACTATGTATTGGATCATAAGCCCATGTAAGTTGGTCATGAGGATTCCTTAAACCCCATATAGGGAATATGATACAATAGAGGATCCCATCCCAAGACATATTTGGGAAATTCATGAAATAATTATATGAGGATAACCCATGGAGGGGATCATAATTAGATGTAGAGGACATAATTCCCAAACTATACCATCCTATAGAAGGACCACGTGAAACCTTGCAACCAATACTGGTCCACATAGAAAATACAAAGAGTCTCAAACACCCCAAAAGAACATACACATCATTTAATGAATGTACATGATGTTCCTATATATGTATTTCTTTTCCCTTGTATCTCTATATCACATGAAATGTAATTGTCAAAATACACTTCATGTAATAATAGATACATGACATATAAGGATCGATCTGGTACATGGCATCACACATGAAATAGTCTATATACTATAACCCAATATTGTGTAACATGGTCCATGCTATGTTGTTTGGCTACAACCATGTAACGGATTGTGTTTGAGTACCATGTTGTTCCTATGTAATCCCCCCATTTCTATGTGCCTGACTGTGACCATTACTGTATACCCATAGGGTTCAAAACAATCCTCCAGAACCATATCACATAGTGTGAAAATGTGTCATATATCATGTGATATTTTTCTCTTTTTGAAAACCCTACTTCCGTAGATGAGGGACTACACAATATATGTTCCTTGGACTATATGTTGTGTAGTTGCGATTTTCTCAAAAATCCCAGAACAACCCACACATCTCACCTATGTTGTTTATTTCATTGAATCCTCCACGATACTCATAATTAATCTTATATATTACTCCTTCCAAGATGTCCCATCACCGATGGGGATATTCTAAACATCAAATTTAATCGTGAATGGTACACTGTCTCTCTTCCTCATTGAAACGTCAAAATATTCAATTGAGGATCATTGAATCCTCACTCAATCCACCTTCAATTGGAATCCTTCATCATCACACATTGATCAGTCCCTTGATCATGAACCCAAACCCATGATATTAATATTTTACATCAAATAATGATTTTAGAATGATCTATTACTGTGTATTTGTTCATCCATCGTCAAATTAGGTTTTTAGCAATGAATGTGTGATGAAAAAATGAAAGAGAATCATAAAGCACAATGAAAGGAGTGATCCTGATCCATTATTCATGATGTCCTAAATTTTATACTTTATGAATTATGAGAAAAGATCCAAAATCAAATAAAATTAAAGAACCCGAACCTAGGAAAAAAAATCCAAACCCACGAGCATGAATAACCAAAAAATCATTTTGTTAGCAGATTTGATCCACGTTTTTCATGGGATAGACAATGGTGAACGAAGAAAAAAATATAACCTTATGTTTTTATTAATCCATAATAAATATCCTGCACATGTTGTAGTCTTTGAAAGATCCACTATATCCATTGGTGTAGAATATCCATGTGGTACCGATTCATTGGACCCTAATCCATCATCTTCATAAAGGTCTCCTCCATGTAACCTTCTAAAAAATACATGGTTATGCATATAAACATAGGAATTTACCATAAAAATTTTAAAATAGAGGATGGTGAGGTCATGGATGAGAAATAAATAAATTTAACAATCTTCCCAAAACTACTTATTAACTAAACAGCCAATGCTAACAATGTTTATACACATCTAGGGTAGACGCCACATTCAAGATTCAATGGTAGTCATAGAGTTTCCTTATTAATACCCATTCATATGTTATTTAATTGTTTGAAAATAGATATGAATTTGTGATATAATATATTTAATATTTTTATTATACCAATTCTGAGGCACAACATGCCTTAGAGTCTCTTACCGTCTCAATACATAACCACAAAACTTTTTCATAATATATTTCATTGTGTAAAAAGGAAAAAACGGATTTTAAATCATCAATATTTTTATTATGGCCAATACTGTAAATATCCCTTATCAATATTGGCAGTATATTTTGGGAATGGTTTTGAAGACTTGTGGTTGGTTTACACAATTATATAAAATCTTATATTCTAGAATCATTATTACCTGATATGACAACAAAGGAGGCAGGTGATGATAAGTTTAATGTATATGATAATTACATGAATGAAGTTGTCGATGTTCAATTTTTAATACTAGAACCCATGTTTAGTGTACTCATGAAGCCTCATGAAGACATAGAAGTTTATAAAATGCTTGAGGTTCTACGTGACCTATATTAAGAGAGAGATTGACATGAATTTTGTTAGATCTCCAATGAAATATTTAAATGTAAGATTGATTGGTTGTGCCAATTGGTCCTCATATAGTCATGTTCATTGGATATAGTGTGTTCCTAAATGTTATAGGGTTTAAATTACCTGGTGAACTATTCACTAATCTCCTAATTTCTCCACTCCTATAGATATTTTTTATACATTTTTATTAATTTTAGTATAGAAATCATTTAGATTTCTCTTATATATCTTATCTCCCTACATCTATATGTTGATAAAGAGATGAAACATGAAAGGAATCCCGTATTTATAGTGAATAATTATAAATTATATTAGATGATCTCCAAGTCCAAAACATCTTCATAATTCCCTTGAATGAAGATACTGATCAAGGGAAATGAAAAATAGCAATATTATTCATGATTCACATGTGGTAAGAATATCCTATAGAAGAAAAATTGAATATAGGAAAAGAAACAAGGGGAATCTTCTGGTGAATTTCTAATTGAGTGTAACAAAATTATTTATAAAAAATAAAAATTAGATACAACATGTGGTTATCACATATGATTCAGAATAGTAATCAAGTAGATTTATGAATATTTACTGAGGAGAGTTTTATCTATAAGTATCCAATGGGGCCAAACTTGTTATTGTGGATATCTATGGCCACCACCTTACATTTTCAATAAGAATGATCTAGGTTATAAAAGATTATTATTTGTTCTATTTGTTATAGAAGACATTTTTTTATATGAAATCATGATAAAAATGGATTTATTTTCATCTCTAGGAAAAAATTGCTTCTTTAAAAATATGAAATTCTTTATGGAAATGGATTATTAAAAAATAATATAAATGTGTTGGATTAATAAAATTAATGGAAATCATTAACAAAAATACTTCTCATAAATAATACAATAAACAACTAATACATCACCAGGTAGGTCATGTAAATGAATATAATTTGACTAAATTACAAAAAGATAGATATTTAGATTCATCAAGACAAAAACAACTTGTTTTATGTCACACATTTATACAAGGATATATAACCAAATCGCAATTTATTATAAATGGTCAAAGGGGGGAGGAAACTCCTAAATTTTTTTATATCTATGTCGGTCGACTATTTATAGTTGAATCAAGTGGTGATTACTCGTACATATAACTTTTACTAATTATTTTAGTAGATGTGGATATGTATACATAATAAGGTATAAGTCACATTACATTTCGATATCGAAGGAATACATGATTGAAGTTGAGATCCATATTAGTAAGAATATTAAGAAAAACTATCCAGACCATGGTTCATAATATATTAAGGCAGTCATCATTGTTTTTTGGGAGTATATAATTCAATATAAACTCAATCCCCCTTAAACCATTAATTTTTTATTTAAGAAAAATGGAAACCACACATTGTTAGGCAGGATGAGATCAATGAAGATTTATTTGATTGTTACATTATATTTTTGGGGATTCATGTTATAGCCCAAAACACAAATACTAAAAAATGTTCCAACAAAAGAGGGAGAGTGTATTTCGTATGAATTATAGAATTCATGGAAACTTATGTTGTCTTGCATACATGTGGGTGTTTTTAAATCATTTTCTGAAGCCCCTTTAGGTAAAAAACCTGAGACACAGTGCAATAATGTGTACCTTTATGAAATAAGGGGTAATTACCAATACAAAATGATATAAAAATGGTTTTAGTGGAATAAAACTATATATTCCATGAGAGGGAGATCATCTATAAAAGTTATGGTGTGTGAAATATGGACTTTGATGAAGTCCAGACCCAAGGTACACAAGAGTTGGCACATGAATAGATTCCATTAATCCCCATAGAAGACAATATTCTAGAAAAAAAGTACTACGTTGGAGTACAAGATAGATCTGATAAATTGAATTCTAGTGTTTTTTACTCAAGGAGGATAGTGACTCATTATTAATTTATAAAAATGACCATGTAACCGATAAGAAAAAATTAAATGGAATAGATTTTTATGAGGGAACATATGTCAAGAAATCTAAAATGGATTCCATGTACCAAAACCAAATCTAGATGGTAGATCCTATAGTGGATGTACATACCATTGGTAGTAAAATGGTATTCGAGAAGAAAATATACAAGGATAAATATGTTATTACTTATAAGTCAAGAATTATTACACAAGGGTTCAAACAACATCAAAGAATTGAAAATAATGAAACATTTTCACCATTTTAAATGATGATATAAATTAAAAATATACTTGTAATTGTGAATTTAAAAGACTGTTAGATTTTAAAAATGATTTTCAAAATATCATTCAATAATTCGAACCTTTAGTAATATGTTTTTATGACACAACTTGAAGCGGTTGTAACTATGAAGAAAGACATCAATACATGAAAGTTCCAAATATATATTTATAAATTAATGAAATAATCAAGTTCAAGGAACATTATATTTTATGAATCCATAATAGAATTTGGTTTGATGATGAAATAATGATGTTCTTATGAATATTAATGTTGTATTTATAGTATTTTATTTTTCATAATAGTGTATGATGATGACATACTACTTATTGGAAATGATATACCAGTCTTACAGTTAGTTAAATCCTAGATTAATACACGCTTCTCCTTGGAAAACCTAATAGAATAAGAATATATTTTTTGGATTTAGATACATCATGATAGATCCAAGATGCTTCTTAGACTATGTTAAGGTATAAACATTAACATGTTACATAAGTGATTTAGTATGAATAAAATAAAAGATGTATTGTTTTCAATCTTATATAACATTTAATGTTCTTGGAAAATGCATCCTTAAACACATGAGGAGATATAGTGGATATCATGAATTCCATTCATGTTTTTATTAGTTCAGTCATGTATGTTATGATATGTACTATGATATATGTCACTTACACCTTGTGTATAGTATAAAGATATCAAGATATCCCAGGAGACCATCATTGGATGGAATTCCAGACTGTCCTTATGTATTTAAGGAATACTAAGGATATTTTATTCACTTCTATAAGATCTTAAGATCTAGTCCTCAAAGGATATGTAGAAGAATGTTTCCAAATATATCTAAATGATCTAAAATCACTTACGTGAAACATATTTACTCTACATAGAGGTGTAATGAGTTAGAAGAGATCAAAGAAAACTATTGTCATTGTTTCTATAGAATATGATGAGTGTATACTGGCTTTTGATGTAGCTCATGATGTAGTTTGGATATAAAAATTTAACTAATATATTTCGATGATAGCTAGTAATAAAGACTTCATCACACTATATTGTGATAATACACAAGTGGTTTCTTTTGAAAAGGATACAATTGAGTATCAGTATATAAACAGATAGACATTATAAGTAACATCACTTGGGGGATTTTTATTGTTTTTGTAATGTTACATTGAGAAGAATATCCATGGAAGATAATGAGACATACCCCATGACTAAAGTTGTATAAGTATGATAATAATGTCGGGTCTAGCTGACTAAATGTTGAAGGAAATTGGATCTTTTCCATGTGGAAGTCTGTTAGAGTTGGTATTATCAAAAAAATATTTCCTTAAATTGGGTTAAATGTATATTATAATATTTCAATATTGATAAAATATCTTATTACATATTATTCAATAGTATACATGGATTTTATGTAATAATTTCCGAGAGTATCTGTCACATTGATATGGTCATAGTAGTTCCCCAATAAGATGAGAAGCTTGAAATACCATGATGATATGATATTATTAGATACAGTTTTGTGGTCAAATAATAATATATGACAGAGAAAATTATATATTGATTGTCAAGTGGGATTACACATTAGTGGATGTGAATTCATCTCATACACTCACACTTGGTAATTTCTATGATAGGATATTATGGGAAAATTCCCAGCATTAGGAATCGTATATATTTATGTTTCATCAAATGTTCTTATCTATGAGAATTTGTAATGGTCTTTTGAATTTAATATTATCATTAATACATTTCATGAATCACACACTATGATTTATTGACAAAAATTATGAATTTACATGTTATATGGAAGTATGGTATGTTCAGTGTTTCATGAATGACATGATATTCATGAAAAAATAATGGAAGTATTTTCTATTCCATATTTATAGAAGGTGGTATATTGAAACTTTGATTAAAATAAAATCATCACATTAGATTCCATGCCCATGGTTTAATGATGTACTAATTTTAGAGAGTATAAAAAGGCATAGAAATAATATAGGTTGGTGAACCATATGCGAACCTTTCATGATGAGATAATGAGATAAAGGGATTATATTACAAAACAAGAATTCACCTATGGTTTTCAACATTTTGACATTAAGATATTTTTCATGGGCTCCGTGACTCATTTCTAGAGACTAATATAGAAATTTAGGAAAGACCACCTAATAGAAATGAAAAATAATCCTATAGGGTAATACACTATGCGTTTTAATTGATCTCGATCAAATTCTATTTGATTTTAATTAATGGAATAAATAATAATCTAAATAATGAGGAATAATTTTATTTATATTTTATCAATCACAATTATTAAATTATGTTTTATTCAAGAGACTCTAATTAGAATATATATTTTATTTATATATTATATATTTAATAAATATTTTTTCAACATATTTTTAATAAAATATGTACTTTTAAAAAAATATTTAATTAAAAATTTATTCAAGTATTCAATAATTTATGATGAAATAAAGTGTAAGAAGATCATGTTCAGTGATAAATATTAATTTCCAAGCTATTAAAAAAATAATTACATTATCTCAGTAAGTGCACACCCTAAATTAATAATAATATTATTTTCTATTGAATATATAAGATTCAGTTTATTATATAATTTTAGTGTTCTTGTGCAATAAATTACTATTTTAACCAAAACCCTGACTCTAAAAATTTATGGTTTTATCTATTTTGTAGGGTTAATTAATAATTGAGAATCATTGTATACAGTAGATGTATCTCTTGAATTCCTCTTTCTATCCGCCTCTCATGAACGAGAAGCATAAGGGATAATCCTTATTTCTCGATGGAAGTAGAAGTAATCAAGATAAAAAAAGTTGATAGATCCACCGTGATATCACCTGATGTTCTATGAGTGTTACTCAGAGATCAATGGACCACATACAGATCACCGCTAGAGAGATTATGCACATGAATCCTACCAGCGATGTGAAGTTAATAAGAAAAGGGGTTTGAATTGTCAAAATGATCATCGAATAATGATCCCTAGACCAGATATTCTTTCTTCATATCAAATATATATCAATTACAAATTTTATATGCAAAGATCATATCCATTTTTAGGCTCCCCATGTAAATAATTATTTTATTTTTTCATGATGATTACATATTTCACATTTGGAAAAATTATTCATTGAATCTAATAAGAACCAATATGGGTTTACACCCACCAAGGTTCTTCTAGTGCTTCTAGAACCTTTAATGTGAGAATAAATGAGTTGTGATTTCTTAAGGTATAGGGTATGGAATCACCCATGTTGTGATGGATCTCATATTACTCTACATTTATAAATGATATATAATGGGGAAAATTTATAGAACATACATGAATCTGATCATGGTGTCTATGAAATCGAACTAGTGTAAATGTATGGGCTATAGTGGCTTAAGGTATAATCATGATTCACACACTACAATGGATTTTAGGTTTACATATTAGATATAATGAAGTTTTAATGAGATATATGTGATGAAGTTTAAGAAATTGATATGATATGATTCTATAGGTTAGGGAATCATTTCATATTAAAGGGATGAGCATAAGATGTGATCCATTAAGGTGTGAGAGAAACACACTCATGGGGATGTGGAAGTATAGTTCCTTTCATTTTTATATATATTATTCAATATATATGTGATTACTTATATATATTAATTTATTAAGGATCTATTGTGAGGATATGATTTAGTTTTACCTATTTTGGTAATGAGTTTGTTTTATTTCATAATCACTAGGATTTTGTATGATTCTTTAACATTTTTTATAATAGGTTCTAGGGAGTATCCTATTGAGTATACTTTTATACTCAACCTATGAATATATAAACCCCTTTTAAGTTTATAGGGGATGTTTCATGTTTGAGATTAGAATTAATATCTCATGGAGTTGTTCGAGAGCTATTGTATTTCATGGACACTTCCTAGAATTGATTATGGTATATTTCAATTTTTTCAGTTATCATTGACAATTACATATAGGTTTTGGGAATGGTATTTAATTTATAAGTGGAGTTAATTGGTCATATCTCTTCTTATATATTATTCCTTAAATTTTCATAAAGAGGGAAACACATCCCATTTTTAATTAAATACTCTCACTGTTAGTCACTAAAAAATGGCATATTTGTCAAATCATAGGAGGGTCATCATCTCTCTCTTCATTAATAGACTAAGAGGCGCACTAGAGGAGGGGAGTTGAGACATATGTTTTATTATATAATTATTTATATCTTTTGTATAGTTTTTTCATATACTTCCCTAAACCCATTTTTATATCAAGGATTTAGGTAAAACTGATAGTTTTTTTGGGTATGAAAAATATCCAAATTTTATGGGTCTTTTGGCATAAAAGTGATGAACATCTCCTATCTTATCCTAATCCACTCTACGTTGTTGAAGGAATAGTGTTTATATTCGTTCTGGGTTGGTGATTCTATTTTTTCCTTTTTCATTGGTAAATACATGGTTACAAGAGTTTTAAAATTTTATTTGATACTTATAATATGTTCTCATGTATTTAAAATTCCCCATAGAACTGGGTGCAAACACCCGAGAGGGACTTTGAATCATGTATGAAAAATTGTTTTACCAATTCCACACTTAAAATATATTTTTTCACCCTTATGGAATTTTCCTATATTCTTATTATTTGGAGATAAATGAATATTTTTATATCTTACTAATCACATACATCAAATGAAATGGTTGGAATAATGTAATGTGAAACACATGATATTTCTACAAGGTTCAACCCTGATGTGGGAAACCTACTCCTTAGTATGATTGGGTTTTCACTGTGCCATAGATTCTCCAGTAATTGATTAATCATCAACTAAAAGTGGTTTAAGATGTTATCATCCATAACTCAATATCACCATATTACACATACACGTATTTATAATATTAACCTCCAACGGCACAAAGGCCTTAATTTTTTATTGACTTTGATAATCCACCATTCAAGGGGTGCGGTGGAACCCTTACAAGTCCCGTAGGTGTAAGTATTACATGGCTCATAGGGCTTAGATGATTTCAATCCCCATAGGCTTCAAACATTACATAAAACCCAAACTAACTACTGGGAACTACTCCTCCCCAGCATCTTCATCATGAAATAATCTCTCCACCTTCGCATGGCTATTCGTCTAGGCTTTCTCGTGCATGCACAGGCTTGTGCTATTGACAGGTTCCATACCCTTACATTCTTTCAATCGGTTTAGCTTCTACTATGGTGAAATCTCCTTGCTCCTCCTCCTTGTAATGTTTTTTCCTTGTATGTTGTCTGATTTATATATGTACTTAAGGTGGACCAATGGCCATGAGGTAGCCCGAAGGCCTTACAGACCCGAATGCCTGGCTGTCCCGAAGGCCTTAATGGACTCAGGGACCAAATAGGTGTCCTGAAGGCCCAAATGGGGGAATATTTCCAACTGTTACAGTGCCAAACAGTGCCTATTACAGTCCTGCTATAGTTCCTACCATAGTTATGCACAGTTCTTCACAGTGCCTACTATAGTACCCTTCTACATTCTACTACATTACTACTACAGTATCCCCAAAAATTAGCCTTCTCCTGCATTTGATCTTGGGTCTCATGGATGCACTTAAGGAGTCATCACCAACTGGGCTGAGGGTAATGTGCTTTATCAAATTAAATATATGAACATGATCTATATTCCAATGGTTATTTATAATGTAATCACACCCTCCTTTGTCAATGTTGAACCTATTGAAGTTAATCGCCAATATTTCCATGGATCTCACTACATCTTACAATTTAATATTATTTTTACTATACGTAGAATATGGAACTAACATTCGATCATGAGGAAAATTATTATTTTTCATAGTCTCTATTTCACATCATAATAAACATACGTTCATTAGAAATTGTTTTCTAAGATTATTCAATTGATATTATAAGATTCATGACTACCTATAAATAATATGTTGACTTCCATACACATTCGACTCTCTTTTTTCTCTTATTAATTATATCAAAAGTATTTAAATTTTTTTTTGTACGAATTGATTTGTGTACCAATTTCTACTAATGTTTTTTAACTAATTCACCATCAACAACATATGATAGATAGAAAAAAGGAAAATCTGTGTTCATTGATACCAAGAGGTTCTTCTTCTTTATATCTATATCAGTTACTTCTTACAGTCCCTTATATATTTATCTTTTTACAGATATTTCTATATATATCTCAAAAATCCTACACTCCCTTTCTATAATGGATGTTTCATTTAATTCCAGACCAGATTCAAATTAAAAAAAATTAAAATATCATAAGAATATCATGTAAGGAAAAAAATCACGCACTCCATGAACAATTAAATATTTTTTTTCAAGTTTATTTAAATTTTGTTTCCTCTAGTAGAATACATAAAATACCCTATATATTTATCCATTTCATTTTATTCCATCAAAAATAATATATTCTCTATTCATAAAGAATTTTTGGTTTTTTTCTTCTTCTAAAAAATATATCCATAAGAATATATAAATATATAATATAATCATATGGTTTGAGAAGTTCATCAAGGCTTGAGCAGACATCGACATTAGTATGTACACTATAGTAATAAATTCAACACACTTGTTAATTTCCAATTTGAATCAAAATTCAAATTGTGATATTTAAACCTTCATACACATCACATGAATCTTTATATTTTTTTCAATATTTATTATATCTAGAATTTATTAATTTATTAGTAATTTAATTTTTCATAAATTATTGTTATATTTTTTCTTCTTTATCAATCATTAAGATCACCTTCCTCATTTATTAGATTGAATAAAAATATTTATGCGATGTTTTAATCACTAAAAAATGACACAATCATCCAATTTGTTATTCTTTTGGTCAAAAATATTGATTTTTAAAATCCTCATTTAGAAATCATAATATAATGGAACTATGTTCTTCTCTTCATCTACTTAATTAATCTTCATAAAATAATATTTGAATCATGGAATGACCCAAAATCATTTCATTTTGATCATGATAGAACAATGTTGGAATCATCTAATATCATTTCTTCATCGTAATCTTCAATTCTAGAAAACATTATTTTCCAAAATTTGTTACCTAAATGAGAGAACCATACACAGTTTTCCAAAATCACTTCCTATATTTTTAAGGATTATTAAACATTATGTTTTTTCGTATAGTTATGTGAACCCAAAAATATTATTAAACATAATTCATACTTTATAATTTATGAATTGATCTTTTTACCCAAAAAATTACAAGTGTTGGGTTTATACCCATTATAAATTATTCTTCATATCATCTCTATGACGTCCTCAACTAAACTCTTCAAAGTTCGACTCTATAATGATTTTGTCTATATAAAGAAGAAAAGTTAAAATATTTATTGTCATTGTATAATATATAAACTTCAAAATAGGGAGTATTAAATTAATGAAATAATTGAAATTTGTTACATATCAATTCTACATGCAATTCAAAAGGTTCAAGACTTTTTAAAATTTCAAACTTCTAATCATCGCTAAAAAATTTGAAGATACATGAACTCTATGTATTTTTCACAATCTCTACAAACTCAATAAAACCAATGATGTTGATCCTTTTAAAATTTTGGCCTTCCAATATAGATCAATACTGGATTATAGACTTATCCATATTTCAGTACAAACACATTATTTATAGAATTATTCTAATAAAATAAAAACATATTAAAAACTACTATTTAAATATTTTTAAATACATCTATACATGTTGTTCCTCACCCATTCAGTATCAAACTTCAACCTCAACTTATAAAATCTTTTTAAACTATTGAAAACAATGTTCCAGTAATTATTATAACAATTCATCAGCATTAAGATCATCTCAATAGTAATCACAAATTTTTTGGGTTTCTCACTTGAATCTGTTTGGAAAGCTATTCTTGGTTTCAACTTTAGCCATTCATAATTATGATGACAAATTTAGTCCACATTATAAATTAATGTATTGGTACTACCTTTTCATTATTTATATGGAATATCACTAGAGGATCCAATGGTGGTCGATTTTACTTTTTTCAATAAGGATGATTTTCACAATGATGTGATTTCCTCAATATGTGTTGGTAATGAGGGGCGTTCTTCTATCATATATTCAAAAGAAGGAAGGAAAAAGCTCATACTGATACTTGGAATATCTAGTTTTATAGTTTTAAGGATTATACCTTTATATGTGATTAATTACATATTGATCTCAAATTTATAAGAATGAACTGATAGTGAAAGTACACTCTGCAACATTTGATAGAAGTTAGATGGTCTCAATATTGACTATAAAATCCCTGAGGTGATTTGAGTTGAAATAGTTACCTACCTAAATCTAACTATATGATTATTAATGGTAAATAAGGTTAATTATACCCTACACCAATGTAATCCAAGAATCTAGTGTGGTATATAAATTTACCATTTCAAATCAATTCTTTTTCTATATACCATTCCAAGAAAACTGCAGTTACGTAAGAGTCAACTTTGAATTGTACAATCCGTATAAAGGTATTCTATGAATTTTATAATGATAATTCAGGATCATAGTGAAATATATAAAGGTAATTTAGTACCATTTTAAATTTACTTAGAGATATATTATGTCTATGTAATGACCTGAACTGTTATAAATAAAATTTCACTTAAGATTTAAATTAATGTCTTATTATGTAATATGGTTATAGAATCATAAGCACTTATTTGGTTTTATTATATTAAATTAGTTTTAAATGAATATTATGAATAATTTCCATTGGTAATATAACCATTGAGTATAGATCATATTGTTAGTATAAATATAGGATTCTAGAAAATACCATTGACATAGAAAAAGGAAGTGATAGCCTAAATCAGTAGAATAATACCCTATGAACCCCATTTATCAAAACATAAAAGAGATATAGAATCTCTAAGATTATCTCTTGACCAAGAAAAAACTAAGATTCACTAATTAATGTACGAGAGAAATATTTTATGGGTAAAGTTCAAGCTCATCGAGATCATGGACCAAACCATATATGACTAAACACCCTATGAATGTCTCTGCATCGCATGACTTACTCTTATGGAGTTTATGGGTGTATTAATGGAATATGTATCAAGACCCCAGAAATACGATTATTATTTTTCATATAATAATGAATATATTTTCATCATATTTTTTTTAATTTATAATTTTTTTTTATTTTTCTACAATAAAACAAAAATAATATTTATGTGTAATATTCAAATTCAATTAATGAATTTATTAGGATGAATTAATGGATGTTTGAAATTAATATTATTTTAATAAAATATTATTATTAAATAATTTTTATAAAATATAAATAATCATATTATTTTTTATGAATTCAAATGTAATTTTTATAAGGGTTCAAAAACTCTTACTGTCAAATAACCCATAATTTATCAATAAATGTGGTCTCTTATTTTAAAAGTGAAAGTTCACATATATAGAAAATTATTTTGATAAATAGAATATTATTTTTGGAATCATAATGGTTTAATTATGTAATGATTAATTATTCATAATTTTCTGAGACAGTCAAATTTATGAGTAAAAATTAAATAACCTATAAGTATACTTTGTTTATTATAACATCATAATGAACCAAAATAATGTGATAAATACTATAAACGTATAAAAGATAAAATATATGTTTTATCTTTAATATAATGGGTTTTTATGTTTATTTTATTTATTTTTGAAAGACATACTTAATCCTCCCAAACAATTAATATATTTTAAGGTTTTAAAATCATTTATTTAATAGTATGACTCACATCCACATAAGAAAGGGAATTTTTTTGAACTTGGAATTATAAAATAATTAATAACACTCAAATTTTACTAAAACCATGGGTAAAACATGTTATTGTTGGTGGATTTGGTTATTTAATTATATAGAGTAAAAATCCAATGTTTGTGAAATAATAATGAAATCATCACTCTTTTCTATATAATCCCACCCATGATATAATATATCATTACTAAAAATCCTCGGAGAATTTCCATAATCATAACATCCCTCTATAGAGTCTTCCTAAGATTCCCCCAATATCTGAATATCCCCATCCAAAGTATTTGGAGTTACACACTCAATTGAGGGATTTCTCTCTTCTCATTTCCATTCTAGAACTTATTTTATGATATGATTCTTATTTTCAATTTGAGGTTTTTAGGGTATATTTTCCTAAATTCCCTTACAATTAATTTTATGTCTAAATTATTAGATACCCCATTCCCTCCCATTATTCCCTCTCATGAATTTTTATGTACACTCGTTACCATGTTTAAATTTCATAAGATATCCCCACCTTCCCTGCATTATCCATGTTTCTTTATTATATTATGCATTTTATTTCCAATTCCTATTGTTTAGATATCTCTTTCCATATCCCCACTACTTTTTATTTTATTTCCAAATAACGATGAAACCCTTTTTCTATCATCAACCAATTTTAAAAATTTTTAAGTGACGTCGTTATGTTGCTGAAAGTTAACCATGTTTTTCCATGATGAAAACATTATGTAGTGAATAACATACCCATTTACTATCAAGGGTTTTACCCTTGATAAACAAAATCCTCCTGAATTGATACTTTAATGTATTTAATCCATAGTCTAAGTTCATCTAATAAAATGTGATGATATATTATTCCATTTTTTATTATCTATTTGGCACACATAAAAATGAGAATGAAATGAAAGTGATTGGTTAACTCATAATTATATAATGATCCTATGAGTTTGTTAATGTTTAGTCACATGATATGTCATGTTGGTATATAGAGTGAACCTAATTACTTAATTGGAATTTTACCATCATGGTTTGTTGACATATATCATTTTTTTATGATATATTTTTTTCAATTTCTTACAACATTTACCATGTTTTATTTATAATTATCTTTCTATGGTATGATTTATTATTCATTTTCATTTTATGACACATTGATATGCCTATTGTATAACATGTATTACATTCTTCATTTTATTCCAGGTTTATTCCAGTACTTGTATTTACAGCTCGCCCCTTTATTATGTATGTCCCCAAGATATCCCAAGAAATTTTATGTATGATGAAATATTACGAACTAGATAATATGGTTTTCCATAAAAAGGATATATTCCATGTTTTAAGATGTTATTTAATGTATCTAATTCCAAAATACACTACACTTCATGATCATACGTGTTGTATTAATTTTACTTTATGTAATAAATCAAGTATTAATATTTAATAAAGAGAAGTGTTATAATAGTTTGTATTAAAGGAAAAGTTTAGTTTTTCTGGGAATATGATTATAAAACTCTAGAGAAAGACTTAGGGATAATAAAATTTATAAGAAAAAATCCCAAAATATTTTTATGTATAGATTATCTTTTTATCAAGATAATACATCCCTATCTAGATATTACTAGTGGACGTGGTTATTGAATAGATATACCTAGGGGTAACAACACTGATAAGGTATGTCACGCCTAACTCAGTGTGACCTGGTACATGACAATGAGACTTTATATTCACATGGATTGACACTACCAAGGAATATTCTTTGGAATATTTATATTACATTATGAACCATTATTAAAGGAACAAGAAATATCCATAAGACTATATGTTATGAAATAAATCATGGATAAGATATATAGAAGCCTAGAAATTCATACGTTAAGGAAATACATGTACTATATATTATCACATTAATGTGATTGTATTCTTTTTTTGTGTTTAATTGTTTAAAAATAATCATCCCAAAGTTTACTTTTATTCTTACAAATGGAAGGAAATAAGAGGAATTAGGAAAATAGTCAATGCAAGAAGAAATGTGATGAATACCCAAATGAGAAACAAAACCCGATGGGATAAAGCACCATGAAATTTATGACAATACTCTCTTAGATGAATTAGGATATAAATAGAAACCTGGATCAAGAGGATATTCCAAACACCCCTATGAGAGAACAATATGTGTTGATTCCTTTATCTAAAAAAGGTCTCAGACTTTCAATGAATCGTCTAATCCATTAATCACAGAATAATGTATAAACTCCATTGAGAAGATATTATCCATCATTCAATGTTCTATAATAGAGAAGGTTCTACTAGATGTTTATCATATAGAGGGAGAATATGATAAATGGTGGATATTGATCAAGAATACAAAGACTAATGAAGATATCAAAGTTATGGGATGGAAGGAATTCAAGAAAATGTTTTGAAATATATATTTTCCTCAAACTCTATATATTAAAAATAAAATATATTTCCTTGAACTCAAGTAAAAAGATGATGAATCTATCAAGAAGTTTGAGGTAAAATTCACAATACTTGTATGATATAACCCTATCTTTGTTGTTACCCATGAATTAATGGTGGAATACTTCTTTGGTGTGATAAAACCTAGTCTATGAAAATCCTTAGTGATCTGAAACATTGATAGCTATGAAAAAACTTATTCTATATGCCCTAAAATTCAAAATGGAGATTGATAAATATCAATGGTAACACAAGGGTAAGAATCAGAATGTGGAGTTTAATTCACAAGCATTGATAGATAAATATAATATTTTTTGGAAAATTCAGCATCCCACTTATCAAAGGTGCGGCAAGAAGAACACCATAAATTCACTAAGGAGGCTGAGGCAATGCCTTTGGTTTGGGAAAAAAGGACACGTAGATAGGGATTACCGATAATAGAAGGCCACTAATGAATTGGAAGAGAGGAATGCTTTGGTCAACCATAGTAAATTTTTCATTGATTCAACATTAAGGAATTAGGGATCTTTGAAAACAAATAACTTATGACAAGGGTTTTTAGAGGCCACTAAAAACCTCCAATGCAAGAAGGGAGAGATTGATACATCAACATCACAAAGGTGGATCCCAAAAATTATGTGGTGATAGGTACACTTTATTTAATTCAATAATGCGGAATTCACTGGTTTATTCTGTTTCTACACATTCTTTCATATATTAAAAGCTCAGTAGAACTATTCCAACACCACCAAAAATCATAGAAGTGGAGTTATTGGTTAAAACGAAAATTGGGAAAATTATTGAATCCCTAGTATATAACTCCTCCTCTAAAAATATTAGTAGGATAAACATCCAAAAATACCTTTCAATAATTTTTTTGTTTAATTTGATGAAATTGTAAGAATTGATTATCATTACCTGTATAGAGAAAACATAAATTTCCATGAGAAGGAAATAAATCTCAATATTGAAAATTGAACCTTGATTCTGTAAAAGTGAATAGAAGAGGATGAATCTTTATTAGTTCCAACATAAAAGATATGGATATTATTTTCCTATGAGTAAGAATGTCTAGATAAAATTATTGAGTATATGGAAATAATCATCCATGAATAAATTCCCATTTCCAGGGTATATGCTAATGTGTTTCTGGATGAATTGATTAGTCATCCTCCTAGATGATAGGTTAAATTTTCAATCAATATTATACCTAGAGAATTACCATTATCCTAGAATATATATTTAATGAGATTTTCGGAAAATGATGAGATGAAGAAACAACTACATGAGAATCTGGATAAATGGGTCATATGCCCAACTACTTCACCATAGGGTGAACCAATCCTCTTAATCATGAAGAAGGATGGGTCAATTCACCTTTATATTGATTACCATTAGCTCAAAAAGATCATGATAATGAACATGTATCATATTTCATAGATTATTTATTTTTTCAATCAAATACATGGGTCCTAATATTTCTCCCCGCTAGATCTGTGTTTGGGATGTTACCATGTTTGGGTGATGATGGATGATATCCACAAGAAAACTTTTCATAAAAGGTAAAACCACTATGAGTTCATAGTAATTCCTTTTAAAATCACTAAATTTCTTTAAATCATTATATACATGATGAAATTATTCTTTTGAGTTGAAATAAATGAATTTTTTGTAGTCTTTATAGAAAATATTATAATATTCACCAAGACTGAAGTGGAGTATGAGGAGAATCTAAGCATGGTTCTAAAAACCTTATGAAAGGAGAAGCTTTATTCCAAGTATAATAAATTTGTGTTCGGGTTGAAGGAATTCTCATTCATAGGTATTATCAACACAAGTAATGGAATATCTATGGACCCTTCAAATATATATGTAATTTATGGATGGTTAAGGCAAATATCTGTGATATATATCCATATTTTACTCACATTAGTTTTTTTATCATTGATTTATGAGAAATTTTTCCTTAATGTTAAACTCTATAATTAAGATAACTCATAAGGGATTCATGTTTTATTGGATATTTTAATGTCAATGATGATTCAATGAGTTGAAAAATAAATGTTATCACTGCACCTTTTCTCACACTACACACAAAGTAGAGAACCTTTTTGTGGTATTTAGTGATGCTTTGAAGAAGATATTGGGATGTGTGTTAAAGAAAAATGAAAAAGTAATATCCTATGATTCAAGTTAGTTGAATGTTCCGGAATAGTAATATCCAATTAATGATATGGAGTTTTATGTAGAAATATTATCTTTGAAAATATAGAAGTATTACATCTTTGGGGTGAAGGGAGAAATATATACGGATAAAAAAACCCCAAGTATATATTCAAACAGAAAAAGATAAATATGTTCGTATGAAAACTGTTAGAGATTATCAAATACTATTACTGATCAATACAATACCTTCCTGGTAATAAAAACTAAATGAAAGATACTCAAAATAGAAAGGTTCCAACAATTATATCATTGATGAGAATTTATAGGGATCTAATCTTCTTAGATTTGAAATGGATGGACATGGGAATTATAAATGATAGAACATTTTAGATACATTCATAATGGACTACTCAAATATCCCTTATAGAGAGGTAAAAGGATGCTCAAGGGGTTTATGTGGGAATTTAAAAGAATGTGGAAACTATTAGGAAGGGAAATCTATCAGAGCTTAATGTTAATGAATAATGAGTTTTATGATTTGGGTCACAACTATGTGTATCATCAATTCTTGAATTAAAATGGATATGTTGGATGATGCACATAGCTCAACCTTCTCTATCCATCTTGGAATCACATAAATACAACAGTATCTTTGAGAAAAATATTGGTGGGACAATATGAATAATGGAATAATAAAATATACATTTATATGTCTTTTGTTTCAATAAGACAACGATAAAAGAAAAAAAAATACAAGGGTACGTTGCAACCATAACCCATACCTATATAAAAATTGAAAAACATAATCATAGAATTTTTCACTCATAATTTAAATACATCATGAGAAAATAATTCTATATTGGTTATGGTTGATCGTCTTACAAATATAAAATAATTCATTGTGATTCGAAAGGAATTATCACCGGGTCAAATTTCATAGATATATATATAAGGGAAGTTGTGAGGCTCTATGGAGTACAACTATCAATTATATCTGATCGAGATATGAGAGTCACCTCCATGTTTTGGAAAAATCTTCAACATTCTATAAACATTGTTTTAACTTCAAAATGACTTATGACCCTCAGAATGATGGCTAATCAGAGCAAACTATCCAAACTGTTGATGACATATTGAGAGCATACTCAGTGTACTTCAAATGACGATAGCCCCAACATCTTCCTATGGTTGAGTTATATTACTATAACTATTTCAACTCGAGTATCAAAATATATCCCTATATAGCCTTTTATGGGATGTTGTGAAGAACACCTGCATGCTATGATGATTTCAGGGAAATAAAACAACAAGGTACTGAAATGGTCATGGAAATATTAAGAAATGTTAAGACCATTCAACATCACATCAAGGATTACAGGGGTCGAAATAAGAGTAATGATGATAATTTTCAATGATATCTAATGGTTGATGACAGAGATATGGTTTCCTATACATATCTCAATTGAATAAATTAATGAGATTTGAAAAAACAGAAATATTAGTTCAAGATATATCATCCCCTTTGAGATCATTGATCACATCGAAATAATGGCCTTCCGACTAGCACTCCCTTCTAACCAATCCCATGTACATGATTTATTCGTTGTATTCATCTTAATAAAGTACAGACCATATCTCTCACATTTACTCAGCCCAAAGGTTGTACTATTAGATAATGACCATTCCTATGAAGAGAAGCCAGTGATGATCTTAGATCAAAGAGACAAATTTCTACTTAATAAGTAATTACACCTCATCAAGGTGCTATAGAGAAACCTCATGTTTGAGTATGTGACATGAGAACTATAGGAGGTGGTGAAACAAATATTCCATCATATTTCTAGTGTCTAAAATTAAAATTTCGGGGGATAATTTTATTAATAGTGGTTGAAACTTTTAAAAAAAAAATTTCCACTTTTATTTAATTAAATGTCTTATTATGTAATATAGTAATAAAATCACATGCACATATTTGGTTTTATTATATAGTATCAGTTTTAAAATATCATTAATCATCATAAACATTAGTAATATAGTTGTTGATTAGTTATCATCTGATTAGAAAAAATATAGGGTTTCGAATTGACACAAAAAAATGGAGGAGATGAACTTAAATAATAGTACTATACCCTAGGAATCCCATTTATCGAAGCTTTCAATAGAGACATCATCTTTGAAATTTTCCCTTGACCAATGACAAGCAAAGATTTGATAACTTATGCATGAAAAAAAGTTTTTATGGGAGATGTTCAATCTCATTGAGAACATAACCAGAACCATGTATACCGAACCACCCCAACGAAGTCACACATTCACACACTTTAATCTTATAGAATTTTCTAGTGTATTAGGGGGATATGAAACATGACCCTATAAATATGATTATTATTATTTATAGAATAGTTAATTCATTTTCATCTTGTTATTGTTACAGTTTAAATGTTTTTATATATTGATACAATATAACAAAAACAATATTTTTGTGCAATGTTAAAATTCAATTATGAAGTTTTTTAATTAATTCATTTTTGAAATAAATATTATTTTAGTAAAATGATATTATCATATATTTGTTTATTAATTCCATTCTAATTTTTATAAGGGTTTGAAAATTGTTATTGTTAAAAAAACAAAATATATCACAATAAATGATGATTCTTATTTTGAAGGTGAAAATTTAAATATTTAGAAATATATTTTAAAAAATAAATATTATTTTTTGAATTAGAAGATTGAAATTATCAAATTTTGAATAATTCATAATTTTCTAATACCGATTATGTTTTGGGTAAAAATTAAATACTGTGTAAATTTACTATGCATATTTTGATATTATAATGATACAATGTGATGTAATGAATACTATAAAAGGTACCCACAATGAAATATTTGTTTTCTATTTAAAATAATTATATTTTAAGTTTATTTGATAAATTATTTAAACCCATTATGAATCCTCCAAAACCATTAATTTATTGTAAGGTTTTAAAATAAGTACTTTTAGAATATGACTCACTTCTACATAACCAATGATATTATTTTTATTATTTTTGAATCCTATACATGTAAAATAATGAAAAAAATCCCATATTTCATAAATCATGACCAAAAAAATGTTATGGTGTGTGTCTTGGTTTATTTTACATTATAGAGTCCAAGATATATGTTTTTGAAATAAGAAATAAATCTCCACTCATTGCTTATATAAACCACCCATTCTTGAATTTCACATCACTCAAAATCCTTTGAGAACATATGTACTCTAACTTACCCTATCTATAGTCATCCTAGGGTTCCCAAATCTCTCAACAAGCCTCTATTAATCATATGGAGTCACATACCCATGTAATGAATTTCTCTCTTCTCATTTATATTCAAACAACTCTTTTATGTAATGATTATTAGTTTCAATTTGTGGTTGTTTAGATATATATTACTATAAAAAACCTTAATATAAATTTTATTTCTAAATGATTAGATATCTCATTAAATCCAATTAATCCCTCCCATGAACTGTTATGTACACCTGTTACCATGGCGAAATTTATTAAGGGATAATCACCTTCACATATTTTTTCATGAATATTTATTATCATATGAATTATATTTCAAATTAATATTGTTAGTATGTGTATTAAAATATTAATAGTACAACCCAATTGATGTAAAAATTAATAGAATCATATTTCTCTCTTATCAACCCATTTTAGGAATTATTAAATGACGTTGTTATGCTGCAAATATTTCAATATGATTTTCCATGCCAAAAAAATTGTGTAGTGAATACCAAAAACATTTATTGTCATGGGTGTTCATATTTACAAATATAAACATCTTTAATTGGGACTTACATGTATTTATTCTACACTCCATGTCCATGGAATAAAATTTTATGTTAAATGGTTCTATTTTTTATGATATTTGTGGATCACTTAGGCATGAGATTGAAATGAAAGTGACTGGTTCCCCCAGAATTATATAGCACTATAATGAATTGTGTAATGTTTATTCTCTTGAGAAGTCATGTTGGTAAAGGTAGTGAACAAGATTCCTTTATAATGATTTTTCCATCATGATATTTTGGAAGTTATCCTTGACTTATGCTTATGATGTAGTGTATTAAGTTGTTTCACATTCCCCATGCTTCCTTTATGATTATCAGACTATATCATGACTTATTATTCATGATACTTTTATTCCCCATTGATATTAATATTGTCTAACATGTTTAATTGTTTCATGTTATTCTATGTTTATTACCTTACCGGGATTTATAGATCACCCCGTTCTTATGTGTGAACCCAGGTTATCCTACGTAGTTCCAAGTACGAAGGAGTATTATGAACATGTTAAGGAGGTTTTAAATAAATATGATGTTTTCATTATTTTATGTTTTTATGAACTGTACGTAATTCTGAAAGAAACTATACTTATTGATCTTTTGCATTATATTAAGTGAAATCTTATGTAATAAATCATGTATTATTGTGTAATGAAGGGAAGGGTTATTATAGGCAATATAAGGGTAATATAATGTCTGGTAAGGATAACCAATGGAATACGTGATGGTTAATTCATGTTGCATATATGTTTCCTCAATATAAAGAGATATATAATAGTCATCAGGGCTTATGTAAGGGTAAAAAAAGAAAACTGGAGGTTGTGTAAAGGTATGTTGAGGTTTTAGTGTAGAGACCCGAAGCTTATCGTACATGGACATTACATTACTTTTTCGGAATACTTAGTACAAAACAAAAACACACACACAAGGATCGTAATAGTTTAGTGTCTTTGGAAACTCGGAACGTAATCTTCTAATCGTGGTGAAAGATCTTTAATATCTCCCATAAAGATCTTCTTTTTTTTTCTACCTAAAACCTTTCTTTATATCCTGGGGAAAAGGAAACATAAAAGGGTGAGCTCAAATGCTCAGTAAAGGTAAAAAAAAGAAATATCAATCACATAATTTTCATAAGAACATAACATTTTTTGGAAATCTTAACCTGCAAAAGAGAGCATAATTTCATAACATGGGATAAATCATAGTAGTGAAAATGAAATCATAACTTAAAACATTACTCATTGTGGCATACACACATAATCATAGAGAATCATTTCTTGTTAGTCAAGACTCATTGCCAAGAATATCTTAGTGGACAAAGTCCCTTTCTGAATCGAGTAATCCTCGTTTCAGTCCTGTTTCACTGAACCGGTATAACCTACCATTCCAACCATGTCTATCTCATGAGATATGAAATCTTTACCCAATGAATTGGAGGGAGATATAGGTCCCACCCATCTCTTAATGAATCCTTTCTTATGTGTGCCACAAAATCATAAATCATACATCATTTCATAACCCATGTATTAAAAATGGGATTCTTAAAACAACATGACATCATAAAACCATTCATATAAGATAAAGGAATTCATAAACATAATTCCATCACAACATAGTCAAATCAATGTAAAAATATGGATAGAAACAGAACCCTTTATTATCTTAGATGGAAAATAATTTTGATAAAACACTTGAAATGAATTCTTGAGGAAAATATCCTTTCTTCTTCAAAATCAATTTCTTTTCACAAAACATCATGAAATTTTAAAGGAAAGAGATTTTATTAAAAATAGTCATGAAATCTTTTGTAGGAAGCCTCATGAAAATAAGGCTTTATAAAACAGTATAAATCCGTTCGTGTCGTATAAGTTAAAAAAAACATTCTTCTCGTACTTTTGTCGGAAAAGTCAAAAAGTACCTCGTACGGAAAAAACGACAAAAGATTCCTTTCATACATATTACTAAAAACTCGCCGAAGGGTAAAAATGGATTTAAACAATTGTAGGTGGGTGGAAATAATATTACATTTTGATGAAACATGGATGCGGATGATAAAATACACCCCAGTAAATACTTACGAATAAACAATCTCGGATAAAAATGAGATTGTGATATTTCCCTTACCTTAGGTCCGACTTGCTTTGTAAGTGTCCGAACCTCCTGTATAATGATTTAAATCATGTTATTGACTTATTACATAATCATATTCATTGTTATGATATCATATATGGTTCACTTATGACATTATATTACCCGTTCTTTTGTAAATTCCATGTTAAAGAAGCGTTTTGGGTAAAATCGTTTCATTTATCGTAGGTGTTTTGACTTGTTGTTCTTGACATCATTATTACTTATATCATGATTTACTTACTTCCAGAATATAAAATATGATTTATATATCATATATATTCAGTATATATATATATAATAGGTAGGTAAATAAAATGAAAAACACCGTTCATGGAGACGGTAGTCCGTACGTACGCATGAACGCTGTTTTCCTTTCATTATTGTCTTGAAATGGAAGTAAGTAGATGACTTACATATGTATATATATACATAAATCCAGTAGCTTTATAATTTCATATATTTCATTATTATTTCTTATATATACTTTATAATCATTCTTAAATGGTTAACATGGAGAATGAATCTCATCGCGTCGTGGAGACGGTAGTCCGTACGTACGCACGAGCGATGATATCATTTGTATAAATATTGAATTGAATTAGAGTGGATTATAAAATATATCAGAATCAATATGATGTTGTAATAACTATGTATAGTTATTCTTTACACCATTATACCCATCCATGTAAGGTGGTGGTGGAAAATAGATTACACCACGGCGTGGAGACGGTATTCCGTACGTACGCACGTGCGGTGATTTCTTTTTCCGTAGGATGGATAGATGGTGAAATAGGGTTGTTTCATACTTATAATAACATATCAGTATATGAGTGATACTGATGTTATTACTTCATAATGAAACAACCTAAGAAGAAGAAGTGGAAGAAGAAATAAAGATGAAAGAATTGGTAACGGTAATTACCTCTTCTTTGAAGCGCCTTTTGGAGACCTCCTCTTAGGGAACTAAAATTGGTCTTTGAGGAAGCCCAGAACCTCTAGGATGTTTCTAGGGAAGTGGAGAAGAGATTTTGGCAGGGGTTGGCCGAGCTTGAGTGCTCAAATTTGTGTGAGGAGGAGGGGGAGGAGGTGTCCTTTTATAGGGGAGGAGAGGGGCACCTTAGGAATTCTTAAAAATATTAATTTATAATAAATCTAACCCCACTTAAAAACCTCCAAAAATGACTCATATTCGTAGATTAGATGAGATAGGGTTGTAATCTCATCAACCAATCAAATTTAGACATGTTTGGATTTTATTTTAAACCTTATCAATTAGATTTAACTCTAAGTTAAATAATTTAACTTTTACCGTGTCTTTTTGTTTTCTTTCACTATATGGTTAATAAACTTACTATAACATGCCAAACGAACCCCAAATTGTTTATTATTAATATATATATCCTTATCTAAGTCATTTCGCCGAACCTTAGATTTTTAGGAATACATTAACAATTAATAATATAATATTTGATTTAAAAACTATTTTGTGTCAATTTTGACACTATTTGATATATGTTTTTTGTAAAAGTCATAACAGAATTAAATGTTCGAAAAAAGTTGATTAAATCAACATTAATATATCATAGTAACCTAGAAAATTAGTGTAATTCATAAAAAATCTCAAATTACATTTATTTTGGTGTTTATAACATCAATTATGTCAATATTTCATTAATAAGATAATTACTGCATCATCGTTGTGTCATAAATAAATTAAATTATTTGATGTCTAAAAATTGAAAATAAAATACCATCATGTAGGAAATCGTTTTAGCTTTCTAATGAATATTTACAATCGAGTTTATCGTATGTATAACCCCATATTAAAAATGATTTACTTATTAAACATTGATTTTAACTATTTTAACCCTTCTTTAAATAAATTAATAATAAATGTCCTAATCTAATCCAAGTGGGCCTAAATGGTCATATTTTATTCCTAAGTTTGTTTTGGGTCGAATTAAACTTGTCCAATAGAATTAGGACATGTGTTAGGGTAATATTAATATCATATTTACCCTTAGTTACCCTATTTACTATTAACCGCGGTAAAAAAAGTAAAAAGTTACTATTCACCAAAAAATTATTTTCATCTCATTGAACCACATTTTAGTCCTTGATATTAACCGTGTCTCTCGGATTTTCGAAATTCCATTCACAGAAGCGCCAAAATTAAGTTTTATGAAAAATTCAGTTTTTTTAACTACCACTTAGTAGTTTCACTATTCATCAAAAATTGATGTTTTTCAGAACAATGCCAAAATTTCAACCTAAGCTAATTTCGATATTCCGAATCCAAAAATGAAGTTCATTTTAAAAAATAATATTTATAGAATTTTAAAAAGTGGTTATTACTATTCATAACGACTAGTTTTAATAATATTTTAATAGCATATCGTTGTTTAATGAAACTCAGTATTGCGTATTACACACGCTATCGAGGAAGGTCGCGATTGTGTGTAATGCAAGGCAAGTCAAGGATGTGCGTTGTGCAAGCTCCTTTTGGTGTAGCGTACAACACAAGACATTAATAAAATTAAAAAGAATATTTTTTTCATAAAATCTCGGGCTGTTACATTCTACCCCCCTTAAAATGAATTTCGCCCTCGAAATTCGTCGGGGTTATAAATGGTTTACTATTTGAAAGTTTCTTTAATAGAAACCCACATCGTAAAAGGGAATACCAAAACTTGGCATTAAAAAACTAAAGTATGAAATGTAACGATTACCCAAATAAACTAATCACTGGGTTTCCACATAGGTGAAAATATGGATATGGAAGAGAAATCTAACCATCATGTTCTGATGGATAGTGGTAGAGGACATGGCTATGAAAAAGCCAACAATCACAAAGCCATAAATTTGTGATGATCTAGGGTACCATCAGATTCATCAGATATAAGATCACTAGGACAACATTTTTGGTTTTCAAGATCGTTTCCCTAAAGTTGAAGAATTTGAATTAGAATAAATACTTACTTTATTTTGGAACAATCTCACTGTTGTTCGTGCCTTGAACAATTTCTACTTCATCTCTTAAATAAATGAAGTTGAATTTGTTATTCGTGAAGTGTTAGCAGATCATGTGATAGAATGACGGGTCATTCCATCTGTCTCAAACAAAAGGTTAGCAAAAATTATATACATAAGTCGATCTATAGTGAGATTAATCACATATGGTTCCTAAAATGGACTTATACTTCATATATCATACTGCTTAATATAATTACACTAGTTTCTACTAAACAGGGACTTACTGTAGGTCAGTGGTAGGCGATAAAGGCCAGTCGCACTTCGGTTGTGGGTTCGATTCCTACAGCCTTGTCCGAAGCGATGGGCTGTCGCCCGTCCTGCAGGTTGTCCCTTTTTCTAAAACTACGTTACTATAACATCCCATCAATAATATCGAAAATCTTATATCCTTAAACAATACTAACTTATGTCCAACATAATCCAGTCTAATCTTTAGGCTTATACATAATACTGCAGTCCACTCTCATAATATAGTGACATCGATTACCAGAGATTTAATACTGTCGTTGATCCCCACATATCATAAGATATGTCTTGTTGGTCACATTCCAAACATTCAAAGTCCTTAATCGTGTATTCTCTTGAATACCTTAGTGAAAACATGAGTGCAGTTAAAAGTTAACACTTTCCACATACCAAAATCCTCAAAATTCTATATACTCAAACCATGATATCACTTAGTCCTTATATTAATCATGAGCTCATGAATACTATCAAACATTTAATTTTCTCCTTATCCCTTCATTATGCGCATATCATCTACATTCCAAAAATATCTGAATAACCTTTCATGGATACTGGTAACATTAATCATACACTTTCAAAACACAAGGAAAGCCAACAGTGTAACAATCCATGGATGTCTCTTTATTCCAAAATTACACATGATAAACATGTAATCATTCCACTACATTCTCAAACCATTGACCGAGCTTCAAAAATTCTTTCATCTCACATATCATTTGTAGTCTCTTCATCATCATCCACATAAATACTACCCATACGGCCATACTGATTCTCTTAATGAGTCTTTCCCTTAGGACATTGGTTTGCATAATGCCCATACATTCCACATTTAAAACACTTAACCATTTTTGATGTCGTAGCAATACCATTATCCTCATCCATGGTGTTAACTGAACCTTTTCCTTTGCACTTACTTGCTTTGTGTCCTTCTTTTCCACACCCAAAGCATCTTCCAGTTCCTTTGAAACATTCTCCTTGATGCCTCTTCCCACATGAATTACATAGGGGAAATTGAACTTTCTTTCCTCTATGATCATCATGAAACTCCATCTTTCTTTTATTAGCCGAGTCAGGAAACTTACCAAATTTTACTTTATTGATCATATTATGAGATTACTAATTCGGCATAATAATTATGTTTGGACTTCCAAATCCCATTTCATTATGAAGAATATCATTCCATTGTCCATCATATCCTCCATTATCGTGAATCATCTTGTTTCCAGCCATTTTCTAAAACCCAAAAAGAATAGTGTGAGAGGAAAAAATTATGCTAGGGAAAACAACATAATAAAGGGGGAGTATCCTCAATATCTAATATCTTAGGTTAAATTCTAAGATTGTTACCATAGTTCTAGGACTATATCCTATACGTATACTTATCCTTAGAGACATCCCTAGACATACCTTAGAAATATCTCTAGGGATCTCACTAACGTTTTCGAATCCTAGTTTCCAAAGGTTGACTAAACCTTTCCTCTGATACCAACTGTAGAGACCCGTATCTTGACGTACATGGACATTACATTACTTTTGCGGAATACTTAGTACAAAACAAAAACACACACACAAGGATCGTAATAGTTTAGTGTCTTTGGAAACTCGGAACGTAATCTTCTAATCGTGGTGAAAGATCTTCAATATCTCCCATAAAGATCTTCTTTTTTTTCTACCTAAAACCTTTCTTTATATCCTGGGGAAAAGGAAACATAAAAGGGTGAGCTCAAATGCTCAGTAAAGGTAAAAAAAAGAAATATCAATCACATAATTTTCATAAGAACCTGCAAAAGAGAGCATAATTTCATAACATGGGATAAATCATAGTAGTGAAAATGAAATCATAACTTAAAACATTACTCATTGTGGCATACACACATAATCATAGAGAATCATTTCTTGTTAGTCAAGACTCATTGCCAAGACTATCTTAGTGGACAAAGTCCCTTTCTGAATCGAGTAATCCTCGTTTCAGTCCTGTTTCACTGAACCGGTATAACCTACCATTCCAGCCATGTCTATCTCATGAGATATGAAATCTTTACCCAATGCATTGGAGGGAGATATAGGTCCCACCCATCTCTTAATGAATCCTTTCTTATGTGTGCCACAAAATCATAAATCATACATCATTTCATAACCCATGTATTAAAAATGGGATTCTTAAAACAACATGACATCATAAAACCATTCATATAAGATAAAGGAATTCATAAACATAATTCCATCACAACATAGTCAAATCAATGTAAAAATATGGATAGAAACAGAACCCTTTATTATCTTAGATGGAAAATAATTTTGATAAAACACTTGAAATGAATTCTTGAGGAAAATATCCTTTCTTCTTCAAAATCAATTTCTTTTCACAAAACATCATGAAATTTTAAAGGAAAGAGATTTTATTAAAAATAGTCATGAAATCTTTTGTAGGAAGCTTCATGAAAATAAGGCTTTATAAAACAGTATAAATCCGTTCGTGTCGTATAAGTTAAAAAAAACATTCTTCTCGTACTTTTGTCGGAAAAGTCAAAAAGTACCTCGTATGGAAAAAACGACAAAAGATTCCTTTCATACATATTACTAAAAACTCGCCGAAGGGTAAAAATGGATTTAAACAATTGTAGGTGGGTGGAAATAATATTACATTTTGATGAAACATGGATGTGGATGATAAAATACACCCCAGTAAATACTTACGAATAAACAATCTCGGATAAAAATGAGATTGTGATATTTCCCTTACCTTAGGTCCGACTTGCTTTGTAAGTGTCCGAACCTCCTGTATAATGATTTAAATCATGTTATTGACTTATTACATAATCATATTCATTGTTATGATATCATATATGGTTCACTTATGACATTATATTACCCGTTCTTTTGTAAATTCCATGTTAAAGAAGCGTTTTGGGTAAAATCGTTTCATTTATCGTAGGTGTTTTGACTTGTTGTTCTTGACATCATTATTACTTATATCATGATTTACTTACTTCCAGAATATAAAATATGATTTATATATCATATATATTCAGTATATATATATATATAATAGGTAGATAAATAAAATGAAAAACACCGTTCATGGAGACGGTAGTCCGTACGTACGCATGAATGTTGTTTTCCTTTCATTATTGTCTTGAAATGGAAGTAAGTAGATGACTTACATATGTATATATATACATAAATCCAGTAGCTTTATAATTTCATATATTTCATTATTATTTCTTATATATACTTTATAATCATTCTTAAATGGTTAACATGGAGAATGAATCTCATCGCGTCGTGGAGACGGTAGTCCGTACGTACGCACGAGCGATGATATCATTTCTATAAATATTGAATTGAATTAGAGTGGATTATAAAATATATCAGAATCAATATGATGTTGTAATAACTATGTATAGTTATTCTTTACACCATTATACCCATCCATGTAAGGTGGTGGTGGAAAATAGATTACACCACGGCGTGGAGACGGTATTCCGTACGTACGCACGTGCGGTGATTTCTTTTTCCGTAGGATGGATAGATGGTGAAATAGGGTTGTTTCATACTGATAATAACATATCAGTATATGAGTGATACTGATGTTATTACTTCATAATGAAACAACCTAAGAAGAAGAAGTGGAAGAAGAAATAAAGATGAAAGAATTGGTAACGGTAATTACCTCTTCTTTGAAGCGCCTTTTGGAGACCTCCTCTTAGGGAACTAAAATTGGTCTTTGAGGAAGACCAGAACCTCTAGGATGTTTCTAGGGAAGTGGAGAAGAGATTTTGGCAGGGGTTGGCCGAGCTTGAGTGCTCAAATTGGTGTGAGGAGGAGGGGGAGGAGGTGTCCTTTTATAGGGGAGGAGAGGGGCACCTTAGGAATTCTTAAAAATATTAATTTATAATAAATCTAACCCCACTTAAAAACCTCCAAAAATGACTCATATTCGTAGATGAGATGAGATAGGGTTGTAATCTCATCAACCAATCAAATTTAGACATGTTTGGATTTTATTTTAAACCTTATCAATTAGATTTAACTCTAAGTTAAATAATTTAACTTTTACCGTGTCTTTTTGTTTTCTTTCACTATATGGTTAATAAACTTACTATAACATGCCAAACGAACCCCAAATTGTTTATTATTAATATATATATCCTTATCTAAGTCATTTGGCCGAACCTTAGATTTTTAGGAATACATTAACAATTAATAATATAATATTTGATTTAAAAACTATTTTGTGTCAATTTTGACACTATTTGATATATGTTTTTTTTAAAAGTCATAACAGAATTAAATGTTCGAAAAAAGTTGATTAAATCAACATTAATATATCATAGTAACCTAGAAAATTAGTGTAATTCATAAAAAATCTCAAATTACATTTATTTTGGTGTTTATAACATCAATTATGTCAATATTTCATTAATAAGATAATTACTGCATCATCGTTGTGTCATAAATAAATTAAATTATTTGATGTCTAAAAATTGCAAATAAATTACCATCATGTAGGAAATCGTTTTAGCTTTCTAATGAATATTTACAATCGAGTTTATCGTATGTATAACCCCATATTAAAAATGATTTACTTATTAAACATTGATTTTAACTATTTTAACCCTTCTTTAAATAAATTATTAATAAATGTCCTAATCTAATCCAAGTGGGCCTAAATGGTCATATTTTATTCCTAAGTTTGTTTTTGGTCGAATTAAACTTGTCCAATAGAATTAGGACATGTGTTAGGGTAATATTAATATCATATTTACCCTTAGTTACCCTATTTACTATTAACCGCGGTAAAAAAAGTAAAAAGTTACTATTCACCAAAAAATTATTTTCATCTCATTGAACCACATTTTAGTCCTTGATATTAACCGTGTCTCTCGGATTTTCGAAATTCCATTCACAGAAGCGCCAAAATTAAGTTTTATGAAAAATTCAGTTTTTTTAACTACCACTTAGTAGTTTCACTATTCATCAAAAATTGATGTTTTTCAGAACAATGCCAAAATTTCAACCTAAGCTAATTTCGATATTCCGAATCCAAAAATGAAGTTCATTTTAAAAAATAATATTTATAGAATTTTAAAAAGTGGTTATTACTATTCATAACGACTAGTTTTAATAATATTTTAATAGCATATCGTTGTTTAATGAAACTCAGTATTGCGTATTACACACGCTATCGAGGAAGGTCGCGATTGTGTGTAATGCAAGGCAAGTCAAGGATGTGTGTTGTGCAAGCTCCTTTTGGTGTAGCGTACAACACAAGACATTAATAAAATTAAAAAGAATATTTTTTTCATAAAATCTCGGGCTGTTACATTTAGTATCCATTTCAAATGAAGAAGAAAATAAATCAAATGTTTCTTTGTGTGATGTTCTCTATGGATTAGACTTCATAGTGAGATTGAATTTATTTAGGATTAAATCTGGGTAATTCAAGTAAAAGAGGTATACACACCAAAAGTGATAATTTTTGTGTCATAGTGAAGATTGTAGTGCATTGAATAACTACAGACTAGAAGTAGTAACTTTAAAATTGATTTTTTTGGGTGAAAATATACCTAGTGGAAAATGATGAGGCCTAACAAACTATAGTTTATATTTAGTTGTAGTTTTGGTCATCCTGGAGGATTTACATATTCAAGGGGGTATGGAACTGAGTTCTAGATATTTCTCTCATAAATTTTAATGTCATGGTGGAAAAATAGGAACAACTTGGACCTTGCATCATATTTTTGGGATCATTAATAAACTATGAGAAAATATGACTCATTTATGTTATCTTTCATTCCATGTTAAAATTTATGATGACACACAAGGAATATGGGTTATTGTTATAATAATAGTGAGGACGACATTGTGATCTATTTCTAGTGATTGATTTGAGAAGTCCCGAATGTTGGATGAAACATGAGATCCAATATAAAGATATATATTCCAAATGACATTTCTGGTTGCTATATGATTCATGCAGAAGTGATGTAAATTAACATAAAGCGGTAGGATCAATGGTTATAATGATGATTCTATGAATAAAAAATCACGTGGTGTTTATTATATATGCCTATTGGAGAAATTTTTAAAAATAATATATTGTTTTTAAATATTTTAAAATACTATAATTATAGTACAAAATTTTCTTTTGAGATATATGGTGAAATTAAAATATTTTAAGATTATAGATAATAATAATCTTGAACTATGGGAATATATATTTTACGAAGAATGAAATTATAATTTGTGTTATATGTTGATACTAAACTGAAGAGAGACTATTTTTTATTTACTGAATAAATCCATCTACATACCGGATTAAACTTACAAATATAAGAATACTGATAAAAATAATGGTAAGACACAATTGTATCATGGAGAGAAAATTTGAATAGGAAGTGTCTACACTGATATTTTTATTTATTCTTGGTGTTGAGACTCTAATGATTGATGAACTATAGTGTAACCAAACCATAGTGAGTCTGAGTAGAGAAAATTACCAATGTGCATGATGTTTTTTTGAATATTTTATTATATTTTAAGACCTATTAAAAGGTTATAGGAAGGGTAATTTATTTTTATATTTCCATAAAAAATAGAGACACCATTCATTCGAGAAGATCGAGTTGTGTTATAAAGAAAAAAGGGAAGTAGATGATACCTAACCAACCTTTATGTCCCACTTACGAGTGACTAGTAACCAATATAAATTAAATTTATAATAAAATATGAATACTTTATGATGTCTAGAAAACAAAGGAGTAGATTTATTGGGAGGACATGTACCTTTTAAAAACCTTGTGTGCTAATGTCATTATTAATTCCTATATTTTATACCAATTTAAGTGTTTATTTCTCATTAAAATACCCATACATCATAACTAGGATTGAGGTTCAAGTATAATAGGGTAAATTTTAGTTATAAAAAACCATATAGTTCAATTTGGTAGACATTAAATCCCCCCTCTTGTGTCCCTATTGTATTCATTAGGATGCATAATTGGTATTAGAGAAAATTTGGGTTTTACTCCTATGGGATCTCTTTTATAACCTATTTATTTTATCAAAATTAATGAAATGTAGGTATGGAAATAATTTTGATGTTCAAAAAATAGAAAAATCATATTCCATACCTATTAAAACAGAATAAAATGTTTCGATAATAACCCTAGATAAATGAAATAATAAAGAAGAAAAAAATTAAGAATAATATCCATATTCAGGAAGGATCAACTAATACTTGAATCCAGTTGATGTAGAATATGTTTATCTTTAAAACATAATAAATGTAATACTTTTGATGATGAAAGATCATGTTGTGGGGAGTAAAAATAGTATGATTCCCTTTAAACAATTATAGGATTTTCCTCCAAAATTTTGAATTATAAGAATAATGCCCCAATATATGTAATCATTTATATACTTATATACATTAAGGAACTGATAAATGAAATGATATTGATATAAGAATAAATTAATGAAATTAATGGTGCATTAGGAATTAAATTACACATGTTTATTTCACTCACATGACTTGTGATAGAAAAAGAATAATCGATGGAACTTTATAATGAAAATATTTCCTCGATTAATGAAAAAATAAAATGAAATGGTTTTGAAAATGTTGTGAACAATATTCTAGAATAACTGATCCATTTCATGTAAAATCTATAAAAACTATATTTATTTAGAAAAATTTTGAATAGAGGTCATAGTAAATAAAATAAAAGACCTTGAAATTTTATTGGATGAAGTACGAAAAATGTGTGAATATATGCCTAAAAATAAACAAAGAGAATATGATGATATTTTGAGATCAATTGAGGATGATAATTATTCCCTCAAAATGATGTGTCTCAAAATTTAGTTAAAATTGATAAATTTGGAGTCCATACAAGAAAGAACTACCCCTACCCATGAAAAGAAGAGTTCTCCCAAGCTATTAAAGTATATTTATCAATAAAAAGTTTTTATGCCTATAAAAATAGGAGCTTAATCTTATTTTTTAGTCTGTCTATTGTAAAGTCCTAGGTAAGCAATTGTCTTGGAAATTTGTTTTGGAGTAATGTTTGGTCATATACATGTAAATGACTAAATAATTACTATGAAAAAGGTTGGATAAAAAATTAATGTAATATTTCAATAATTCAAAGGTGGATATTGGAATATATATGAAAACAAAATTCATAGAGAATATCCCAAAAGGATGGTACTTGAACCCAAAAATAAAAATGAATGAAAGGAAGCTAGATGGAAATCAATGTAAAGATATTAAGATTTCATGGACATTTTTGGTGTTGTTTGAAGTTTTAGTATATGGCTATGGAGTTTTGGAATAATGTTTTATTATATAAAAATCATCAAATGACATTATTGTGGTGGGGGAGTGGGTGCAAATCATAAAGGAATAGTATTGTGACTCAAAAATCAAAATTCATATAAAAATATGATACTATATATTGAAAACATGTTTGAATAGAATTATAAATTAATCTATACTTGTGAAAAGGGTGGTCATATGGAAATGGGTATTGATATGTACCAATCAAGTAAATATTATATACTAAACATTGTATAAGACCACATCAGCAGATGAAAAGGCAATTGAAAAATTAAAAACCTGACCTGGGAGAAAATCACATGAAGACAGTTGTTTATCAAAAGAATAAATTTTACCTACATTTCAAACAAAGGGTAATATGTTTCAACTATGGTACAAATTTACACACCATAGAACATTGCATGAAAACCATGTAAATCAACATTAAAAGTAGTAAAAATAATTCAAGAAGACAATCAATCTAATAAAGAGATTAAATGAATGGTTTAGTTGTTAACATTATATAATAGTAAAATAATGAGTTTCCCAAAAATGGATACTCATAATATTTTAATAAACCATATAGAAACTCCAACAATTCATAATATAATAAAAATTAGTTCATTACTATTTTTAATAATCAGTTATAAGTTTCTATAAAATTTAAGAAAGATCAAGTGGAAGCAGTTGTAAGTCAAATAAAAGGGAAATAAAATTCATTTTATATAAAATAATAAATATTTTTTGGGAGGTGAAAAAATATGGTCATATTGATAACAATTGTTTGAATATATTTACAACTCAAGGAGGAATATTGAAATATATTTATGTAAAAACAAATTCACTAGAATATGTTAGGTCTTTATTTACAAAGTTGAAATAATATATTCCTCAAAATAATATAACTAAGAAGAAGAAGATGAGGAAGAAGAAGAAGATAAGACATCATGATGATTAATATAATTATAAAATCAAAGGGATAACAAGAAGGAATATATCTTAACAATTTATTTATATAAATAATAATGAAAGGGGTTAATATCCAAGCCTCATCCGTAGTTATTATGTTATGAAACTACGTATAAACTCACATTTCCCCCTTAAATCCATTTTCATGTGTTTTCAAGTAGACAAATAAAGGTGATCTATGAATTAGAATAAATAAATAATTGAATATATATAATAATGAAGTTTAAAATCATTTAACATCTCAATTATATGATAAGGAGATAATGGGAACACCTCTCGAGGGAGAGTAACATGAATAAAAGAATCTATAACATGTAATTATGTGATAATTTTTTTTTGAATTTGGAATTTCTAGACAACCTATTAAAACTATGAATTATTGTATCAAAATCAAAATTATTTATATTTCACTGAGTTTACAATGCATGTTTTAAAAGAGGTTTTATATGAAATATATAATAAAATATAAGGTTTAATTCATGTTTCAAATGAAATTTTTTGAAAAATATTGTTTGTTAATTATAGTGTATATAATTCTTTAAAATCCATTGAAAACCCATTAAAATTTGAAATTGGGAATGGTATGACATTCTGAATCATTAATGGACACCCATGTTGGCTAAGTTTAACCACTCTTATTTTCTACATCACATTAGACTAAAAATACATGTATTTGACCCACTAATGAATCTCTATTAAGATATATGTGGTTTAATCCTTCTCTCCACTAGTGGACATAATCTATAGTTCAAAACAAGAAGAAAAAATAAATTACATTGAATAAATAATGGTGAAAAATTTAGAGAAGATAAGAGAGATTGGATTACGGAATACACCTTTTTTTAATATTCAATATGAGTGAGAAACAATTAGTAATATGGATATATTTACATTATAAGAGTTTTGTAGTATAGATAAAAAACTCAAGGGAGGGGTTTGGAGAGCCCATCTTTACTAATTTATTTTCAATAAGAAATATTATCATAATGATGTGATGCAATCAATATGTTTTACTACCGAGTTTAGTGCTACCATTATATATGGAAAATGAAAAATGAATATGTAGTGTATTAAAATTAAAAATATATTTGATATATTCAAGGAGAATCCTATTACATGTAATGGTTTATGAGTTAATATTTAAGATGAACGAATTCACAAATTGTGAATGTATTATCTATATCAATTGATAGAGGTTTTAATTCCTTGATAAAGATTAAGAAAATTATGTGGTGATTTCAAGATTAACTAGTCACATATGTAAAGGTAACATCATGTTAATTAATTTTGTGTAAGGTTCATTTCACCATACATCATTGTAATCTAGAAATCACATTGTCTACAAAAAAATTAAAATAAGTTTTTTTGAGTACATGAAGTTCATTCCTATAAAATAGAAACTATGTAAAGGCCAATTAAGAATTAAAATAACCATATTAATCTTACATATGATCTATGTAATGGTAGTCCAGGTGTTGAGTATAGGTAACTAAAGATCATAGTGATATACATAAAGGTAATTCATTACCTACAGAAAGGTCGTTTACTATATGTGATAGATACATAAGGTAAATATTATGAAATTTAAGGGTAAGTAGTGGAAAACATAATGTTTATTACAATATCAAGAAATTTTTCTTGGTTTCTATGATAAAAAATTATAAAAAAATAAAGACTTTATAATGGTATGTTGAGTCCCCAAAATTAATTTATGATGAAAAATAGAGTAAAATAGACATTTCATTGTGAGATGTTCTTCATGGATTCAAATTCATAATGTGATAAAAAAACATTGCGATCCAAGATGATTTATTCAAGTTAAAATGGTCTATACTACAATATTGGGATAGTGTGTACCACAGATAAGGTCTTAGTGTATAGAAAATAGGAAGACTCTGAGAACCACAGTATATACCTGAATGTTTTGTGTGAAAATATGTCGTATAGAAACAAATTAGGTGAACCATGTGTAGATGAATGTTTAGCTTGAAATTTAGTCATCATAGACTATTAATGAAGTAGAAAATGTGATGAAATATCATGGTAGTCATTTAACTCATTGTTGTATAGTTTGTGGTGGAAAATGGGGATAAATGAACTCCATACCGTAGTGTTTTCCATTTCAGGAAATTTGATTACTTATCATAAATAGAGACATTTTTATATCACGTTGGATATCATGTTAGAATTCATGATTATATGAAAGGAATATGAGGTATGGGATTAAAAACTGATATTAATATACCATGGTACAATATTGGTGACCGTTATGAGAAGTCCGCAAAGGTGGAATGAGATAGGGATCTAGTATAGGGAGATCAACACTACAAGACATGTTGTGTCACTTCATGATTCATGAAGACATGTTTTAAATGGAATTGAGGAATTATTATATATGGAGATGATGATGGATTGATTATTCAAATTTCACATGGACATAATTATCCTTGTCCATATTAGTTATTATTGAAAAAATTATCAATTTTAAAAACATTAAAAATAATAGAATTATATGTGACCATATGCTACAATGATATATAGAGAAATAAAATGCACCAAATAATGTGGAATAAAATATTCTTGTATTCTGTGATTAAATATTTTTAGGATATGAAAATGTGTAAAAGTGTTAGATGTTGATATTTAAATGAAATGACATCATTTCTTATGGTGTATAGAAGGAATTCAGGTGCCTTTACCTGTGAACCTATACATTGAAGAAGAAAAAGAAGAATCTTATGATACCAATATATTAGAGAGAGAATATTAATATATGGAATATATGAAATTTTGTTGTTGTTGTTTTTGTTTTGTTGTTGTTTATCCTTCACATTGATACTCTGAAGATTGATGAACCACTATTTTACCAAAAAATAGTGATTCTGATTAAAGAATAAGGCCAACATAGATGATGTTATGTTGATAAAATTCATGTAGATGAAATCCTATTCAATGGTATGTGGAAGGACCATTTAATCTAGGCTTCGAGTATAAACATTTGAACCGTATAGTAAGGTGTATTGAGTTGAGTGAGATATTAAAAGGGATGCGAATGATACATAACCAGCCATTATGCTCTGATTAATAATATTTATCATCATTTTCAAATTAATGTGAAAATAAAATCTATATACTCAATAAATATGAACTTGAGGAGGATGATTTCTAGGAGGAGTTAGACCATGATAAAACATCATGTGATATTTTTTTCTACATTCTTTAATTTCATACTATGTTAAGGCTTGAGTACCAATAAAAATAACCATATATCTTGTCTTGGATAGTGGTTCAGGTATTAGAGGGGATAATATATAGAGAGAAAAAACTACGTGAATTTGGATAGGCCCTAAGTCACCCCTTACACTTCTCCACTAAGTTTCCAAGAATGATCCACTAAGATATATAAAGTCCACTACCCATATTCGACACACATAAAACTTCCTCCAATTACTATTTTGAAAAAAATATAACAATAATAATAAGGTTACATCCATCCCCCCTTTTTAATTTTTTTCATTACTAGATTTATGTCTAAAGTTAAGGAATTTTCTATCCCAATTATTTACAATAAATAAAAATGTTAATTCATTATATTTTTCAACTTAAGGATATTCCATGAATATAAAATAATTTATTTCTAGAAAAAAAAATCTTCTTCACCTTTCTTTTATAATTTTTAAAAATTCATATTCTTCAAATTTTTTTTATGTCTCCCCCTATTTTCGATGGCGATTATTAATTCCTTCAGATAAGGGTGGCACCAAATTTTTTATTTGAAATGTTACGTCATAAAATAAACTCATGGTCTACTTGGGCTTTCCCAATTGATAAAATATGAGCATTCAATTTAGACAAATAAAATTATATATTTTGCTAACTATGTGATTCCAACTATGAGTTTCACATCTTTGGGGCAGTCTAATTTGTTTAAAAAAATTTATGAACCTATACTCAACATGACAAAACACATAAAAAAAATCAAGTGAATGTTTTATTTTCATCAAATTATATTAGATAGTTTTTCACCATTGATAACTATATTAAATATTGATCATAATGTTATTTACAAGAGTGAAAATCATACATCGTCTATGGTTTTAGAAAGGTATATATTGAATTAATGACTTCTTATAATGTGATATATCTTTAGAGGATTTCTATTTTTTAAATACCTTCCAATAGATGATATCTAATAAACATCATCAGAGTTTTTCATATATAAAAAAAATCCCTAGGAATTTTTATAACAGATGACATATATAATTCCAATTTAAATCTTAAAGGTATTATGTTTTAAAAATCCACCATGATACAAATAGAAATATTCAATGATTGATTGTTCTTTTTTATGTATAAAAATCATGACATTAGAAAATTATCACAATTTAACGATTTAAATTTAATTCTATCTTCATATTTGAATAGGATATGTAATATTTTATTAATGTGGGTCTTCGCCAATAATTTATATAGATAAATAGTAATATGAATTGGTCATCATCACAAAATTTAAATTAATTGAAGCTCTAAAATTTATATAACCCTTTATGCATACTTTATATTTTGAATTCTCGATCTATATATCATTGGGATACAAGGATTTATTTAGGTTTTAAAAAATTTTAATAGCTAGAACAAACATTATTTCTCTAGAGTGAAGAGTACACTCCCTCTTTTCATCTTAATTTGTCCACTTGGTCATTCCTGAAATGACTTGAAAAGTTTTTTTAAATTCTCCTTTCACTTTATCAACTTTAATTGTGTGCGTGGATTATTTATTTATAGTACAAGTATTTGTATAAGGACTAACAATTTTATTTCCATTATATTTTAATAACACTCCATATTTTTGAATCTATTTAATATACTTGATAGTAATAGGTCCAAAATTTTTACACCTTATACAAACTTTTTCATCAATTGAGTTATATTTCATCTAAAACTTCTAATGAATCTTCTAATCCACATGTTGGATATCTTGTATGATACCAATATTTATTTATTCCTGAAATCTACAATTTCCTTATTGATTCTATCATTCTATCTTCTTTCTCGATATTTATATACATCATTAAGGGATTAATGATGTGACTATTCATACCATTACAAATGAATATATTTATTATATATAAATATTGAAAAAATATATTTAATGGATTCATGGGAGTGGTCAATTCAAACATTTTTTTATACCTCAAATATTCTTCTCCACCATTTTATTTTATTTTTTCAAAAAATATTGTGGTATTATTTTTTAGGGAATATGAATTTTTTTGGATTTGTATATAATAAAATTTTACATAGTAGTTATCACTTATATTTAATTACTCATAAAATTTTCCAAATATTAAAATATATTGTTCATATAAGTAATTTCCTTTTTCTATGAGTTATTATTTTAAAAAACAAGTTTTAATTTTTTTTAAATTCTTCTATTAGGAGGGGGTTTCATGGTGTAACATGAACTGGGACCTTCAATCTAACAGAATATTATATAATTGATGCTCTGTACATTGTAATATGATATTTTGGAACGTCATCCATCGATTGAGTGTATTGAAAGTATGAATTAAATTTATTCTACCCACAATAAAATGTATATATTAAAAAATAATTAAATTAAAAATATATGAATGAAACAAAATGGAATTACAAATTTTGAAATTACACCAATTATTGAGGAAAAAATGTGATTCACATGATTAAAACATTAAGTCCTACATGTATAGGAGAAACACATAATCTTACATTATATTCACCATAAGTACATGGATTAAATAAAATTGAAAAATCTATCAACAAGAATTCAATACATATAATTGACACTATATAAATCACAAATGAACTGTTCAATAATTTGGTACACTGTTCTAAATCAATATACATTTTGAAGAAGGTTCCAACTCCCCTTAATAGGTGTTCTCATCTGGACATCCCAGTTCCACCACCTTCCATCATTTATAGAGATGACATCATTTTATATGTGACATGAGATCTCCAGAAGTATTTTTACTTGTACCACATTCCTCAGTGAATCATTATAAAGAATTAATTATAGACATTATTATTCACTATATATTTATACCACTTGGATACCGTAAGATGATATATATATAAAATGGATCCCCTTTCCCTTGAGAGTATTCAATACTGTTATATTTGTAAAATGTCAAAAAATCCACTGATTACATAGATTTTGTAAAACTAATTGGTGAATGAACTTCCCTTGAACTGAAACCAGAAAACACATCAAAAAACTCTACCACCTGAATAATTTTTTTTGGGAAACCACCAAAACTCTTCAACACCATATACAAACCTACATTTTTTATGAGGAATGTAAAGATCTCCATCCTACATTTATTTAACTAATTCCCACTAAGTCATGATGCAACCAATTCAATTCTTCAAATAACAACTTTGTGATCATTCCCTCCTAATTTTGATTTCAATATATCTTTTTGTGATATAAAATCTTTTCCAGTAACATGTTTCTGATAAATATTTACATCATATTGATGGTATTCTTCATTACATGGAACACCAAATTCCGATCCAATAATGTTATACTGTGATTCCCAAAGAATAATATTCCACTTACATAACTTCATTGAATTTCCTCAGGAAAACACTTTGTCTATACCAACTCCTTCTGTACTTCTATTGTGGACTTATACTATACTTATGTTGCACTTAAAGTAATAATCATCTACAAGCATGACATATAAAATATCATTTTCCACTGTATATGAACAATAAGATAATAATTGTCTTCATTTTTTGAATTTATAATAATGTCTACATCCAAAAAAACTTGTAACTGATTATTCTCCCCAAATAATAGAGTAACATCATTCATTCCTTTCGGGTAGGGTATTATCCACTTGATGACCTCCCATTGTTCCCTTTTAGGGTTCAATATTAAGTGACACAAAAATCCCATAGAAAATAAAATATCTATTAATGTACTAATAATTTTGCACACCAAACCTCTAAAATCATATGTAATGAAACATTGTCTATGTAATGGATCTCTTATTCCACTGTTGGTGTCAGCACCATAGAAAATTTTATATTTCTAGAAGTATGGGGTAAGGTGATCTTACATTAATCCATTATAAATTTTTATGACTTTTTTTATGTAGTCCATATGGTATAACAGAAATTTCTGGATTTCCTATAGAAGCACACTTGTCATGGGGTGTGGAAAAAGCAGTTATTTTCCTACTGGAACATAGCAGTTGACTAGGATCTTCTCCCTTGAGGAAAATTCACAGTCAATAACAAACTATTTCTAATAATATATTTTATTTTTTAGTGATTTTATATTGATGAAAAATATGTAAAAGATCTAATAGTTTATATTTATAATGAAACATAGTAATATAAAACACGAGTTTTACAAATTCATAAAGAATGAATTTATAACGAAAAAAATTAGACTCGGGGTTGGAAACTAGGGTTATTTTTTTATTCATTATTATTATATAAATTATATTTGATAGGCCAACAAGGCATTATTACTTATACATAGGAGTAATAAAATTATAAATTTATATTTTACTCGAACTTCACTAACTACAACAACATAACATAGTGAATGTATGAGGTTGATCTCACAGAGAATAGGGAACACATCGATGAATCTTGAGAAAATATTGCGTCATCCCAATTTAATTAATTAATTAATTTAATTGAATAATTGAAATGAAAAAAGTATAAAGAAAGGTAGAAAGAGAGGGGAATCCATTTCTAATGGCATTTTCTCCGAAAAATTTCTATTACACATGAAATATAATAATATCAATTAGCTATAAAATAATTCAATTTTATTAATATAATAAATAGTAAATTCATATAAAACAAACCTAAAATCTCAATTCATCATTGAATTATGAATTATTATATCTAATATGCATTAGGATCACATTTAAATTTAAGAATAAAAATCCAACATAATGATCAAGAATAAATTACCATTATCATGTTGGGATTCATCTACTATCCAACATACTGGAACAATGATTTAATAAAAAATAAGACTATCATGAGTTAAAATTCAATACTAATAGAATAAAATAATCACGCAAGTGTTAAAATAAATTGGAAATTTTGTTATGAAACCATTTTAACTAGTTCTTCTCTTTCCAATGGGGTTTATCTAATCATCCTGGGTTAATCACTGATGATGTATGAAAAAGTCATATAAAATATATTACATAAAATAAATTAATGATAATATTATTGAAGTAAAATAAATTTCTTGTAATTTTTTCAACAAAAGATAAAATTTTAAATCAAAAAAAAAACCTATCTATTATGAACAATACCTAGGTTTAAATACAAGTAGTATCACTACACTAATGGAAAAATGTTCCTTTATCCATGGATAAACCCCCTTACATATTCCTCCCAATCACATATCATATTCACCATTCGAACCATAATTTATTCCAATGATAATCCAAAATATTGGATATTTTATTTTATTTTGCTAACTTGATGTTTATGATATAAATGTTTGATCTAAAGTGTAACTTTTGTTGATAAACTACTAAAATATGATCCAATTAGTTAACACGTAGTGTAAATTCATAAAAGGTATGAATCGGCTTAGCCATGGAATCTATCATGAAACTATTGGCACTTAAATCATGTAATTATGTCATAAATACCCTTTTTGTGGCCATGAAATAGTCCATAAAACCATCATTTACATTAGGAATACTCTTTTTTCTGTATTTTGGAATACTTTCCAGCTCCATTTTAGATTCAATTCTTAGATGGCGTGTTGTGGTGTTAAGTAATGAGGCATGAAGTGTCCACATATTTCACAATTTCTATGTTTTCAAATAATTTCTTATATATTGCTCATCAATTCGAGTACATCCATAAAAACACAAAACCTAATAAAATTAAGCATTAAACTCAATTAAATATTCCAAAACCCAATGTCAAAACATTGAAAATCACCTTAAATTTTGAAATAAAATAGAGATATTATACATCCCATCATACATGAACTACTACCCCTAATTTCAGTGTAAAATTTATCTTTATAAGAATGAAACATTATCACACCAAAAAATAGTTAGTCAATTGGTCGAGAGTGATGAAAATGAATCAATTGAGAGCGTATCACCTTATTATACTAGGATCCACTATATTCTGTCTCATCCATCAACCAGACACAAATATATCATATGAAAATAATTCCCAAGAGAAGGAAATGAATTGATATTTGGAAGGTAATAGAGTAGAATTGTGGATAATGTCTTAGAATGACAAAAAATCATTGCAGCAACCATAAATTCACCCACTATAATATTATATAAAAAATAATCATTGAAAATTGAAGATTTATTATTCAAGAATATAGATAAACATTCTTCCAAGTCCAAACCAAGATTTGCCTTCTAACCATCATGATTATAAGAGAGGTATTGATGAAGAACACAAATGTGAAAAGAAACAGTGAGAGAAAATGAATAATAATATATATTAAAAATGTATACCACTAACACAACATAAAAATCCAATAATCTATTAAAAAAGGCTATCTCAAATGGACACTTTTTTAAATTGGAGTGAAGATAAAAATTCATAAGCATTACAGTGGCTGATTTTGTCTCTAAAAACATTATACTATGAAACTTTCTAATACTTTCATCAATATAAATTGTTAAATATAAACATTTTTTCTTCATGAATTTTTTCCATCATCAATTTCCATTCTTATCTCAAACTTTGAGATTCTTATGAATTTTGTAGAAACTTTTATAGTTAAATTATATCAGTGAATGTATTTTGGATGAAATGACTCTTTATCATCATCTATTATGACACCTGCCTCAAATAGATTAATGAGTAAATTTCCCAAATCATTTTTTAGTTTTAACTCAAATCAATTCTTTTATCCCTCTATCTTGTGATATGCCTCATTTACACAAGAGTGTCCAAATGTTTTGAACAAAAACGTGTTCCACATTGCATGATATAATTGTGTAACTTAGGGTTCGAATCAGTACTGGGTATAATTGAATTAAATGATGTACACAACCCAAAATATTCAAAAAATTATTTTTTAAAATTATAATGGTCTTGAAAAAGTTTTTACTGAAATACAAATGTGACTAAAAACTATTAAAAATCTATAATTATTTTTTTCATAATAATTCCCCAAAATCTACAAAAATCCTAAAATTTTACGATTAATCTAAATTTGAAATATTGATATGGATTAAGAAATTTAAATACATATAAAATAATTCAAAATTATTATCTATATCAATTACCCCACACTCATCACATGGACTACTGGATATATAATCATCAAAATAAAATCAATAAAAATTTAAAACACATACCCATGAGATCTACTAATTTAACACGACGAGATAAAACATATAATGAAACCTAAATAATAATTATTTCAAGATCTACATTTAATTAATTTAATCCATTTATCCTTCATTTATCCCCCCTTACAAATAAAACACTTGACTCCCATGAATTTAACATGATCACACACATGTATATATTCAACAAATCTGTTCTCCTCTAAACACATTCATGTGCCTCCATATGTTGGATAAATTTCTACATCTCAAATTTATAAAACTCATGCAATTTTATTAATCATGTGTATTTTTATGCCTATTTTTTATTTCATTTGATAGGTTTTATAGGTAAAATATTTTGAGGATGAATATGAGGGGTTGTCTCTTTCTGATGAAATAAATAATGAATGTATTTTTTACTCAATTATTCTATCCTACCAACTCCACTTAACATAAATAATATTCAAACATATTTAAAATTTTGTTATTCATCTGGAAACATTACCAGTTTACTAGAAAAAACAATATATACTAAAATTCATTCAAAAGAATTTAATTTTTTATGTTGATAATTTCAAATTTTTCAAAATATAATTTTTGAAGGCAGTGCAGTAGCTATGAATTTAGAGAAGTTAATGTGAATTATAGTCCTTTATTTTGAATGCAATTAAATATTCTTCATCTCCATATAAAACTAATTATTATTTATTTTTCAGTAGCTACAAAAAGGTAATTAGTTTATAATTCTACTCAATAATCTCTAGAAAATACTAACATTTAGCAGCACAAAAAACATCCCCAGATTCAAATTTTACACCAAAATGTGCCAAAACATTATGATGTCACACACCCCCAATAAAATTTTCCCACACATCAATTTAACTAGATTATTAATTTTTTACTTCCAATAGTCATGTATATGGATAAAAGGGGTTTGAATATGGATAACTAACAATATATTTATATAAATAAAGGGATTAAATGATTAAATATATAGGTAGAACAACATAAAAAGGATCTTCATGAAATTAAGGCTCTTAATATTAAATAAATTCCTCAATAATTTTCAATAAACATATAAAAAGTTATCATGTTTTAAAATATAAAAAATCATAATTTGGTTAAAGAATGTGTGGAATAGTTCCCTCATTAAATGAGGTGAATTTAAATAATATGTAAAAAATGGATCATAAGCCTCACTGAATGATGATTTGAAACAATGTTAATTTTAGTATTCATTTATGTTTGGATCCATGTGACTAACTTGGTCACTCATTGAAATGGGTTTAAAAATTTAAAATATAATAATTTGAGCTCACAAGTTTAAAAACATCTTCAAATTGAAAAATGAAACATATAAAATTTGAAAAAGACACACAAAATTTAGAAAATAGAAGTGTGAGTAATTTTAACTACAAATACCCCCACACACTTAAATGATATCTGGTCCTCAATGAATTTATGTTGGTTTGACATATAAGAATATTTGTAAAAAATAATACCATGTATGGAAGTGTTAAGTATAGTTACAAGTTGATTCTATATTTAATGTAAGGATTGAGTTAAGATCTTAGCATCTACCACATCATAACTATAAGAAATAAAGAAAAACCATAGAAAATAATTATGAAATTACAATAAAAGGAAAAAAATAATTGGGACAGATCATATTTTGGAAACCCAAGTGGGTGATTGGTTTTTGTTACCCCTTTTTAGTTCGTTCTAGTGGGTTATCCATAGTCTGACGGTGGGGGGAGATTCATGATATGAACCACCATTTTTTATTTCTTCCATTTTAATTAACATTTCCTTTAATTATGTGGAATATATACGTAGATTACTACTGTTTAATCTAAATATAAATGAGATGTATTTTTCATGGTGGGAGTAGGGTAAATATTGGGTCCACATCCTATTGTTTGGTAAAAAATTCATTGAACTCTCCATTCACTCTATGGATTGCTCATAATATACTGTATGAACAGATTTTTCAAATGGAATGTTAGATAATAATTTTATAAGAATATAATTAAACCAAGAAAAATTAATATAATAACATCCTCCCTTAGTGTAGGAATCTTATGAGTCTACTTCTTCTAGAAAATTCACTATGAACACTTCTTATAATAAATATAAAATATTCTCAATCAGTTTTATGAGGTCAATTTATTCCTTATTAAATGAATATCCAAAATTTTATTTCTAACTAAATAGGGGGTAGAGTGGAGCTAATGTTTTGTTAACATATGTGATAAAATCACTAAAATGTTCATGTTTTATAAAATGTGACTAATACTCATCCAAATCATCTTAATCTCCCACATGCATATTAGCTGAAATGTCTTATTAAAATACTTCTATAAATTATTTAGATTGGTCAAATGGATCTTTATGTAATAATATCAAAGCTTCCTCTTCAATACAAAAAATTAGTGGGGATAATACTTCATCAACTAGTTATACTTTTTTCTCTAGTTACTATAGCTAAGATAAATAGATATATTAAACTATCCAATTTATTTTTCTCATGGTTTTGGATGTCATCAATAGATTCTTTAACTTTATATTTTCTTTTGTTTTGAATTTATTTTTCTTGTTATGGTTACCAAATAGTAGTCATCCTTTTAATTATAATTTCATTTAAAATATATCATGGAAATAGATTGTATTTTTAAATAAAATAATGTTATAACAAAATAGTAAATAAAAATATTTAGAGGAATAATTCATATCTCTTATAAAATACATAATGTTTTGATGCACACCTATCGTAGGCTGTAGATAAAGAAACTATTTTCCTAGTGTAGTACTTTTTCAAACCACGGTCATCTCTATTAAAGAGAACTCACAAAAATCACAAACTATTCATTTTCACTTATTGTATTTTTTTATATTTATGATATCATAGTAAAATAATTGTGGGTTTATATTTAGAATGTATAAAATAGATGTAAAAAAAGTATATGAAATGTACCAACATAATGATGTCAGAAATAAAGAACATGGTTTTAGGTTTTTCCAATCAGGTTCCTTCCTTATTCATTGTTATTTTCTAAATTTTATTTTATAGTCCATCCAATTGTATATGAACTTGTACCCATAGTTCCATTTTTTAATTTTTCATGCTTAGTCGATCTCTTAGGCACACCAATTATCACCACCACTAACGGTCAAGAATGGTGAACACACGTTAATAAAGATTCTGAACCATCTTGGACCCCAATATATTGTATTACCTTTTATCACTCATACAATATCAACCCCATTGTATGAAGAGCATGAAAAAAAATATGGAAGGAAATTGATGTTTTGTAAGAATACTAATAAAATATGAAAATAATATCTAATATATTGAGAATAGATAAATAAAATTCTCAATACTTTAAATGTGCTTGGTGGTGAAAATTTAATATCATGAAATGGTTGATTTTGTATCAAAAAACAATATCCTTTGAATATTATTGTGATTTTGGCCCCGAAAAATTCCAAAATTCTATATTATTGTCTTTAATAATGTTTTTTTGACTCAATTTTTATTTCTTACTTCAAAATTTTATATCTATATGGAACATGTACAAAAAAATTTAATTACTAAATATTAATTATTATGTGTAAAAATATTCTTTTATTTTCATATACTTTTATGCGTCCATCAAGTTGGTTAATGATAAAATTCACCTTAAAATTTTATTTGGAAATGATCCATTCTATACACTTTTTCTGTGCCCAATATAATCACCACATTTTAATCCTCATATCTTGATATATTCTTCATATATTTATAAGTTCTCAATTTTTGGGGCACAAAAATACTTCCACATTAAATGATCTATTTTGAACTCTTAGGGTTCAACTAAAAAGTTGATACATTTGACTAAAATAAATCATATAAACCATAAAATCATAAAAAAGTTTTTTTATTTGTGGATCTGTTTACAAAAATTTATTATAAAAATAGAAAATTGTTATAAAATTTAAAAATATTGAATCAAATAATTTTCATAATAATCATTAAATTGACCAAAAATCTAAAAATGTGTCAATTAAGATCAAGTTAAATTTTTTTGGCTATACATGTAAAAGTGTAATATAATTTTTGATCTATTACTTATTTCTATAAACATAAATCCTTATCATTTTTTTGAAATTCCATTATCTTTTAGTTAAAATATTCTAAAAAAATTATTCTTCATCTCCTAAATCCTTGAAATCTTTAGACCCTCCAATAATATGTCATTGAAATCCCAGGGTAGTATGACGATTTTTAGATCATTATATTAATTTATTTAAAAAATAGTCCTCATTACACATTTTAAATCATTCTTCTAATTGGAAACCACCAAATATCTATTTATATTTTCTCAATAATCACTCTATCCCATAAATTTATCTATTAAGTTTAAAAAAATTTATCTTTATTATCTTTTACGAAACATTTTTTTTAAATATGTAAAATTAATTCCTCTAACTCACCATTAAAAATCCATCTTTATATCCATATGTTCTAGGTGTAGTCCTACTTATTCCACCATGCTCACAATTTTCTAAGAAGTAACTTGTTTTCACACAAATCGTAATATATATGAGAAATAAATTAATTCATTTTTTTAAAATCCATTTACCATGAAATACACTTTGAAATTCTTCTTGAAATTATCCTATTAATTTAACTGGTAAAACCACTTATTATAAAGTGATTGTTTCTCTATTGAAATGTTAGTAAGCTCCAAATTTCTATTAGTATTCATTGAAGACGTCTCTAAAAATTAATTATTTACATTATTTAGAGTCACCAAGTGCCACTGCTTCTTCTAGGAATTTTGGTTCCAATACATCCTTCAATAGAAGGAAGTTCATATTATCCCAAACCACTAATCACATATTCTAATTGGCACACTCATATTTCGTGCCAATTTTATACATATTATAATTATTTTTAGTTTTTTATTAATAACCCACATGAATTATAATGATTTAGATAAATGTGGGACATTGTGAATTTGGAAGTAAAATGATTTTAAATAAGTGAAAATGTTAATATTCTAAAGTTAGTATTCATGTCATCATTTTATTTTATATTTTGTTATGTTATTTTAATTTTATTTATTATTTTTTAAGTGTTTATAATAATAATATCCATCCATGGTAGCCCTCAACCACATCCAACCATCCATATAGTCATCCCATTATGGATTTTCATATGTGAAATCCAAGGGAGAGCCCACACATAGAGGCATAGCACCAGTGAATCGGGATTGGGTGGTGACCATTGGGGATTGAAGCTTGAAAGGAGTGGGTTTGGGCCAAGGCCTTCTCATGTTTCACAATGTGTGTAAGTAAGTCTGTTTGTGCAAGTAGAAACATAGATCCCATCCCTAGAGAAGAAAACTGAGCCATAAATGCAGTTCTTTGATATTTAAAAACAAGAAACCCCCACTATCAATTCTAATTCATGATAATGTATTATGGTTTACTATTTATTTATAAAATAATTGTGTCATCCCAGTCCATTGCACCACGATCGCGCTCAGATAGCCCATTCTGTAGTGCTCTACCACCTACCACTCCCACTTGATGCTCCGAGACATAATAAAACCATGATAACCACCATGTAATCCACTTAAAATCTCAATATATATTCTTTGATACCTACTACTAACTAGATAGACCATTGATCACCTCCTGCATCCTCAGATGACCACCGCATATCCACTCAAAGCATTATCCATTTGAAGCCCAGATGAAGGAGGCTTCCTCCATATCTATTTCACCTCTACTATTTTTTCCACATATAACAAGAACCACTACAACATAATAGCACCATAATTCACCCCATGAACCAAAAAAATCCACATTACTTTGTTTTCCACAACATATCATGACCACCCTATTTTGTTGGCAATTTTCAAAAATTACTACGGGTGTCTTGGGTTTTTAAAAGAAAATATTTGGGATATTTCTTCGATGACTAAGGAGGCCACTACTGATTCACTCCCTATGATTATAATAGGATAGTCTCATCCACTACTAAGATAGTTTATGATACATAGAGGGAAGCCACATAAGGAGGCCATGATGCACGCAGCAGCTCATCTTTGTTTTTACATATATTTTTTTTATTTTTTTGTTTTATTTTTTAATGAAATTATAATTTATTACTACCATTGAATGTAACTTCATTATTTTTGGTTAATTTTTATGAAAAAATTCTTTAACATTTATTTTTATCTTATTTTGTTTCTTTTTTAAAATTTATTGTGCATATTATATTTTAATTATTTCACATATTTCTTATTTTATTTTTATTTTATTCTTCATATGTAATCATTTTTTTAATTATTTTATTATCTTATCTTCTTATATTATTCTACTAGTTCCTACCGTTGTGATCCCATGCCATCGACAACGTGTGGCTTCCCCCAGGCTTGGCCCGAGGGAGGTAAGGCGTTCTTGAATTTTTATGTAATTCCTATTTTGTGTTAGTGATAGATGTTAATAGAATGCAAGAGTGTGGTGATTTACCCCAATTAAATGAAAATAAAATATATATCTATGCTCTTGTTAAATATCTTCCCTCCCTTTTAATTGATATAGGCTCTTCATACAATGTAGTTAATCTATTTAGTGGATGTAAGGACATACGATGGAGTTAGGGCATGAAAGACGTCACACTCTCGATTGAGGTGAACCATCGACCTTGATTACAGGAGGTGGTGGTATTTATAATACTAAAAGTATTAATGATTCTATAATACTAAATAAAATTATATTAATTCATGCATGTTATTTTATAATTGGATTATCAAACATTAATTTGAAAATACTATAGAATTATAACATAATAACAAAAACCATTATCAGGTTCTTCATTTTAAATAATATTATTTTTAGAATTTCTTTTTTATTTAGTTTAAATTTTCACTCTTATTAACATTTAATTACCTTAAAAAATAAAAAATTTCTATCATTTATCATTTATCTCATAAAATAATAACAAGAACTAGTTATTATGTGAATTATATTATGTATGTAAACAAACTATAAAACTCTTCAAGTGAGAGGACCCTAGTTATCAATTATCCTGAAATATTAATTTTTTTTGAAATTTTAGTTTTCAACATAGTGTGATAGGTGTTCAATTAAAACTACAACCATTATTAGAGATTTAATCAGTATTTTACTTATATGTTTTTATTTTCACATTGTAGATAAATTTTAATTGATTTCCAAATTAAAAAACCCACAATTTTTATTACTAGTATATATCAAAGTGGACCATATATTTTTTAAAAGAAACAAAATGTTCCTATATGTCGGAAAAGTACTATAATGATTATGACAATTTAAATGTTAAATATAATCTAAAATAGATAAGAAAAAATGAGGGAAAATTGGGTGATCATTTCAATATGTTCATGCATTGATGAAGAAACTATAACTTGACATACATGTGGGAGATCAACAAGATATGGATGAATTATGGAATAAGTGTGAGGATCAATGTGATCTCCCCATACCATAAAAGGAAGAATATACAACACTATTTAAAGATGACACCACCCAAGTGGTATAATTTAATGAAAATATTGAATAGCCCAACTACCTCCCTCAACCCAGTAAGATTGAAATTCAAGAGGCAATCTTCATTGAAAAAATATTGAAGATGATCCAACCAAGGGAGTTGATCTTGCCTCAGACTCTATTTCATTAGATTTTATTCTATATTAATTGAGTATTAATTCCCATTTCTTTCATTTTTTAGATTCCAATAATCATTTAATTTCAATAAAGGAAGATGATTAAGAAAAAGATGCACTTTTTATGGAAGATGTGGGGTCCCTTAATTTTATTAAACATAAATTTGATGATTCCCATGAAGAAGTCAAAGTATATGTGAATTTTTAAATAAATAAACATATTTCTCATTATGAATGAGGGAATATTTTTGATTATTAAAATATTAATTTTTTTTAAATTAAAAATACCCACTTACTATCCCTTTAAATATTCAATCCCAACATCCCAAATTGAGTCAGTACTAGAGAATCTAGTGTATGATTAACAAGTAGAATCCAAGAAGGAAGATGATAAATACTTCAATCATACACTCATGATTCAATGTGTACCTAATTGTAACAGGGAAGGAACTGGTATACCACTACTACAAAAACGGCCAATATCAGTGCAAAAAAGGGATTTCACAGTGCAAATAAAGCGTTATAAAGATCAACACTAATATATGGGGGACCCTTTTATCAGCACTAAAAAAAGTACTGATAAAGGGCCCTTTTATCAGCACTAAAAAAGTGGTGATAAAAGACTCCTTTATCATCATTTTTTTAGCGCTGATAAAAGGGGACTTTATCAGCTCCTTTTTTATCGCTGATAAAGGTCAAAAAAATTAAAAAAAATACATAAAAAAATTAGAAATAATGTGGTGAGTTCATTTATTAGTGATCACACCCCCTTTATCAGTGCTACGTGTCTCCCACGTGTTTCCCATCCCATGCATCCTCATATACGCACAACCCCTTCGCTTCCACCCGAACTCAAACCCAAGACCTCCCCCATTTCGCTGCTGCACCTTTATCACTAATCCATTTCTTTTTGTTCTTTATTTAATGATATATCTATATAAATATAGTTATATTAATTCATATATTGATATAGATTCATATTAATATAAATATATTTATTCATATATTAGTATATATATATTAATTCATATATTAATATATTTATATATATATTTTTAGTTATAAGTTTTTATACGTATATTTATTTGAATATTAATATATAGTAATATGATTAGTTTTAAATAAATTTATGAAAAAATATGTTTTTTATGTGTACTTATAAGTAAATAAATAAATACATATATATATATATACATATATACAACACACAGACACACACATAGACACCCACACACACACAAACACATATATATTTATGAATAAATACATATATGTGTATTTAAAAAGCCATTAAATGTTAAAACGACCATAAAATATAATATAGAATTTGGTTTCAATGCCACAATCAGTCAAATCAAAGAAAATGAATCAATTTTTGATACTATATCTGGTGGCCTAACAAACATCTGGATCAGATGTTATACTTGTTTGAATATTAACAAATCAGGGTATCCCTACTAAAAACTCAGTTTTGGAGGCCTTCTATGCCTTTTTAGGTCTCGAAAAATGTGACGTAGGCTTTTATTGGGTCACCAGTGCATATAGCTCGTCGTAGGCTTCGATTTGATATACTGTGGAGCTCAAATGGACACATGCATAAAATGTTATGTCCGTTTGAAGTTTCAGTTACATTTCAACTTATTTTAGATCTTTTAATAATTGTTTTGATTATTTGTGTCCTCAAATTGTTATTAAATGATTTTAAATCGATAATAAATAGAAAATTAATAACTAATAATATTCTTTAAAAAAATTTAAATCCATTTTTAATAAATTTATTATATATTAAATTTAATAGTCTATTTATACATATCTATAACATATTTAAAAAATATATATTGTATTTATATCAATATAAATATACTTATATAGAAATATATTATTTTTCATGAAAAAATATTTTTTTTGAAACTTAACATTTATCAGCGCTCAGGAAATGAACTAATAAATCCCCCCTTTATCAGTTCTTTTAAAAGAAGCACTTATAAAAGTGATGTGCATCCCTTGCCCATTTTTGTAGTAGTGTACATTAACCATGGATCATTATGTAAGAATAAATATGAAGTTTAAGATTGAAAAATCAACATCTGTTTGTTCAAATTAAAGAAGATACACACACTATTAGACTATGGACAATATCTGGTATTACCCTTTAGAGGAAGTAAAAATATCTGGCCCATTTAGAGTATTATACCAAGTTATATATTTATTTTATTTCCAGTAATTTGGATTTAAATTTTTTTTAATATAGTCAGATCCCTTTATCATTTTTATATTTAATGGAATGCTACTTGTGTTTTAATTTAATGATTTTCTATTCTAGTACCATAATTTTTCAATGAATCCCCAATAAAAAATTGGACAAGTAATAATAATTCATTTGAACATGGATTTAAATTTTAGTATTGTCTTATAAAATCCTTGACTTTTTTTTCTAAGAACCTGTTTTAGCATTTTAAAATAAGTATTGAAAAACTATGTTTTATCGTATACTTTTCTGGACATATCTAAGAGACATGAGATTCTTAGGAATCAGAAGATTCCAGGTTTTATATTTTAATTTTATTGAAATTAATTGAATAAAATAGAGAATTGAATGATTATAGTGGATCATGGATAACAAAATGAGCACTCATGATGTGAGGAAATTAGTTTATTAATGTAAATAAAATTTCTCTATCATTTTCACACTTTGAATTTATGAAATTCATGTAAATAAATTTATTATTATTATTTATGACATGATGGATTATCCCAATTTAAATTTTTAATTCGCTTATGATTTCTTGACCATGTATTTGTTATTTATCCTTGACTATATATCTAAATTAATCTTAGGACGTGTCACCGTATAGAACTTGAATTTGAACTTTTCAATTCTATAAATATGATAAAAAAAATTAAAATGAGTTATTCATATTTTGATAATCCTTTATCCTTATGAACGCCTTTACATTAATCCTCATTTATCCCATAGAGATCCCAAATGACCTAGATGATTCATGTTTTTTTTCATCTTTATCCATTCATACTCTCCACTTGTAATTTTCTTGAATTTTTAAAGATGATTTGTGGGGTGAACAGAATCATGTATTAAGTGATGAAATAAATTATAAGGAAAAAATTTGGGGGTTCTAATTTTTTATATTAAAGATGGTTTTAGATTCCTTAACAATGAGTTATAGTTTTCTCCACTTAAAAAAAGAAAACAATATACAAATTGGTTGTCACTTGGATGAATAAAAAATCACCTTTACTAAAATAATAGGTTTCTTCATCTGTGGTTAAGTGGGGGATGTGAGATTCATTCCAAGAATAAATTTAATAAAATGAAAAAAGTATAGTACAATAAAAAAAATGTATAAAACTTATAGAGACATTAATTAAGGTGAACATCATTCATTATGCTTTAATTGATCATAACATTTGATATAAGGATAGTGGGTGTTTATAATTTGATAGGGATAATGTCATTACACTTTTAATTTTATAGCTATGCACTATAATTTATGAGACAAGCCTCCTCTATGAGACATATGTTTTAAACACTAATTCCTTCTATCACTAAGCCTCAATTTCATTGTATCCTTTAGTGTATGTCCTCTTGATTTGATGTGTATTTTTTATTTATAAAGTCGAGAAAGCCATTTTTTCAAGCCTATGGTTAAGGAGAATGTTTCCATGATACATGAATAAATATACATGAATTTATATCAAAATTGAGAAGAGAAAAGATTCAAAAGAGCAGTAGATCATGATTTTTTCTGATTAATATTAATGAACTAATGATCTTGAATGAATGATGGAAAAAGTACCATCATTTTCAAATGGGAAAAAGTAAAACACTAGTGTTTATTATTTATTTTAAAATTTACAAAATAAATTGATATTTCATGTGTAATTTAAAAACTCAATTTACCATTAATAATTAATTTGTTTATTTTTTTATTTGAATAATGGTATAACATGTGCCTTCTGATTTCAATGTGGTGATTTTTTTCTTGAGGTGTTTACTAAAAAATGGCCAACCAAGGATAGCTCACAACCATAGCTCATAATCCACATAACCATTTTATTCGAGATGACTTGAAAAGAATGTTGATGGAGATCCCACACATAATAATAGTTAATGGGTGAATCAGGCCCATGTAGTGGCCTACAGTCAGTGAATCCCGTAATGAGTGGAGTTGTGATTGGGCATGCTTAGGCCGAATAGTGCTTGCAGATATGACATCTTGTGCAAGTTCAAGCCAGGAGCCCCACCCTAGATCATCAAATTTAGCTAGGGATACCTCTTGTTATTATTTAAATTATCACAACCCCACTATCTCTTCTGATTTTGGAAAATTAATATTGGGTTACTATTCAATTTTTTATGAATGGTGTCGTCCTGGTCTTCCATGCCTCATCCATGCTCAGAAACCCCTCTCTGTGATGCTCTACTACCTACTGAAGTAGTTTGATCCCCAATTCCATCTTTAAAACATGATAATCACCATGTAAACCACATCTGAACCTTGATCTTAAGCCCTAGACCACTGTGATAGATATGGAACACCACTAATCACCTCATATGAACCTAGTCAATGACCCCTGAATCAATTCTAATAAACATCCATTTTATTTCCATATAAAAGTGTCTACCCCTACTAATCTTTTTCTTATGTTATCATAACAACATTCACCAAGATCCATTTCCACATTAAGGCACTTCCATTAACCTCATGCATTTCAAAAGAATATACTCTACTATACAGTCCACATAAACTGTTAAACATTTAATTTTTTCAGGTGTTTCGAAAACTTACAGTTGGTCATGGGGGTTTTAAAAATAAAATATTTCGGATGAATATTACATGATCGAAGAGGACACAAAATATTCACTCTCTATGCTTATAAAATTAGTGGCTCGACAACTGCAATGAAAGATGGATACTTATAGAGTAAAGGCATCAAAGGAGGATGTGATGAATGTGTCAATTCTTCATTTATTTTGTTTTTTTAATTATTTTATCTGTACTTTAGTTTTAATTTTAAATAAAATTATAATTTGTTTTTATCATTTAATATAAATTATTTTATTTTGTAACTGTTTCAAACAATTCTTCCACCATTATTATTTTTCTTATTATTATTATTTTTATTTTATTATTCTTCTACTATTTTTATTATTTCATGTCTTTTTTCACTTATTATTATTTAACTCTTATAGTATCATACGTTTTACTTTTATTTTTTTACTATCATACCTTTTTTTCATCTTCACCTATTTTCCACCATTACGTTCTCTTACCATCGACAATGAGGATTTAACGAAAGGCTTGTCTTGGGGAAGGATGGGTGTTTTTGATTTAATTCTTAAAGTATATTTTATGTTTTGGATATATGTGATTATATTTCATGAGTATCTCAATTTCGCACCACAACATGCAACTCATATGGATTTCTTTGATTTTATTAAATCTTTTCACTCATTTCTACAGGAAACAAGATCTTTATGTGATGGATTTGAGCCATTCTGTGGATGAAATGGTATATGATGGATATAGGTCCTGTAAGATGCCACACTCTTCATAAAATTTTACCATTAAAAAATATTATAAGAGGATGTGTAATTTATATTACAAAAAGACATTGAATATATCACACCACTAAATATAATGAAAAAAATTCATTCACAAGTTTTCTTAATTTGATTATCAAACATAAATTAGAAAAATATCGAATAATAATGAGGAAATGAAATACCGAGGGAATTAAATATTAATCCTAGGAGACAATTCTTTATTTTTAAACACATTATATTTATCATTTCATATTATTTTGGTTTATATTATCACTATACTTGTAATTTGTATTATATTAAGATAATAAAAAACAAAAAATTTATCATTTCATTCATTAAAGAAAAATATAAAAACCATGTAGTTCATATGTGAATTAGATTAAGTAAGTAAATTAACTATGAATTTACTAAAGTGAGATGACCCTAGTTGACCACTATTTTATACTAGGATTTCATTTAGAAATTGTCCATCACTACATCCTTTTATAAGTGTTACTTCACTCTTTCTAGCTGATCTCCTTAATATAATATGTTTCACTATACTATGTGGTTATGAACTATGTTTAAGGGCCTTAAATTCAAGTTATGACACTTGAACTTGGAAATTATTTGAACTTTATAGAATATATTTCAATAATTTCAACTCTATAATTTTACTACATTTACCTATTTTCTATAAAATAATTACCTTTAGAGTAGTTCATCAGACTAACATGAACTTCCCTAATTGATTCATTTCCCTTAACATATTTCTCTTCAATTTTTTGGTTATTACATAAAACCTTTTCATTAAATGTAACATCTCATATCAGTATGAATTTCCACCTCTCATCATACCATATTAAAAATCCAAAATTATCTTCTCTATACCTCATCATAAAACATGATTTGACTATTTCAGAGAGTATTTATTGATCCATAGTGTCATTATAAACTTATTTAAAACATATTAAAAATTTATTGGTGTTAACTTCTAGTTTTTTTACCATAGATCCTAAAAATTTTATTTTCCAATCATTGATCCTATAATTATATTCATAAGTAATGTGGATTTGTTGACTATTTCCTATTAAATTCTATTAGACATTACAGAGTGAAATCATATTCTTTGAGTCGTATCAATCAAGGATTGATTCATTATTTCTTCCATTCCATTATATTTTTGTGTTCTTGAGGATATTAATCATGTACTTCCCATTTTTTATAGAAGGTGTTTTGGAAGTTTTATCTAGTGCATTAACCACTATTCTCTGTATGAAAAAACATCAATTTCTGACCATACTTATTTTCCCCCAAATATTACCATTAAACAAAAAGATGAAAAAATAAATATTATTCTTAAAATTTAAAATTTAAAATATTATATTATCAACCACAATAATGGTTAAAATGTAAAGAGAGACAATATATGAATGGATATGGATATGTCCCCAAACATTGGAATGAACCAGTTCTAAATTCAAATATCTCGTATTCTACCCTTCTTTATTTAAGACACAACACTCTATTTCCATAGAAACCAAATTTAAAACATGTATATTTATATATAATTAAAATTCTTTATGTCCTTCACTGTCAAAAATTTTACGTTCTTCATATTGATAAGACCAATCATGCAATACTAGCCTTATAAAATATTCAATTATGTAGTTACAATAATTTCAAACCCATATATACCACTCAAAAAATATATTGTCCCATAATATACTCATATTGAAACAATAATGGATCCATGATTCATTTTCTATAATCAATTTGATTAAAAAATTCATAGACTTCTTCATCAAGATATCTAATGGAAATAATATTTATCTATAGCCCTAGATTATGACTAAATCCATTGTGTTACATGATATTACTGTTCTTTATTTAGATATTCGCATAACCATTTTTATAAACATAAAAGGCATCATCATTCAAAAGATTAACTTTTCCAAAACCTATGGATATATAAATGACAATGTATCTACATTCTATCATTTAATGGGAATATGAAGTTGTTTAAACTACCCTTTATTCCAATTGTATGTTAACAACGAGAAAAAAATTTACACTTTCCATATCACTAATAGAATATAAACTACTAAACATTGATTCCCTTCTATAGTACTCTTTGTTCCTTTTGAATATCATCTTGATATGTAATATCTTCCCATAACACTATCATGTAAAACTAAGTTCAATTAAGTTACTTTTGATCCTGTCATGAGAGTCATATTTCAATGTTTTTGTCTAATATAACATATGTGGTGACCATCCTCTTCTATAAAAATTAAGAGATTTTATCAACAAGTTACTGAATTACCTTCTATGGGGTTCATTATTGAGGATGAAATTCTTGAAATACTTAAATAGTAAGACCATCATTCCAAAATATTTAAAAATATCGGTATCCATCACATCTCAAATATCTGAAATTTGTGATACCAGGAGAAACTCCCTAACATATTCTAAAAATATCCACTTTAATGTTTTGATCTACCCTAAAATAATTTTGAAGAATTTCACAGGATCTGTCATTTTTCATCCCCCTAAAAACCCAATGTTGAACAACTAATTCCTTGAAAACACATTGATACATGTCGTTGTTTTTTCATATATATCTACTAGATATTTTATGATCTCCAACATTTTTTCGCATCACTAATGTTAAAGGAAGAACTCCATGATAATGAAATTCTAACATACCCAAATTGTCATTATCCATCCATTTCCATTACACATTTTTAGTTTTTTTCTATGCATGCACCTAAGTAGAACATCTATGTTCATTTAAATTAGATGATACTTTATCAACATTCCATAGAATCCAAAAAAATGTTCCATAAAACCTATCTACCTGAATTGTACCTTCCTATAATGACATAACTTATGTCATTAGTAAACTACCACCAAAAATAAAAATCAATTAAATTAAAGAGAGTGTAAAACATGATATTCACATAGTGTGTTGGGTAGTACTTCACCCCAAGCTGTCTGTACCACTAGAACAAGAACCTCTACATTAATAACACTTATCAAGAAGGGGACTCAATGCAACCAACAAAATGAGGATCTTTATCCCACTGTAACTTTTCACTCTAGATGTTCTACATAATATAATATGATCCTCTATAAACTCCATTCTCGACTAATTGTACCAGTAGTAGGATGTTAATTAACACTACTCAGCATATAAAGTTGTTACGTCAATAATCCATTTTATGAATTTTCCCATAATTTTTTTCCTGAAATTAACATGAATTTTTTTCTTAAAGATTATTTTCTTTTTTAAGGAAATTTAGTTTCTTAACCTTTAAAATACATTTCTATGTTATTATGAATGTTCCTTATCGAAGCATAACCATACTTTTCTTAAGAAAAAATTACTATAAGAATAATCATATAATTATCTAAAATCTTGGAACAATAATATTCTTAAAAACTGATTCCATCTGTTTTAATAGTCCGAGCATCACTATTTTTAGACTCCAATGCTATCTATTTTAAGATACCATTCCATCCTTGTGTTCAACAATGTTTCTTTTAGAAATGAGGCTCCATTTTCTCATAATTATAGAATCTGATATAATTTAAATATAGACTTTTATTTCATTGCAATCTAGACTTAAATTTCATCAAAATCAAGACACTGACTTCTTAAAAAGTTAGACTTCAATTTCAGGATATTTAAGACATTGTTTCTACATTTTTCTAAACTACCAATTCTCATTAATCAAGACTCAATTTCAAAATATTTTTATACCATTTTAACATAAAAATTATGACTCTAATTTCTTATTATAATAAGAATCATATTATTTATATTTGTTATTGTTACATCCTTTCCTTAAGATATTGTTCTATCATTATCAAATCAAAGTATACATAATTTTTTCATATGTATCAATGTTTTTCTTAAAAATTATTATTTATTTGACATGATAATATTACCTATATTTTCTTACATGAAATTATTTTGTAAAATATATTTCTAATTAACATTTCATTACTGATACCTAACTAGGAACCTCTGAATTTCAAATAAAAATATGATCATTTGAGGAGAAGCAGATTATTGGGTTTTTTTCATATAAATACCAGACCATTTGAATGATATAAAATAATGATGATGCTATGTTTTTTCAATGAGATGACATTAAAGAAGTGGTTTCTTGGATCTCAACGTTGAATCCACACTCTGGGAATGTTTTTTTCAACCTTATTTGTGCAAACTGTGAACATCTTGTTCAGACATAAACATCAAGTTCATCATTTCCAATGAAAAATTGATTATTTCTAATAAATTGATGGCTTCCAAGGATATACAGATAGAGGAACTTATCACATTAGAGATCATGGAATTTTGGGGATTGAAAGATATATTTTGATATTGGTATCAAGGGATTACCCCTATTTTTTTAAGATTGAATTTCCGAAAATAGTAAATCAAGGTACCCTTATCCAATGTTTTTGGATACCCTTCTCTTTGGGGGGAAATATTTCTTATGCTTCTCCAGTTTTGTTACTAGTTTTTATTCCACTGAATTTTGTTTAATAAAGAAATTATAAAATTTTAATACTTTATAATACTAGAATACTCTCATATAAATAAGATTCTATACGGTTTATAATAGAATATTTCCCGAACTAATATGTTCTTAAGATTATTTATCAGATCCATATTATTAAATCCTATGTAAGATAGTTCCTTTGTTAAGAACTAAAGAGGGTTTTTGAATCCATCGTGTTTTACTTTTTTAAAACATATATTTTCTTAAGGATGAATACTATTGTTTTTAAATATAAAATTTACCTCCACTTATTATTGAGAAATTTATATATACATTTTGATCCTACAATTGGTATTAGAGGAGGTATCTAAAATACTTATACATACATATAAGTTTTCTTTCTCAACATTTCTTTCATAAATTTACTTGTTCAAGATTTTTCATTAATATTTTATTTGTTTATAAACCATTACTACTAATCCTCTTTGTTGAATAGATCTTTTTTATTTTCTAATTGAATTGCTGGATTGAATGTTGGTTCTATAGAAAATATAAATTCTACCAGACCCCTAATTTTTTATGGAAATTATTAAGAATACCAGAGAGATATGATGAAGACTCTTTTTATCAATACCAGTGTGGATAACATTGTTATGATACCTATAGACTTCATGATTACTAACAAGGAAATCATTCAATTCACAAATAAATAAAAACAAAATTTTTAGCTTAACTTTAAGGTAAACAATAATTTATTATGTTCGATGACTAGATATATATATATATATATATATATATATATATCATCTTGTGAAGATGTTAATTGCATTTGGATGAAATTAAATGTTACACATTTTTGCACAACCCAGGTGATTGAAACAACAAAAGCTATGCTTCAATCTGAATATCATGGTTTTATATTTGTTTATAAAGAGACTATATACAAATTTGAACAAAGTTTTATGAAAATTTTCAACAACCTTTATCCTATGGGTGAAAAAGGACTTGATGATGAGATTCTTGTAGATAAGATAATAGATATTATGCCAAATGCGTGGTAATCTAAAAGAATAATGATTAATGATAATAAATTTTTTTTAAACATTACTATTGATGAGTTATTTGGGAATCTTCTATAGTGTGAAACTATAATGAAGAGACATGAAAATATCAATTAGAAAAATAATAGAAATGGTGGTGTTTCTTTTACTACTACACCAAATCATATGAAATCCAATACTCTTGGAAGAGTTGTGAGATCAAAAGAAAAGAAATATATTGTTATATATTAATCAAGCGATAGTAATCATTCTAAGAATGAACTTGATAATATTTCTAAAATGATGAAAAAGATTGTATGAAATAAATATTTCTAATACATATATAATAAGAATGACAGAAAGGATAATAAAGATTCATAAATAACTTGTTATGAATGCAAGAGAGCAGGTAATATCAGACCAGACTATCCTATGCTCAAAAAGAAAGAAAGAATGGATAAAAATTTAGAATAAATAAGAATGAGTTCTACAAGTCTAATTTTATGAAAGTACGGAAATATAATGGCACCAGGAGTACTAGAAGAGGTGATTTAATTGAAGAATCATCAGGTAGTGAATCTTCTAGACATAAGAATATTGGTCTTATAAACAAAATTTCTACTAAAAATCATTGTATTATTATTAAGGTATACATAACAGAATCTTTAACCAAAAATTCTTTAAATGGGAACTTCCCTGATGAAAAGTATTATGAATCTTGGGGTGAAGAATCTTTCTCAAAAAAATATAATTATTATCCTTCATTTGAAGAAGTATCTATGTTTCCCAAGTTACTTGAAAATAAATATATTAAGATCAATAAGAATCATGATAAAGAAAATTCAAGAAAATATATTTTAACAAAATAAATATTAGATCATTCAAGAGATATTTATTTGAAAATTATTGATTTAGATAATGTTTCCAAAAAACTTATTAAATTTAATTTGGAGAAGGATAAAATTTATATGGATCTTGAAAATGTTATTTCCAAGAAAAATGTTTTAGATACTTACTCAGATTATAAGAAAAATGACTATGAGGATAATAATTTAGTCATTAGAATAAAATAATAAATATAGTCCTTAAATACATTTTATCAAATTTTACTTTGGGAAGGAAAGAATTTGATAAAATGTATGCACAACTTATTCCACTTAGGAATTATTTTGGATTTGGTTATTCTCATTCAAAACCAGTTTTTATTCATAACTATTTTATTCCTCAAAGTGATCCTTTTTTCAACAAGTGTTAAAGTTGTGGAAATTGTGAGAAAAACTAATCTTTTAATAAAATGCAATCCATAGGTTTCCATAAGGACTACCTTTACAAGAAAATATTTACACCTATGATTTTATTGTCTAACAATTCTAGATTTAAACATGTTTGGATTCCAAAATTCTTACTATTTAATTTTTAGGTGAATAAATTACGTTCCAACAAAAATACATGGTACATAGATAATGGATGTTCCCAACACATGAAGGGTAAAAAAATTACTTGAAATTATTATTAAGATGAAAGGATTAAAAGTAACTTTCAAAGACAATGCTTAATGAGAAATTGATGGTATGGATAACATTATTATTTTTAGAAAATATTTAGTTTCTATTGTTTTATTTGTTAATAGTATTAAGAACAACCTTATAAGAATAATTCAATTATGTTATGAATTTTAACTTGTGAATTTTAGGAATAATAATTGTCTAGAACACAATTCAAAGGAAGATCTTATTCTCTCTTCCCATAGGCATGAGAATGTTTACACACATAACATAGAGGACCTTAGGAGCCAAGATCAACGTTGACTTAGTAAAATGAAAGATCGATCTTTGTTATGGCATAAAATACTAGGGAATTGCAACCTTAGAAACTTATGCAAACTATCAATGAAATGTTTTTAAGGATCTACTAGATCTAATATTCGATTCATTAAATTTTTGTGATCATAGTCAGTATAGAACGAAACATAAGTCAAGATTTAAATAAATTAGTGAAGTATCAACTTATAATTCATTAAAGAAAATTCATATGGATCTTTTAGGTCCAACAAAAAATGGAATTTTTGGAGTAAAATACAATGTATTTATTTTATTTGAGGATTACACTAGATTTACATGGGTCTATTTTCAAGAAAATAAATATAAAGGCTGTTCTTATTTTTAATCATTTTCACAAAAAAATAAAAATGAGAAAAACCTAACATTGATAAAAATTCATAGTTAGCATGGGGGAGAATTTGAAAATTCATATTTTGAAACTTTTTGTTGTCAGAATTTCATTACTCATAACTACTCAACTCTAAGAACTCCTCAACAAAATGGTGTTGTTAAAAGAATAAATATAATTCTTCAAGAGTTAACTAAAACTATGTTTAGTGAATATTATATTGCCCAAAAGTTTTTGGATGATGTTTTTAGTACTTTTTACTATACTATAATTCATGTTTTAATAATACCAATTCTTAATAAAACACCTTATAAGTTATGGACTGGTCAAAAACCTAGAGTTTCTTAATTCAAAGTATTTGGATGAAAAGTTATCATCTTGAATAATAAATATAATTTACATAAATTAAAACCCAAATCTAATAAAGGAATTTTCTTAGGATATTCCAAAACTTTTAGGTCGTACAATGTTATTAACCAAAATACATGTATTGTTAAAGAAAAGTACAAATCAAATTTATTGAAACTAATCCATTTTTTAAACAACCTCATCCTACATCATCAGATGTGTTGTCAAAAACATAGCATCAAACTTTTATGGAAGATTGATCTATTAAGGAAAATACTAAATAAAATATTTCTGAATTATTTACCCCAGAATATTTTTTGCCTTATGATGATGAATATGTTTTATAAAACTGAAATCAGTTTTTTCTTAAGAATCATCCTAGTAAAAGTATGATTGGTGATTTAAATCAGCCTGTGTAGACTAGATGTTCTATTGGAAAAGAAGTTTATAATCAAGAATTTCTTTCCCAATTAAAACCAAAAATCCCAAATGGAGATTTACATGATGATGATTGGATTAAAAATATGCAATATGAACTAATTGAATTCGAAAGGCACAAACTCTGGACCTTGTTTAAAGACATAAAGAAACATCCATAATTAGAATAAAATGGGTTTTGAGAAATTAATGTGAAGAAAATGGAATAATTGTAAGAAATAATGTAAGATTATTTGATAAATTCTACAATCATCATGAAAAAAAACTATGAAGAAACCTACACTATGGTAGCTAGATGTGAATATTTTTGAATCTTATTAGCCTTTGTAGCATCCATTAATTTCAAAAAAAATTAAATGGATGTGAAGTGTTGTTTTATTAATGAATATGTTTATGATGAAGTTTATGTAGAACAACCTCTTGTTATTGAAGACAGAAAACTTCTTTAACATGTTTATAAATTTATCGAAGCTTTATGTGGACTTAAATAAGCTCCTAGAGCCAGGTATGATAGACTCTCATGATTTTTATACAAAACAATTACGTTAAGGGAACTCATGATCCAACCATTTTTATACATAAATATAATAAAAATGCTTTGATTGTTAAAATTTATGCTGATGAAATTATATTCAGGTCAACTCAGCTATACTAAACTGATTAATTTTTTAATATTATGAAATCTTAGTATGTGTGGAGTATGATGGGTGAGTTAAAAAAAATTCTTGGTTTCAAATTTTTCAAAAACAAGAAAGAAATTATAGATCTCAACATAATTATATTAATTATCTTCTTAAAAATTATGGATATGAAAAAACTAAAAGAATATGTACTCTTACCTATACCTCAAACACTCTCGATCTTGATAAAGCTAGGAAATTAGTAGATCAAACATCCATTAGAGGTATGATATGATGTTTTTCACACTTAACAGAAAGCTATCCAGAATTAGTTTCATAAGATTTATTATGTGAAATATATCAATATAATCCAAAATAATCCCATTTAAAAGTATTGAAAATAATTTTTCGTTATTTAAAAATAACTATTGATTTAGGACTTTTCTATTCTTCTATAAATGATCTTGTTGTAAAAATATTTTCATATACTAATTTTAGTGGATATAGAATGTATATAACAATTATATTTGTAACATTACATTTCTTAAGATATTAATTAGATTCTTGGTCTCACATAAAGAAAAACTTAGTTTCACTTTTCACTGCTGAAGCTGAATATGTAGAAGCTGGAAGTTGTTGTGCTCAAGTGTTGTAGAAGCAACACACACTCACAGAAAAGGGAATATTTTTTTACCAAAACATAGATTATGTGTGATAATAATAATTTCATTTCCCTAAGAAAAAACCATCCGAATCACTCTTATGAAAAAATCATAGACCATAGGCATCACTTTCTTTGGTATCAGACACTTAATGGAGATATTATTCTTCTATTTATTGGAATAAAAGATCAAATTGCTGACATATTTTCAAAATCAATACCCTCTAAATGATTTTATTACTTAAAAAAATTATGAATGATAAATATAATGTAATAATCCATATTATTTTTTTTAAAAAACCATCTCCTAACATTTAGGTTACTCTTTTTCATTGGGGGAGTACATATTTTTACTCTTTTATATTTTTTTCAAAAATAAATTATGGAATCTAAAATTTTTTGGAACCTAAAAAGTTTCCATCCCTAATAAAATTTCTCGGAACCTAAAAGTTTCATAAATATTTTTTTTGTTATTCAATCATAACTATTTTTCCTTTACCATTCAAAACTTTTGAATTTCATGTTTTACTAATAATAACCTAATCTATTGAATAAATATTTCTGAGATCTCTAGAAAGTATATTTCCTTACCAATATCATCTTAATTACATTTATGTTTGATGTTATTTTTTTAAGAAAACCATATAAAATTAAATTTTCATAAATTATAATCTTTTTAAATCTTCAAATAATTAGAGCCTTTAAAAATATTACATAGAATCTATGTCAACCATTAGATTCGATTATACTTATCTCAAATCTCAAATCTAACCACGAATTCAAATCATCATCCATGAAGTCATTATAAAGGACCCTCTCCTCACATCCCAAATCCGTTTTCTCTAATATTTTGTGCTGAAGATCTACTAATCTATAAATCTACCATTTTATCCTCATTTCCTTAAATTCTGTATGTCTCTTGATGTTTCTCCTCAGACATTGATGTATTCTCAGTCAATAAATAATCCATGGAATGGCTTATGTTTATGGAATGGTCAGTTGATCTGAATTTCTTCTCTAAGTAAAACTATTTTATTTAAAAGATAATTAAGATGATTATATGGAAAAGTTTTTGTGTTTCTATGGAGAAAAACCAAGACCCCCTTTATGCTAACCTTATCATAAAGTTTAATGACTCCATCGAGTTTTATGAACAAGGAGGTAATGATATGTTTATGTTCAGAAGTTATGGGATGTATTATTCATCATCATTCAATATGTCTCCATGCATCTTAGTCATTCTTTATGAATGCGAGGCAATTATTTTCTCACATAGATTGTCCGAAAAGTAAGGTTATTTTGAGAATGTTAAGGCTATAGAATTACCTGTTGTTAAATTAGACAATAAACCTAGGATATCCCATATTTTATCTAACCACAAGCTAGTTACACTATGGATGCAAGGATTCTGTATTCAAAGGAAGTAAGATAGGGATTACATTTATATTTTTGACATCTTTTTTTTATAATTTGTTGTTTATGTAAGGAAGATATACTTAGTAAAGTACATTATCATAACATTAATCAACATAAATAATGCTAATATTATATATTAGATTCTAATGTATCTGATCATATTATCAAATATCGTTGTCTGGTGTTTAGATTATTTAAAAATCACTTTCACCTCAAAGGCGAAGAATTTTAAGATAATGTTACTATGGGATGATACATTCATAAGAATGATGATCGGTCTCAATGTTAAATATGGTGAGTTTTTTTATCTTCTAGATAACGATGATCAAGATATACATAGGAAATCCAAAGCTGATGAACCCTCAAATAAGGGAAAATAAAAATAACAAAAAACTCAGCCATTCAAATCTAATCTGTAATCATAATAATCACCCCCAAATAATATGAAATTGAAATCTTAATTTGATTAAGTTATAGGAATGTGGAGATAACAGAAGAAAAAAAATTAATGAAGGTGATTGAGTGTTTGGAATTACCCCTGTGGAGGCTACGTCCTTGATGATATTTGAAGCTGAAAATATTGAGAAACAATTACAGGATAAGAAGAAAAAAATATAATGAATCAAAAGAGAAGGTTTTTCAATATTTGTTTTTTTATAAATCTTAATAATAGATTCAGGTACCGAAAAACTTCTTGAAGTATGATAAACTTTTGAAATAGATATTTGAAGAAGAAAAAGTTCACCAGGATGAAGAAGAAGATAAATAATAAAAATAATGTGATGATGTGATCATAATGATTGAAGAATATCAACGTAAAGAGAGTATTTCTGACAGACATTCAATAATAACTACCCATGCGTCATCCACCGAAATAGATTCATAAAATCATAAGAAATTTATATATAATATAAAGGTAAAAAAAGTCATTCATTTGAAGAGATCGGGGAAAATGGTGACCTTGTTCAAAATGATGATGATGAAGAAGAAGTGAATGTTATAAAACAAGAAGTTTAAGAAGAAATTATTATTGATAATAAATGAAATTATGTACTTTCAAATAGATCTTAGAAAGGTGGTGTTTCTGGATCATCCAAATTAAGGGATGATAATCAAGCTGAAGTTACTCCTTTAGAAAAAGATTCATCTAATTCAGAATCTTCATTGTCCATGGGACATGACTTTGTGGTTCATTATTTGAAGAGACTTGTTGATTCAATACTGTTCATCCCAAACATTGACTGTCAAGGTGATATTATTCAGCAGTCAGTCAACATGTAGTTAGATTTTATAAATTTGTTTATGGAAAATTTAATCAGATAAGAAATGGATTTAAAAACCTTCATAACCAACATTGAAGATCATATAATTTGTTGTAAGAGGATTTCAAGTTGGTTGAAGTCGTTTATTAATGATCTTATGTTAGTTTGTTATTATATGGATTCAATCAAATATTCCTTTAACAAGTCTAATAATAATTTCAATAAATTTTTAGATAATATAAAAAAAGGGAAGACTTCTCAGATCCATGAGGATAATGATCTATATGGAAATATGTATTCCATTTCCGTCACCCAAAAATGAGAAAGGGATACCAGCGAATAGTTAACAGAGAATGTCAAATTACAAGAATATGTTATCCAGTCACCAGAAGAAAGGATCCACACTCTTGAGAAAAAGAATCAAGAGCAAGAATACTTACTCTATATGTACCAAGATGATCATAATGAGATAAAGAAAATGAAGGCCATCGATAAGAAACTTCTTCCAGAAGAAAAAATTGATGATTACATATATTAAAACATCTATGATTTGTCTTAATAAAACATTTCTTTCAATTTTAATGAATTCTATTGTTTATAATTTGTTTTTTATGAATCTTATTCTAACATTTTAGGTACAAAATTTGGCCCCTTCAATTCCTCTTTGAAAATCACAGAGGGTGAGAAACATTTAAAAATAATATCATATTAATGGGGAGTTTACCGAAGATGAATAAATTTATTAAGAAAAGAGGAGATTAATATTAAAGAAAACCTTTTTAAGAAAAGGAAATTCATTTTCAAGCAAATTTCATAAGACAAATAATACAATCCTTAAGGTGACAAAAACTAAGGGGGAGTTAGTCATATTTACTATGAAAAAAACATAAAGGAGATAAGTGTTTTATTCCAATAATTCAAAACTCAATATTCTTTTTCAAAAAGTGGTTTGTGCTTTCCAAAAAGTGGTATATTGTTAAGTTAATAAGCTATATTATGAAATTTTCAATAAATTATTTTTGAAAAATCAAAAACATTTTTTTCTTAATGATTATTTTCTTTTTTTATGGAAATTTATTTTCATAACTCTTAACATAATTTTCTATGTTATGTATAATGTTTCTTATATATGTTTAACCATATTTTTTATAAGATCAAATTCTCATACAAATACTCATATCCTTATCTAAAATCTCAAAACCATACTACTTTTAAATACATATTCCATATTTTTTTAAGAATCTATGTATCACTATTTTAGAATCCAATTATATATATATAGACTTTGTTTCATCCTGGATATTGACTCCATTTCTTGTATAAATTAGAATCAATTTTCTTATAATTCTATAATTTAATTTGATCAAAATATTGACTCTGATTTCCACAAATTTTTGACACCATTTATATATTTTTCCAACATCTGAATTCTCATCAATCCAGATTCTTTTTGTATATATTATCATACACTGTTTCCATATAATTTCGTACTCTAATTTATTATTATACATAGAATCCGATTATTCATATTTGTTAATGTTACTCCCATTCAATAAGATATTGTTCCTACTTTTTTAGATCCTAGTATACTTAAGTTTCTCAAAATTAATAATGTTTTTCTTAAACCTCATTTTTTCTTTCACATGGTAATCTTCCCTATATTTTTTTACATAAAACAATGTCATGTAATCTATTACTAACTATCTATTTCCTAAGTGACATCTATACAGGTCCCTCCGAAATTGAAGGAAAAATATTTCTTGTGGGGGAGGAGCTGATCATTGGGATTTTTGCCTATAAATACCCAACAATTTGAAAGAGATGAAACTATTTTGACACATATTTTTGTTGTGAGTTGATATTCAAAAAGTGGTTTATTGGTGCTCTACATTGAAGCTATACTCTTTGAAAGCTTTGTTTAACCTAATTTGTGAGATCTATGAACATCTTGTTCATATCTGAACAAATTTTTTAGCCTTCCTAGTGCGAATCATAATGTTTCTCATCAATCGAGGATAAGAAGATAAAGGTTCTTATCTCTTTAGAGATCAATCGATTACAGGGATAACAAGATAGATTATGATATTCATGCCAAGGGAATACCCTGGTTTTGGTAAGAAATACTTTCTTGAAAGTATAAATCAATGTACTTTTATTCATTGTTGTTGCATACCCTTCTATTTGGGTAAAAATATTTCATATGATTTTCCTATTATGTTACATGTTTTTAATCCACTGCATTGTGTTAATGAAATAATATATACCATTATTATTATTTCTTATAATTTTATACCTTGATGTAAATAATATTCTACATGATTTAATGTAGAACATTTAACTATGTAAACATGTATTGAGTTTCTTTATCAGATCCAGCTTATTAGAACAAAAGAAAGATAGTTTCATTGTAAAGAACTAAAGAGGGTTTGTGAATCCATCTTGTTTAACATTGATAAACATAGGATAATACGAATGTTTTTAAATATAAATCACCCCTTATTTTAATTAACCAATATACAAATACATTTCAATCCTATACTAGATGATCCTCACACATTGAAAAAGAAAACTCACAAAAATTCAAAGTGATGAAAATAAATAAATAATAAGTATATAAAGATGGAAAGAAAAAAGTGATTAATTTGATTTAGACACTAAGTCTAAAATGCATTATAGGAGCACTAATTATTAATTTGTATTCAGTGGAGTTAAATAATTACATACAAATTAAAAATGCATCAGTATGAATTCATTACATTGGATTATCACTCTATAATTAACTTATGTATTATTTAATTATATAGTAATTTCTTCATAATTAGGATGAACTATATAGAATTAATATAATCCCTTTTAATAGGTTTATTATTTAGTCCTACAATTTTCAATGAATTCTATATTTTCTAGAGATCCCTCTTTTAGGTATATGACTGGTGACCTCCAGAAACACATTTTATTTGATCATTTACCTTAGTAAACCATTTCTGAGACATCATTATAGAATATTTTTGTTTTAGAATCATTTTTTACATCCATAATACAATTTCAATATGAAATATGTTTGTGATTACACTTCCCCCTAAAGAGCATCTGTTGCTACTATCTTCACACCAAGTCAAACCACCATTCAATGCATCAAATGTTAGTAAACCTAATTCAATTAAATAAACTAACAATGAACTAAAACCAGAATCTAAATCTTAATAACAATATTATATACATCAAGACATCATAAATGACTATTTTCTTACATGTTGTGTCAATTTGCAATGGTAAATTATTTGATCTTCCAACAACACCATTATCTACCAAAAAATATTCCCCTCTTTGAATTTTAGTTCAATCTAGCTATACTTGTACACTTTCTATTTTTGGTAAGAAATCCCATTTTTTTTGATTATTTTGGGTATATTCTTCTCATTAACTTATTTTCATAAACCATTAATATATTGGTGTAATTGGTATCATATTTACACCTCCCAATATTTTTTGATTTTAACATTTTTCCTATACAATTTTTTAAAATAGAATTAATGTATACTGATTTTTCAAGACTGTGGGATAACATTTTATATGATACTTTTGTTGGTTGATAATGATATTTTTCACCACTATCATTAAAACTAATATAAATATTATTATAATAAAGACCCGTTTTAATGTTTTTATGGTAGTATTCATTTTCTATTTATATTGGTAATATTCGTGTTTAGCTTATTCTAGATTTTTTATTTTGATTTCAATATTATGATACTTTATGTTTAAGGTGTTCTTCTGTGCTTACAATAAGCATAATTTTTATTCCCATTATTTCATAAAATTCTTAAATAGATCCTTTTGTATTTTAATTTTCTCTATAAGTAAATTATATATATCTTTTATAATATTTTCATTCACTTCTTATTTGGAATCCTTGACATCAAAGGAGACTTTGTGTAATTTATCTAAAGCATTGATAACTTCATTATAAACATTTTTAAGCACAAAAATATTATAAATAGTATTTGTTATTAATTCATCAATAAAAGAAAATATATTATCTCAAATCGATAGAGATTATTTATCGGTATTCAAATGTCTTGTGAGGGAGTTACAAATATATTACTTTTTAACTAATGAATATTCCATGGAATCAGCCTCCTATTCTAGAAGTGACTTTTCATTATGAAGTCCCTTAATATTTGAATGAATGTAAGTGACAAAATTAATGGGTTATATTTTAATATAATCATATGTTTTAAAAAAATAAATCACTAAGTGATTCACTAAACACAATATCATTAGAACAGTAACATGATTCATATAACGAATCAATTTCAAAATATTTAATTGAGATTTTTTTACTATAAATACCTTAATCTTGTGGTTATTTTTCTGTCACTTTTTATTTAATTATTATCTTCTTGGGAACCATTTTATTTCTATTTTTAATTTTATCTTTTAAATACTCTAATTCATAACTAATAGGTTAGAAAAAAAATTTGTTATATGAGTATATTTTAAATTTTTTTTAGAACTACACATCATATAATTCAAACAAAAATACTAGTGTTGGAAAATGTTTTGTTGCACTTAGAGGGAACCTTTATATTAGATCAAATTTAAATTACAATAATCATTAGTTGTAGATACTATGGGTGAAATATATGTGACAAAAAATTTATTGTATCACATATTTATCCTATAAATATTTTATTCCCATTAGTAATTGATCTTATACCAGATGTTAATATATAAATGGGGTTTTTTCTCAGTATAATCACATACACCGTGTGAAATATAAGAAACAATGTAATGTACAATTCATTGTGTTTTTAGAATATTTGAGCTATATGTGAGAAACTTAAACCTTGTTGAGATCAGGAAATCATTAATTCATAGATTAATTACTAATAATTCTTTTCTTATACTACATTTGGTTTGGGTAGTTTTCATAATGATCCTAATCACACCACATCACATAGGTGAGTGTTTTTTATATTAAAAAGATAAAAATAAAATAGAATCCCACAAATATTTTTTAAATTTTGACATAATGAATTAGATCACTAATCTACCTCACGATGTAACTATATCCAATAGTTTGGAATTGTTATTCGATAGAATAAATGAGTCAACTTACTTTGGATATTAATGAATTATACCATGAACCTTGGTTTATATTTCATAAATAAAACTTCTCTATCTTCTTAGAAATCTATTTTTGGAGCTATAAAAACTCAAAATCCAAGGTTCATGACTGCTAATGAATATTTTATATTAGTCCCCATATGACAGCTTATTGTTTTTATTTTCCTCACTATATCAAACATGTGAAATACTATATGTCACAAGAACTAGTCCATACACTAGTTTATTAATATTCTTAATTATTATTCACCCACTTTGAATGTATTTTATAGAAGGAAAAAAATCTAGTTCTTATTATTTGATACAAAGAAGTTATTCAACTCCAGCTCAAAATTATCTTATTATTACACACACTCTCTCTCTCTTGTATAATATTTTTATACCTAATATATATTAGTGTCAAAAATTAACACACCTTTTCTATATATGAATCTTTATTTTAAATTAAGTTTCATTAAATTTAAAAAAATATAAATATATCATGGATGTCATGAAACGAAAACATACCTCATGCATGCCTAAATCCACCAAATCTCATCCTCAAATTTTTTTTAATGTGTGTTTCTCAAAAAAGATAACAAAAATACCATTTTCCTTTTTTATCCCATCATAAAAAACCCCCTCTCTATTTTTCCTGAATATTTAGACATTTTCTACTTATCGAAAACATCTTCATAAGAACGTGTAAACAAACATTCATGAAAACTATATATATAAATTTTCATAGTTAATGGCCTGGAATATCTCACTTTTTACATGATATATTTATCAAAATGATTAAAAAATTATCTTGAGTATAAAAATTTCTACTACAAACATATGAAACATCATTATATAAATCTTTAGTCACAATATAGGTATCTTTATATTTCATTTTGTAACTTATTGAATATATAATTGATTGATTTTGTGGAAATTTAATTTATAAAAATTTCATCCCAACATTGATCTCATTTCTTAAATGTTAAGATCATTTTCCTAATTTATTAGCTTAAATCACAACATTTATATGATTTTTTACCATTTAAAAATAGATCCAATCTTATACAATTATATGTCATTTTTTAAATATCAATATTGATATCAAAATATCCACATTTAAAAATAAAATTTTAATGGAATACTGATCATATCATCTTATTCTCATTTAATCTTTTTCAAATAAGAATTTAATTATGATCATATCATGAATAATGATGTTTCGATCATATAAGAAAAATATGGTAATCATATGATATCATGTCTTATTCAGAATAATAAATTATGGAGATCATCCCCATTCTCAAATTTTTAGAAAGGAGGGAAGTCAACACAGATCCCCAGTAGCTCTTCTAATCCATGTATGGCTTAATAAACCATAATGTTTTTTCATAAGGTTGTTTTAACCCAATAATCACCATAAAATTATTATATAATATATATTATTTTACGTTCTCAAAGTAACCAATGAAGTCCCATTAAAATGTTCATGAATCTTTTGAATTTAGCTTTATATCAACTCTATAAAGTCCAAATCTCCACTCTATTGTGTTAATACATATAAAAATTTCAACAATATAAATCATTGGAGTTAAAATATATATTGACATAGTTTACTCTACATACTCCGACATAAGGTTTATAACTTTATATAAATCACTGAACATTACTTCATATAAACATTATGAATAATTCATTGGGTTCTAAACATTTTATCATTTCTAAAATCTACAAAGGTAGATAATCTCTACATAGTCAATATCAACTCTATGAAATCTAGAAACTATCACACCCCGTGTTTTTAAGAAGAATATTCTTTTAATAAATTATATGATCATAATGCTATACTATTTTTTAATAGAATTGAAACTTGTTATGAAATTAGTCATACAAGATACGAATTAATCTAACAACACATTATTCATTCATAATTGGAACATTATAATAAAAACACATAAAAGTAAGCATTTATCACCATGGATTATTTATCACCATAGATAAATACATCTTTTAAAAGTGCATAAAATAATATGGTACAATAAATAGAAAAGAATAAAATTTTCACAACTTAGAAATCCCTTAGATCATCATCAACCTTGAGGATCAACAATATTTAAAAAAAATTAATAAGTAAGATCACTATGAAATATTAATTAAAAATGAAATTTATATAATATGAATTAATTAATATTTCTTATTATGTTAGAGTGGAATTAATAGTTGATTTAGTAAGTATATATATATATAGGAATGAAACCCAACCATTGTAAATATGACTATTGAAAATATGGTCATTGAGAAAATGTTTGTTGGATATTCATCAAATGGTTATACTAAAGACATGTAGGGATTAAAACATGATAGTAAGTTTTAAATAATATAACTCCAAATGAAACAAAAATAAGATATTAAAATATTATAAATATATATATGAATTATGTATATGTATTAAATATTTTATAAAAATATTATATGAGGTATATCTAAAATTTTAATAATCATTTTAATATCAATCGATTAGTAAAATTAAAATTTATAACATAAATAATAAATTTTACGCATGTTTGTTAAATTGTTTGTAGTATAAATGTAATACTTCATTTTTCAATGACATATTTTATTAACTATTTTCTATTTGATACTAAAATATTAAAAAAAAAATTTAAATTGTTAATATATATGAAATAATATATTAATATCATTTATATTATAAATTGTTACCAAATAATATTAAAAACAAATATTTTTTAAAAAACTATTCTTTCAAAAATATTTGTTTTTGTATCATTTTTATTTTTAATTTAAAAAAATAATATTTATAATTTTATAATATAAATTATAAAAACTAAATTCATTTTTTTGATTTATAATCTAGGTATTATTTTATAATAATATTTTGTGTTATTTTTTTAAAAAAATGATTTTTTGGTGAATAATGTTATATAATGATACTCCGACTTTTATGCCATTATTAGTATAAAAGTATTCCCTAAATTTATGAAACATTTTTATTAAAATATATGGATTTTATAATTTAAATTACATATGTTAAAATATTTAATATAGTTTTCAAACCTAAATTTGATATTTTATAATTCAAGTAATATTTTTCTCCGCAATTGTTATAATACAATATATATTAATTATATTAAATTTAATTTGTAACAATTTTTAAAATTAAATAAGAATAAATTTATTTAAAAAATTTAATAATTAATCCCAAATTATTTAAAAATGAAAACTATATTTTTTTCATTATGATTAAGTTACCATTGTTAGAAACTACTTTCAATTGTAAAAGTTGAAATGGAAAACATAATAATTCAAGGTATAAAGGGATTGAAACATGTTAAAAATAGTTTCTAAAAATGTGTATGGGATACTATTTAATTTATATAACCTTACAATCAATTATTTTTAAATTTTTATCCAATTTACATTTTTAACATGTGCTCTATTTATGCTAAGTTGAAAGATTAAGAAAAATGACATTCTAACCACTTATAAAAAGGGCGCTTCACCACCCCCAGAACAACATTCTAAAAAATTATGTTCTAGATGAAAATCATACATATTTAATTACCCTATAATAATCTTTCACTATCATGATAATATGATCAAAATATATTATCCTAATCCCATCCTTTCAAATAAATCTTCCCCGAGAAACCTATAGATCTCAACCTAATTTCAAACTTTTCGCCAACATATTTTACTTTTAAGTTTCCATTTGTATTTTTTTTCATAATATAATTTTATAAATTGATTATATATATTATAAAAACCATTTTAATATTATGGGAATAATAATTAACACCATATTTATTTTTTTCCGTAAGAAAACAATAAATATCATTTGTGTGTGTTTGAACTACCACATCCACAAAACATCATATTTTTTATTTAAAAACCTCAAACTGAAGATATTAATATTGAATTTTTAAAAAATAATTTATATATTAAAAAAATATATGAGATTATTAAATGATAAAACATAATAAAAATTTCTTCCATTCTATGGAAAATGAAATCACCAACCATGAGAATGTGTGGACTACCACCTCTATGGAACGATTGATTTCCCTATTTTCTTCACAACCACCTAATATAGATTGCCATCATAGTGGGTTTACTATATATATATATATTATGTTTATTAAATAAACAATTTTATGTTCTGGGATATTATATAACCTATTTATGATATGACCAATAGAGAATAATCATTAATTCGATAGTTTATAATATGCATACTAAGAAGAGATTTTATAATTCAAATTCTGTAAAATATTCAAATATATTAATTATTCTTCTAATTGTAATATTGTTTTGATATATGTAACCAATAACCACTAAATTATGTAATTATTTTCTAGGTTTAATGAAATATCAACTAAATCACCTCATAATCATCAATAACCTTGGTATTTTTTTCATTGGGTCAGTTTGACCACCTACATGAACAATGACATGAAATTATATAATTGATGACTATGAAACGACAATTAATGATTTAAAATGAAATAAAAATATAAATAAAGATTTACTATTGTTTATTAAAGGAGACATAATTTTTAGCTCAATAATTATGAAAACTCCTTTCATTGGATAAGAATCACCGAAATACGATTGTAATTGATTAAATAATATAAAATAAAGATCAAAACATAAATAAATGAAAATTAAAACAAAAAATTTAAAAATAAATAATCCATAAAATTAAATTTACTAATATAGTAAATATTACCTTTTTAATAACAAATAATCTCACTACCAATCCTTAGATACTAGTATAAAAAATTAATGCTATAAAACATCTGATGTGGTGAAATAAGAAAAAACTAACTAATATGTCTATGTGCATTTGTGTGTGTAAGGAAGGATTATAAAATTAGCGTAAAATGGTTATATTTGTTAATTATGTTCATGAGAGTGTAATCTATAAACATAAGTTAGTTATTTCGTATTTTTATTACAAATGAAGAATAATTCAAGCATAAGGTAAGGGTTTTATCTATAAATTTCATTATTTTTGAAAGATTTTATCTTATACACCTAATTTCATTTTAATGTAATTTATACAACCTCTTGAATATCTAATTTCTGGTATTTTCTTTAGTCATGGTATTTGAACTCCAATTCTATGCTCTATCTTCCAATGGGGTTTTATTAAAATGTTTATGAAGACATAGGGTGTTTTTTAGACTCAAATATTATCTTTATGTTATAATCACTCTTTTTAGAATAATATATTTAATTATTGATCTACTATTATATATGATGTTTTCATGTTATATTTGCATATTCATTTTTGGAAAAATTATATTTCACACTAATGTCTTCATCCGTTATGATTCTATTATTTCATAAAAATACATTTGTACTAAGAGTAATTTCGATTCATTTTATTGTATTTTTCTCTATATCGATGTTTTTACATACTTACAATAATCTACATTACTTATTAGAAACTAAAATTATTTTTATCTCAAATTTTATTTCTTTTCAACTTTATTCTTTTTAAATTATTTTTTATTCTATTATTTTTGTGGATTTTTAAAAAGGTTCTTTCCAAATGATATATTTTTTATATAATTTCATAATAAATGGTTTTATCTTCAATTCCACATTACATTTCTATAACCTCTACATCTATTCAATTGTCTATTATTAAATATTATTTAAAAAAATAAAAGGATTAAAAGTTTTTTCAAATCACTTTATTGAAACTGTTATATATTTATCTTGTATACACTATTGGATGTTATTTTATAAAAGAGTTAATGTTCTTTTAAAAGTTTTCACTATTCATTTAGAGAAAATGAATTTTCCAAATTGTAGTAGCTACTTCTTTTAAATAAAATATATAATCATTTTCTAAAAACATCTTTTGGATTCCACCACCATTTGCCTCTCTATCTATAAAGGATTTCTTTATTTAGAATTTATTTTCCATGATACTCTATATTAATTATATTATAAAATACTCTATTTTTTTAATTTAATTGTGTGTTCCAACTATTTACAATATTGAGGTCAGTTTTGATGATACAATCTTGAGGTGTTGAGAAACCCATTTTTATTTCTATAGGTTTTGTATGTTTGATTTAATTATTTTATTATGTTTCACCCATATGTATAGATGATGCTGGTTGGGGATCAATATGACCCTCAAATGTATTGGTAAATGTTTATATCTCATAAACTCAAAAGGTTACATGATCGGGATTATCCTGAGACGAATGGTAAACATAAGTATTTATCTCAAGATAGAAGTGTATTTTTTGGATTTATCCCAATACCATGAGTACATAGAAGGATTTTTAAAATATTATAGGGTTTAAAAGAGATTTCATCTATTGAAAAAGAATGAAATTGAGGATTTTCTCAAAACTAATAAGGTACATGGGTGGTTATCCCATAAATACTATGTGATGAATTTCTTGTTTGGCATCATTTACATAATGTTTTTATGTCAATGTTCATGCCAATCAAAAATGTATCCCCTTCAAATTTTATACATCATGGATCATGATTATAGACTAAGGTTTATACACTATTTTTTACTAATGTCTCATGTTATTATAATCTTTATGAAATGACTCATGATATATGTTATATGATTTTCTATATAAGATTTTCTTATGTATCTTGATTATTTTTATAAGATCATATTATCCTCACATATGATATGTTTTTCTTATTCCTTATTCTTACATATATTGAACACATAATATAACCATTTATTATTTTTTCATCTCGTAGTTTATGAAGATAAGTATAATTTATGAGAAGTTTATAATAGATATGGTGTGTTCAAATTATAGAGAAATGTTCACCAGTTGTTTAAAATAATTTTCATATGTAACTGGTCCCCAAAGACACTAATCCTTCAATTAATAGTATTTGTGTGATTTATTTTGAGATATAATTTTCAAATTATTGAATTGATGTTAAAAAATATTTTCTTATCATCGTTAACTATTTTTAGTATTGAAATGGGATTATTTGGTCTTTGAGGATTATTTTAGATAATTTTTTGGGATCAAGGTTAGAGAAAATTAGTGAAAACCATAGTTACAATTCTAAGGTATAAATCTAAGTATTGGGAAAATATAATATTTTTTTATAGTAGAGAATATGTGGTTCCCCTAGAAAGACACCACTATATATATTATGGATTATAGATGTGTCTGTGGATGAAGCTCACCTTGGAGTAATAACAATGAAAACGGTCTACTGAGCTTTGACTCGATCATCACCATAATGTACGATGCATGGACCTAATATATCACACCTAGATAAACAGTCATATGGGATATTATTTGGTAAATAGCATATTTTTTAAAATATATTATGATAGATTTTTTTATAATTACATTAAAATATTAGGTTAATAATTATGTGGGAAAATATCATACAGTACAATGGGGTGAACCATGAAATATATAATATGTACCAATCGTGACATAATTGAAATGAATGTATCATAGGTTGAATGTAATTTGTTATTAGAGAAGATTAATTTAGAATGAGATTTAATATACATATGATCATTTAGTCCAATATTATCAAAATCATTTTTGTTTTAATATTTTTTTTAAAAAAGATCTTCAAAAGGAAGTTGTGGAATGTATGTCTCAAGAAAATCCTAGGAATTAGCTATAGAGGTATATTTTGAATAAATTGTTGAGAAGTTAATATACACCTATTACGAGTGAAAATATATGTCACCTAGTAATCCCTACGATATTAATGTTTTATCTCATATAATATATATATTATGTCCTAGATATCTTTATATTATCTTAATTTTTGTTCTTAGTATGTGATCATTTGAATTATAGGGTCACAATTTATCTAAATTGGGGTGGGGGGTAACACCTCATGATTTTAGAAAGCATTATATTTTTATAAAATATTTATTTTTAATTATAAACTATTTTTAAAGGAATTGAAAATGATTAGGAAATAAGTAATAGATTATATGTTTTAAAATAACAATACTTTATTCATTATTTAGTGACGCATTACAAAAAATTCAAATAAAATTTTGTATTGTACACCATGAATTATTACTCACACTTTATAAATACATCCTGTAAAAGTGAAAAAAACTAATAAGGGACAATAGATATAAAATAATAAAATCATCATGACTAGTAAATACCTTGAATTATCTTTAAAATTGAGGATCACCAATAACCAAACAAGGTTTATAATGAGTAAGATCACCATGAATGATAAAATCATTATGGAAAATATATAATTTGAAATGAGAAATATTCCTTATGATGTGATAGTGGAATGGAAAAATTATTTTGTATGTCTATATAAATAGAAATGAATATTTTCTATTATACATATAGTCATTGAAAATTATCGATCTATTTATGGTGATCCCATGGAACCTCCGCTCTGGGTAACAGGGTTTAGAAGAACCTTCATTCCTCCAGCATCTTTGGTGCTGATTTGGAGAATATAGAAAGGCAAACTCCCGCTACAGGCTATGTTGCAGCGCACTGGTCTCCAGCTTGCAGCGGTTTGTGCTTTCTGGGTGGAGGCGGATGAAACAGCCTCCCATATATTTGTCTCTTGTAAATTTTCATGCAGATTATGGAATTACATCTAGTGAATCTTCTACTGCTGCCTTATTTCTGTTTCGGTTGGGGAGCTTTTACACTCCATCTGCCAAACCAAATGCAGTGACCAGGTTCAGGGACTATTATTGGAAGCCTCGGCATGCTTGATTTCTTTTTTATGGAAGGAAAGAAATTCCTTGATGTTCAACAATATAAAACCCTCTTTTAATGATGGTGTAATGGCCATTCATCGTGCAGTTCTCACTGCTTCTAGGATCCACACTGGAACTATGAATAATGATGTTTCTGATCTTGTGCTGTTGAGATCTCTTGGTGTTATTGGCAGGGAAAAGAACCCGTTGATGACGAAATATATTAGATGTATTCCACCCATTTCTCGCTGGTTGAAGGTTAATGTTGATGGATCGGCTGCTAGGGTGCCCGATCCCTCCGGATGTGGTGGAGTCTTCCGTAATCATAGAGGTTTTTTCAAAGGATGCTTCTTCTATTTCATTGGCAATGGATTTGCAATTGAGGCAGAGCTCTGGGCTATGATAAAGGCAATTAGATATGCTGTCCAATATGGATGGCATGACTTATGGCTTGAGTCAGATTCGTCTATTGCAGTTCAGATCCTCAGACAACAATCAAGGAATGTGCCTTGAAGATGTTACCTGCTTGGGTTGATTGCCTCCGACTTGTGGAGACGATTTCCCTTGAAGTTCTTCATGTTTACCGTGAGGTTAATCATGTTGCAGATACTCTCTCTAAAAGAGAAATTCAAGAGGTGAGTTCGTTTTGGTCTTTCATATCACCTACGTTTTGTAATAGCCTTGTTCAGGCTGATTATCGTGGTGAGTACTACACTCGTCTATGTAGACCGTCTTCCTGATTGCTCTTTGTATTTTTTACTTTTTAATTAATTTTAATGGGAGCAGGCTAGTCTATCTCCTGATCTTCTTTGGTATAGTAATTGAATAAATGGTCATTGATAATATGGTTGATGGATATTCATCCAATGGGTAAACTGAGGTATTGTAATGTTGTAACACCCGAGACTTTTATGTTATATAAATCATCAAAGGGATCATTTTCTACAGAACACTTGCTTGGCTTGCTTTACACGCAATCGCGACCTTCCTCGATAGGTTGCGTCGTACGCAATACCGAGTTTCACTAAACAACAATATGCTATTAAAACTAGCCGTTATGAATAGTAATAACCACTTTTTGAAATTTTATAAATTTTATTTTTCAAAATGGACTTCATTTTTGGACTCAGAATATCGAAATTAGCCTAGGGTGAAATTTTGGTATTTTTCTGAAAACTTTCAATTTTTGATGAATAGTGAAACCACTAAGTGGTAGGTTAAAAACTGAATTTTGCATAAAACTTAATTTTACCGCTTTTGTGAATGGAATTTCGAAAATCGGAGAGACACGGTTAATATCAAGTACTAAAATGTGGTTCAATGAGATGAAAATAATTTTTTGGTGAATAGTAACTTTTTACCTTTTTTACCGCGGTTAATAGTAAATAGGGTAACTAAGGGTAAATATGATATCAATATTACCCTAACACATGTCCTAATTCTATTGGACAAGTGTAATTCGACCAAAAACAAACTTAGGAATAAAATATGACCATTTAGGCCCACTTGGATTAGATTAGGACATTTATTATTAATTTATTTAAAGAAGGGTTAAAATAGTTAAAATCAAAGTTTAATAAGTAAATAATTTTTAATATGGAGTTATACATAATATAAATTCGACTATAAATATTCATTAGAAATCTAAAAAGATTTCCTACATAATGGTATTTTATTTGTAATTTTTAGACATTGAATAATTTAATTTATTTATGACACAATGATGATGCAGTAATTATCTTATTAATGAAATATTGACATAATTGATGTTATAAACACCAAAATAAATGTAATTTGAGACTCTTTATGAATTCCACTAATTTTCTAGGTCACTATGATATATTAATGTTGATTTAATCAACTTGGTTCGAACATATAATTCTGTTATGACTTTCACAAAAATCATATATCAAATAGTGTCAAAATTGACACAAAATAGTTTTTAAATCAAATATTATATTATTAATTGTTATTTTATTCCTAAAAATCTAAGGTTCGGCCGAATGACTTAGATAAGGATATATATATTAATAATAAACAATTTGGGGTTCTTTTGGCATGTTATAGTAAGTGTATTAACCATATAGTGAAAGAAAACAAAAAGACATGGTAAAAGTTAAATTATTTAACTTAGAGTTAAATCTAATTGATAAGGTTAAAATAATACCCTAAACTTGTCTAAATATTATTGGTAGATAGGATTTCGACCCTTCCCCACTTTAGCTTCGAAATAAGACCCTTTGGAACCATTATAAACCGATTTTGACTTTAATATAAAATAATATTTTGAGATATTCCTAAGGTGCCCCTCTCCTCCCTTATAAAAGGGCACCTCCTCCCCCTCCTCCTCACACCAATTTGAGCACTCAAGCTCGGCCAACCCCTGCCATGTTATCCTCTCCACTTCCCTAGAATAATCCTAGAGGTCCTGGTCTTCTCCAAAGACCAATCTTAGTTCCTTAAGTGGAGGATTCAAAGAGGCGTTCCAAAGAAGAGGTAATATCCATTACCGATCTTTTCAATTTCTTTCTTCTTCAACTTCTTCTTCTTTAGTTGTTTCATGATAAAGTAATAACATCAGTATTACTTACATACTGATATGTTATTATAAATATGAAACAACCCTAATTCACCTTCTATCCATCCTACGGAAAAATGAAATCACCGCGCGTGCGTACGTACGGAATACCGTCTCCACGCCGTGGTGTAATCTATTTTCCACCATCACCTTACAAGGATGGGTATAATGGTGTAATGAGTAACTATATATGATTATTATGAAGTAATATCGATACTGAAATAATATATATATACTCCAATACAATTCCACGATCATAGGAACGATATTATCACTCATGCGTACGTACGGAATACCGTCTCCACGATGTGATGCGACTCGTTCTACATGATCTTCATTTCATAATGATTATATAAATGAATTGAATGAATGAATATGGTATATATACTACACTAATACCATTCTGTAAATGAATTATCTATAACCTAAGGATAAGAATAAGAATTTATTCGACAAAACACGCATAAGAACAAAAAGTTATAAAGACCCGAGTAACAAGTAACAATGAAATATTACTAACAAGAAGCTAATAATATGACCATATATGATATCATATCAATATGTATGATTCTGGAATAAGTCAATAACACTATTTAAACCATTATACAGGAGTTTCGGACACGAACAAAGCAAATCGGACCTAAGGTAAGGGAAATATCACAATCTCATTTTTATCCGAGATTGTTTATTCGTAAGTATTTATTGGGGTGTATTTTATCATCCACATCCATGTTTCATCAAAATGTAATATTATTTCCATCCACCTGCACTTGTTTAAATCCATTTTTACCCTTCGGTGAGTTTTTAGTAATATGTATGAAAGGAATCTTTTGTCGTACGAGGTACTTTTTGACTTTTCCGACAAAAGTACGAAGAATGTTTTTTTTAACTTATACGGCATGAATGGATTTTTAAAACATTGTTTCCAAAAAGCTTCCTTTACAAGTTTTCAAGTTTATTTTTAATAAACTTCTTTTATTTTAAAGTTGTATGACATGTTATGAAAGGAGAAATGTTTTTTAAGAAGAAAGGATATTTTCCTCAAGAATGGAGTTCAAGTGTTTTATCAAAATGATTTTCCATCTAAGATAATAAAGGGTTCTGTTTTTATCCCTATTATTAAATTGATTTGTTCATGTTGTGATGGAATTATTTTTATGAATTCCTTTATCTTATATGAATTGATTTATGATGTCATGATGTTTCAAGAATCCCATTTTTGTTACATGTGTTATGCGATGATGTATGTTTTATGATTATGTGGCACACATAAGAAAGGATTCATTATAAGATGGGTGGGACCTATATCTCCCTCCAATGCATTGGGTAAAGATTTTATATCTCATGAGATAGACAGGGCTGGAACGGTAGGTTATACCGGTTCAGTGATACAGGACTGAAACGAGGAGTGAACTCGGTTCAGAAAGGGACTTTGTCCACTAAGATAGTCTTGGCAATGAGTCATGACTAACAAGAAATGATTTTCCATGATTATGTGTGCATGCCACAAAGTTTCAAGTTTTATGGGGATCTCATTTTCACTTCTATGATTTATTCCATGTTATGATATTATGATCTCTTTTGCAGGTTTTGATTTTCATAAAGATATGATATGATTTTTATTTCCTTTATTTGCCCTTGCGGAGCATTTGAGCTCACCCTTTTATGTTTTCTTTTCCCCAGGTCAGGAAGATGGATATTAAGTAGAATATGCTAAAAGGGACCCTAGATACGATAAAATAAATGGGAGACACTGTAGAAGATTTATGAACCAATTGTTTATGTTTCCCAGTTTCTAAAGACATTATACCTATACGGTCCTTTGTGGTTTTATCATATGTTGTAATAAGTGTGCTTCAATTTTTGAAGTATTAAAAATGTATGTAAAGTATGGGTCGTTATAGTTGGTATCAGAGGAAAGGTATAGTCAACCTTTGGAAACTAGGATGTGAAAGCCTTAGTAAGAACCCTAAGGATAAGTCTAAGCATAGAACACAATCTTAGAAATGGCCATCAATAACCCAGGATAAGACCATAAGCATGAAAATTTTATTCTTGAATTATGTGGTTTCCTATTATAATTAGTGTTGCTCACACTATTCTTCTTGGTTTTAGTCAATGGCTGGAACCCGAAGGAACCGTGTTAATGCGGAATGCGATGGGCAATGCAATGATTGCCCCCCTGAGAAACCAAACGATATGGGAGCTGGAATGCAAAATCTTGTAGCCATGCTCACACAACTTTCTCAAGCTATGAATCATGCAGGATTTCCAAACGAGCAAAGGAGGGAGCAACATTCTGTTGAATCCTTCATGAGGCAGCGTCCACCTTCTTTCAGCGGGTCTACTGATCCATTAGTTGCTGAACAATGGATTAGTACTACTGAAAAGATATTTTCAGTTCTTCAATGTTCTGAGCATGATAAAGTCATCCTAGCAGTGTATCATTTGGAAGGAGATGCGGATCAATGGTGGAATCTTGTTAAGAATACGAGGCAAAGGGATGAAATTGAGTCTATGGAATGGGATGAGTTCAAGAACTTATTTTTCAATAAGTACTTCCCTCGTATTCTCCGAACAAAGATGGAGAAAGAGTTTCTTGAACTGAAGCAAAGGGATGATGAATCTGTTGGTACCTATGAAGCAAATTTTACAAGACTTTCAAGGTACGCTTCTGGTATTATTATCCAACCTGAGAGTAAGATCGATCGATTATTTAGTGGCTTAAAACCAAGTCTTCGAAGGGCGTTAGCCATAAGGGACTTCAATAGCTACGAGGAAATTGTTCTATGTGCTCTCAAAGTCGAGATGGAGATTGAAGTAACCCATCAGTCACATGGGTTTGATAAGAAGAGGAAGATGGAATTCAAAGGAAACTCTAAAGAGCACACTGAAAAGAAGATGAACTTTCCATTATGCTCAAAGTGTGGAAAGAAACATGGAGGGAGTTGTCTTAAAGGGACAAGTAAATGTTTTAAATGTGGAAAAGAAGGTCATCGGGCATTTGAATGCCGTGATAATGGGAAGAAGATGTCTAATGACGCAAACAAAGGAAGGGATACACAGAATGAACCTACTACACTTCAATGTTTCAAGTGCAAGGAGATGGGGCATTATGCCAATCAATGCCCAAATCCAAGGGTTGATGATGATGGTCGACGTCAACAAACTCTTAAGGCTAAAGACAAAGGAAAGTCACATGCAATTTCTATCAGCGATGTGGAGTACGATAATGATGTGGTGAAAGGTACACTTACCATCCACTCTAAAGTAGCAAATGTTTTATTTGATTCTGGATCCACCCACTCTTTTATTTTTGAAGACTTTTCTAAGGGTATCACCGTATTACCTCAACAATTACATGTTGAGTTAGCTGTGAAAACACCTAATGGCACATCAATCGCATCAAAAGTTTATAATTCTTCTCCGATCGAAGTTTGTGGGAAAGTGCTTCCTGCAAATCTTGTGATCCTTCCTTTAGTGGAATTTGATATGATTCTTGGCATGGAATGGCTTTCTCTACATGGAGCTCATATCGATTTCCAAAGAAGGGAAGTCACATTTCATATTCCAGATCAATCTACGATCATCTATCAATGCAAGGATGAACATAACCTTCCAGTGGAAATTTCTTCCATCTTATGGGTATTAATTCCACTAAATGAAGGTTATTTATCTCAAATGGTTGGTGAGAAACTCACGATTAAGAATATGCCCATTGTACGGGAGTTTGATGATGTCTTTCCGGAGGAATTACCGGGTCTTCCACCAAATCGTGAAGTTGAGTTTTCAATAGAACTCGTACCGGGTGCTTTGCCTATTTCAAAGACACCTTATAGAATGGCCCCAATTGAGTTGCAGGAATTGAAGAAGCAACTCCAAGAGAATCTTGATAAGGGATTCATACGCCCTAGTGCGTCACCTTGGGGAGCACCTGTTCTATTTGTTAAGAAGAAAGATGGATCAATGAGACTCTGCATTGATTATCGAGAACTTAACAAGATCACTATCAAGAACAAATATCCTCTCCCATGCATTGATGACTTATTTGACCAACTACGCGGAGCTCAATACTTTTCCAAGATTGATCTTCGTTCAGGGTATCATCAATTAAGGGTCAAAAGGGAGGATATACCAAAGACGGCTTTCCGTACAAGGTATGGACACTATGAATTTATAGTGATGCCATTTGGTCTTACTAATGCCCCTGCTATCTTCATGGATCTAAAGAATAGAGTCTTTAGAGACTATCTTGATCAATTTGTGGTAGTCTTTATTGACGATATTCTTGTCTATTCAAAGAGCAAGTAAGAGCATGAAGATCACTTGAGAATTATATTGAAGACCCTGAGAAAGGAGAAGCTTTAAGCCAAATTTACCATGTGTGAATTTTGGCTTCAAAAAGTTGCATTTTTGGGTCACATAATCTCAAAAGAGGGGATATCTGTGGATCCAGCAAAAACAGAGGTTATCGAAAGATGGTCAAGACCAACAACAGTAACTGAGATCCGAAGTTTTCTTGGTTTGGCTGGATATTATCGATGTTTTGTAAAAGATTTTTCACGATTATCTAATCCACTCACCAAGTTGACTCGGAAGGGAGTTAAGTTTTTCTGGACAGAGGAATGTGAAGAGAATTTCAAGGAGTTGAAAAGAAGGTTATCCAGTGCACCTGTGCTCACACTGCCTTGTAGTGGAGAAAGGTTTGTGATCTACAGTGATGCATCCAAGAAGGGATTGGGGTGTGTTCTTATGCAAAATGATATGGTGATAGCTTATGCATCACGACAGTTGAAAATCCATGAGCAAAATTACCCAACACATGATTTGGAGTTGGCTGCGGTAATCTTTGCATTAAAGATTTGGAGGCATTACCTTTATGGTGAAAGGTGTGATATTTATACTGATCATAAAAGTTTAAAGTATATTTTCACCCAAAAGGAGTTGAATATGCGTCAAAGAAGATGGTTGGAGCTGATTAAGGATTATTACTTCTCAATCCATTACCACCCTGGGAAAGCAAACAAGGTGGCAGATGCATTTAGTCGACAAGACCATGCTAGTTTATCCATGACGAGGATCACAAAAGATCCAATATTTATGGATTTACAAAGGATGGATCTTGGAATTATAATGGAAGGGGAAAAATCTTATCTTTCTCAAATGAATGTTCAACCATCTATACATGTGAAGATTAAAGAGGCACAGAAAGAAGATGTCGAGTTACAAAAGAAGGTGAGAAATGTTCCTGAATTCAACCTTGATTGTGATGGGATAATAAAGTTCAGGAATCGGGTTTGCGTTCCTCCCATCCCCGAATTAAAGAATGAGCTGCTGGATGAGGCTCATAGTTCATCATTATCTATTCATCATGGAATCACGATGATGTATAGGGACCTGAAAGAGTACTTCTGGTGGGATGGCATGAAAAGAGATGTTGCTGAATATGTCTCTCGATGCTTGGTTTGTCAACAAGTTGAAGCTGAGAGATAGAAGTCTAAGGGGATGTTACAACCATTACCCATACCCGAATGGAAATGGGAAAACATCACTATGGACTTTGTCACAGGACTTCCTAAAACATCCAAAGGCAATAATGCTATCTGGGTCATAGTTGATCGTCTTACAAAGTCTGCACACTTCATTCCTATTAGAGAGGATTTCTCTCTAGATCAGCTTGCCAGGATATATGTAAAGGAAGTGGTAAGATTGCATGGAGTACCACTTTCTATTATATCTGATCGGGATCCGAGATTTACCTCGAAGTTCTGGAGAAGTCTTCAGCATACTCTGGATACAGAGTTGAGTTTCAGCACTGCTTATCATCCCCAGACAGACGGTCAGTCTGAGAGAACAATTCAAACCCTAGAAGATATGTTGAGAGCTTGCTCTATGGATTTCAAAGGAGGTTGGGATCAACACCTACCTTTGGTGGAATTTTCTTATAATAATAGCTTTCACTATAGTATTCAGATGGCTCCTTATGAAGCTCTCTATGGAAAGAAATGCAGGACTCCAACTTGATGGGATGAAGTTGGGGAAAGAAAGCTATTAGGACCTGATCTCGTTGATGAAATGGCAGAAAAGGTCAGATCTATTCAACAACACATAAGAGTAGCTCAGAGTCGATAGAAAAGTTATGCCGACAACCGAAGAAAAGACCTAGAGTTTGAAGTGGGCGATAAAGTGTTCTTACGAATATCTCCCTGGAAGAGGGTTATGAGATTTGGAAAGAAGGGGAAGTTGAGCCCTAGATATATCGGTCCTTTTGAAATACTGGATCGTGTTGGGAAGGTAGCTTACCGATTGGCGCTTCCACCGAATCTCTCTCAAGTTCACGATGTGTTCCATGTATCTCTCCTGAGAAAGTACATACCAGATCCTTCACATGTACTCAGCTCAGAAGTTGTACCGCTGGAGCAAGATCTTTCTTATGAAGAACAGCCGATAGAGATTCTGGATCATTTGCAAAAAAGTCCTACGAAACAAGACCACTCGCTTGGTGAAAGTTTTATGGAGAAACCACCAACTTGAAGAAGCTACATGGGAGCTTGAGGATATGATGAGGGAGAAGTATCCTCATCTGTTTGTTGCAAAGTGACGAATTTCGAGGGCGAAATTATTTTTAAGGGGGGTAGAATGTAAAACCCGAGACTTTTATGTCATATAAATCATCAAAGGGATCTTTTTCTACACAACACTTGCTTGGCTTGCTTTACACGCAATCACGACCTTCCTCGATAGCTTGCGTCGTACGCAATACTGAGTTTCACTAAACAACAATATGCTATTAAAACTAGCCGTTATGAATAGTAATAACCACTTTTTGAAATTTTATAAATTTTATTTTTCAAAATGGACTTCATTTTTGGACTCAGAATATTGAAATTAGCCTAGGGTGAAATTTTGGTATTTTTCTGAAAACTTTCAATTTTTGATGAATAGTGAAACCACTAAGTGGTAGGTTAAAAACTGAATTTTGCATAAAACTTAATTTTACCGCTTCTGTGAATGGAATTTCGAAAATCCGAGAGACACGGTTAATATCAAGGACTAAAATGTGGTTCAATGAGATGAAAATAATTTTTTGTTGAATAGTAACTTTTTACCTTTTTTACCGCGGTTAATAGTAAATAGGGTAACTAAGGGTAAATATGATATCAATATTACCCTAAAACATGTCCTAATTCTATTGGACAAGTGTAATTCGACCAAAAACAAACTTAGGAATAAAATATGACCATTTATGCCCACTTGGATTAGATTAGGACATTTATTATTAATTTATTTAAAGAAGGGTTAAAATAGTTAAAATCAAAGTTTAATAAGTAAATCATTTTTAATATGGGGTTATACATAAGATAAATTCGACTATAAATATTCATTAGAATGCTAAAAAGAGTTCCTACATAATGGTATTTTATTTGTAATTTTTAGACATTAAATAATTTAATTTATTTATGACACAATGATGATGCAGTGATTATCTTATTAATGAAATATTGACATAATTGATGTTATAAACACCAAAATAAATATAATTTGAGACTTTTTATGAATTCCACTAATTTTCTAGGTTACTATGATATATTAATGTTGATTTAATCAACTTGGTTCGAACATATAATTCTGTTATGACTTTCACAAAAATCATATATCAAATAGTGTCAAAATTGACACAAAATAGTTTTTAAATCAAATATTATATTATTAATTGTTATTTTATTCCTAGAAATCTAAGGTTAGGCCAAATGACTTAGATAAGGATATATATATTAATAATAAACAATTTGGGGTTCTTTTGGCATGTTATAGTAAGTGTATTAACCATATAGTGAAAGAAAACAAAAAGACATGGTAAAAGTTAAATTATTTAACTTAGAGTTAAATCTAATTGATAAGGTTAAACTAATACCCTAAACTTGTCTAAATCTTATTGGTAGATAGGATTTCGACCCTTCCCCACTTTAGCTTCGAAATAAGACCCTTTGGAACCATTATAAACCGATTTTGACTTTAATATAAAATAATATTTTGAGATATTCCTAAGGTGCCCCTCTCCTCCCTTATAAAAGGGCACCTCCTCCCCCTCCTCCTCACACCAATTTGAGCACTCAAGCTCGGCCAACCCCTGCCATTTTCTCCTCTCCACTTCCCTAGAATAATCCTAGAGGTCCTGGTCTTCTCCAAAGACCAATCTTAGTTCCTTAAGTGGAGGATTCAAAGAGGCGTTCCAAAGAAGAGGTAATATCCATTACCGATCTTTTCAATTTCTTTCTTCTTCAACTTCTTCTTCTTTAGTTTTTTCATGATAAAGTAATAACATCAGTATTACTTACATATTGATATGTTATTATAAATATGAAACAACCCTAATTCACCTTCTATCCATCCTACGGAAAAATGAAATCACCGCGCGTGCGTACGTACGGAATACCGTCTCCACGCCGTGGTGTAATCTATTTTCCACCATCACCTTACAAGGATGGGTATAATGGTGTAATGAGTAACTATATATGATTATTATGAAGTAATATCGATACTTAAATAATATATATATACTCCAATACAATTCCACGATCATAGGAACGATATCATCACTCATGCGTACGTACGGAATACCGTCTCCACGATGTGATGCGACTCGTTCTACATGATCTTCATTTAATAATGATTATATAAATGAATTGAATGAATGAATATGGTATATACTACACTAATACCATTCTGTAAATGAATTATCTATAACCTAAAGATAAGAATAAGAATTTATTCGACAAAACACGCATAAGAACAAAAAGTTATAAAGACCCGAGTAACAAGTAACAATGAAATATTACTAACAAGAAGCTAATAATATGACCATATATGATATAATATCAATATGTATGATTCTGGAATAAGTCAATAACACTATTTAAACCATTATACAGGAGCTTCGGACAAGAACAAAGCAAATCGGACCTAAGGTAAGGGAAATATCACAATCTCATTTTTATCCGAGATTGTTTATTCGTAAGTATTTATTGGGGTGTATTTTATCATCCACATCCATGTTTCATCAAAATGTAATATTATTTCCATCCACCTACAATTGTTTAAATCCATTTTTACCCTTCGGTGAGTTTTTAGTAATATGTATGAAAGGAATCTTTTGTCGTACGAGGTACTTTTTGACTTTTCCGACAAAAGTACGAAGAATGTTTTTTTTAACTTATACGGCATGAATGGATTTTTAAAACATTGTTTCCAAAAAGCTTCCTTTACAAGTTTTCAAGTTTATTTTTAATCAACTTCTTTTATTTTAAAGTTGTATGACATGTTATGAAAGGAAAAATGTTTTTTGAGAAGAAAGGATATTTTCCTCAAGAATGGAGTTCAAGTGTTTTATCAAAATGATTTTCCATCTAAGATAATAAAGGGTTCTGTTTTTATCCCTATTATTAAATTGATTTGTTCATGTTGTGATGGAATTATTTTTATGAATTCCTTTATCTTATATGAATTGATTTATGATGTCATGATGTTTCAAGAATCCCATTTTTGTTACATGTGTTATGCGATGATGTATGTTTTATGATTATGTGGCACACATAAGAAAGGAATCATTATAAGATGGGTGGGACCTATATCTCCCTCCAATGCATTGGGTAAAGATTTTATATCTCATGAGATAGACAGGGCTGGAACGGTAGGTTATACCGGTTCAGTGATACAGGACTGAAACGAGGAGTGAACTCGGTTCAGAAAGGGACTTTGTCCACTAAGATAGTCTTGGAAATGAGTCATGACTAACAAGAAATGATTTTCCATGATTATGTGTGCATGCCACAAAGTTTCAAGTTTTATGGGGATCTCATTTTCACTTCTATGATTTATTCCATGTTAAGATATTATGATCTCTTTTGCAGGTTTTGATTTTCATAAAGATATGATATGATTTTTATTTCCTTTATTTGCCCTTGCTGAGCATTTGAGCTCACCCTTTTATGTTTTCTTTTCCCCAGGTCAGGAAGATGGATATTAAGTAGAATATGCTAAAAGGGACCCTAGATATGATGAAATAAATGGGAGACACTGTAGAAGATTTATGAACCAGTTGTTTATGTTTCCCAGTTTCTAAAGACACTATACCTATACGGTCCTTTGTGGTTTTATCATATGTTGTAATAAGTGTGCTTCAATTTTTGAAGTATTAAAAATGTATGTAAAGTATGGGTCGTTATAAATGTTATGTTGTAAATGTGAAAAAAATTGACCCAAAATTAAATAAGAATATGATATTAAAATTATATATATATATTAATAAATTATTTTTAAATACAATTATTTATATTAAACAATCATATAATGTGTATATAAAAATGAAATAAATATTCTATTATCAATGGAGTAGTAAAATTAAATTTTAAAATATAAATAATTAAATGTAATGGTATTTTTTAATGATTATTTATTATAAAAGACAAATTTTTTACTGGGTGATGTATATTTTATGTTTATAGATTAAATTGAAAATTTTAGAATGTTTTTATTTATAAACATATATATTGACTTATTTTATAATATAAATTGACTTAAAATAATATAAATTACAATTAATGTTCAAAAACATATTTTTTTTTCTGAAAAATAGGGTCATATTAATATTTTATATAATCATTTATAAACTAAATTTATGAATTTTATAATATGAAATATATAAAACTGTGATAATTTTTGTATTTAAATTTTCAAAATTACCTTAGTGTGAATTTTTTTAATTTTTTAAAAAAATTTATTTTTAAGTGAATAGTGAAACATACTGATACTATGAAATGAATTACATTATTAGTATATAATTATGAAATATAAATTTATGAATCATTTTTATAAAATTCATTATATTTTATATTTGACTTTATTAATTAAAATAAATGATTGTAGTTTACAAACATAAATTTGATATTTTAAAACAGAAGTAATATTTTATACACAAATTATCTTAATACACTATATGATTATTAATTTAAAATTAATCTATAAAATCATTATAAATTGAATCATAATAAATATATTTTAAATTTAGAATTAGAATTTTCAAATAATCTAAGAAGGACCACTTTGTTTTTAGGCCTAAAGATTCTGTTACCTCATGTAAAAAATAGTTACCATGGTATAAGATTACATGGATAGTCATTAAAATGAGTCTAAAGAATAAATATTATGTTTATTAAATAATTAAGTTTGTTTTTTTTAAAAATTATAGAATATATTAATTATATTATAAACAATGATCTTCACCAATTTAATAATTTTAACAAATTGTAATAGGAGGTAAATATTTATGTAAAATTATGTAATATTTTCATATATTTTAATTATTATACAAAATACTGTATAATTCTAACATATAAAACTAATAAACACTAAATTATGTCATTATACTACTATTATAATGATATTTAAACTTAATCACCTCAATATCATCAATAATCATGGAATGTTTTTGTTTAGGTCGGTTTGACTACCTATTTGAAAAATATCATGAAATTATATCTTAGATTAATATGAGAAAATAATTAATGATTTAATATGATAATTATACTTAAATTTATACTTGATTTTGTTTCTAAAAATTATACATCAAAACATAACACAATATTTAATAAAAACCCATTCGTTGGTTCAGAATCATCAAAATATTTTTATTATTGGTTTCATCTTCTAGGATAAATAATGAAAAAAAGATGAAAAGAAAATGAAATCTAAAAGTGCATAAATAATCTTAACTTATAGTAAACTTAATTATTTTTTAATTGTGATCTTTATAGTAAGGATGAATATCTACAAAAATCCCAGGAAACTAGAATGAACAATTAACATTTTAAAACACCTTATGTGGGAAAATAGGTAAAAAATAACTAATATATGTATGTAATGATTATAAATGATTAGTATAAATGGTTATAGTTATTAATAAGTTTATTGGTTATGTAATTGAAAACAAAATTTAATTATTCCAGACATTTGGTGTATTTGAAGAATAAATCAAGACAAAGGTTAGAGTTTCATCTCAAAATTTCCATCTTTCAGACACATTTTAATTTTTGAACCAAATTTGTTTTAAATGGTATATATATTGTCTATAGGATATATTATACCATGAATTACCGATATTAATGTTATTTGAAATAAAATTTCAATATCTCTATTTCGATTGTTTTTCTCACATTGTTTCATATGTCGTAGGGTGTTTATCAAAAGTCAAATATTTTCCTTGGGTCATAATCACTCCAAAAAAACTATTATCTTTAAATATTGATCTAATTTAACCAATATCTATTTTATGATGTATTTACAACTTATTTTCTAGGGGAGTCATGTTTCACACCAATTCATTCCATATGGATGATTCAATTTTTTCAGGAAATACATTTTCCCCTAATTCATTTCCATTACAATTAATAGATTTTTCCTCCATATATATGATTTTACATTTACTAATGTTATCCTTCCATAATTTGGATCTCAAATTGTTCTTATCTACCATGATACTACCTTTCTATTTATTCTTTTTAAATAATGTTTTTATATTTTTAACGATGTAGGTTTTTATAAGGATATTACTAAATTTACAAAAGGTTTTTCCATGATTTAGGAATCAAAGGTTTTATATTCCATTCCAAATTACTTATTTAAAACATTTATGTGTACTCCGATATATATTATGAAATATTATTTTCTAAAGTAGAAGTTTTCAAATTGTTTTCACTTCACCATTTTAAAACCATTTTTTCATTTTCAAGGCACTATTATAAATTATTATTTTTTAAAAGTTAATGGTTTCAAAGTGTTCTCAATTTAACATTAATAAAAACACTATATCTTCCTTGAATATAAACTATTGTGTGTTAATATTATAAAAACTAAATACTCTTAAAAAATTCACTTCAACTTTTCAGAAAATGACTTTCAATATTGATGTAACTTCTTCTTTTATTCCAAATATAATATAATTTTTTAAAATATATTTTATGATTACACCACCATTTTACTCATTATCTTTAAAGGATTTATTTAATTGAAAGTTATTTTTTATCAATATACTTCTAAATTATCTTACGAAACACTATATTGGTGTGATTGAATTTTGGTTATCAATCATTTACATGCTTGAGGTTAATTTCAGTGATACCATCTTAATGTGTTGTAAAAACCATTTTATTTCCATGGGTTCTTTATAATGTATTTAATGACAGTTCATAAGTGTAAATAATATTTATGGATTATGTTTGGGGGTTTAATCAATCTACTTCTAATGAATTTGTTTATAATTATGTTTCATGACCTTAAAAGAGAATATAAAAGGACTTTTGCAAATATGTAGTGCAACACACCCATTTTTAGTGGTTCTATAAATAGAAGTTCCCTCATGTCTTAAGTTATGTACTTGATCCTTTTTTAAGGATTATAATTTGGGTTATGAATTATTTGAAGATTTTGGAATTTGAAATGTTTTTATAATGCATCGTTAAAAGATGGAGGCACCAAGGTGTACTGAGATCTATGGATGTCCCTTTGTGTCAAATGAAAATAAAAAATGGAATGATGAAAGGAATGATCATGGGAATGCATAGTTAGGGATAGACCTATGGGACACAACTAGGGTGACCTCACCAAGACCATTCTGATCCAGTGCTGATGGAAATGATCAAAATATTTAGGAAAAGATATAGGAGAAAACAATATTCTCTATCTGTTCAATAACACCATGGCCATGGCCAATCCTTGGTAGAGGGTATGGTGATGGTCAGGCTGGACCTAAAATGGATCAAATCTCTTTTTTCACCCTCAAATATTGACCAGTTCAAATGATAAAAAATTATGAATTAAATTTGGGGACTCATATTCCATTTTAATCCAATTCGTACCTCTAATAATTGATCTTCACTCCTCCTTGATGATTCATTCATTTCCTAAATGGATTTATAGAAACTCTAGAAGTCATAGGTTCTATCCTTGTGTGGAATTCATGTATTGTCTGCATTATTCCTTTTTTAGATCAATCCTTTACAAACACAGGTCAATCTAAATTATCCTTTAATATACCTTTATTACTGCTTATGGGATAAAGTGATAAGATGGAGAAATCCTTTGAGTTATTCCTATTCTAGATGAATTCTTCTTATAATTTCATGAATTATCATGGAATGAGACTATTACAAACTTGAATATGGTGTTTTTTGTTGTTTATATAGAAAATATCAAGATTAAGTGTAACAATAGAATTTATTTTGGATCATTGGTATTCTATTATGTATCACTGGTGATTCGCTTGGAGAGTCTTCTTTGGAACGAATGTTGTCTTCTAAAATTAATGTTAGCCTCTTGGAATCTATATTCTATGCTCTTATGTGACATTAGATATGATTCTTACGGTCTCTAGGAGTGATATTATTTCACGTTAATGCCTTCTTGGTAAACATTCATGTTGATGTTTATGATCTTGATTTAAAACGGTCTTTACCACCTAGGGCCTTACATATGTTCTTTTCATGATTTTTTTTGTTTATGCTTAAGGGACGTGTTTCAAATAGGTTACATACAGATGTGTGTTTTAACCTTAGGACCCATCCTTAATATGAGTTCTTATGATTTTTTTAGCTTATTGAGATCTAATAGGGATATTCCATATTGTTTTCTATAATGTTACTTATCATTTATAGTATTTTAAATCTAGTGAAACATTTCTTCAAGTATTTGGTCAAACATTTTTCTTAGTATTGGTAAGAAAACCCCTAGGAGACAGAGCATGATGATGTGATAAAGGATACATTCTACAAACCGATTTATGATATGACTCAGATTGTCTAAATTACATCTGATTATGGAGTTGGCCATGTAGGGGAGATGAGTAGACATTGACTATAATATTATATTGGTTATTTTCATCTGTTAGTGATTTTCACAACCAAATATATCAAACATGTCAGGTGGTAATTACTATTAAATGAGGATTACAAACACTTTTAGGATTGGATTTGCAATGTTCCTATTAATAAACACTATTCGGATGGGGTGTGTAGTGTTGATTAGGGTAAAAAAATATAAATAGTACTAAAACATGTAAGTTACCAATTGAAAGTCGGAATTGTGATGCACATTTTTATGTGTGGTGATAGACATTGACATACATACCTACACTATTCCAAAGAAGGTGGTTCTAGGGTTCATAGTGGTCTTGATTGTGCATGATGACTCAGTGCATGTGTGGAAGTATGTTTAATTATTTATTAACTTTATATAATTACATAAATTATTATATTTTTGTTGAGAACTCATGTTAAGGATTAATTTGTGGTGTATAAATGTGCAATACTCACACCCAAAATGGGAATCTCAATGAATATATAGAATTAATGATCTTGGATAAAAGAATGGGTTGGTCCCAAGTGACTATGAGATAGAGGATGGATCATGATGATCAGAGGTGGTAATCATAAAGACTCACAAGTGAAGACACAATGTTTTATTTGCTTATTAGTTTTGTTCATATTTTTTTTGGCCTAACATTTTCGGGGGTTTGTGGTTCCTGATTTCATATGGATTGAGAAAATTTACATTTCATTTTTTTTGGGAACTATTAATTTTTCCACTATGTTGATAATATTTATTTTTTGTGATGATATTAATGGTATAGTCTCTCCACAAATGACATTAAAACTATCACTCCTCATGGAAGGCCTATTTTGTATTGGGTGGAAGACATGCAATCATGGGGCACTCTGGCTCGAACCCAGTGATTTAGGCCAAGGAATTGAAAATTGGCATCAATGGAGTTTTATCCCCTTTACATATTCTTGAATATGTTTTGGGGAATGGTATAAAATAGTGAGGATGTTTGGGACTTAGGAAGGGTATTTTAATTTTTTCTAGACCAACCCATGTGTAAAAGACATATAGGTTAACATTATTGGGATTAATTTTAAAATTATGGCTTTATGATTTTATATTGAACTTGTGTATATTTTTATATTATTGTTTTATGGGGTTTCGGTGAGTTTATGCATCATGAATGGGCATGTATGATCACATGTCATATATGAGCATATTTATTGTTGAATTTAATTAAAAAATTAATGGTAAGATTTTTAATTCTATGTTTTCATAATATATCTATTCTTTTATGTTCTATTTATAGTAGAACTACATTTTTTTAAAAGGATGGTGCTGAAGCCTCATTTTATTATTAAAGAAAAGCAAAGGACTCTTTTAACTGGGTAGAGGGAGACACATTACATATCCCAAAGGCCCAGTTGGTGTGTAGCCCATTACATAACCCATAGGCCAAAATTTTCGGCCAAAGGACCATTCTGTGTATAGTAACCTGGCTGCTATAGTACCTGCTGCTACTACAGTGTCCTACTGCCGTTATAGTACCCACCGTTCAACAGTACCACCGCTGCTACAGTGCCACTACAGTACTGCTACATTACCTGCATCCAATAAGTTTTGATCCCCAATTTTTCATGTATAATTATGTGGTTCTTACACTTGAATTTAATTATACATTTATCAAGGATATAGATACTTTGGGTTACAGATAGACTCTTTTGAAATAATTTATATGAGTCCATATAGTAATTATGATCTTTCATGAAATAAAAAATTTTGATGTCTGAAAATTTATATTAGACTATTATAAATACCATCATACTGATGTTTGATTGGATAAACAACATTGGAATTATGGGATTCAATCATTATGGAGGATGTTCTTATACAACCACTAGTAGTGCAGGAGGGTATAACCCGACAAGATCTTGTACCTGCTTTTGTGATTTGTGATTCTGATCCATTTTAGCTTATAATTTTCTATATTATTCCCACTCAAGGGGTATGAACTTAGATGACCATGACCGATCATACACATGACTTCCAACTCTAGCAGCTTCTGTCATTTCATGGTACTGGAGGTCCATTAGATGTAGTAAAATGAAAAATATTCATTGAGGGTATTTTTGAGATGTTCTAAACTAATGTGGATAAGAGAGTGAATCTAGTGACATTTATGATAAAAATATCTTACAAGAGATGATGAACTACCATGAATCATGGTGGATGTTTGAGAGGGTATTACATGGTTGACCATCAAGTGTTTGTTCCTCAAGAAATAATTTCTGAACATGATGAAGCAAGACCGTGCCCAAGAGGTCATGTAGTTTTAGTAGGGATCTTTGTCTGTCATTGGGTATTCCACTCATTTTATAGATCTGTTACAGGTTTCCCCTCTTATAGATGAAGAAGGCCCAATGTCCAAAATTATTGACATATTCCACCTTCCTAAGATCAAATTACAGGTTTAGATATTTTAGTCGAAGTTATACATAGAGGTTTTTTATAAGGCCATGATCACTGAGAATGGTCTAGAGGTTTACCAGGTAGTAATATTACTTCTAGTCCAAAGAATACTGTTGACTATGCTTCCTATCACCCCTATGGGAGCCTCTTCTAGTATTAATATAAGAAAATACGATTAATTGAAGTAGGAATATAGGTATATTGGTCTAATAATTTCTTCCTCAATGTCTTTTTTGGTTGTTTATTTTAGAAGGTTCTTTCATTGAGGGTAAAGAGAGAATCTTATACATGCTTATAGGAATCTACCTATGGAGTTACACTAATGTGGTGGGGATTTCAAAATTTTATTTCTTTTTTCTCAAGGTTCACTTAGATTATTTAAATGAGATCAATGCAAGTAAGGGTAGATGAGCTCAATTAAAGATAAAGACTCTCCAAAATTCAATGACACTAGGACAATGCCATGGTTATTTGAAATACAGAGTTTTTGCAGTTGATAATGCTCTAACTGATAGAGGTGAGGGACCATCCACAGTTTGAGATATGGTATATATAAACTCTATATTGTCTTCAACATTTTTTGATACTATTTATTCCTATTAATTTATCTATGTAGATTTGGTATGTTTCATAGGCTTACCCGTTATAATATTCTAAGAGACTCTTTCCCTTCATGCACCCTTAGGGACTTAAGTGTGTATGTTCCCAGTGAAGATGATTGTGTCACTGAGAGGGGTTGGAGTGAATCATTGATACTATTTTTTATGATTCTTTTCAACTGAAACAACCTTCAACACTGGTTATAGATTTCAATTTCCTATAGAAAAAAAATCTAACACACATCCAATGGAACAAAAAGATTTCCAAGTTTCACTACGTGATATGAATATAAATGTCCTTGGTATGGCTTAGAAAAAAATAGAATTGCATATAATCCTATAGAAACACCTCATTGGACTAAAATGAGTATAATATACACTTACACTCAATAGGAACTTTTAAGACACTTAAAATGTGCATCTGAACCCTCTTAGAAAAAATAGGGTAATAAAATTTTTTTGTAACAGCTTATGTTTCTTGTGTTTCTTTTCAAATAAAAAATTGTATTCAATTGAAATAAAATTCACTAATTACATATCCATAAGAAAGATAATAACAAGCTAGAAATTGTAATGAAATAATGATTTTGGTCACTTTTTAGCCCAATTCCTCAGTCTAATTCTCAGAGTCCAATTCTTAGAGTCTAATTAGTTGATAGAACACAATAAAAATGAATATACACCTCTTCAATCCCTGAGTATGATAAAACCCAATATGATTTATCCATAGTATAAAAATATTAAATATTGTAAAACCCAGTATAAAACATCCATTCTGATTAATTTAACTCAATTCTAATATCATTTGTATACAATTCGTGTCGAAAGGACTTCAATAAGAAAACAAAATGGAACCACTTTCTCTCAATGAATACACAAATCTCCTCTCTCTAATGTGATTAATAGTAAACCACATTCAGTCATGTACAATGTACTTTTTTCCTTTTATAGGTCACCCATAAGATGTTTGGGTGGGAATCCTAAAAACATTCCCGTTCACTTAAATTCACCCAAATTGGAATTTATCTTAAATTATCGTAGAACTTATGACTTCTTCGATGCTTCCCAATTCTTCTTGATTATTATAAAATATTCACCTCTTCTTTTCCAGAATACCATTTAAATTTTCAGTATGATTTCAATTGATTATTAATACATGGGTTCAATCATCTATGTCTGATTGCCTCAATAAAATTGTTGAATACAATTCATAGAACTTTTTGGAATCAAAATCTATTATTTGAATGTTAGTACCCTGCTCGACAAATCATTAAATAAGATTTTTCTTCAAAGAACTCATATAAACAAAGTAATTATACCATTTTTAAATTATTGACTACATTGTTGATCACCTTATTCACTTCTTCTCTTTTCCTACTTCAAATACAAAGAATCTTCTTCTCTCCTTCTCATAGACAAGTTGGAAAAGTAATCTGAGAGTAAATCAGTGTTCACCTATCATTTAATTCTGCAATTCAATCAACTTTTCTACATCGCATGATTACAATTGGTTGGGTGCAATCTTTCTGAGTACGATTGGGCTGGGTAAATAGATTTTTTTATCATCTGATGGAATATAGGATGTTGTAGTAAATCAGTACCACCCTTTTCAATCAATATCACCTTTTAAATTAATTCAACATTTTCAATCAATGCCACCTTTTTTTATCAATATGGGTACAATTACGCAGATGTTGATCCTTATGAAAGGGGTTGTTGAAAAAAAAGCAACTGTAAATCGGCATAACTATTTCAATGGGCATCACCTTTTATTTTCGTTCACCTAAATACAATTGTTTTAAAAATAAATTTGTATGACTTCTTTATCTCTACCACACAGATAAGATAAATCTAAATACGATATTTTTCATATTGGAAGAATCTCTTTCACTCTGCCATTCTTCCATAAATCTTTAATCTAAATTTATCCATTAAAATCATGATTTATGTTAAATAAAAATACTAAAATTATCATTAGATTTTAAAATATCATAGTCATGCTGACCCTGATTCTCTATTAAAACAAACACTTCTTTAAAAATATTTTCTTCTCATTACGATGGACTATCACAACGAGTTCAATTCTTTACAGAACATGTGTTCGATTTTTATCATTCCCACCGCGAGTCTGATTAGTATCAATACCACAGTGATTCATATTTTTATCAATCCCATAAGGATTCTGATTTTTTTCAATACAACAGTGAGTCTTATTTTTATCAATCCCACAGTGAGATTGATTTTATCAATATTACAGTGATTCCAATTTTTATCTGTCTCATAGTTGTTTCTATAAACAAAGTGAAGTGATTCCCTTCAAAACATGTCTTGAAAATAAATTACAGCATAAAACACCTTTATCACAAGTTTGTTCAAAACAATATCCCCCTTTGATTTTTTTACATGTTTTTATAAATCACAGAACATGGAATCATCAAGAAATGGATTACATATCAATAATTCATATCCTAAGTGATCTATCCCAATGTAGGAAACAAGAGTCATTGACAGCAATACCATGTTATCCAAAAGTAGTGACTATGAAAACATCTTAATCATTCTTCCTTATATCTTATTCCACCTCTATGTAATACAAAAAAAGACACTTTCCTATGACCTCTCTAAAAAAATAGTGAGAATAGTTCAAAAAATAAAAAAATGAGTAATTAACATCTTACACACAACTCCCCCTTTTTTCATACATCACATAGATTGATTTTTAAAACAATACAATTCTCCCATTGACAAAACAATCCAAAGGTATTATGAGAGAGGGAATAGAAACACATACCACATCCTTTAAGAGAAAGTGGTTAGACACCCATTATTTACCTAAATTTATAAAATGGTTCATTTGAAAATGGTTTTGTAAATATGTCGTCAATATTTTTCGATGTCAAAAAATATTCCAACTTCAATTCATTATTATCCACATGATATTTTGAGAAATTATATTTGATGTCAATATTCCTTGAAAGAGAATGTTGAACTAGATATCTAGTGAGATTGATTGTGCTTTGATTGTCACAACCCAATAGCAAGGGTAACTTCACCTCAATAAGTAAATCATTCAATTGTGTTTTCTTCCACAAGAGTTGAGTAGTGGATTCAGTGGCATAAAAATAATTAGCCTCAACCATACTATGAGTTACTAAATTCTATTTCCATGAATTCTAGCTCACACAATTCTTTACAATAAAGAATACTCCACCAGATGTCGATCTTCTATCTTCAATAGGTCTTGCCAATTCAACATTTGAATACTCAAACAAATCCATACTATTTGATATGAAATACCTGATTTTGAATTATTTTTTTCCTTTAATGAATCTAATTTTTTTATAGCAATAAGATGTGATTCCTTTAGATCACTCTGAAATCTAGCACATAAGGTAACAACATACACAATGTCTAGTCTGGTGGAAATCAAATACAATTTCTTTCCAATCAACTTCTAATACTCTTTATGATTGACTTCTTTTCCATCTCCACTATTACTCGTCTTTTTTCTTACTAAAATGGATGAGGAAACATATTTTCAATTTTCAATGCCAAACCACTTGAGATGTTCTTTATCGTATTATTCTGGAGAGATAAAAATGCAATATTTCTTTTTAATGATTTGTAACCCTAGAAATTATTTTATTTCCCCCCAACATGTAAATTTCAAATACCTTATTCATATATTTATAAAATCTTTTACAACTTCACTCATTATTCCCATAAAAGGTAATATCATCAACATAAACAATTGAAATGAAAGAATACTCTTGAGTTTCTATTATATAATGATTGTAATCCAATATTCCTTTTCTTAAAGCTCACCTTCCTTAAGCAAGTATAAAATTTATAATACCATTCCCTCAGAACTTGTTTTATCCCTTTCAGGGATTTTGTCAATCTTCATGCATAAATTTCATTTTTTTCCAATAACAATGACACAAGCTTGTTTAATATTAACCTCATATTCAAGACAACCATTTAGGAATGTGGATTTGACACCCATTTGAATGATTTTGTACCCACGTTTTGGATCAACAAGAAGAAATAATCTAATTGTTTCCAATATAGCCACCAGAGAAAAGGTTTCATCAATATAAATTCCTACAATCTGTGAATACACATTGCAAAAAAATATTTCTTTGTTTCTTCTAACATCACCTTCTTCATTCAGCTTGTTCTAGAAAAACCATTTTGTTCCAATGAGTTTTTTTTTATTTTCATGCTCGGGTATGAGTTCCCATATTTTGTTCCTTTCAATCTAATAAAATTCTTTATTCATTTCTTAAACCCATTATAGATGTTCAAATTCTTCTATCACATGATTCTTATCTACTTTTGAATATAGAAAATTGTGTGTGATCTCATTTGTTTTTCTCCTTGTTTGAACCGTCTAATGTTGATAACTAAATATATTCTAATATTCCACTTACTTCCTCAACCTAGGATATGTTTTTTGAGAATCATCTTCATCACATGAAATAGTAGAGACTAATTATTCTACGGGATAAGGAATTCAATTGTCTGTATCCTTATCAGAATTATTTTCTTCAACATTATCTAGTTTCTTATATACCTGGGCATGTATATCTCCCTTTTCCTTTTCAATTAGTTTCACATAAATTTAAAATAAAAATTTTTGATTCTTTTTTGAAACACCTATATCCTATTCCTTTGAATGAATAACCAATAAATATTCCATCTTTACCTTTATTCCCAAACATTCCATAGTTTCCACCTGTTTTCATTACAACAAATGGACTCCCAAAAAATCTTCTATTTTTCAAACAAGGATTTCCCCATAAAACAATTTATAAGGGGTTATGTCTGAATCAAGCTTATAGAAACATCAATTTTGAATATAAGCATTATTAATCATGGATTTCCTTAATAAGTAATGAGAAAGGCCATGCTCAAATAACATGGTTCTTCACATTTACACCAACCATAGATTATTTCTTTCAAAAACCCTATTTCGTGGAGGAGTATACGGGAAACCTTGCTCATTCCAAATTCCATACATATCTAAGTACCTTTCGAATTCTTCACATTTTTACTCACCACCATTATTTGTTCTGAACTTCTTCATAGAAAACTCTCATTCTTTCTTAGCTTTCCTTCTGAAACTTTTAATCTTTTTCAATGCATATGAATTATGTTTCATATTAATATCATAGGTAATGTGATTATATTCATTAATGAAAGTGGTGAAATAATTATCCCTATTTTTTTACTACTTTCTCATTATCCCACAGATATCAGAATGAATTATCTCTAGGGATTGAATTGAGAAAATATAAACATTCTTATACACAACATTATGAATATACACTTTCTCGCAAATAGTGCAACACCAATATCCTCCTATTGGTAAATAAATAATTTATGAGACACTATTTCTATTATATAACTTGCTCATGTTTCACTTCCCCATGATTCCCATCATTTCATGACCCAATTCATTCTCTTTTATCATTTGTACATAATAAGATTTTTGTATTTCATCATCCTAAATCAAATTTATTTTCGTACGTTGTACTCATTTATCAATCATTCTATCTTAATCACTTTTCACAACAAATCCAACATTCATGATGATAACTTCATTACCCTAATCACACAATTTGGAAAAACATATCAGATTGTGTTTCAACCCATAAACATACAACGTTTTCAGGGATTTCATTTTTTCTTTTCCAATGATGGATGATTCCACAACTTTGTTTTTTAGGGATTCATTATTTCCAAATATCACTATGACTTATTTAAAATCGTTAAAAATTTTCAACAATTTAAAATCTCTTATCATATTAGAGGAATACCCACTACCGAGAATCCAAGGTCATTCTCCATTTAAACCTTTCAATTCAATTTCCAGAAAAAGAAATTTTTCTTCTTTTTTTACCTCACTCACCTTCATATTTTGAGTATTAAGAATATTTTGTTGACCTATTAACAAAACAAGAAATACTTTTGTAATATTTCAAGGTTTTTCACACCTTTAACAAATAGTTTCTAGGGGATGGAACCTATTTTCAATCTCACTTCATTCTTTTTAGATTTCTTCACAAAAACCTTCCAATACTTATTTCATTAATAAACATGACAGTCCCCCAATTTCATACTTCTATATCCTATTGGATAACAAAAATATTGTTGTTTAAACCAGCATATAATTTCCATGTTCCTAAATCCCCCTACAATACCAGCAATACCCATAGAATGAATATTTTCCTTTGAAACCTCATTACTGGTCAAAATATTGAGTACGTTTCTCATCCATCTTCTTTTAATTTTTAATCAGTTTCTTCTTCCTCTTTTCAAACATGACATAATCATTGGTATTTTAAACATGTTTGGATCCATATATCACCTTTTCAAACTCATGATACATTTTAACATCTATAATAATTACATTGGCCCCATTCATAACCTTCCATGTGTTCTTCTTTTTAGAAACAACTACACTCATCTTCTCACCCTTTGAAGGTAACTTTTGTTGATCCTTCTTTGGCTTCTCACTATGAGAACATTCCACAACTTCTTTAAGAGAGATTTGGAAGCTTGTATCTCTCAATTAAACTTTTGGAGTTTTTTTGATGGACAAGTTACAACTTTTATTATTTTTCCTTCAACTTTACTTCTAAATGATCATTATGATTCTTTTTAAGTTCAAGCGACTTCTTCAAATACTCAATCTATTTCACTAGCTTTTCTTTCTTAGTGGAAAAATATTCACTTCTACTTGAGAACTCATCTTCTATTTTTTTATTTTTCTTCTCAAATATTATGATATTTCTCAGACATTCTTTCCACTGTTTATTCAAAAAAATATCAAGTTGAGTTTCTAATTCTTCAAAACTACAACTTTCAAATTATTCATCATTCTCTATTGTAATAAAATTATTTTCAATACCATCCTAAATGGATTTTTCTGATTTATCCTCATTGTCTTATTCTTCTTAATAATTCTATAATAAACTTCTTCTTTTATATTTGAATGGTTTCTTTTCTTTCCCTATGGATTTGAAATTTCCATTGTCTACCTTTTTCTTCCACTATTTTCTTGGCTTTATTTATTCTTCATCACTATCCTTTTCATTATGTCTTTGATAAGAATTTTCCACAAAGTGACCAATGAATCTACATTCAATTAATTTTAAGGAACGTTCCCCTTTGTATTTCACTATACCTCTTTCACATTTTTTGAAAACAAGGATAAAATATCCTTGAGATTTTTACGTACCTCATCATCAGAGTCAGAATGACAAGATTCTTCATAAAGAATCTTATTTGAGTTTTCTATATTTACCACCTTGAAAAAATTTTATCTATCAACTTTTGATTTGATCTTATTAGCTTTCTCTCTTCTCATATCATAAGTAATAAGAGTTCTATGCAAATCATTAAGATAAAATGTTTCAGGATCCTTTCTCTCCAATGAGGAAACATTGGAAATGAATTTTTGGGGTAGGATAATCAATATCTTTTAAACAAACCTAGAGTCATCTATCTTTTCACCAATAAATATAATAGCTCTCACTATATAATTCAATCTAGTAAAGAATTCCGCAAAAGATCCATTCTCACCCATCTAAGTATTCATACGTAAATATCCATATTTGCTGTTTTTCCTTATAAACTTTTGTATTGCATTCATATATATTTTAAAATTTGAACCATACACCATTGGTTGTGGATAAAAAATTCCCTCATAAGAATTTACATTCAAAATTGAGGATAAAATAGAATTCTTCATCCTTCCATAATTCTAAAGATGCTTCTTATCAACAGGTGTAAGTGGAGGATTATGATCAATGGGTGGAAACCAAACTGTTGCAGCTTCACGAAGTTCATAACTGATTTACGTAAGAGAAGGTAGAATTATGTAATTCTAGATATGAAAATTATGTACATACAATATGGGAATACCTTTATTATTCACACAATCAAATTCTTAGTCAAAAAAGATTACAAAAGGAAACCAACCCTCTGATAATACTTGTATGTGTCCAGGGAGGATGATTGCATCACTTGGAAGGGGAGGGGGAATAAATGAAACTATATTTTATGTTTCTTTTTAATTGAAACAACCTTTTTGTCTATTATATATTTCAATTACTTGCTGAAAACAAATCCAACACACACCCATAAGAACATAAATATTTACAAGGTTCACTATTTGATACGAAAAGCTATGTCCTTGATATGGTTCGAGAACAATCCAATACCATAAAATCCACTAGAAAACACTCCTTGGATTACAATTAGTAGGATATGCACTTACACTCATGTGGAACTTTGAAGATAATCCAATTGTGCGGGTGCACCCACTTAACAGAAATATGGAAATACAATTGTTTTGAAATAGCTCATGTTATCAGTGCTATGTTTCAAATAAAAAAGTATATTCGATTTAAATATAGTTCATCAATTCATTACCATAAGAATGGTAAGAAACACTTAGACTTTGTAATGAATCACTGAGTCTGATCTTCTATGAGTTCAATTCCTCTGTCTGATTAATCATGTTCGTTTATCTGATATAATACAATAGAAATGAATCTGCACCACTTCAATCCTTGGGTACGATATAACCCAGTATTATAATTCATCAGTCAGAAAATATTTTATATGATAAAACCTAGTACCCATATCTTGTCCCAATTAGTTCATCCCAATACAAATATCAACCAAATAAAATTCCTGTCAAAATTTCTTCAGTACAATAAAAAACATTATCACATTCTTTCAATGAATACTCAGATCTCCTCTCTCTACTGTGATGAATAGTACACCATCTTCAGTCAAGAACAACATACGTTGTTTATAGGTGGCCCACAATAGGTTTTGGGTGGGAATCCCAACAACATTCCCATGCACTTAAATTAATTGATTTTTGAATTTCTCTTGAAATTTCTGATCAATTATGACTTTGTTAATGCTTCTCGATTCTTCTCAAATATTCTAAAATGTTCACCTATTCTTCTCTAGACTCCAATTTCAATTTTCCTTCCAATTTCAATTGATTATTAATACATTGGTCTGACCATCCGAGTATGATTGTCTCAATACAATTACTAAATACAATTCACAGAAAGGATATGAATCAAAATCAAGTATTTCAAGGTTTATCTCCCCAAAGACAAATCATTTAACAATATATTTTCTTCAAAAAATTCATCCCAAAAATGTAATTCCACCCTTTTAAAATGGTTAAATACATTATTGATCACCTTATTCACTTCTTCTATTGACCCATATAAAATATAAATTATGTTATTCTCCTCTTCTCTTGACCAACATAAAAAATACAAGAGAGTAAATCAATGTTCACCTGCCTCTTCTTTTAGTAATTTAAACAACCATTCTACTCAGCATGATTATGATATGCATATTATCATTTTTTGAGTATGATTGGCCTGGGTATGAATAGTTTTAATATCATCTGACAGAATACATGATGCTATAGTAAATTGGTACCACCTTTTTCAATCTATACCACCTTTTCTATCAATTCCACATTGTTGATCAATACGACCTTTTCATTCAATACTAAATTTTTGATCAATTCCACCTTTTCGATCAATATGGGTACAATTATTCTAATGAACATATTTAAATAATGGGTTTATGTAAAAAATGTTATAGTAAATCAGGATAACTATTTAAATCATTATTACATTTTATTTTCTTTCAACCAGATACAATTGCATTGAAAAACAATCAATATCACATATTTCTCTCAGCCAAACAGATACGATAAATCTAGAAATGTTCTTTTTCATATTGGCTTCATCTCTTTAACTCTACCATTCTTCCATCGAGATTGAATCACAAGTTCTCCATTCAACTCACGAGTTATGTGAAATAAAAAACAGAAAAGCATCATCACATTTAAAACAGAATAGTCTTGTTGATGACAATTCTCCAACCAAATAAGAACGTCTTTAAAAACAACATCTCCTCATTATAATGGATTATCGCAATGAGTCTGATTCATTAAAGACCATGACTCCTGTTTTAATCAATCATACAGTGAGTCTGATTTTTATCAATCCTACGTTGTGACCGTTTTTTATCAATATCACACTAAGTCTTATTTTTATCAATTAGTGAGTTTTATTTTTATCAACACCATAGTTATGAACATAAATAATGTTAATGTTTTTCTTACCACAAAACATACCTTGAAAATAAAAGACAACACAAAACACCTTCATCATCAGCTTGATCCTAAAAATGTGGACCAGCATTAGATGTGTCTTGAATGTTCTGTACTAATTTATAGATTTGGGGATTTTTTGGATTTCAGGGTCCTACATATAACCTTCTTTAATGTGATATTTGGGATGGTTTTTCTTATAAGTTATGATTCACACAACGACTGATATAAGAGGCTGATATCCTTTTCCTCACATAAGGTGGATAATTTCAAAATACCCAGTGAGTGGGAGTTAGAAGTTTGTAGAGTGGGTCTATATTTGAGTTAATTTGGAGCTACAACATCATAAGTTATGGTTTTATCACTTTTATAAGGTTCAATTTTATCCACATCATCTTTACATTTAGTTTTATATCTTTATCAAGTTCTATTTCTAGAATATTTTTTTGGACTGCCTCTTGATTCATGAATTGAGTACAAAATTGAACTCATGCTAGTGGTGCTACCTTTGACTATTCCTCAATATCGTATATTTATATTAAAGTTAAAGAAACTAAAAAAACATGTAGACTTGGATTTGAAGGGTTTTATCATACGAGTACATCTACCTTTGGTGACATAATTTTATTTACAAAAAAGTCGATGGTATACATTAGCCATATGTGAAATATTGAAAGTTGAACCAGGTTACAGGGAAGAACATGCACCCTTTACCTAGGATCTGTGATTTATTTAGTCAGTAGAAACGAGATCATTAATTTTTTAAGATATGATATCATTATGTATATCATAATCTTCTTCCCAATGAGGGATATATACCAAATATGTAATTTAGTAGTTTTTATGGTATATAATGGTTCTTGGTGATTAAGTTTCCCAAAAAATGCTTCAATGGTGTTCATGACCTAATGGAAAAGATCATTCACCCATATCCCGACTTGTTCATCATGTTGTTTATTTAAGACATTATCGTTTATTTTTATATCTCATAGAAGAATTTGAGGCACCTTGAGATATAATTTATTACACTTTTAGCACATTATATTTAGGCCAATTTTTTGTAGTGTCTCTTTTGGATCCATGAGGGGAGTACTCGAGGATGTGTGGTTTTATAGGTAGAAATTTCACAAGACTCGGAAAATGTGGAGGAAGTGAGGTATTGAAATCACCATTCGAATATATTTGAGATTATGAACATTCCTGGATTAGTTGCGTATTACTGTTATTTAGTCACAAATTTCTCGCAATTAAAAATCCTTAAGTGGGATTAGATGAATAAATTGATGATGTTCAAGTTGTTGGATCAGTGTGAGGAAGAAATTGTTATGATAAAGAGGAGGTTAAAAATATACATAATTATGACTTTTATATAACCTAGGAAGATATATGTGGTCTTTTTTAATACCTCAAGAGTAGGATTTGGGGCTATACCGATGCAGGAAGATTGAGTTGTTGCTTATGGGTCTCACAAATTGTGACCGTATGAGAAGATTTATCATACCCATGACTAAGATATGTTTATAGTGGTCCAAAATTTGATGTACTGGAAACACTATATCATTGTAAATAGGGTTTTAGTCAATGATAACCAAAATACTCTCTGCAATTTCTTCTCAAAATGAGACAAAAATTTTATGAAGTGGAACTAGATAGAATATCTAAAAAATTAGACTTATAGATATCGTTGGTACAAGATATGGTAAACTTTTTATCGATTCTATCAGTATAATGAAATTGGAGTCCCAAGAGCATGGATAGTTTCCTTTAGAGAAAGAGTGTCCTTTGATGTATTCGTTTAATAATTAGAAGATAGATACGACTATAGAGAGAGGGGTATTGGCTTGTGAAACTTTTGTTGTCACATTTTATATAGTGGACTGGGTGAAGAATATCTGTGAGATAGATTGTGAATGGATGGTGATGTGAGAGTAGTCATTGGGATTTGATCCTATACCATGTTGGTCCTTAGATGATGGTGACATAATTTATATCAATGGGAGTGTTATAGTTATTTATCATATTTTGTATGAGATTATGAGAGGCTCCAACACATTTTGGTGAAAAATGAATCCCATATAAAAAAATTCATGACATTAGAGGGTAGTTTTGGGGGATAGGTATGGATAGGGATATCTCAGTTCTTGTAGGGCTAATAGAAGGATCCGTGTACTCAGCTGAGATTGATCATAATATATCACCCACAGAAATATAGATAGTTTGAGAAGAAGATCTATATTATTTTGGATTGGCTTTGAGTATGAATTGTATACAATGTAGGATAGTGTTATGTGGTTATATATTTGGTGTAGGTTTCTTATAATAATAGTTAACAACATTATATCTCGATGGTACACTTTGAGGCTCTCTCTTTCCTACCTTGTACCTCATGGTAATGTTGGAATGAGGTGGGAAAGACAACTATTATGGGATCACACCTGGTGTAGTGGATTTCAGATAGGGTGATGTTGATATCAAAATTATTTATCACTATACAAAGAAGGTAGAGATCATTCTATAACAATATTAGGAGACCATTTTAGTCAATAGTGGGTGATAATTACTAGGCATTGACTTATTTTGCAGGAGGGGAAGGTAGCACTAAGATTCATTGGACTGTTTGAGACCATCAATTGTATAGAGACAATATCATACCATTTTGGTCTTCCTCCACTCTACTAATGTATGCATGATATATTCCATGTTTCATAGAATCATGTTTATATTCATGATACTACACATATTATAGAATAATTGGATGTTGATTTCGATATGGACACATTATATTATGAGTGGTCGATTCTATTTGTTGACCATAGTGAGAATATTTTTAGTCGGAAGACAATGCCACATTTTTTGATATTATAGAGCCATAAATGAGTCCATGAGGAATTTTAGGTTTGGATGTTTGATGTTTAGGTTAATATTCCTATGTTATTATATATTGAATCGAGAGAAAATTATTGAGGATTATATGTCATTAGTGGGGGAGAGTTGTAACCCTATTTTCATACATGGTTAAGTAAATATAAATTTTCAAATATGTTAAGTGATATTTTTGATACATTTTATAGATAAAACATCGGTTTATGGGGTATTAGAGAAGTTTAAAAGATTAAATTTTTTTAGTGTTCTTCGTCCAAAAAAGGATAAAAAATAGTGTTGTTTAAGACACGATGTTCTTTGTGTGTAAAAAAATAAATAAAATGGGGAGAGCGTGAGCCTGATATTGGGAATGAAGTATAGGGGTTATACTAATGGGCCATATCCAAGGTAACCTCACCACATCTATTTTAGATTACATGGTGATGGAAAATATAAAACATGGTAGGGAAACACCAAAGGGGAATCCATTTTTTCTTGGTGTGATCATGAGAACCAAGACCATGTATTGGTCATGGTGGTGGGCATGGGGATGGTCAGGGTATCCTTAAAATGACTGAATTATTACAAAAATATTAATTGATTAAAATGATATACATTTATAGATTACATATGTGACCATAAATTTATTTTAAACTACATTATTAACATTATTTATCCTTTAACTCTCCCCTTGACGATTCATTATTTTTTAGATGGTTTTGGAGACACTCTGATTGATATAGCTCTTTACCATGTGTGACCTTCATCTAATATCTAGTTTAATTCTTGTTTGGATCAATCATTTTTCCATATGGTTTAATCTAATTTGATACACCATAGTATTTTTAGAAAATATTTATCATAAAATAATTAAAATTATTGATATCTTTTATTATACGTAACAAAGAGTTTAGATGAACCTCCTAACATGATTAAAATATTATGTGACCATTATCTCCAAGCCATTGTATTGGTGGGTATGAATAATAATATCTATATTATAAATCCATTAATTTTTAAAAATATATTTAATTTATTTATTATTTATCAAATGATTATAATTAAAAACCAATACCTATTTTAAAATAAAAGTGATTATTTTTTCTGAATTTTTTTATACATGAAAATTATTTAATATTAATAAATTAAATTAATAAATATTGGATAAATATTTTTAAGAAATTTTAATATTATATACCTGATCTAATATTTTAATCAGGAAAAATATTTCTAGGCACGCAATAAGAAAAAATATTGATTTATTCTTTAACTTATATTTTTATTCCTAAAGAACAGTTTGAGTCACATCTTGTGCACAAAAATTACAAAACATTTATTCAATTTATAGGAATAGAAATAGATAAAATGAAATAAATATTTATAATTATGTTCTTTAATATTTTACCCTTTTATTTTTAGTCAATAAGAACAGTAACTATGGTCAAATTTATCACCTCGATAAAGGGTAAACCGGGTTATTCTTGATTAAAAAATTTGATAAGGCCAAAATTACTCATCGTTATTATAATTGAAAGAATTTAATTATACCTTTAACATATTAGGATTAATTTTTATTATCTTAATGAAACGTTTTCAATGAAAATTATTTAATTATTATTTAAATCAATGAATGTTACACAATGCTACTTTATTTGTTTTAAATTTCATCAATGTGTTCACATTGTGAAACAATTGTTAGGATAAAATATTAATATTTATTATGTTAATAATAAAATTATATTCATTATTATAATTTATGCATAATTTTTAGTTGTTATATAATTACATTATATGGGTACATAATGTGAAAAAAAATTATTCAATTAAATGGATAATAAAATAATTTATTCTAAAAATATTAAATATTATATAATTATTGTAATTCGGATTTTTAAAATAATGTTATTGAATAATATGAAAAATTGGATTTGGGATAAATTATTATATCCTAATCAAATCTTTTTCATTATGTCTTTTAACTCAAATTAAATTAATAGTGTCAAAATTCCGAATAATAATATTTTATCGAAATAATATTTTATTAATTTATTTAAAAATAATATAAAACATTAAATCACTCAATATAGATATGATAAGTTTTAGAATATCATATATTTTCCTTTTAATGGAAAATTTCCACCTTATACGTAAAAAAAATATAACTCTTTAATATTGAAACAATTGTTACATCAGTTAAATTAAAATTGGATAACTAAGGGTTGGTAAAAATAATATGGTTTAAAATGAAACAAAAAATTGTTGAAATTATATTGGATTATGGGATTAAAAACCTATATGACCTTATATAATAATACCACACCATTTGAATAAATTTTTCTTGAGAATTAATTTATTCTAATTAAATATTTTGAGAGATTTTAAAAGTGGACCTCACCTTAATTATAAAAGGGAACCTTCTACCTCACTTATTGACACCAGACTAAGCCTATTATATTAACAAAACCATACAATTTTCCCTTATAAACATACATATCTATAATCTATAGTTTCATTTATTCCCAAAAGATCAACCCTAACAACCTTATTAGAGATCTAAAGGAGTCATTTCAAAGAAGAGGTACTCACCTTACTTGATATTTTCTTTTATTATTTTCATAACCTCCTATAAATCAATGTTAATTATCAGAAAATATAATCTAAAGTACCCTAAATATTATTTAATGTCATTATGATTATTAAATCACCATTATAAACTTCCATTCCCATAAAACATTAACTGAAAATATTGGTCTTGTGTATGTATGACTTACCATCTTCACGTAGCTATAAAATTAATTTTTCATATACATATTTCATGGATTGGAATTATAGTGGGTTTAGAATTTATATATGATATTTATGAACTAATTATACCTTTTTAAGTATAATATCACATTAAACAACTTATCGTCCAATCCTTTGGAAAACGATAATTTCATTCCTACATATGGGTTTACTACCCCATCCATTAATTGATGTGATTATTATTTCATTAAGAATTTAATTGGATGGTTATGATGATGAATATTATTAATATATATGATATATATAGTATAATATTTATCTAGATACTTTGAGTTAATATTTACCTTTATTTAGTTCTATCTGTTGAAAAATGCAAAACAACATTCAAGAAAACGTAGGGTTGACCACATTCAGGAACATTGTAAATCTTTTTTGTATCTATAATATTTATTAATTACTATAAATATTTGAAAAATTAATATATAGGACATTAATATCATTATTAATATTCTCGGGAATATGTAACCAAGATATATATATACAAGGACTGAAACTACTGAGTTGAAAATCTCATGATAATTGAAACTTTTAACACATGAAAAAAACAATTTTAATAAGAAATTATTTATAATGGGGGAATTTTAATGTAATAAAGGTATTAAATTTTATATAATTGGAATTAAATTTACTCTAGAATAGAAGTATAACATATTTAAATTTATTATATAGGAGGTTAGACTACTTTCAATGAAAAGTGAACTAAAAGTAAATGTTTTATATTACAATCTAATTATTTATTAATATTTTTTTGGATTAAATTATGATAGAAAAATATTATGATATACCAATCAATAAAATAATTAAATTAATTATCCCCTATTTAATTTTTGAAAATAAAGTTTTTCCATGTATTTTACTAAACGTTTTACTCAAGAGAACAAAAACTTATTTTTAAGGAAAATTTAACATCATTTCTTTCTTCTGTCAAAAAACAATTTTGTCCATATAAATGTTTTTAAAAAAATTAAAATATGGGTTTTAACATTTTATCAATATTTCCTTAATTATTTTTTAGTCATTTTTTAAATTTTATAAAATGGTTTGAAAAACCTAATCTTATCATTTTCTGAACATGGATTTTTTTATCTTTTTTAATAGTGTGAAAGGAATGTTTTCCGGAAATGTATATGATATGGAATAAATTTCCTAACATCATGACTAATTTTTTATTTATTTTTCCTTTAAAAGTTTAAAAGGATATTTTTGATAAAACATTTTCCCTATAATTATGAATCTTTTATAAATATTTGTTTTCACAAAAGTTGAATTTTTTCCCTCAATAATGTTTTAATGATCTTTAATTGGTATTTCTATTTATCAAATAAAACAACCCTTGATTCACTTATGATTTTATAGTGACACGAACCAATGATAAAATCATAATTATATATATATGGTTTATTTCTATGGTGATAAAATGATTATAAAACTTTTTTATATTACAATACTTATTCTACGATGAAATGTGGAACTGTTTAAGAAACCTATCTATTTTCCAAGGGTTATGAAATAATGAAATTTTTATGAAACCCATTTCATTTCATGTGTTCTGATATAATTAATGATTTATTATTTTTTGGCACACAAATATATTATTTCATTATGTAATGGGTGGGACCTATATCACCTCTAAAATATTAGGTAAATATTGATATCTTGTGAGATAAAAAGGATTGGAACAATGAGTGAACCTAGTTTAGTAAATATATTTCTTCAGTATGATAGTTTTGGGCATGAAATGTGACTACTATGATGGTATAAGGAGTGTACCCATTCCACTTTTATAGTCTTGTCAAAGATCTTTGACTACTAAGTAAAATATTTTCTATAGTTATATATATAATAATTCCTTGTATTATACCAATGATATTCTAGATTGGATCATGTTATTTTATTCCCTTATGATTCATGTATTATGAACTACCATGACGGATTCCATGAGTCAATATTATGATCAATAAAATTTAGGGTATGATGTTAAATGTTAATCTTATGTTCTCATACCATTTTCCTGGTTGTTATTATATGATCATTAATTTATCCCTTAGTTACCCTTACTAAAAAATCGATATCATTATTTTTTTATTTTTTCTTTCCCCAGTTTATGAGGACATTTATTAATTATTTCATGTCTAATAAGTGATCTATTCTTGAATAAATACATGGGAGATAATGTAATAATATTATGAACCAGTTGTCTATGTTTTTATGTTTCCAAAGATAATAGACCTGTATGATTATGGAATGGATCATTATTTTATGTAAATAATATTCATCAATTTAAATGTAATAACAATGTATGAAAAGTGTGGGCCACTATATTTGGTTTCATAGAGTGATTTTGCTAACCTTTGGAAACTAAGATGACAAAACATTAGTATTGACCCTGATGAAAAGAAAAAGTATATGATAAAATCCTAAAATTTTGAAATCTATAAAAAAAATTCCTAGGATAAAGCTAGGGTTTTAAAAAAGAATGTTTCATAATTTAAACAAACTATAAATTATTTTTCAAGTTTATGTGATTTCAGACCGTGATTATTTTTCTCAAACAATGATTTTTTTTATTCAATGGATTTAACTTGATGGAATTGTGTTGATGATAAATTATATTAAAAATTAACTGATTGTAATCTAGAACAACATAATGTTATGGGACCACTAATGAAAAATATTATTAAAATGATTACAAAACTATCATAATATATGAATCATGAAGAGCTTCCAAATGAGAAAATGAGGGAACAATGTTCTGTTAATTCCTTTATGAGGAAAAATTTACATTATTTTACATGTTTTATTGATCTAGATGTAAATGAGAAGTGGATCAATACCATTGAAAATATATTTTATATTATTCATTGTTCATCACATGTGAATGTTATTTTTTATGTTTTATCATTTGGAAGGATAAGTAGACCAGTTGTAGAAACAAATCAAGAACATGAGGGAATAAGATGAAATTGAATCTACTGAGTGGAAAGAATTTGGATGCTGATTTTTCAATAAGTAATTCTCTCATATTATTCTTATGAATATGGAAACATAAGTCAGTGATATTAAATGGAAGGATTATGAATATATAAGTACTTATGAGGAAAATTTCAAAAGTCATGTGAGGTAAAATCATAATATTATCATTCAACCTGAATGTAAGGTATATTAATTCTCCAGTGTCTTAAACCCAAGTCTCTTAATGTAATTATCTATATGGGACATAGGTGTCTATGAAAACATCATTCTATTTTATACCAAGGTGTAGATATAAATTTATGTTACATATAAATCTCATGGTTTTATCATTAAAAGAATCTTTTAATTTAAAGGAAATTCTAAAAACAATTCAGAGAAGAAGATGCTACATACTTCTTTATAGGAGTCTGGAAGGAATCCTAGGATAAATTGGAATAAATAGACTGGTAAATGTATCATATATGGAAAGGATGGTCATCAGGTAATCCAAATCCAAATTGATGATAATATGTTAACTAAGGATTTGAATAGAGGGAATGAACCAAATAAATCACCTACTATACTCCAGTTTTTTAAATGGATGAGGCATAGTAATTATGATACCCAATGCCCAAATTTGAAGGATAGTGACTATGACCTATATAAAAACCCACTTAATAAAAAATTCAAAGGGAAATCTCACGTGATCACTATTCATAATGAGGGATATGATCATGACATTGTGAAAGGTACACTTACTATCCAAAATAGTATTTTGAATGTCTTATTTGATTATAAATCTAACCAATATTTTATATGTAAATAATTTTCGATGGGTATCATAGTGCCATATTAAATATTAGATGTTGAGTTATCATTAAAAACAAATAATGGTATGATAATAACATTTCATGTTTATGATTATTCTCATGATAAGGTTTGAGGGAATATGTTTCCTAAAAATCCTTTGATTCTTCCTCTAGTTGAATTTTTTGTTATTTTGGATACATATTGGATTTCCTTAAATAAATACCACAGGAATTTACAAGGAAGAGAATGTATATTTGATATTATTAATGAACTTATGATCTCTTGTTATTGTGAAGAAATAATGAACTTATTATTGAAATTATATCACTCCTATGGGATATCATTCCTACTGAAAGAGTCATTTATCTTAGATTGTTGGGGAGAAAATGACCACCAAAGATATTCATATAATGATGACATTTATTAGTTTGTTTCTAGAATATTTTATATGTTGTAAACTTAATTTTGATGTTTATTTTTCATTATAAATCATAATTGGTGATACAAATATTTCCAAGACTCCATATTGAATTTTCATGATTGAGTTTCAAGAATTAAATAAGAATCTCTAATAGAATCCTAACACAGGATCCATTCAGCCATGTTTTTCACCATGGGATGCACCTTTTCAATTTGTTAAAAAAGATGTATCAATGTGAATCTATATTGATTATCGATAACTTATCAAGATATCTATCAAGAATTAGTATCATTTATCCCTATATTTATGACATTTTTGATCAACTATGTATATCTTGGTACTTTTACAAGATTGATCTTCATCTTGAATATCATGAATTGATGGTCTAAAAAGAGTATATGACCCTATCAACATTCTGTAAAATGTATAGACACTATAAATTTATTTTTATTCCATTTGGTCTTACTATTACCTCCTCTATCTTCATATAATTAATGAAAATTTTCCTTACAAATTAAACTGACTAGTTTTTTGTTGTATTTATAGATGATATTCATATTTATTAAAAGAGAAAATAGAAGCATGGATATCAGTTGATAATCATGATGAAGAATCAATAAATATATTAAATTTATGAAAAATATACAAGGTATGAATTTTTGAGTCAAAAATCTTATGTCTTGGGACATCTGATATCATGTGAGGGTATATCAGTAGACCCTCAAATTAAAAAGTTGTTAATTATTTCCCAAGGAAAACAACTATAACTACGGTCTGTATTTTTCTTGGTTTGGATGGATATTGTTGATTATTTTTAGAGATTATTTCATGGAAATTGAATCCACTCAACATGTTAACTCATATGGGATGTATGTTCCTTTATATGGATGACTGTTAGTATATTTTTAAGGAATTGTGGAGAAGGCACATTAAAGGACCAATGATTTAAACACCCTTATAGTGGATAAGGGTTTTTAATATATAGTGATTCATCATAGAAGATATTGTTATGCATCCTCATATAGAATGGCATGGCAATATCTTATTTCTCACAGAAATTGAATGTCCATGATAAAAATTACCCCACCCAAAATTTGAAGTTATCTATGGTATTTTTTTCATTAAATAAATGAAGTAATTGTATTTATGGATAAAGGTGTTACTTATATATTAATAAAAAATATGTTATTTTCTCAAATAAATATATGAAACTATAACAAATTAGATTGATGGAGTTCATTTATGATTACTAATACTCAATACATTACCGCCAAAAGAAGGTGAACATGGTGACAAATGATCTTAACTAAAATAATTATGCCATCCTATATATGTGGAGGACCACAAAAGATCCAATATTTCTATATTTTCAATAGAGGGAACTAGAAATCATAAAGAAGTGAACCAATCATATATTTCTCAAAATGTGTGTTAAACAATCTCTCTAGGTGAATATAAAATAGTATAAAAAGGAAGATGTAGAGGAATAAAATAATGTGGGAAATTTTCCATATCTCAACCATGATTTTTATAGAATAATTTGTCTTATGAATCATTTATGTGTCTCTTAGGTACTATATTTGAAGAATTAGATGATGTATGAAGCACTTAGATCATCATTCTTTATTCATCAAGGATGTAAGAAGATATATATTTCTTTCAAAGTTTATTTTTCGTGTGGTGATATTAGGAGAGATATTGAAGAGTATATGTCTCAATTCTTGGTATTTCAACATGTTAAAGATGAGAGACAAATGTCTAAGGGGATATTGCAACAATTACAAATACATGAATGGAGATTGGAAAAAAGATGATGAATTTTTTCATCATACTCCCCAAAACATGGAAAGGGAAAATTTCTATTTGAGTTATAGTCGATCACCTTACGAAGTCAGAACATTTCAGTTCAATTAGAGATGACCTCTCTCTTGATCAAAAGACTCCGAAAAACATTTTGGAAGTGATGAAATTTTATGATGTTCTAGAATAGATTGTATCTGATGACGACTAAAGGTTTTACTTGACATTTTAGAGAATATTTCCAAAAGGGATATATAAATAGTTGTGTTTTAGTATTTCTTATCATTCTAAAAAATGGTTATTCGCATTAGACCAATCTAACCCTAGAATTAAAGTTGATAGCTTTCTCTATGGATTTCAATGGTTGTTGGGATCAACACATTCCTCTAATGGAATTGTTTTACAACAACAACTTTCACTCATGTATTTATATGGCTCCTTATGATTCCCTATATGGTAGGAAATATAGAACACAAAAATTCTATAATGATTTTGGTGAAAGAAATCCATTTGGACTTGATATAGCTGAGGAAATAGAAGAGAAGGTTTCATCCATTCAACAACACGTAAGAGTACCTCAGATTCAGTAAATATTATATACTGACAATATTAAAAAATTTCTAGAGATTGATTTTGATGATATGGTATTCATATAAATATCCCCATGGAAGAGGGTGACGATATTTAGAAATAATGGAAAGCTATTCCATTAGTTCATATAACCTATTGAAATTCTTGATCACGTTAATATGGTGGGTTATCAATTAGTTATTTTAACAAGTCTCTACCAAGTACATGATGAGTTCCATATATCTATCCTAAAGATGATCATACCCGATCCTTCGAATATGGTATAAATTTTTTAATGGCTTAATGGGGTTCTCCCCATGTTTATAGAATGGCCAAGTTTGTTTGGGATTTCTTGTATGAATCTACAATTTTTGTCATATCTTGTAAAATTACACACCATGTGACTAATTTAAATACCAAGAATTTGATCACTAGGATCAGGACTTTATCTGAATACACATCATGAAAGAGTACAAATCTTGCACAAATTACTTGTCATGTAATGTTTAATTTCTAGTTTTTAATAAAAATGCGGTGAGTTATGTGAAGTGAACATAGGACAAGAACTATATGAATGTAATATGTATGAAAGAAGGTGAGAAGAATAAAGGATGATTTCACATGCTATATAGAGAGTCAGGAGTTAATGCAAGGAATAATATCATCAATATTCATGGGTTGATTTACACTTATGAAATTGAAATTTCAATATAAATCATTGATTATTTTATTGTAATTAATTCAAATTATGGGCTGGATAATATGTGAAAAACCATTGGGAAAAGTAATCCCTACATTGAGGATTTTCATAATCAATGTCTGGTTATGCCAACAGCCAAAGAAGAGGATAAGGAATCTCTCTCCTATCTCAACATGGACAATACTGCCAGTCAAGATGGTTTTACTGGTAAATTTTGTTTGTTATATTGAGAAATTATTCAAGATTGACTTTTAAATATATTATGAGACTTATTTATACATTCTTATTTTCTGTATGGAGCCAATTAAAATATTTTGTCTTTAATTCCTCAAAAGGATAGCACTATTCACATTAATGATTTTAGGCTGATTGGTATTAAGAACACTGTACCAGAAGTTATTAGTAAAATCATTATGTTCAGGATGGGAGACATCATTAAAGATCACTTTTCCTCCAACTCATATGGGTTTTTTCAAAGATGATGCATCCAAAACTACTTGTTCACCACATCAGAAGGCATCAATGTTATGAAAATGAATGCTGATGACATAAATTTTTTCCTTAAGATTGAAATTTCAAAATCCTTTTGACACTCTAAAGTGGAGTTATCCATTTAGTATTATCATGATGTATATATTCCCTGATACCTTTATTAAGTAGATACATGTGTTGCTTTCATCTTCAGTGAAATCCTTTCTAATCAATGTCTCTACCAAAGGCTTTTTCCTTTCCCAAGGGGGTGTGGTAGGGGGATCCTCTCTCAAGATTTGTCTTTGACCATACTAAGGATTATTTAAGCATGTGTATCAATGATATTTTTTAGGAGAGAAGTTAAAATAAAATTCATGTTGGAGGCATAAACCTACACCCACAGACATTATTTTTGATGATTACATCCTTTTATTTAGAAAAGCCTTCAGAAATACCAGAGCATCCATCTAATCCCTCTTTACACATTATAAGGAAGCAGTTGGACAATACATTAGCTAATGAAAGTCTTCTATTGTTTTCTGTGGTGGGTTGTCCATTCGTCTTTAACACATAATCATTTGTATTCTTAGAGTGAGAATTCGAGATCTCCCCTTAATTTATCATGGTGTGCTTCTTTGTAAAGGAAAAGTGAAGAGTCAGTATCTTGGAGGAATATGTGTTGGCATTATTAATGAATTTTCTAGATAGAATGGGAAGTCTACGTATAACAACCCAATGTTTTTCAATGGAAATTCCATTCTTAAAATTATGTCATAAAATCACATTAATGCACAAAATAATGAAATAGTAAGTGCTACGTGACCTTAAAACATAATTTTGTCACTTCGGTTTTGGGAATTTTGAAAATCCGACATACACGGTTGTGTTCATGAATTTTTTGGGGTCTCGTGAAACAAAAATAATTTTCGGTGAATAGTAATGTACCCTTGTGAATAGAAACCTACCCTTATGAATAGAAATATGACCCTTATGAATAGTAAATCAACCAACATAAGAGTAACCTTAACCATGAATAATTAAATAAAATTTAGACATCTTATAAAGTGAAAATTTGACCTTAGTAAACATTTTGGTATTTTGTAAGTCATAAATAAGTAATTATAATTAATTAATTAATGTAAAATAAAATATATTTTCTTAATTTTTTTTTATAAATTATAAAATCAATGTCTTATAATTTTTAGATAATTTTATAAGACCCAAAGTAATTTTTGAAAGCACTATAAAGTTAGTTTTAGTTTTAAAAACTATTTTTTAAGTAAATTATAATTTTAATTCAATATTTAATTAATAATATTTAGTATATTATTCATGAAAAGTGGTATTCATTTTTAGATTATACACGTAAAAAAATGGTTGGAGTAAATTTTTGGGATTTTTCTGAGATACATGAATTTTTGATGAATAGTGAAATACCATAATTTAAAAAATAAGAAAAATAAGCTAATTATAGAGTCATGTGTGATGTTCAGCTGATGTAAGCCCACATGGTTTGGGATCACCTGATAAAATTACTATTCTTGGTTATTGAATAGTCACTACTTTTTCCCTCGGGGGAAATTAATAAACTAATGAATTTTATATTAAGAAAACCTCTCTCCCCTCCACTAAAAAAACAACCCTTCACACCCTTATTTCCTCACACCTCTCAAGCTCATAGACTTCTCTAAAATTAGCCCAAGCATCCTCACTATCCCATATCCCATTTTCAATATCTTATGGTCTCATCAAAATACCTAGCCTTGCATCCTTAAAGAGGATCTCAAGAGGATGATTTAAGAGGACATCAAAGCGAATGAAGCATTTAGATACAAGTTAAGGAGATTTTCTCAAACCCAACATTCATCCTTCGGGTTCTCCCTATTTTACTCCATTTTTTGATATGGTTACTCCTTAATGATAATTTGATCATCATTTTATTTCCTTTTCTAGGATATACATTTTTGTTACTAGTTATTATGTCAAACTAAATGTTTTTCAAGGGAACTCTTCTTTTAAGAACACACCATTTACTTCTCTCTCAAAGTGGACGATTCCTAAAACATGTATGCAATTCCATCTTTATTTTGGGAACCCAATTTTTATGAATGTTTTCCTATGAGATTTAACCCATTACTTTCCGTGGGTTATTTATTTTCACTTTTGATACATGTTCCAAGTGGCAAGGATGATAATGATTATGTTATGATGTGACGAGTGTGCCCGGAATTATATAGAGCAATATGAATGTTTGAATGTGAAAGGTGCACCTAGAATTGTACAGAGCTCCAATGCATTGGGTAAAGTTTTTAATATCATGAGAAAATGTGAAATGATGTGTGAGAAAGATGCTATTTGGGTTCCTAGGTATGTGTGGTAGTTAACCACTAAGACATGATGTTTCATTTTTATGCATCACAACATCTCAAGTCTTATATTTAAACTTCCTCTAATGTTCATGATCGTTTTCCGATGTTATGATTATACTCACCCCATGCTATATTGTTCTTAAATATTCTCTTAGTTGGCATCTAGGTCAATCCTTTTGATGTGTATCCTCAGGTGCCCACGTGTACTAAGGAGAGGACAAGTTCCAATAAGAACCTTGAGAAGAATAAATTAAATAAATGTTAATTCGTTATGTAGTAATTGTTATGTATGATCATAGTTTTTTCAAGACACTAAACCTTTGGATCCACTATGTGTTACACTATTATGTTTTTTACCTTTAAAATGATGTAATAGTAATGTAGGAAAAGGCAGGGTCGCTATAGTTGGTATCAAAGGCAAGGTATAGTTAATTTGGGAATTAGGATTAGTGAACCCCAGAGAAAACCTCTATCATGAGACTATGTGAAAATATGCACATAAGAATATCTACATAGGGATCCCATATGTTATGATTTTAGTATAAATTATGAAAATGAATAAATTATGTATTCATGACTTTTTTACTTATGTTTTGTTCTAACCTTTTCTATTTTAGAAAATGGTGGGAACCAGGAGAAATCAAGCCAAAAACTTGTATGATGGACAGTAGAATGATTACCCGAATGACATCACATATTATTTGGGAGGTCGTGCTCAGAAATCATGGAGATGATTACCCAATTATCTTAGGTTCTGAAAAATAACAATAATAATGGGGAACATCATCCTTCACCAAAGAGGGGGCAACTGGATATCGAATGTTTTATGCGTCAACGAGAACCAACATTTAATGGATATTCTGATCCAATAGCTACATAACAGTGTGTCAACTCCATGGAGAATAACTTTTCTTTTATTCACTGTTCTGAGATGGATAACGTGACCGTAGTCTTTTATCGTCGAGATGGGGAAGTCGATCAATGGTGGGATTTGATTAAGAACACCATGCCAAGGGAGGAAATTAAATTGGTGGAATTAGAAGACATTAAGATAATCTTTCTTAAAATGTATTTCCCAAGAACTCTTCACATGAAGATGGAGAGAGAATTCATAGAGCTCAAGAAAAAAGATGGAGAATCTGTCACAACCTATGAAGAGAATTTCACAAGGCTTGAAAAGTATGCTTCAGGTTTGGTTATCAACTGTGATCTCAAAATTGATCGATTCTTTAGTGGATTAAAACCAAACATTTGAAAGTCTCTTTCAATTTGAGACTTTGGGAGTAATGAAGAAGTTTTTCGACGTTCTCTCAAAGCGGAGATGGAGTTTGTAGAATGGACCCATGGATGTGCTGATAAAAAATGAATGATTGAGTTTCAAGCTGGTGGATCTAATGTTAGGGGTGGGAAGAAAACCCAATGACCCACATGCCAACAATGTGGGAAGTTGCACCATCGGAACTGCCTCAAAGGGATGGGGAAATGATTTAAGTGTGGGAAAGTGGGAAATCATAATCAAGAGTATCAAAAAGACATGAAAATAAAAAAATAATGTAGCTGATGAAATGAAAGAACCAATCATGGTTCAATGCTGTAACTGTAGGGACCTAGGGCACTATGAAAACCAGTGCACTAAACCTCAAGTTCTCGAGGGTAATCAGTGTTAGTAGCCACCAAATCCAATGAAACAAGGGAAGGCTTATTCCATCACTACTGCGGAGGTAGAGCATGATAATGAAGACATACAAGGTACACTTTCTATTCACTCATGAATGGAAAATGTTTTTTTATTATGGTTCTACGCATTCTCTTATATCTTAATAGAGATCTATAATTATAGAATAGAAGCCTTGAAACCTTGAGGTAGAGATATCTGTAAAAACACCAAGTGGTGAAATCATTACAAACCTAGTGTTTGACTCCTCTACTATTGGCGTATGCAGGAAGATTCATCCTTTGAATCATGTAATACTTCTTTTGGTGGAATTTTATTCTACAATGGGAATGGATTGGCTCTAATTATATAGATCACATATCATCTATCGGGAAAATGAAATATCTTTTCTTATTCCAAACCATCCCATGATTCTCTACAAATGCAAGGAAGATCGTAAATCTCCTTTGAAAAGTCCTCCATCTGTGTTGAACTTGATTCCAAAAAATGAATCATACCTCTTCCAAATGGTTGGGTTGAAGGATAGTTCCAACCATGTATAAATGCCCATTTTAAGGGAATATAAAGATGCATTTCTCGAAGAGATACCCAGAATTCCCCCAGATTGTGAAGTAGAGTTTTCAATTGAACTCATACCCAGAGCTACTTCTATCACAATGTGTCCCTACAGGATGGCTCCTATCGAACTGGAGGAGTTAAAGAATTAGCTACAAGATCATCTAAAAAAAGGGTTCATATGACCTAGTGCATCTCCTTGGGGTGCACCAGTGCTCTTTGTGAAGAAGAAGGATGTAACAATGCGGTTGTGTATTGATTATTGGGAACTCAACAAGATCACCGTAAAGAACAAGTATCCTCTTCCTAGGATTGATGACTTGTTCGACCAGTTAAGAGGGTTGAAATACTTCTCCAAGAGGGATCATAGTTCTGGATATCATTAGGTTAAAGTGAAGAAGGAAGATATTCAGAAGACTTCCTTCCGTACAAATTGTGAGAACTATGAATTTTTGGTGGTCCCTTCGAACTTACTAATGCCCCTGCAATATTTATGGATTTGATGAATAGAGACTTTGGACATTACCTTGACAAAATTGTGTAGTTTTTATCAATGATATTCTCATCCACTCCAAGAGTAAGGAGGAACATTAAGAATATCTAAGACTTGTGCTGGCGACATTGAGAAAGGAGATGTTGTACGCCCAGTTCTGCAAGTGTGACTTTTGGATGAAACAAGTCACGTTCTTGGGACATGTGATCACAAGTGAGGGAAATTTTGTGGATAATTTAAAGGCATAGATGATTTAGGAATAGCCTAGGCCCTCTAGTGTCATGGAAATTTGTAGTTTTCTTGGATTAGATGGGTACTACCGATGTTTTGTGAGAAACATATCACAATTTTCAAGCCCGCTAACTATGTTAACAGGGAAATGGGTAAAGTAGGTCTGGACGGATGAATATGAGCGAAGCTCCAAGGAGCTAAAGAGAAGGCTGATCACTGCACCTGTACTCACACTACTAAAAATTGTAGAAGATTTTGCGATATACAGTGATGCTTCAATGAAATTGCGGGGTTGCGTACTCATGAAAAATGAAAAGGTGATAGCCTACACCTCACGACAGTTGAAGGTCCATGAGTAGAACTACCCGACAAAGGATCTAAATCTGGAAGCCATAATTTGTGCCTTGAAAATCTGGCAGTGCTGGCTTTATGGTGAGAAGTCTGACATATACAGCGACCACAAGAGCCTAAAGTATATATTCACACAAAAAGAGCTCAACATGCGTCAAAGGAGATGGTTAGAGATAATCAAGGATTATGATTTCTCTATTCACTATCATCCTAGAAAGGCAAACAAGGTAGCTGATGCACTAAGTTGAAAAAAACCTGCTACTCTATAAATGCTATGGATTGAGAAAGACCATATCTTCATGGAAATGCCAAGAATGGATTTGGAAATCATAATGGCAGGGGATACATGCTAACTTTCCCAAATTATTGTGTAACCATCCATCCAGGAGGTGATTAAGGAAGCACAAAGGGATAATATGGAGATACAATAGAGGGTGAATGTAGTAAAGTAAGGGAATTTGCAGGAGTTCCATATTGATGATGATGTGATTTGGTTTGGAACACAGCTTTTTGTGCCTTCATCATCAGGGATAAAGAAGGAGCTATTGGATAATGCACATAGATAAACATTATCTCTCCATTCTGGGAGTACCAAGATGTACCATGATCTCTGATAACACTTCTGGTGGGATAACATGAAGAAGGAGTTTGTGGAATATATATCAAGGTGCTTGGTATATTATCATGTTAAAGATGAGAAACAAAAGTCCAAAGGAATAATGCATCCATTGCCTATACCCATGTGAAAATGGGAAAATGTTACTATGGACTTCATCAAGGGTCTCCCAAATACGTCAATGGGAAATCATGCGATATGGGTTGTGGTTGTTAGACTCACCAATACCACCCATTTTATCACTATTCAGGAATATCTATCGCATGAACAACCTTCAAGGATATATGTAAATGAAGTGGTGAGACTGCACAGTGTTCCACTCTCAATTGTCTCTGACCATGATCAATGTTTCACATCTAAATTCTGGAGGTGCATTCAACATGCTTTGAGTAGTGAATTAAATTTCATCACAACCTATCACCCCCAAACTGATGGCCGGTCTAAAAAGACTATTCAGACTAATGAAGATATGTTAAGAGCATGCTCTCTAAAATTAAAAGGTGGATGGGGTCATCATATCCCATTGGTAGAGTTCTTATAAAACAATATCTTCCACTCGAGTATTCAGATGGATCCATATGAAGCTCTACATGGAAAGCGATGTAGAACTCCAACCTATTGGGATTAAGTTGGAGAAAGAAAGCTACCTGGATCTGATGTTGTGCAAGAGATAATAGAGAAGGTAAATGTCATCCAGAAACACATCAAGGATGCTCAAAGTTGGAAAAATAGCTATGCTAATAATCTTTGAAGGGACATGGAGTTCGACGTTGGAGATAAAGTCTTCCTTCGAATATCTTCATGGAATATTGTCATGTAATTTGGGAAGAACAGGAAGCTATGCCCAAGGTACATTGGCCTCTTTGAGATCCTTGACCGCATAGGAGTCATGGCCTATCGACTTGCACTTCCAACGAATATGGGTAAATTTTATGATGTGTTTAACATATCACTCCTGAGGATGTACATATCGGACCCCTCACATGTACTAAACATTGATGTGGTATAGATGGAAGATGATCTCTCTTATGAGGAGGAACCATTAGAGATTATGGATTAGAGTGATATGGTTCTACGCAACAGGAAAAGTCATCTTGTTAAAGTGATGTGGACAAACCATATGTTTGAGGAAGTAACTTGGGAACCAGAAGAGGAAATAAAGGAGAAGTACCCTCACCTGTTTCTGTAGAGTGAAATTTCAGGGGTGAAATTTTTTAAGGCGGGAAAATGTAACGACCCAATGTTTTTCAATGGAAATACCATTTTTAAAATTATGTCATAAAATCACATGAAAGCACAACCTAATGAACTACTATGTGCCAAGTGACCTTTAAACATAATTGGTTCACTTCTTGTATTGGGAATTTTGAAAATCCAACATACACGGTTGTGTTCAAGATGTTTTTTGAAGTCTTATGAAACAAAACAATCGGTGAATAGTAACGTACCATTGTGAATCGAAACCTACCCTTATGAATAGGAATATGACCCTTATGAATATTAAATCAACCTACATAAGAGTAACCTTACCAATGAATAATAAAATAAAATTTATACATCTTAGAAAGATACAATTTGACCTTAGTAGACATTTTGGTATTTTGTAAGTCATAAATAAGTAATTATATTTAATTTATTAATTTAGAAGAAAATTTATTTTCATAAAATTTGTTCATAAATAAATAAATCAATGTCTTATAGTTTTTTGAAAATTATATAAGACCGTACGTAATTTTTGATAGCACTATAAAATCAGTTTTAATTTTAAAAACTTTTTTTAAGTAAATTATGATTTTAATTAAATATTAAATTAATTATATTCTGAATTTTTTCAAAAAAATGGAATTCATTTTTGGATTTTACACGTTGAGAAATGGTTGGGGTAAATATTTGTTATTTTTCTAAGATACATGAATTTTAGATGAATAGTGAAATTCCATAATTTACAAAATAAGCAAAATAAGCTAATTATAGAGTTATGTGTGATGTTCTTCTGATGTAAGCCCACTTGGTTTAGGATCAAATTATAAAATTACTATTATTGGTAATTGAGGAATCAATATTTTTTGTCTTAGGGGAAATTAATAAACTAGTGAATTTTATATTAAGGAAACCCCTCTCCTCTCTACTATAAAAGCCACCCCTCACACCCTCATTTCCTCACACCTCTCAAGAACCAAGATTTCACTAAATTCAGCCAAAACATCCTCCCTAGCCCCTCTCCCACATTCAATAGATTCTGGTCTCATCAAAAGACCAATCCTATTATCCATAAGGAGGTTCTCAAGAAGTGGATTTAAGAGGAGATCAAAGAGAAAGAAGCATTCAGAAACAAGGTAAGGGGAAATTCTCGAACCCAAATTTCATCCTTCGATTTCTCCATCATTCACTCCATTTTTTGATATGGTTACTCCTTAAAGATAATTTTTTCATCATTTTATTTCCTTTTGTAGGATATACATGTTTTTTACTGGTTTTTATGTCAAACAAAATGTTTTTCAAAGGAACTCTTCTTTAAAGAACCCACCTTTTACTTCTCTCTCAAAGTGGACGGTTCTTGAAACATGTATCAAATTCCATCATTCTTTTGGGAACCTAATGTTTATGAATGTTTTCTTATGATATGTAACCCATCCCTTTACATGGGTTATTTTTTTAACTTTTGATATATGTCACATGTGGCAAGCATGATAATGATAATGTTATGATGTGACGAGTGTGCCCGGAATTATACAGTGCTCCAATGCATTGGGTAAATTGTTGAATATCATGATTAAATGTGAAATGACGTGTGAAAAAGATGATATCTTGGTTCATATGTATGTGTGGTAGTTAACCACAAAGACATGATGTTTTATTTTCATACATCACCACATTTCAAGTCATAAATTTATGCTTCCTATCATGTTCATGATCTTCTTCCCATGTTATCATTATGATCACCCCATGCTATATTGCTCTTATCTATCCTCTTACTGGGCTTCTACCTCAACCCTTTTTATGTATATCCTCAGGTGGCTACATGTACTAAGGAGAGGAAAAGTCCCAGTAAGAAGCTAGAGAAGAAGAAATTAAATTAATGTTTATGCTCGATGTTGTGATTGTTAGGTATGGTCCAAGTTTTTTCAAGGCACTAAACCATAGGATCCTCGAAGTGTAACACTATTATGTTGTTTACCTTTAAAATGATGTATGAGTAATGTATTAAAAGAAGGGTAACTATACTACGTCTCAATCTTGGAGAGTGTGTCTTGTTAACTCAGTTATTACTTCTATGATTGTCAACTCCTTCCCAATTTACTGGTGTCCAAGAATATTAATCAAGGAGATGCAATGTGTGATCTGAAACATTATTTGGATGATATTTTTTCAAGAAAGAAAATTAATAACTTTCTCTTGGAGGGACCGTATCATGTGCATTGAATTTTGGGATTTTGAATTAATGAACATAAAAAATTTATTGAGAGTCTCATTGAAAAATTCACTTGGAATCTCTTCTACACTAATGACCCATGCTTCAATTTCTTATAAAGAGTATTTAAGGGCAGTCTCATGGATGGCTGCCCTCATTACATTGGGTCATCTATGTGGTCCTCAGTCAATTAGTAATTCTATGATATTATGAGGCATTCCATTTGTCTTGTTATAAACCACTCTGATCTAAATTTATGGGACACTTGTTGGATGGACAAAACACTCAAGGATTTCTTGAACATACCCATTGTGCAAATTTAGATGAGCATTTCTAGTTTACTAGCTCAAATAATAAACATTGGATACATCACTTTGCAGGTTATGGATATTCAGAGTCATGTTTTCATGGAAATGAACACTATTATCTTGAGTCTATGAACCAAAAGAAATTTCAACACCAAGTATTATTACATTTTTGAATGTGAAAGAAATGTTTCAACCCGATCATGGTTGTAAAACATCAAGGTACAATTTATTCAACCCTCTAGATACATTATCATTTGAAGAATCTAGAGTAAAAGATTATTGACCCATGATCCAATGAAGAGGGTTGGGAAATACCTAGTTTCAGCCTATCATATATTTTTTAATGAGGAAGAAATCCTACTACACCTGTTCTTCACATATTAGTATTCCAAGAGTCTTTTGGGCTATTCCAGTTGGATGTTCGGCTTGTACCTGGACATGCATGAACAACTGGAAAATATGATGAATGCTCTCACAAACTCTGGCAGCAGTGACCAGATTCATAACCTACTATTGGAGGCTGTTGCTTCTATATTTTCTTTAATCTATATGGCTCATAATGAAAAACTGAATAATGGTCAATCTATTTCCCTTTATAATTGTGTAATGGATTTTTATCGGAATTCTAATACTGCTTCTATTGTTTAGATTATTGGTATGCATAATAGTGTCTCTGATTATAATACTCGTAGGTTTCTAGGAGTTTTAGGCCAACCTAGGCAGCCTCTCATGCTTAAATTTTTATGATCGATACCCAAAATTGTCTCATGGATTAGGTCAATGAGGATTGTGCTGCTGTCGACATTCTAGTACCTTTTGGTTGTGGTGGCTTTTTTCATACTCATCATATATTTTTAATGGACATTTTTCAACATTCCCTTTGAATTGGTATTCTTATGAGGCTGAACTTGGGGCGATGATACATGCTATTAAATATTCTATTTTTTACAAATGGACTGCTTTGTGGACGGATTTGGATTCTAATGTTGTTTTCAAGCCTTAATGGTGGTATCAATGGATGTTCCATGGAAATTACTACCATAATTGATTGAGTGTTTGAAGAAGGTATCTTAGGTCCAATTGGTTTTCTTCTATGCATATAGAGAAGAAAATCCTGTAGAGGATGTGTTATCTAAATTGGAGGTGTGGGAAACCAATTTTCTATGGTCTTTTACCTTTCCAGATTATGTTTCATCTATTGTGGATGCTGATTTGGGAGGATATGTTCACTATTGGGTATGTAATACTCCCTTGTAATGATCTCTTCTTGTATGCATACTTTTTATTAATAATCTTAGGACTACAATTTTCTACATCCTAACCTTTTTGAGTAATAAAAGGATGACGAGTTATTCATATTATATGGACTCATTGGATTACATTATATGTTAACATCATGAAATTTGGATTTAGGTAGGTCCACATATGACTATTATTTCATTTTTCCAAATCAAACTTTCCTATTAAACTAGATTTATTATTTGGTGATATTGGGAACCTCTATTAGTTCTGGATTGTTTGTTTCATCATTGGATCATCAGGGAAGTTGTGTTGCCTCTATTTGGGTGACTAATCATCCTTTCTTCTTTGTTACCTTTGATCATAGCAGCGTTGTTATGTTTCTCTATAGAATTTCATAATACGTGGTGTTGACTCTATTGATTAATTTTTATATATGTACTGTGATCCTATTATAGGGGTCAATCCTTTGTTGGTTCCAGTGTAGTAGGTGTGAATTCTTATGTTATGTTTTGATCACTCATCTTCACCAACCATTTTGTTCAATTGAATTAGATATAAGATGTTTTGATTGATTTTGGGTCCCAAAAATCTAGTTTTTTTTGTCCTTACTTGTTTATAGATCTCATTATAGGCATGATTGAATCATGTTTTAATGTATGTGGATCTGTCTATAACTAGTGATTTCTAAATACATTAATTTCTTTTATAAATTGTTTTATAAAATGAATTTTCATGAATGTTTATTCGATTTGTGTGCATGGAAATGTTTTTTTGAAAAAATATTGTTTTACCCTCATTTTTGGTAAATGGGGAGGGGTTTTAAATGAAGTATGAAATGATTTTCAAAAATTGATTTTATGAAATGGTATGGAAACCAGATTACATGGGAATCCTTGGGAACTTATGTGGATGGTTTAGTAATAGGCCTTGTTTGTTGATACATCTAGATTTTTTTCTCATTAAGAATTACCTAACCACCCAAGATTGATGTACATGGAAATTAAATTTATTTTTTGGAATGCAAAATACATTAATCAAATATATGTCTAAATATCTAATTAGTTTAGTGCTATTGGAATCTTAGAAAAAATTCTTCATATTTGGTGAAATATCTTCAACATATCCAATTAATATCTTCCCCATTAGTACACCAACCTAAAAAATTTCCCAATACCCTGAGGAAAAGGAAATATATAAATAGGTGATCTCAGATGCTCGGTATGAGTATGAAATGGAAATATATAGGCATATCATGAGAATAAGGGTATGAGAACATGATCATGAAAATAAAATATTATACCATGAATATCAAAAAACATGGACTAAATTTTTTATAGTTTATAAGATGTGAATCATAATGGAATAATTGAAAATAATCCATGATATCATCACATTAACATAAGACATGAAATTATGGAATACATAAAAACCTTTAAATTTGAGAACATGTAAAATATTAACAGGTTTAGTCATTAAATTTTGGGCATGAAATTTGTCCCTTTCTTTAAAAAATGGACTTTAAAAATCTGGTACACGCATAAAAGTATGAAAATGAAATCCAGGTCCATGCATTGAATTGTGAACATGAAATATAGTTCACACATAACGTATATAACTCATGAGTAATCCATCTTTACCAAATTCATTAGATGGAGATATAGGTACCACATATCATATAATTAACTCATTCTTATGTGTTCCCTAACAACATAAATCATTCATCACATCATAACCTAAGGAAAAGAAAGGGTTTCTTAAATTCTCATCCATTAATAACATAAACCACATAAGACAAATGGAATTAATAAACAATATAAATAAAATCAAACAATAATATGGATAATATAATTAAAACATATCCCTATTAAATAATTCTATCTTAGATGAAAAAAAAATTCATAGGACACTTTAAATTAATTCTTCAGAAAAATATACTTTCTTCTTCAAAAATATTTTTTTTTCAAAAATTAAAATTAAATTTTAAAAGAAGAGAATTTATTTTAAGATAACCATGTAATATTGTAAAGGAAGTTTCACGAAAATGAGGTGTTATAAGAATGTAAAAATTGTTCATGTAGTATAAGTATAAATTAAATTTTCTTCACATACTTTTGTTTGATAGGTCAATATTACCTTGTATCGAAACAAAATTCCATCCATATGGTTTAATAGAAATTTACCAAAGGTTAAAAATGAAATTAAACAATTATTTAATAAAATAAATAATATTTAGGAATACATATTTAGGAATCATCGACATGGATGATAAATAAAGTTCAGAAAATACATACATATAAACAATCTCAAATAATAAGAAAATTGAGAAATTTTCCCTTACCTTAGGTCAGGGTTTCTTCATACATATATTAAACTCCAATATAATAGTTTATATATTTTAATTTACTTGTTCCGGAATCATATTCATTTTAATGATGTCATAAGTGATCATATTATTTCTCGTTTGATGATATCATTATTACTCTTCCTTCAGGTATTAGTTTCTCAACTTTCTTACGCATGGTTCTTCAGATAAGTTCATGTTACATATCTTCGGATATAGTTATATCATTTTAAATTGATATTAATATAATATATATCATATTTATTCCATATAAACATTTATATAAACATGATTTAATGAATATCATGTATAACTAATCACATCACATCGTGGAGATGGTTGGCCATACATATGCACGAGTGACAATATCAGTACCTTAATTGTTAAATAGTATGGAATTGGATAGTATATACACTATTATAGAATCAATATGTTTTTATAATAATCAAATATAGTTATTGTTTCCATCATTATACACATCCATGGAAGGTGAGGGTAAAAAATTGATTACACCACGACGTGGAGACAGTAAGCTATACGTACACATGTGTGGTGATTTCATTTTTAATAGAATTTATATAAGGCGGAATATAGTACTTCCATAATCATAATAACATCTTAGAATATATTTTATACATTATTTATTAATTTATAATTCATACAACTCATGAATAATAATTAGGAGAAGAAATAAGTTTGAAATAATCACTAGAGGATATTACCTCTTCTTCGATGAGATTCCTTTAGATCACCACATAATGGAAGTAGAGTTTGTCTTTTGAGAATTCTAGAACCACTATAATTTAACTGTATAAGGCCCTAGCCTTTATCATTACTTAATCTTGAGTTATTTTAAGAATAAATTTTGAGGATCTTTTTAGGTTTAGAGTCATGGAGAATTAGATCATAAATCATGCATTACACTCCACATTTAAACAAAGTGGTTACATAAAAGATAGTACTCACTTTTCCCATCATCGGAAACATATTTAAAACAAAACATATATTCTTTCTTGACAGTTCCTTGACACTATCATCACATCAAGTACCTTTCCCTTGACTTGTGAAAAACATTTCAAAAACATGGGATGAGCATAAAAAGCTCAGTAAGGGATATAAAAGTACAAAATGAAAACATTAGTCCATGTATGAAATCATACTTTACTAGTAAAACATAATAATTTTAACATACCTCATCAAATCATGAATAAATCATAGAAATCATAAGGCATAAAGGTAACTTGAGGCATTCATAACATTCTTACGCAGGGAGTAACCCTCATGGTTACGTTTGGAATACCCATCACAGTATATTCTTTAAATATCTTCGGAGAAACCTTAACGTTTAACCCCTTCGTGTTACCCAATGCATTGGAGAGCTATATCGGGCTCACCCTCCCTTATTTTATCATGGAACCATCCATATTCATAACAATTATCAATAACCATAACATAATCGTATCACATAGAACATGCATAAAGGAAACATAACATTTCCACTTTTCAATCACATGATATCAATACAACACATTGATATAAAAACATTATGAAAACAATTTTCAATTACAAAATACAATAAATGTAAAACATGGTTTTTATTTTTTCATTTATAAAAAAAGGTTATGTCTTGTAGAGGAAGTCAAAGCTCAAAGAATGGTCACAGCGGCAGAGAAGTCGTTGTCGCCGCATAAGTACGACAAAAAAAACATTCCCTTTTTTCGTTTAGTAAAGGCTTCGTATAAAAATATTCCTTTTTGAGTAAATGTAAAATTCAATGGGGTTTATACACCGTATAAAAGAAATTTGTGTATAAAACATAATATGCCTCAATGAAAGGAGATTGAGACGAAGTCCCTTACCTCAGGTCCGACATGACTCGATCGTTCTTTAATGTCCTGAATAATAAACTTGAGTAAATTTCTAATTTATTAAGAACCTTTTTCAAGTTCATTATTCGTTTTATATCACTTATTACCATGTTATGGACACTATTTAATTATTTAAGTTAATAATGGTCGTTTTGTCGATCATTGGTACTTGAGTCAAAAATAAACTATTTATAATTACAAGTTGTTCATGTGGTTAAATATCCATTATATCCAAAATTATATTAATGATTTAGATATCATATATGTAATATATATCCAGTATATACTTGAATTTACAATATTACATAACATTTAGAGGTATGAAATGAAATGCACCGTTCATGGAGACGGTAAGTCGTATGTACGCATGAACGATACATTTTTTTTTCTATTTCTTATTTTATGGAATAGAATAATAATGATATAAAGGAATAATATAATTCTAGTATAATATCATATATAATATCATTAATTCCATCCTTTCTACATCCCACATATGACATTAACAGATCAAATCACTTTGAGGGGGCGGTAGTCCGCACATCATAAAATGAAGATTTCGCGTATTCCGATAATGGAAGCCATAAAGGTATGCCATAAATGAAAAATACATAATATTAAAAAAATAAACTTATTATATATCATATATAAACATAGGGGCATCTTAATGGCCACCTTTGAAGGTGTTATAAGAATACTGAACAATCATCGTTTCGTGAGGCAGAAATTCACCATCCACAGAAAGAGTATGTTCTTTAACCATTATATGTAGGTGTGTGTAAGTGTAGATCTAATAATTATTATAACAACATCCTAGTATATTTTACATACTGGTGTTGTTACAAAAGAAATGAATAAAAAGAGTTTTGGGGGTTGGAGAAGCAAAATAAAACAAAAGAACATTAGAGAAGTCTTTACCTTTAAATCGGGTAACTCCTCTTGGTTAGAACCAAAAGGGTTTCTTGAAGAGATTTATGCGTAAGGTAAGGCTTCTAGGATGAGGAGATGGATTTGGAGAGATAAAATGAGTAGATCTTGGACGATCCAATGGCTTGAGAAGTGTGGGTAAGGAGGTAGAGGTTGGGGCCTTTTATAAGAGGAGAGGAGGGGCACTCTTGGAATGATATAAAATGTTACTTTATTTTCAAATGTGTTTCAGATTTTAAAAGACCCACATTGATTTTTTTGAGGATAAGATGATAAGGGATCGAAATATACTCATCCAATAGGTCTTTGAAAAGAGTATGTCTTAGATTTTACATTATATTTTCATTTTATTTAAATCGTTCATTAATGAGGTAATCGTTGTATCATCATGATGTCATAAATAATTTAATTTATTTAATTTATAAAAATTATAAAAAAATACTATGATGTAGGAAATAATTTTATCTTTAGAATGACTATTTATAGTCCAATAGATCAGTTATTTAGACAAAATTAAAAAAAATACTCAGGTGATACATTCTTTGTTATATTTAATTTTCTTTAAAAATCAAAAGATAAAAAGTCATTATCACACAAAAGTGATTCCATGGGGTCCCCATGTTTCGAAAAAGGCATCCCATGGTCGGACATGACACAACAAGTAGTATTAGGACACATGTTTGGGTCATTTGTTATTATTATGATATTATTTTATTATCCTTAACTACCCGATTACTAATTATTCAAGATAATTAAAGATAATTACCGTCGTTACTATTCATAATGTCCAAAAACAAAAGAGTATTTATTACTTAATTTAGACCTTATGATTCCAAATATGTAATCCATTTTAGAAAATTCCAAACACAGAAATTTCAATAATTAATTTGAAAATAATTCCTGTTGTCAAAACAAATAGCGGGTTTTTAGAAACAATATCTATGAAAAGTTCGGCACTTGTTTATGCCCAATTCCAATGTGAAATTTATCCTAATGACCACCATTGTATTAAATGGTAAAAAAATATTATAATTACACTTTAAACCCAATTAAAAAGATAATCTAGACATATAATTATATTAGATGAAAATGCATTTTTGATGTAAAATGCATTATTTTTCACTATTCATTAAAAAAATGAACATTGTCAGAAAAATACCAAAACATTATCCAGTGCAAATTTCAATGTCCCAACCATAAATAATATGTTTATTTATACAATTAGATATTATTAAATTGTCAAAAGTTTGATTTAAAAATGGTTTACCATCAAAAGGAAGTAAAACAATCTTTTAAATTTATTAGTGTATTTCATGCTTAAGATTGGATTTATTCTCATTAAGCCTCTAAAACACTATCTAATTCATAAATAGACATAGATAAAAATATCTATTATTAATTACTTACATGGGATGTTACATCCTTCCACCTTTAGAAAATTGCGACACCACATTTTTTGTACTTAACAAATAAGTGGTGGTATTTATCCCTCATTGCATTTTCAGATTCCCATGGTGCCTCTTCACTCATGTGGTTTTTCCACAAAACCGTTACTTGATGAATCATTTTATTCTGCAACAATTTCTCCCTGTGGTAAAGAATCTGGACCGATTGTTCCTCATAAGATAGATTCTCTTCCAGCTGATCTACCTCTGGACTCAAAACATGAGATGGATCTAGTATGTACTTCCTTAACATTGAAACATGAAAAACATTGTGTACCTGAGAAAAACTTGGAGGTAAGGCCACATGGTATGCAACTGATCCAACTATCTCTAGAATTTCATATGGTCCAATGAACCTTGGACTCATCTTTCCTTTCTTACAAAATCGCATAACACTTTTCCATGGTGAATCTTTGAGAAAAACATGACCACCTACCTCAAAAGAGAGATCCTTCCTCCTGTTGTCTGCATAACTCTTCTGCCTACTATGAGCTATTCTAATGTGTTATTGTATCAGCTGAACTTTTTCTGCCAACTCTTCTACCAATTCTGGTCCCATCAACATCCTTTCACCTTCTTCATCCCAAAAAACTGAAGTTCGACACTGCTTCCCATAAAATGCTTCAAATGGTGCCATCTGTATACTGGAATGAAAACTGTTATTATAAGAAAACTCAGCCAAAGAAAGATGTTGGTCCCAACTTCCCTGATAATCCATAGAACAAGCATGTAGCATGTCCTCCAAAGTATGAATTGTTCATTCTGACTACCCATCTGATTGAGGATGAAAAGCTGTACTAAAATTTAATTCAGTACCCAACGACTTCTGAAGGCTTTTCCAAAAGTTAGAAGTGAACCTGGGATCACGATCAGACACAATGGAGAGGGGAACTCCATGTAACCTGACTATCTCTTTCAGATACAAACAGGAAAGTTGATCTAGGGAAAAATTATCTCGTGTAGCAAGGAAATGAGTAGATTTAGTCAAGCGATCAACAATAACCCAGATTGCATTATTACCTAAGGGTGTCTTCGGAAATCTCACAACAAAGTCCATGGATATATTCTCATATTTCCACTCTGGCACTGGTAAAGGCTGAAGCATCCCTTTCGGTAACTACTACTATGCTTGTACCTATTGAAAAGTCAAATACTTCACTGTAAAATCAGCAATATCCCTTTTCATTCTGTCCCACCAGTAATACTCCCGATGATCTCTATACATCTTAGTATTTCCTGGATGAACTGAAAACGGAGAACTATGAGCTTCACATAACAACTCTATCTTCAACTGTGAATCACAAGGCACACACAATCTCTTCCCAAATCTCATAACACAATCATTATCAATGTTTAATTCAAACAACTTACCCTTTTGAACCTGCTCTACCTTTTTCTACAACTTGTTGTCTTGCCTCTGGTCTTTCTTAATTCCTTATAATAGAGAAGATTTCCCGGATACCCGAAACAAAACATAAGGACATCCTGCACCAACAACTTCTATGCCAAATTTAATCAAATCCTTAAACAAAGTATCATGTTCCAAACGCAACATTGTTAGTGAAGCATTAATTTTTCAACTCAAAGAATCAGCCACTATATTTGTTTTCCCAGATGGTAATGAATTTTACAATCATAATACTTGATTAATTCTAGCCATCTCCTCTGTCTAATGTTCAATTATTTCTGAGTGAATATATACTTTAAACTTTTTGATCGGTATATATTTCACACTTTACTCCATACAAATGATGCCTCCAAATTTTTAAAGCGAAAACAACAACAGATAATTCGAAATCATGTGTAGGGTAATTTGCCTCATGAGTTTTCAAATGACGTGAAGCATAATCAATTACCTGATCATTCTTCATTAGGACGAAACCAAGTCCTTTCAGTGTACAATCCCTGTAGATAACAAACTCCCAATTCATAGAAGGTAGTCCCAAAACTGGATCATTCACCAATCTTCTTTTCAATTCTTGAAAACAATCATAACATTCTTTTGTCCAGATAAACTTAACACCCTTCCGAGTTAGATTAGTCATTAGACTAGATAACCGTAAAAAAATTCTAACAAGACTTCAGTAATATCCTTCCAACTAATAAAACTACGAATCTCGGTTTCTTTTGTGGGTCTAGGCCATTCTTCCACAACCTTTGTTTTTGCAGGATCAACATTTATTACATATTTTGAAACAATATGACCAAGGAAATAAATTTGTTGAAACCAAAACTCACACTTTCTAAATTTCCCATACAATTTATTTTCATTTATGGTTTGAAAAATAACCATTAAATGTCTTTCATGATCTTCATTACTTTTAGGAAACACCAAAATATCGTAAATGAAAACAACCACAAACATGTCTAAGAACTCATGGAAAATTCTATTCATAAGGTCCGTGAATACAGAAGGTGCATTGGTTTTCCCAAAAGGCATTACTAAAAATTCATAATGGCCATATCATGTACGAAATGCGGTCTTCGGAATATCTGATTCCTTTACCTTCAACTGATGGTACCCCGATCCCTGGTCAATCTTTGAAAAATACTGAGCTCCCTGGAGCTGATCAAACAAATCATCAATATGAGGAAAATGATATTGTTTCGTAACAGTGATGTTATTAAAGGATCTATAATCGATGAAAAGTATCATAGAACCATATTTCTTTTTAACAAATAAGACAGGATCACCCCATGGTGATGTGATAGGTCGAATGAAACCTTTCTCTAATAAATCATGCAATTTGTCCTTCAACTCTAAAACTTCAATTTGATCCATTCGATAAGGGGGTTTTGAAATTGGATTAGCATCAGGAACTAAGTCAACAGTGAACTCAACTTCCCGATCTGGTATTATTCCAGGCAATTCATTACGAAAACCATCAGGATACTCATTTACCACTGGCACATCATTAATCTAAATAGTTCCCTTGTTTTCAACAATATGTTCAAGGTAACTTTCATTTCCATATTTTACAAGTTTCTCAGCCTCTTGATATGTTATCAACAGTAAGGGTTCATTCTTGTACATAAACTGAATGTCTTTCTTAAAATAAACATTATCTCTACAGTAAATCTTCGCATGGTAAATAGAGAGCCAATCCATACCCAGGATAACATCAAACTATACTAGAGGTAAAACAATAAGGTTTGAAAGTATGTTCTTTCCACGAATACGGATAGGAAGATTCTTATAAATTCTTTTTTCCTCAACATTTCCCCTAGTGTTTTTACCACAAGTTCAGGAGTCATTTCTTGGGATGGTATTCCCATTTAACTAGAAAAGTTTTCAGAGATGAAATAATGTGTAGACCATGAATCAAACAACACATTGGCATAATATAAAAAAACAAACAATGTACCTGATACCCCTTCATTTGATGGCCTGACATCTGCTGAAGTAGTTGCAAAGGATTTCACCAACCCTTTCTACTTGTAGTCTAACTTCCTCCCATCACTCGAGCTCTTTTTCGGAAACTCGTTTGCATAGTGACCCATCTCATTTCACATAAAAAATTTCACTAACTGTAAATAAAATTTGGTCTTACCATCACCCAAATCTTTTTCAGTGCAATCACGAGCCTTATGTACCATCATACCGTATCGGTAGAACATTCTAGAATTCAAAAGACATTCCCCAGCATGCCTTTTACCACATTTATCACATACTGGAAACTTAGTTTTCTTACTGTCAAACCTTTTAGACGAATTATTTCCTTTCTCCTGCCATCTCGGTCTCTTATTCTGCTGGTTGTTATATTACACTTGATCAACGACACACTCCATTTCCACCATCTCAGCACATAGAACAAGATTTTCATAAATCTTGAACTTGCGAGAAGATAAACCCCTTTGATATTTCGGAATTAATCCTGAGTAAAAAAGATTGATTTTACTATCAAGGTCTCGGATAAAATTTGGATCATACCTTGCCAATCGAGTGAACATTTCTTCATAGGCAGCCACTCAGTCTCCCTCTTGCCTCAATTCCTAGAATTGTTTTTCCAACCTAAGTCAAATATCCTTAGGAAAATAATTCTCAAGAATCATACCTTTGAATTCATCCCAGTCGAGAGCAGCAATCTCATCAGTGTCCCTGATATTTTTAACCATAAACCACCACCGATCTGCTTCACCCTCCAAATGGTAAATAGAAAGAATAATATTTTGATTGTCTGAACACCCTATGAAATCAAAAATCGTATCCAATGCATTAATCCACCCTTCAGCTAGCACAAGGTCAGATGATCCTCTGAATGATGGGGGATGTTGCCTCATGAAATGTTCCACTACTATCATTTTCCTCTGCGGTTGATCTGGATGATCTCTTGCATGGATACCACCACCATTTTTCACTTGAGTCAACTGCACCATTACTGTAACAAACTATTCAGTTCCAATTCTGACCATCTAAGGATGCTGATTTGGAAGGTCATTTCCTTATGTATTCCTTCCTATCACTGCTTCCCAGTTTCCTCTGCGGAAAACCATTCTGAACAAACATTTCTTAGATGAAGCAAGATGGTAATCTTAAAATTCTATATCATTTCAATTTGACTATAGAAATATATTTTTGGATAATCATTTAATGGAATTATAACTCATAAAGTTATCTAAACCAACCTTTGATACCAACTATAAGGCCTTAGCCTTAAACATTACTTAATATTAAGTTATTTTAAGAATAAACATTTAGGATCTATTCAGGTTTAGAGTTTTAGAGAATTAGATCATAAATCATGCATTACACTCCACATTTAAACAAAGTGGTTACATAAAAGATAGTACTCATTTTTCCAATCATCGGAAGCATATTTAAAATAAAACATAGATTCTTTGTTGACACTTCCTTGAAACTATCATCACATCATGCACCTTTCCCTTGACCTGTGAAAAACATTTCAAAAACATGGGATGAGCATAAAAAGCTCAGTAAGGGATATAAAAGTATGAAATAAAAACATTAGTCCATGTATGAAATCATAATTTACTCTTAAAACATAAGCATTTTAAAATACCTCATTAAATCATGAATAAATTATAGAAATCATAAGACATAAAGGTAACTTGAGGCATTCATAACATTCTTACGTAGGGAGTAACCCTCATGGTTATGTTTGGAATACCCATCATAGTATATTCCCTAAATTTCTTTGGACAATCCTTAACGTTTAACCCCTTCACGTAACCCAATGCATTGAAGAGCTATATCGGGCTCACCCACCCTTAGTTTATCACAGAACCACCCGTCTTCATAACAATTCTTAATAACCATAACATAATCATATCATATAAAACATGCATAAAGGAAACATAACTTTTCCACTTTTCAATCACAATATATCAATACAAAACATTGATATAAAAACATTATGAAAACCATATTCAATACCAAAATAAAAAAAAGTAAAACATGGTTTTTATTTTTTCATTTCTAAAAAAAAATTATGTCTTGTAGAGGAAGCCGAAGCTCAAATAATGGTCACGGCGGCGAAGAAGCCGTTGTCGCCGCATACGTACGACAAAAAAACATTCCCTTTTGTCGTTTAGTAAACCCTTCGTATAAAAAGATTCCTTTTTGAGTAAATGTAAAATTCAAAGGGTTTTATACAACGTATAAATTAAAGTTGTGTATAAAACATAATATGCCTCAAGGAAAGGAGATTGAGACGAAGTCCCTTACCTCGGGTCCGACATGAATTGATCATTCTTTAATGTCCTGAATAATAAACTTGAGTTAATATCTACTTGCTTAAGAACCTTTTTCAAGGTCATTATTCCTTTTATATCACTTATTACCATGCCATGAACACTATGTAATTATTGAAGTTAATATTGGTCGTTTTGTCGATCATTGGTACTTGAGTCAAAAATAAACTCTTTATAATTACAAATTGATCATGTGGTAAAATATCCATTTTATCCAAAATTATATTCATGATTTAGATATCATATATGTAATATATATCCAGTATATAAATTATTTTACAATATTACATAACATTTAGATGTGAGAAATTAAATGCACCGTTCATGGAGACGGTAAACCGTACGTACGCATGAAAGCTATTTTCATTTATATTTCATATTTTATGGAATGGAATCATAATTATATAAAGATATATTATAATTATAATATAATATCATATATAATATCATTAATTACATCTTTTATATGTCCCACATATGGCATTAACGAATCAAATAACTTTGAGGGGGCGGTAGTCCGCACTTCCTAAAATTAATATATCATGTATACCCATAATGGAAGCCATAAAGGTATGACATAAATGAAAAATAAAGAAGATTAAGGAAAAAATAAACATATTATATATCATATATAAATATAGTGACATATTAATGGCCACCTTTGAAGGTGTTATGAAAATATTGAATAATCATCGTTTCGTGAGGCAGAAATTCACCGTCCACAGACACAATATGTTCATTAACAATTAAATGTAGGTGTGTGTAAGTGTAGATCGAATAATTCTTATAAAAACATACTAGTATATCGAAAATACTGATTTTGTTACAAAATTAATGAATAAAAAGAGTTTAGGTGGTTGGAGAATCAAAATAAAACAACAGAACGTTAGAGAATTCTTTACCTATAAATCTGGTAACTCATATTGGTTAGAACCAAAAGGGTTTCTTGAAGACCTTTCTGCAAAAGGTAAGGCTTCTAGGATGAATAGAGGGATGTGGATAGATAAAATGAGTAGATCTTGGCCTATCCAATGTCTTGAGACGTGTGGGTAAGGAGGTAGAGGTGGGGACCTTTTATAATAGGAGAGGAGGGGCACTCTTGGAAAGGTATTAAATGTTACTTTATTGTCAAATGAGTATCGGATTTTAAAGATCCACATTGATGTATTTCGAGGATAAGGTTATAATATTTCTAAATATACTCATCCAATAGGACTTTTACAAGTATAAGTCTTAGATTTTACATTATCTTTTCATTTTATTGAAATGGTTTATTAATGAGGTAATCGGTACATCATCATGATGTCATAAAGAATTTAATTTATTTAATGTATAAAAATTATAAAAAAATAATATTATGTAGGAAATATATTTATATTTAGAATGAATATTTTTAGTCCAATAGATCATTTATGTAGACAAAATTAAAAATGTTTTACTCAGGTGATACATTCTTTGTTATATTTAACTTTCTTTAAAAATAAAAAGATAAAAAGTCATTATCACACAAAATTGATTCCATGGGGTCCCCAAGTTTGGCACAAGGAATCCCATTGTCTTCCATGACACAACCAGTAGAATTAGGACACATTTTGGGGTCATTTGTTATTATTATGATATTATTTTATTATCCTTAACTACATGATTACTAATTAATCAAGTTAATTAAAGATAATTACCGTCGTTACTATTCATAATGTCCAAAAACAAAAGAGTCCTGATTACATAATTTGTAACTTATGATTCCAAATATGTAATCAATTTTACCAAATTCCAAACATAGAAATTGAAATAATTAATTTAAATATAATTCCTATTGTAAAAAAAAGCAGGTTTTTTAGAAACAATATCTATGAAAAGTTTGGCACTTGTTTATGCCCAATTCCAAAGTGAAATTAATCCTAATTACCACCATTAGATTAAATGGTAAAAAATATATTCTAATTAAATTTTAAAACCAATTAAAAATATAATCTATAAATATAATTATATTAGATGAAAAAGTATTTTTGATGTAAAATGCAGTATTTTTCCTTATTCATTAAAAAATGAACTTTCTCAGAAAAATACCAAAAAACTATCCAATGTAAATTTCAATGTCCCAATCATAAAAATATGTTTATTTTGACAAATAGAGCTTATAAAATTGTCAAAAGTTTTATTTTAAAATGGTTTTCCATCAAAAGGTGGTAAAACAATCTTTTAAAAATATTAACGAATTCCATCTTAACATTGGATTTATTCTCATTTTAAGCCTCTAAAACACTATCTAATTCATAAATAGACATAGATAAAAATATCTATTTTTCATTACTTACTTGGGATGTTACAAAATAAGGATGTTTATAAGGGAACTGGTATGGGTATAGAAGATCTTGAAGGCATAATGTGAAGATAAGTTGTGAGGTATTATGTTCCCTTTTATAATTGAGGAAATGGGCACATTTGGAATATTTAAAATTATAAATTCATAATAAAATAGAAAACCTACCAAAAACCTAAAAAATGTATTAGTTTGGAATATGAGATAAGATAAGATTATAATATCATCAAAAATTAAATTTTATACAAGTTTTACTATCAATTTAAACCTTGTCCTTTTAATTAACACTTTGTTATTCTATTTAATTTGTAAATAAAGTAAAAATATTTCAATATTAAAAGAGTTAAATATATATTTATTTGATGTAAATTATATCATAAATTAATAATTTATAATATTATCCATCATATAATAATAATTATTCCTTTTTTAAAAAAATATTATTTTTCAATAATTTATTAATGCATAATTTTGATAAAAAATCAATAGTGTCAATTTTGAAAAAATTCACATTATTGATTTTTAAATATAAGAAGATGATATTTTATCCTTGAAACAACCATTTTATTATATTCATCAAGAGTAGAAGTAATTTATAAATTCATTGGATATATTAACAATCCCAAATTATATATATTTTAATATTTAGAATGACATTAATTTGATATTTTTATTGATAAAATAATTACTACATCAGTATTGTGTAGTAATTTAATATAAATATTTTTTGGGAAAATTAAAAGATAAAATAATATAATGAATATAATTATTTTATGTTTCAATATAATACTTAGAGTCAAATATTTATTCTGAAAAATCCTACATTTAAAATGACATATGTATTCAACCATGAATGTGATAACATTAACATCACTTTAAATCAAATATTATAAGTGTTATAATCATTTCTTTATGAATTAAAATGGTAAATAACTTGAATCTTGTATGATTATGGTCTAGATATACTCTTAAAATAATATTTTGCAATGTTTTGTTAGTCTTTGGATGGTTATTATCATTTTAATAACTATTATTTTATTGATTTTTCATCAATTAAGTAATTTATGTATCATTAATGTATAAGTATTTAAAGTGATTATTTATTTCTTAAATATTACAAATAAATTACCGTGGTAAAGAAAAATATTTTATGTTTCTGATGATTATATATAGTTTAATTTATATTCAATATAAAATTATATTTAAAATGATATAATTATTAAATTTTTAGTAACACTAATTTAACTTTTCCCTAAATAAAATAAACTAAATGTCCAAATCTCATCCAAGTGGATTCCAGTGGATACCATTTAAACACAAGGATAATTTAGTTCTAAAAAAATCATCATATGATATTTTTATAAGTGTTAGTGTAATTTTATAATATTATATTCCACCTTAATTAAGAAATTTTCCATTTTACAGTACTAATAAAAATTATTGAATTTAGTATTCATAATGCCTAAAAAAAATAAAAATATTTACATAATTTAAAAACACATATTAAAAATATGAAATATATTTTTCCAAATTCAAAATAGATAATTTGTTGTCATTAATCTAAAATTAATCCCATTTTTGTAATGAAAATTCGATTTTAAATGGTAAGACATTACCAAATATTGAAATGTTTTTTCTTATAAATTCATGGGAATATTAATTATAATGGCCAATGTTGATTTAACATATAAAAATATAATATATTTATACTAGGAAACCATTATGTAATATAATTTACCCATATAAATTTTTCTTATGAAAAAATTTGTTTCCAATTTAAATATAGTATATTTTTACTATTCATCAAAGCCTGAAACATTTCAGAAAAATATCCAAAATTCATCCAAAGTAAATTTTTTTCATCCTATTCAAAATAATAATTTTATTTTTTAAAATATTATATATAAATGTTTCAAAAACATGATTTAAATTGGTATCTCCTTTAAAAGGTGATAAGAAAACATTTTTTTAAAATACTTCTTTTATCTAAATAATTGAATATGTTCTTTTATCATGTCAAGAAAACTTATAAGATAAATTTTAATCATTATATTTAATAAAATAAATTTTAATTCATTAATAAAATCCATCATGAGTGATTTTATAACTTCTTAAAGTCACATATTTGTATTCAAATAATTTTTAGAAAAAAAATTCATTTATTTAAAAAGGTTTTTATTTTCAATTATAATCAATTTCTCACCAAAAAATTAGTTTTATATTTTTTTTAATGAATATTTTCATAATTCAGTTGTTCATACATTCTATTACAATGACTAGGTTATAAGGTATCTTAATAATATTTAGTTGTTTTCTGAAACTCTATATTTCATGAAATTCAATCTACCAAAAGAATATAAAATGTTGTGTATCAAAAGCCTTGAATAATGTTGCACATACCACAATCCATGTATACAGTGAATTTAGCACAAGATAATCACGGTATAGTATAAAACACATGAAATAATAGAAATTAAAAAAAATCTATCTCATAAAAATCATACGGTGTTACATTCTAACCCCTTAAAATGAATTTTTTCTTCGATATTCGCTTACATTATAAAATTATTATTACCGGAATGTTTATTTTATAGAAAACCTCATAATAAAAATGATGTCTAAAACTTCTTTTTAAGAAACGAATAGTTTGATAATAATAGTTTACCAAATTAAATCATGACTGTGTCTCCACATATTAGAACATAGATGAAGATTTGGTTATGGAGGAATAGCATAAATAATCAATGGGATTGATAAAGATAAACTGTCATAAGAAAGTGACTAATCAAGAGAAAGTTAACAATCACAAAATTATAAACTAGATAATCAGGGAAGAGGTCATCAATTTCATAAAAAATGATTACATTGAGACATCGATTTACATTGAAATCCCCTTTTTAAATGTTAAATGATTTTCATGAGAATATATACTTACTTTATTTTAGTAAAGTCTCGTTGTTTATCATGACATGAACAATTTTCCACTTCATCTCTTATTCAAATAAATGAAGTTGAATTTTTCAGTCCTAAAGAATTAGAAAATAATGTGATCCTTAAATAAGATAAGATGCCATTCTATCTGTATTTAACACAATAAAAATATATAACATGTTATAAAAATGAATATTCTCACCTATGATGAGATAATTCTTTATTCTAACAAAATTTATCCAATGAATATATTAAAATTTCCATAAATTAATATCCTTAAAATCATTATGGAATTTAAAAATAAAAAAATATTAGAAATAGGTGAACTCGCTCACCTTAACATTTATCCCCCATATATCATAAGGTATCTCTTCTTGGTCACATTCCAAAAATGTGAACACCATCGTAATGTATTCTCTAATGTGATGGTGATAACCTAAAACACCGTATATCCATACTGAAAACATTCATATTTTCATATTCTAAAACTTATTGGACATATTCCTTAAGTCTCAAAATGTTGTATACTTTATCCATGACAGTATAACCCTCTTGAAAAAAAATTCATAATTTTTTCCCAAGTAACTCATATCATCCAATTTACATATTCATATCCAATATATCATTGTCCAAACATCATTATCATAACATAAGGGACATATTAAGGGTTATCTTTCCTCTAATCATTTCTACACCAAATATACCATCTTTCCCTTAAATAAAATTTCTAGGAATTATGAACTATTCAACATATCATTTCCAATCCATGAAGAAAAACATATACTGAAAACACATATATTTTTCATGATTCATTTAATCATTGAATTCAAAAACTGATACACCTCAGTCATCCAAAAAATTCTTAAACCATCACCCGGGATCCATAAACATATTCTTTACTAAAAATGAGTCATTCCTTAAGGTTCCTCAACATTAATCTTACCATGTTTCTTAGGTTTAATGTAACCAATAATGCCAAAACATCATATACCATTCGCATGTCATTTACAATCTCTTTATCATTAGTAGTATAACAAATACTCGTACAACCTTTAAGATACTTTTTAGGGTATTTCCACTCATGAAATTGGTTTTCATAATTCATATAATTTCCACATCTAAATCATTCATGATTAACTTGGTTCTATCTAGTTATGGCTATTGACTAAGATCAGAAATAAAAGTGTGAGAAATACATATCAGATATTAAAAACACATAATTTAGGTAACATACTTACAATATTTAAATCTATGATATCTTATGTATACTATTAGGTTAATCATTATGTCCACAAATACACTAGTATTTTATCCTATAATTATACCTATCTTTAGGATATCCCTTGACATATCCTTTGAAATATCTCAAGGGGTCTCACTAATGTTTTTTCATCATAGTTTCTAGAGGATTACTAATTCCTCACTTTGATACCAACTCTAACTACCCAAGATTGACATACATGGAAATTAAATTAATTTTGAGAAATAAATAATACATTAAAAAAACATACACCCAAATATCTTATTATTTTAATGCCTTTGGAAACATGGAACACATTATTCTAATTTGGTGAATTATCTTCCACATCTCCAATAATGATCTTTTCCTTTAGTACCCCTACCTAAAACCTATCTTTATAACCTGAGGAAAAGAAAATATATAAACAGGTGAGCTCAGATTCTCAGAAAGGGTATAAAAAGGACCTATATAGGCATATCATTATAATAATGGTATGATAATATTATCATGAAAATTAAATATCATACCCTACATATAGAAAAAATGGAATACATTTTTTAGAGGTTAGAAGACATAAATTATAAGAAAATAAAAGAATAAAATCCATGAGATCATAACATTAACAGAAGTCATTAAATTATAAAATACAAATAATCTTGAAACATTGTGAACATTTATAAATAGTAAAAGGATCACCCATAAAATTTAGGACATGAAACCAGACCCTTTCTTAAATATATGAATATTAAAAACCAGGTCCACGCATAAAATTATGGACATTAAAACTAGGTCCACATATAGAATTGTTATCATGAAATAAGGTTCATGGATAACATATATAACTTCTGATTTATCCATATTTACCCAATGCATTGGAGGGATATATAGGTCCTACCCACCACATTATTAAATCATTCTTTTTTGTCCCACAAAAATATAAACCATTCATTACATCATAACCCGAGGAATAAAATGGATTTCGTTAAATATCATTACATCATAACATAATCCTTGTAACACCAATAGATTTAATAAATATCATAAATATAATAAAACTATAATAGAGATACTATATTTGAAACATATCCCTATAAAATAATTCCATATTATTTTAAAAATATTTTTTTTATAAAACACTTGAAATTAATTGTTGAAGAAAATATGCTTTCTTCTTTGAAAATGTTTTCTTTTCTAAAAATTCCTTGAAATGTTAAAAAAAGTTATTGGAATTTAACCTTGAAATATTATAAATTAAGATTCATCGAAATGAGGTGTTATGAAAATGTTAAAATCCGGTCATGATTTATAAGATAAAAGAAAAAATTATTCTTATACTTTTATCAGATAGCTCAGAATTTCCTCGCATCGAAAATGAAAAAAATATTAGTTTTATAAAATTACCAAAAAAATTAACAAAGGGTCAAATAGAATTTAAAATATTTTAAAAAAAAATAGAAAGAATATTTTGGAATAAATATTTAGGAAACATGGATATTGATGATAAATATACCCTAATAAATACTTACGTATAAACAATCTCGGATAATAAAGAGATTGTATAATGACCCCTAAACATAGGTATGGGTTTATTCATACATTTAAGAACCTCCTATAAAAGGGTTTATATAATAGACTTAACTTGTTCCATAATCATATTAATGTTAATTATATCATAAGTGATAATATTATTACCCATTGGTTAATAACATTATTACTCATATTTTAGGGTATTATCTGCATTATTTTCTTACGCATGTTTTATCGGAAAAGTTCAAGTTACCATACTTAGGTTATATTTATATGATTTAAAAATTTATATTAATATAATATATATCATATTTATTTATTTTTAATATTTATATAATCATTCATTAATTAATATCATGTATAATGAATCACATTGTATTGTGGAGACAGTAGGTTGTACATACGCATGAGTGATAATATCATTCCATTAATTTTAGAGTGGTATGTATGTAGATGGTATATATATTTTCTATAATATTAATATTTTAATAATAATCATTTGTAGTTATTATTTCCATAACTATACCCTTCTTTGTAATAAGGTGGTGAAAACAGATTACACCACGGTGTGGAGACGGTAAGTCGTATGTACACACGTGTGGTGATTTCATTTTTTGTAGGATGGATGGAAATTGAAATAAGGTTGATCAATAAACATAGTAATTTATCATCATATAGTTTATACTTTTTTATTACTTTATAATATATATAAATCATTAATAATAAATAAGAGAATAAATTTGTTTGAAAGAATCGGTTGAGGAGATTACCTCTTCATCGATGAGCATCCTCTAGATCTCCTCTTAATGGAACGAGAGTTAGTATTTTGAGAACATAAGAACAAATATAATATTACTATGTTATTTTATATGGTAAATGGTTATGTTATTATTTAGATTTATCGCTCAACGTGAAGTCATTTCACGAGGGAGGATGTTCCCTTTTATAATTGAGGTGAGGGGCACATTTAAAATCATTAATAATATTAATTTATATCAACATAAAAACCCATCCAAAAAAACTACCAAAATATCTTATACTAGAATATGTGATAATATATTGTTTTAATATCATCATAAAATTATATTTATACAATATTTTCTATCAACTTAATCCAACTCCTTTTAAATAAAATTTAGTTATTCTATTTAATTTTAAACTATGGTAAACAATATTTCAATATTAAAAGGGTGAATTATTTACTTATCTGATGAAACATAGACCATAATTGAATAATTTATAACATTATACACCATATAATAATTATTATATATTTTTTAAAATGTTTTATGATTTTTTAATAATTTAATTATTCATTATTTTGATTAACAATCAATAGTGTCGATTTTCACAGTATAAATTTTACTGATTTTTAAAAATATCATGATAAGATATTATCGAATAACAAAATATTTTATTATATCCCTAATTGATAAATATCATAAAAAAATTCATTGGATATATTAATTATTAAAAATTATGTTTATTTTAATATTTTAATTAACATTTATTATGTTTTTTAATTAATTAAATAATTACTACATCAGTATTTTTTAATTATCTAATTTAATTATTTATTTACTGAAAATTAAAAAATAAAATACCATAATGAAAATAATTCTTCTATACATCAAAATAATACTTATATTTGAATATTATTAATTCAAAATTCAACATTAAAAATGTTATATCTATTAAAACATAAATGTAACTACATTAATATCACATTAAATAAAATATTATTAGTTTTATAATCATTTACATATTAATCCAAGTGGTCAATAACTCAACCGTTGGATTATTATAATTAAGATATACTTGGTTTATATGTTTTTGAAATGTCTTTTAGGATTTTTATGGTTATTATCATTTTAATAAAAATTATTTTATTACATTTTCATCAATTGAATAATTTCTGCATCATAAATGTATATGCCTTTATGGTAATTATTTATTTTCAAAAAATTATAAATAAATTACCATGATAAATAAAAACATTTAAGCTTTCAAATGGTTATTTATAGTTTCATTTATCGTTCATATAACCTTATATAAAAAATGATATATTTATTATAATTTGAGTAAGACATATTTAACGTTTCTTTAAATAAAATAAATTAAATGTCCTAATCTCATCAGGTGTCTTCCAAAGTGTAAGAACATTAACATTTATAGAGACATATTAGGTGCATTGTTAGGTACTTTTTGTGTTTTGTATGCACCATTGTTTTGGAGTAATGATTGGTGTTCATTTGGGAGAACTTTTTTATTAAAACTAACGGAAAGTGGGTTATGCACGGTTTGTGCACAGTTTGACAGACTATGTAACTAAATGGTGCCATGTGTGAAAAACTGAGCATAGAGGTCCCCATAGTTTGCGCATGGTTTAAAATAATTATACGACCAATCTGTTCTAATCCTGCAGACCTAGAAAGAGAGGTATGCATGGTTGGTGCATGATTTTCTCTAACCAAGCACCTCTTTCTAGGAAGCTATGCTTTTGGAATTTAATATCTGAAAATGCATTTTTGAACTATAAAAACCCCCAAGACATCTATATTTTGACCTGTTCTTGGGATTGAAAAATTCTATGGGATCCCATATCCTTCCATAGGGATTCCATGTTGACCTAAACACCATTCTTCGAGATTGAAAGTTTGGATTGAATATCTGCTCCATTCGTGGTAAGTTAATCTCATCCCATTACTACTCTCACTCATTCCTCTATTTTTCGTTGATGTATTCAAGGAATATATCCATAATTTCTATGGATCTAAACTGATGAGTTTATATCTATATCTTTGTTTTTGGATCTAGATCTAGATTTTCAGGATCTTGATACCATTGATCTTAATTTTGGTTTATGGATTTAAATCTGAAGCTTGATCAGCGACATTGTACCTTTTGGATTTTGGGTATTTACATTGGGCCAATATACATAAATAAATTGAGTTAATTGGTTTAAATAGAACTCCCATATTCATGAATTTGATATGTAGATGTGAGTTTCTGAATTTTTTAGATTACTTTGATGATTGATTTCTTAAATTAGAGTAATTAGGAATGTAGAACAGACTTATGATTTTTTGGTTGTTAATTGATATTTGAATCAGGGAAAAATGAATGGGGTTTCCCAAATTGATATTGTTTTAGTGATTGGTTATGGTTTGAGATATTATAATTGAGATATCAAATTGATTGTGTTAAGATAAATAATTCAGGAAAATTAATTATGAATTGATTCATGGCTATGAAAGATAATTAATTATGAGAATTACTTATGTGTCATGATGTTGACCAAAGATAATGAATTGCGTGAATTAATTATGTGAAGTTGATATTTTAATATGGATAATTAATTGTGAATAATTAATTATGGAATGTGAAGTGTGTTGATTGATTATTTAATTAATGAATTAATTAAAGTGTTATGAGCTTAGTTAATTATTGAGTTACTTAATGGGGTATAAATTGTTTAAAAAATCATTGAATTAGTAATGAAATATTGTGGCTAATTCTTGTTAATTACAGAATTATTAAATGGTTGATATTTATGTGGTCCTAGACATGGAATTATACATTTATTAGAAGTTAGAACTTGGACATAGTATTCCTCCCCGATAGTTATCCATGATTGAAAAATGGGGTGCCAGGCATGATGATCGACACTGAATGAGATATGGGGTTCTAGGCATGAAGTCCTACACAAAATAAGATTTTTGGGTAAAAATCCTGACAACCTACACCAAATGAATGATAATGAGGAATGATTATTCCAATGAGAAATATGAATTGAAACTAGGGAAAATGTGATGATTAATGATTAAATGAAAATGAGATAACTATTTATTTATACATTATATTTATTTATTCATAGAGCTTCATGCACTATCTTTAGACTAGACACGTTTTAGAAATTTTTGGTCATGGCCTACTGAGTTTTACTCATGCCTTAATTGGGCCCCCTAGTTGGCAACAGAGTAGACTTTCTATTATAGGGCAGGACAATAACAAGGCCCTATGATAGGTTACTATTTGGGATTGGAGCATGGGTGAGGGAACCTAATGTGGTTCGGGACCCTTTTGTATTTTTTTTGTATTTACATTGAGTTTTATTGTAGACACATGACATTAGCATTGTAATAGCATGTTTACCTTTTAGTTGAGTATTATATTTTTTTGATTGACTATCATATGACAAGGTATTATTCTAGTTATTTATACGCTTCCACACTTGGTTATTGTTGTTTTTATTCTTTTGGTGTTTTTTTTCTAATGATAGAGGGTATAGTCTCACCAAGAATGACTTACCATACCTTCACTACATGTCAGCACCCTATGGCGTATGGGGAGGCACGCTTGAGGGCATGTGGAAAACTGGCTCGGGGAACCGTTTAGTGGCACCCAGGTTGGGACGTCACAAAGTGGTATCAAAATATTTGTCCATTATTTCTTCTTATCTTGTATTACTATTTTTGGAAGGGTAGATATAAGACTTGGAAAAGTTGTGGCTTGAAAATGAGCTCATGTATGGGAGTTGCAAACCAACATACAAGTGGAAATCTAATCACATCGAGGAGGATTTTTGTGATTGTAGTTTGTTACTACGGTGTCATATTATTTCACCTTCGGTGTAACACTTGTTGTGTGATGTGATATTTGTTTTTATAGTTATTGAATTTTGATTCATGGCCTAAATTGTCTTTGCACATGAGTCTAAATGCATCATTCTAGGAACTCATGGTTGTTGTGACATTAATCTCACTAATCAATCCTAGGAAAATTGGTTATGGGTATGATGTTAATCGTTAAATGTTTTTCATTTTTGTGATAATGAAATAATGATGAAAAATTATAATAAATGAGTGTCTAATGAGAAACATGATTGATGAAATGAGAATGATTAATTAATTAATTTTGGAATTGATTAATTTTAGAGAATTTGATTAATTAATGGTATAATTAATTATTGAGAATGCATGAACCCTTGATAACCAAAACCTAGAAGTTGGATCGTTAAGGGTAGTGATAAGGACACGATGTTGACAGTGTGTTGAGAATAATGGGGATGTGACATGTTGAAACTTGTTATGTTAGTTCTCTTACATAAATGTTATAAGGTTGTGTTATGAGACCTATGATTTTTGTTTGTATTTGTAGAGATATGCCTCTATGATGCTTGTTGAGTGGGAGATGGAGGGGTACGACCCAAAACGAACATCCAAACATGGATATTGAAGAACCATTAGTGAAAGATGAGTATTAAGGGAACAACTTCGAGAGAACTTAGATAATTTCATGCAGTTCATGGAGAGAGACCTAGGGTGGGTTCTGAAATGAATGTCTGAGTTCACAAGGGAGTTTCAGCTGCATAACACTCTTAATTTTACTAGAGAGGGTTTACCTGAGGGATATGAATTAATTATTCAATCAATATAAATTATACTTGACCATTAAGAGACTCCAACTTTGAGGATAGTCACATTGGAGACATATATTATATAGGGTTCAACAAAGTTTTGGTGGGAAATTTATGAACGATATGGACAGATTGATGATATGTTATGGAATGAATTTCTGGAAAAGTTCTGGGAGATCTTCTATCCATATACATTGAGATTCGAGATGGCTTCAGAGTTTATGAATTTTACTCAAGGAAACATGTCCATAATGGATTATGTTGAACATTTCATAGATTTACATCATTTTTCTCTAAATTTGGTGGTGGTTGAGGATTATTCGGAAAAATAATTTCAAGATGGGCTTATATGTGAAATTATATGCCAGGTGAATATATTTAGACTGATGAAATTACCTAAAGAGGTTAATTAGGCTCTCATTTCATAGGGTAACCTATAGGAGGCTTCCAGTACATGATAGGTGGATGTCACTAGAGGATTAAGGAGTGTGCCTTCATGGGAAAGAATAACCATTATGATAACCTTAGTTAGGATAGTGGAAATAAAGGTTGATAATTATAGGGAATAGTGTAACCAAATCTTACTCATGTGCTTTTCCACATGTGCGGTATGATGGGACACTATCGTACATATTGTCCTCGACCACCCTTAGAGTGCTAGTTTTGTGGCAGGATGGGGATCCTACAGATGTTTTGTAGGAAGAAGTGAAAAGCTGGTTCTGAGGGAGCAGCTACATAGATTAAGAGTGTGGGAAGTGGGTCTCTTACACCATATAGGTCTTGCCATTGGAGTTGTACTGGAATAGGTGGTAGTTGAAGTGGAAGTGGTACTTTAGGGTATGGTTGTCTCTATTAGCAGAGTGGTGATACTCAATTGATTAAGATGACACCATAGAGAAGAGGGAAGTACTGTTACATGCATTGAAAACTACACGTGTGTAAAATGAGGTTGGCGCATCGACTGTGAGAGGAACTATTTTTGTTACATCTACTTTTTCTACTACCTTGTTTGATACCAGTGCCTCTCATTCCTTCATATCTAAAAAACATGTTAATGGATTGATCATGGAGGTGGAGTTCATAAACGGGGTGTGAAATATCAACACACTATTGGGAACATGGTCTAGGGATATCTATTTATGCAAGGGATGTTTTCTAGAGATCGAATAGTATATTTTTCTTTGGGATATCAATGTCCTTGTTATAATGTGTTTTGACTTGATTGTGGGTTTGAATTGTATTGTTTCATACAGATCCCAGATAGATTTTTACCACTGAAGTGTGGCCTTTTTATCACCTAAGGGTGACTAGTATGTTCACCATGGAGAATGGGATATCCATACAGGATGAGCTAGGCCAATTACTAAGAAACTCTGAGAGATTATATCCCATGTTTTTAGTATTTTGTTTGTTGATAGGAGTTTTAGGAAAGACAAACATCCACCAGTAGTAGAACTATTTCAATATTTCTTTCCTGAAGGATTTTCAGGGCTGCTACCTGAGAGAGATTTGGAATTCACTATTGAGCTCATGTCGGGGGATGATCCTGTATATATACCTCTTTATAGAATGGTACTGACTATGCTTTAGGATCTCAAATTTATGTTGTAAGAGTTGAAGAACCACTTAAAATATTCACCAATATTGATCTTACATGAGTTGGGTGAGGAGTACATGGTGTATTGTGGCACTTCTGGGATTAGACTAGGAGCTATGTTTATGAAAGGGGATCGATTCGTTTCTTATGGGTCTCAACATCTAAGGAAAAATGAATGGAATTACCATACACATGAACTCTAGTTGGAGGAACTTTTTTTTATGATCTTCATTGTTGGAGACACTATCTTCTGGGTGAAAAGATTATAGTTTTTATAGATCACATAATCATGGAGTATATATTTTCCCAGCACGACATAAATCTTCGAGAGTGAATATGGGTAGATTATATGTAGTCCTTTGATATTGAACTGGCATATACACCCAGAAAGGTTCATAGTGTGGCTTATTCCTTGAGTAGGAAAACATACACTCAGTTGGTAGATGATTCTAGTGTGGAGTAGAAGATCATGAATTTGATGGTGAGAATTCATGTGGTGGATCAGGAGAGTTAGGAGAGCATGAATATGGTTTTTGTAGTAGTGGATTCTACACACATGTGACCTATCCGAGATAGGAAAAATGTGGATATAGAGTGTTTATCCTTAAGGTAAAGCCTTGAAGGTGGGGATACACCTTCATATAGGATAATAGAAGAGGATGAGATCATCCATGTGAAAAATCAGGTTGTTTTGCCTAGGATTATGTGAGAGGGACTCATTAGATAATTGAATACTTAAAAATGGGCAGTACATCTTGGGGTGAAAACAATGTACCATGAAATTCAACGATAGTTTCGGTGTCCAGGAATGAAAAAATAGGTAGTAGGATTCATAACTAGATGTTTCACCTATCAATAGGTAAAGGTAGAGCATCAATGACCCGGAGGCCTATTTCAACCATTTTCTATTCCAGTATGTTAGTGGGATGATGTGACTATGTATTTTCTTGTAGGAATTACAATGAATATTAGGAATAATTGTGCTATTTGGGTCATTTCGAATCTATTAACAAATATAGAACATTTATTTCCTATCAGGGAAACCATTATAGTAGAAAAGTTTGGAGAATTGTATGTTTGAGAGATAGTTCATTTTCATGGGGTGACATAGACTATAGTTACAGGTTGTGATTATAACTTTACTTCATGCTTTTGGAAGGTCTTATAGAAGGGACTTGGTACTTGGGTTTTGTTATGTATAGCCTTCCACCCACTGATATATGGGTAGTCAAAGCATACCATATAGGTGTTAGAGGATATTCTACGATAATGTGTGCTTGAAATTGGTGGTTGTTGGGAGATGTACTTCATGTTAGTAGATTCTTCATATAACAATTGTTATAATGAATATATGAAGATGACTTAATGGGAGGAAATTTATGGTAGACCATGTAAATCACTTCTACGTTGGTTTGAGGTGGGTGAGTCCGTGGTGTTGGGACTAAGTCTCATTTAGGAGACATAATAGCAAGAGAAGTTGATATGTAAATGTATAGATATGGCTCATAGTAGGCATAATTCATATGCTGATAGACGATGATAAACCCTAGAGTTTATATAGGGAAATCAAGTAGTCCATCAGGTGTCAGATAGATTGGGTCACCAGAGAATATGGAGGTAGGGAATGTTGGCGCCCAGGTTTGTAGGACGGTTTCAAGAGTTTGAGTGAATTGGGTTTGTGGCATACCGATTAGCCCATACACACAAATTTAGTGCTATGAATGATTTTGAACATGTGTTACATCTATAGTGTTATCACTTCGACCCTCCTCATGTGATTTATGTGGAATAGGATGACATTGAGATAGATTCATCCTTTGAGGAGTATCTGATAAGTGTAATGGGTCACAATTAGAAAATGACATGGGGAATGAGTACGTCATTAGTTCATGTGTTATGGAAACATGGAAGTGTTCAAGAGGAAATGTGGTAATGAGATATAGACATGAGGGCTCAATGTCCATGTCATTTTTGATTGGAATCTTAGAGATGTACGAGATTATAGCTTGAGGTTGAGTTGTTATATGGTGGAGATATTGAAAGATATTGGCCTTTTCTAAAGTCATCTCAGGGGAGTTTCTAGGTACTTTTTGAGGGTTTCATGCACCGTTATTTTGGAGATGTGTCTTTGGGTGAGTTTGGGTGAAATTTGAAGAAAAAATAACGGATAGTGGGTTATGCACTATTTGGGAACGGTTTGACAAACTGTGCGACTAAAGCATGCAAAGCATGATAAACTTGATATAGAGGTCTACATGGTTTTTGCACTATTTAAAAACCATGCAACCAAACCATGAAAACTATTAAAACCTAGATAGAGTGGTCCGAATGGTTGGCAGACGGTTTACCCTAACCTTTCACCTCTTCCCAAAAACCCATGCGCGTAGAATTTCATATCTGAAAATCCATTTTAAAACTACCGGAACTCCATTACATCCATATTTTATCCTTATCTAAGGCTTAAAAAATATAGTTGATCCCAGTTACATCTGAAGGGTTTCCAAGGTGATTCGAACACCATTATTCAAGATCAAATTTTTGGATTGAAGATTCTCTCTCATCCTGGTATGTGGATTTTTCCCCTTGCTTATCATGTTCATTCCTCTATCATTTGGTGATATTTTCATGTAAGGCATCAACTATTACAATGGATTTAAACTGATTAGATAACATATAGATCTATTATTGTGGATCTATATCTTGATTTTCATGATCTTGAAGACGTTGATCTTAATTTGGGTTTAGGGATTTACATCCGAAGCTTGATCGATGATGTTGTGCCACTCAGATTTTGGGGAATTTCATTGGGCTAACATACATCAATAAAACAAGGTTAGTGGTCTAAATATAACTCCCATAGTCATGAATTTTATATGTGAATGTGATTTTAGGAATTTTTTAGATTCCCTTGATGATTGACTTCCAAAATTGTAGTAATTAGGAATGTGGAATTAACCTGTGATTTCCTTGGAGGTTAATTGATAATTGAATCATAAAACAAATAAATGGAGTTTCTCAAATAGATATTGTTTTGGATATTGGATATGGATTGAGATATTTTAATTGACATATTAAAATTATTGTGTTATGTTAATTAATTACGGTAAATTAATTATGAAATGATGTTTTTGTAAGAAAGATAATTAATTGGGAGAATTAATTATGTGCCATGATGTTGATAAAAAATAATTAATTATGATAATAAATAATGAAAAGTTGAGATTTTATATGTATAATTAATCGTGATGAATTTATTATAGAAATATAATTGTGTTGATTGATTAATTAATTGGCGAATAAATTTAAGGGTTATGTTCTTAGTTAATACTTGAGTTATCTAATGGCCTTTGAAATTTTTAACTAATCGTTGGATTTGTAATGGTATAATATGGATAATTCTTGTGAATTATAGAATGATTAAATGGATTTTATTTTTTTGGTTCTAGAAATGGAATTATAGACTTATTATAATTTGGTACATGGACATGGTGTTCCTCCCCAATAGTTATCCAAACTTGAGATATGGGGTGCTTGGCATGAAAACCTACACTGAATGAGGTATGGGGTGTTAGGAATGACGACCAAAACCGAATGATATTTCAATGTGGGAAGCATGATGAACTACACATAATGAATGATAATAATGGATGATGATCCATATGGGAAACATGAATTTAAAAAGGGCATAATGTGATGATTAAAGGTTAAATGGAAATGTGATAACTATTTATTTATACATTGTATTTATTACTTTATTGAACCGCATGAAATATATTTTGACTGGACTCGTCTAAGGAACCATTAGTGGTGGCCTACTGAGTTGTACTCACACCCTATTCGGGACGACTGATCGACACCTGAGTAAACTTTTTTGATGTAGGATAGGAAACGGGCTAGGCCCTGAGATAAGTTGTAGTTTGTTATTGGATCTTTGGTGAGGGAACTATACGTGGTTCATGAACCACATGGAGTTGTTGTGACATTACATTATGTTGAATTGTAGACACATGATATTATCATTTTGGTAGCATGTTTTACATTCTAACTGTGTATTGTACTTTCTTGTTTGACCATTATATGACATGGTATTATTCTGATTATTTATACACTTCTACACAGGGTTGTTGTTTTTTTCTTCCATTGGTGTTTTGATTCTGACAGAAGAGGGTATAGTATTGCCAATATTTACATAACATACCCTCTCTTCTAGTCAGGACCCTCTGGCGTATGGGGAGGTGCACTTTAGGGCATGTGGCCTACTAGGTCGGGGCACCGTTTAGTGGCACCTAGGTTGGGACACCACATAAAGAATTCCATTTCGAACCAAAAATGATTTTTGTTGAAAAAATAATCCAACGACATTAGAATGAGTGTTAGGTTAATTTTATAATATTGTATTTATCATTAATTACAAAATTTACCTTTTTACCATATTAATAAAAATTAATGAAGTTACTATTCTTAATGCCCAAAATTAAAATAAATCTATTGAAATAATTTGGATCGACAGATTCAAAATTTGAAATATATTTTTCAAAGCTGAAAAAATAATTTTCAGCAATAAATTTAAATGTAATTCTATTTTCAAAATTATTTTTTCTTAAAGTTAAAACATTACAAAAGATTGAATTTTTTTGGGTACCACATTGTATATGAAGATTGTATTTGTTGTCAATAGCTGTTAATGTTGGTCAAAATGAATAAAGTGATGTATAATGAATCCAATTTTAATGAATATTGAATGAAAAGAGGATTCCTAGAGAATATTTATGCAATTATAGCATTGGATGTCATGCTTGGTAAATTCTCTAGGATGTTAAATTGGGCGATTAATTCACTGATATTAATGTTCAATTATCTTTTGTAAAATATGACATATTGTTTACAATAATTAATAAATAATGGTGATGTATAATCCATCTAAGGATAAATGAAGAATAAATGATGGAAGGTAATATTCTCAGACTGATCATGTAAAAGAAACAAATTATGTAATTTTCATGTAGGGGATAATAAGAGTATAGTGTGCATTCGGTTCGGTTGAGAACACATCACGCATGAACTCATGTGCATAAATTACAATTTCCGAAACAAAGTGAAAAGGATGAAGAGAGAGATGTACATGCATGATCTTGACAATAAAAATGGCCATGTATGAGATTTTCATTAAGGTGATGCCTAACATATTCATTTATGATTGGAAAGAAAGATGCTACTGGAAGATATGGAAGTTAAGAAATTTTCCTATGTAAATATGATGATGCTTTGCTGGTCTGTATTTCTCAATGATCATAAGTTCGTTAGAGGACATGTGATTCAAGATTATAGGGGAAAGGGGGAAAATTTCCAGCCAATCATAATGGTTACTCTTACAAAAGCAAGTGTCTAAGGTGGCATAGTTTCCGAGTGTTTTCCGAATTTTTGGAGTCCAAAATTTCGAGTTGTGATAGCATTTCTAAAAGTGGATTCCCTTGAAGAGCACATAAATATATATAAAAGGAATGAATTTATCTAATATGGGATTCATGAAATATATTTCGTGAAGACATGAAGAATTTTGACAGTGTTTTTTGTGATTACGACGTGCTTTGTGAATGGCAGAGGTGAAGGGCTTTGCGGTGAAAAGGAAGAAGGAGCATCACGGTGGCGTAAAGGAAGAAGGAGAACTGAAAAAAAACAATGTATTTGATGGAAAACTTCACAAATTATTATGAGCATCGTGAATCTTGAAAATATCCATGGTTCTTCCTGAAACATAGTGAATTATAGTAGAAATTTCGGACCTCCACGTTTTTGTGATGACATGGCACTGTGGTTGATGGAAGTTTCTAGAATCTGTGGAAAAGCCTATAAATAGTCCCCTACCTCATCGAGTTATGTATAGAGACTTATTGATAATTATATATCTCTCTAATTGCGAGTAAGCTTCAATAAGTATGTTATTCTGCAAAAGAAATTTGGTTCGCGATGATAGGATGTTCCGAAAAGGCCTAGTGAGATTTTCGAAGTTATGAGCTCTCTAAAGGCAGTTTGCTTTGTGGTATATGTGAGTTTTTAAAAGGCGATAAGATCTACGAATGCAGAGTTCTTTGTAAAAGAATTTCACTTTGTGAATGATGTGAGCTCTGTGAAGATAGAGAGCTTCGTGAAGGTGTATGCTCTTCGAAGGCTAGAGCATAGTGAAGAAGTGAGCTTTACGAAGTAGTGTTCTCTATGAAGGATCTCTGTGAAGGAGCATTGTGACGAACCTTTGAGACGGATATTTGCAAACTACAGTTTCGAATACATTGATTAAGTGAACCAGTTCTTGGGAAGAAACCAATACACTATTCTATATTATATTGTGTCCAAGAAGACTCAAGTGTGTACACTAAGAGGTTGATTATTACTCAGGTCAGGATAGTTGTGTGGATTCTAAGATGAGATGTACATCACTGATCTAATAATCACAAAGGGAGTTTGTAATTATAGCTAGGAAGAAGAGAAGTGATCTCAGTGTAGTTGGTGTTGCACTAAAGGAGAAAGTGTGAAGAAGAACATGTTTCATTGCAACTGGTTTTACACTAAATAATTAGAATAAGAAGGGTGTGTAGCTTACAGGTTTTCTATAAGGAATGAAGGGGATGGTTACTTGCATGCTGGTAAGCATGTAATATGTAAAGAGTATAAGATCAAGCAGTAGTGTGAAATCCAACAGGTCTCAGCAAGTGGTGGACTCTATTGGTACTGAAAACCCTATTCAATAGTGAGAAGACTATCTTTTGAGGAATTATAAAGAACCATCAAGGTGTTGTAAGTTGAACTAGGTCATCAATTGTTCAGTAAGAATGATTATTTCCCTTCCCCCTCTGATATTACGGACTCGCAGTGGGAAGAGATTGTCTTCGTCCCTCCTCCATGTGTTGGGCTCAACACTTACAAGAATATTTTTTCCTAGTCAACCCTCTATAATTATATATCACATTATAGAGGAGAATACAAGCATTCATCATTCCCATGCATGGAAAGGATGTAGCTACTCTTATTGAGTGGTGAACCTTATAAAAATATCATGTTCATATTTTTACTGCTTTAATAGTATTGTTGTGATAGGTAAAAGGGAATAATATATTCATGATCCAAACATGTAAATAGGTACAAGGATAAAAAGTAATTTTTTTAAAATCCCCATCACTAATTCACCCCCCAGTGTTAGGTATATCCCAAACTAGTCCTCTTAGTTTTTGCATCTAAATTCATAGTAAAATTACTATCAATAACCAACAATATATTAACTAATAAAAATATAGTATGTTTATATTTTAAAACCACTCTTTAATATAATATTACTATAAAATTTATTGTTAAGAATTAATTTGTTTTCAATTAAAATTTAGTAAACATTTACTATTCATCAAAACATGAAACGTATCTAAAAAATATCCAAAAATCATAAAAAGTAAATTTTTATAACCCTCTACAAAAAAAAATTTATTTTGTTAAATAGAATATTTAAATGATTCGAAAACTAGATTTAAAACAAGTGCTCCATCAAATGATAGTGAAACTGTATTTTTTCAAAAATACCTATTTTATCTGAAGAAATTAATTTGTTCTTATATCATGTATAGAAAACAAATATTGTGATTTTTAAAAATTAAATAGATTTTTTGCATAAAAATTTCATTAATAAAATAAATGAATAGTGATTTCATTATTTCATAAACTCGCTTATTTGTTTTCAAATAGTATTTTAGAAAAACTTTTCTTTTTTTAACAGCATTTTATTTTCATTTATAGTTTATTTATCACCATATAATTATTTATATATACATGTGTAATGCATATCATCATAATTAATCTGTTCATACATGTCATTATTATTACTAGATAATAAGTTAGCATAGTTTTTCTCTTAATCTCGATATTATATTAAATGAAAACTATCAAAAGTACATGAAATTGTGTGATATACAAGCCAAGAATAGTGTTTCATATACCACAAGCTAAGTTGGTGTTTCATATAGCTCAATATAATCTTGTTTTAGAATAAAATAGATTGCATCAAATAAATTGAAAGGAATCTATCTCATAAAAATCTAGAGGTGTTACAAATCTCCTTCCTCCATATGCTTGTTGTTATAGGGGTTTTGTAGACATTATTGGAAGGTTTACTTTTTGGGTTGTTCCTCTACAGCCTGAATCCAATGCATATGTCAAGGTTTTTTATGCATGATTAATTTTCTATGTTTGGGGTATGAGTTTCCAAGTTTTCCAGACATAGTGTGATCCTTGGTGTGATATTACCTATTATTTGTTCGATTTCTGCTATTTTAGAATGTACTTTTCCAATTTTACTACCATGGATTTGGAAAGATATGTGATACATGATTTTTTTTACTTTAAATATATAATTTAGTACATGGATATGAAATTATATAAAACCAGTTTACCTAATTTATATCAAAATGTTGAAAAGAGGGAAATTAATTTTTTCCCATGATTTTGATATAAAACTATTAAAATTTATATCTTGACTTTTTTCATTAATGTTGAGAATGCCTGGATTTTTTGTTTAGTGACTTGTTATGGAAAACCTATGTGGGACCCTACTAATCCAATTATCTTGCACCTTTTTCACCCCTTAGGTGTTGCACATACCATATTATGTATTTTGATGTAGGGAAAGGAAAGGCACAACAGTGTGGTTGTGGTTTTTTTCCGATCAGGTTGGGTAGAAAGTGGTGAGATTGTGGGATATTTTCCACACTATCACATAGAGATTTTGATGTATTTATTTTATTTTTTTGTCTATTTCAGTGGGACATGTCACTTAGTGTTTTTTTCTACCTTATTTAGTATCATCGCTTCCATCTCACTCTGTCAATTATGAAATATATATCCATCTATTCTTACACTATTTATTTATGTGTATATATATATGTCATGTTGTGTGCTTCTAGTTGGGGAAATTCATTCCCTCTAGTTTTTTTGATGCTTGTGTGCAATTCTCCATCCCATGGGGATTAGGAAAACCCTTTAGGTTTACAGTGGCTTATGTTGGGTTCCAGGAATAGAGGGTATCTTGGGTCGATTCTTAACAAAATGTAATCAAAGGTGAGGTTTTTCTTCAAGATTACTTATCTTAAGAAGTTGATATACTTAATATCAGATCATAATGACTTGAGAGGAAGGTTTTAAAGGGTGCCTATCCATATTATTCTCTGATGAGAATAAAGATTCAATGGGATGTTGGGATGGGTTTATGTATTTTGTGTTCCTTATCTTAATCTTAGTTTTGGATTATGGGTTTTATAGTCTGAATTGATATTAATATATTTATGATCATTTCTTCAATTTCGGTGTGTTGTAATATGCCATTGAGAAATCATCCACTGGTTCCAATATGGGGTGCATCTTATTCTCCTCAAGGGTATCCTTCCCTTGATAAAAATTATATCGATGATATTTGTGTGTATAGTTTGGGATTTCAAAAAAAAATGTACCACATGTCCATAATATAGTTTTTGTGTTACAACCAATATTTGTATGAGATAGAGATCGAACGTAGGAGGTATTAAATGAGAAACCACCATACTTTAATGGTTCAAATAGTCTTAATGAGGCGAAAGATTGGATGGAAAATATTGATCAGATGTTTTACTTCCAAGATACACCTAAGTGTATCATGGGGATGTGAATAGAATTTCAACTTGAGGGTCCTAGCATGAAGTGGTGGGATTCCTTTGTGCTGGAGTGTAGGCATATGGTCATGGGTTGGAATGGTTTGAGGACTGTCTTCTTCTAGTAGTTTTTCATGAATTTCTAATGATGGAGAAGTCTATTAAGTTCCACTATCTATAATAGGAATAGTGTTCGACATCAGTGTACACCAATTGGTTTGCTGAGATGGTTCCTTTTTCAGCAGTGGTAGTAATTAATAGCTAGAAAAATCTTTGAATTGCCCGATGGGTTTGTGAGTATATTTCATATTTGAGGTATTTACACTAAATCTTTCAACCTATGTGGACATGGATTCCAAAGATATGATGAAATAGATGAGAATGGAAGGAAAATTTGGATATTATCCCTTTCCTCTTACACCTTGGGGAACCATTAGTGGCACACCAGGGAAAAAGAAAATGTGGTACAGTTATCGTAGGAGTGGTGGAGGTAGTTCTCAGTAAAAGGCCTTACCTTCAATTGAATCCTATAGTATTATTTAATATTCTATTACTGTGGAAATATTAAGCACACCCGGAGTTTTTTTCCCTTGACCTAAAAATATTTTCAATAATTTTGGATGTTATGGTCATTTATAGATTTTTTAAAAGCTATGTATACATAATTTTATGGTCATGGATCATCATCTCTAATGAATACAATGGTGAAATTAGATGATTAAAAGAATAAAAAGATCAAGAACAAGCCTCAAGAGTGAAGCACCTTCACATTGTGTATGAGTTTAAGATGGAGGTTGATGCAGGTCCATTGATAGTTAGAGCTTCCATCTTAATTTCAGCCTTTGTATCGATTGATTTATTTGATAATATTAAAATCCACTCACTTATATCAGGTAATTTTATTGATATTCCTAAAAATAAAATAGAGCTCATATCATTTGTTATGGATATATAAAAAACACTTTGTACGAGCAAAGGGAAGGGGTTTTATTGTCCTTATTATGAGTTATCGATTTCTAATGTGGTGTTATTCTAGGATTTCCTCATTCTCAATCTGGATTTATTTGATATGATCATCAGGGTATATTATATTGTTTCTCCTAATGATGAGGATGATTTTTTTCATCAACATGTCTCATTTTGTGTAGCTGTTGGTAGATAATATGTGTTTTAGGGATCGTGGGATCTAAGGCCTCGTCATGTGGGAATTTACATCCTAGAACTCAGGATATTGATGTTAGTAGTAACAATTATGGGAAATAAAATTTATTCTATTTATGATATTCCCATGGTTTTTCAAGATTTTCATGATGTTTTCCCATATTATTTCTCAAGTCTTACTCCACAATGGTAGGTGGAGTTTATGATCGACAAGGTTCTAGGTATGATTCTAGTTTTGATACCTTCCTATCATATGGAACCAATAGAGATAAAATAGTTCAAGATCTAGTTGGATGATTTGATAAAAATGGTTTTTCTCCAGTGTTTTACCTAGGGAAACCTGAGTTCTCTTTTCCAAGATGGCAGATGGTTCACTTTGATTATGTGTGGACTATATGAAAATGAATTGGTTAATAGTTATGAATAATTATACTTTCACTTCAAAACATCAACAGATAAGTGGTGGTTTTTAGAGGGGGTTTTGCAAAATCCCCTCTAAATACATTTTATTAGGGGTTATTCACAACACCCTCAAAATTTTTTAGAATTATGTTTTTAGTATTTTGATCAATTTAGATGTGGTTATGTGAGAAAAAACTTCTAGTTTAATATTTATTAGGGCTATATATTCGGTTGTATTTTTAGGGAGTTATATATATATATAATATTATTTTGGATATATATATATATAAATATTTTATTTTTTTTATTAAAAATAGTGTGGGTTCACAGCCCCTTCAAATTTAAGATATTAGATGGGGTTTATGAACCATCCCTAATCTCTAAGATTAGAGGGGATTTTAAACACCTTCTAATTTATGAAATTAGATGGTTTTTTGAACCCCCTCTAATTGATGACCTTAGAGGGGGGTTTGAACCCCCTATAAATCAAGAAATTTGATGGTGGTCATCAAACACCACTAATCCCTTTGAGTGGAGATATTTTTAAACCCCATCGAAATATTTAATTAATTTTTAAAATTATTCTCATATAAATTCAAACAATTTCATATCTATGGGTAAGTTCACATGTGTATATATATATATTACATATACATATAATATATATGTATTAAAATACAATATAAATATATATATATAATTACATCATATAGATAATTTAAATAAATACTTATACATATATAAATATTGGTTTATTGAATATAAATTTAATTATAAATATATTTATACAGATTTATAAAATTTATATATGGTTTTATAAATTCTTTACGTATATATTATGATTGTTATTATAGATATATATTAAATACATTTTTAATTTAATTTTTTTATAAATACATTTATATTATTTTATGTAAACAAATATATAAAATATATAAGACTTAAAATATAAATATAAATATATATTATATAATTATATTTATATATAATATTATAAATATTTAATTACATATAAATTTATATATATTATGTAATTATTATATATATATATTGTAGTATATCATATTAATTTTACATTTATTTAGAGTATATATATATATATGTTTTAATTATATTAAATGTTTCCAATTATATGGGGGTATTTAGTTTTGTGTGTATTTTTATATTTATTATATAATATAAATGTACATAATCACATATATAAATATATAAGTTACATTTATTTAATATAATATATGTATAATATAAATCAGAAAACATATAAATTTATAGTATTTATAAAACCAACATATAATTTTTATAGTTTAAAAAATAAATATAATAATAAAAATAATAATTAATAGTATTATTGTTACACACTCATACATGGGTAAAAATATATAAAAATGATTATATAAAAAAGTATACTATAACTATATTATATCTATAAATATTTTATAAACACCTAAATACACACACTGAAAAATATAAATGTATTTAAAAATGTATGAAAAAATATATTTATATACGTAAATATAATTATATATATATATATATTATATACACAAATTGTTTAAATATATATTTTACACAAATATATTATATATTATCTAATATTTATGTATCTAATATTATATATATATATATATATTATAGAAAAATATATACATCATATAAGATACAAAAATATGTTATATATATCATACAAAAATATATATTATATATAAATATTAAATTAAAATACAACGCAAATAAATATTTATATATATTTAAACATTTATAAAAATAAAATATATTTGAATCACCTTTGTAATATATAAAAATATAATAATGTGTAATCAATATATAAAAATTCGATTTCCATAACTGTAAAGCAACTGTGGAATATGTTGTTGGTCAACGGTTCAAAACCCAATGATTTCTATTTTATGAAGGGAATGCGTGAATTTGAGGAGGCATAGAACATGGGGGGGGGGCACATCTAGTCTGGTAACTTGAGGGGGGGGGGAGGGTTGGGACTGGATGGGACGGGACCCGAACGTGAGGGGGAAGGGGAAAGGGGAACATGTGGGGGGGGGGGAGGTTGAGGGTAATATTAAAAAAATAACTAAATTACTGGTGGTTTTGAAAATTTCCGCTAATATGTACACTATTAGGGGTGGTTAAAACCTCCTATAACTTATCCCATGAATAGAGGTGGTTTTTTAAACCACATCTTATATGTAACATACTATTCCAAGAGCGGTGGTTTCCAACTACCTCAATTTAGTTAAATATATTATAGTGGGTTAAACCCCCCTCTAATTTGAGATTCTAGAAAGAAATTAGACGAGCTTTTAACTCCCCCTAATCTAACCATTGTAAATTTTCCTACTACTTTACCAACAGTTATTCAAAACCGCCTCTAATAATAGTAGGCGGGAACTTTAGCAATGGATCCTCAGAACCACAACTAATGTTTTTATTCGGGGTTATAACCCCTATTAGTCTAAAATATAACCACCTCTAATTGGGTATTTTTTCAACTATGTTCTTCAGGTGGATAATTTGTTTGATCGGTTAATTAGGGAATAATTGATTCTAAATATTGATCTTCTATCAGGTTATCATAATCTCAGAGTTTAGGAATATGATATATCAAAGATGAACCTCTGGAGATGGTAAAACCGTTACAAATATATTTTCACATTGTTTGGTCCTGCTAATTCTCTTACAATTTTTATAGATTTAATGAATCAGATATTCTATTAGTATATCGAAACAATTAGGGTAGTTTTCATGGATATTGTTTATTTATTTGAGATCCATATCGAGCATGATAAACATATGAGTTTGGTTCTGAAAATCCTGTGGTGTCATATTTTGTATAGGAAACATTGTAAATGAAGTTCTGGATGCAATAATTGATGTTCTTAGAGAACGTTATTTTTTGAGCATGTATTACCTATTAATCCTAAGAATTTAACGGCTATTCTTTCATGGGAATAACTACATAATTTTATTGAGATTCAGATATTCCATGGTCTTTCTAGATTATACCAGTAGTTATTCATGGATTTATCAATCTTGGCTTCACCTTTGACTACCCTCAATAGTAAAAGTGTGAAATTTCAATGGTATGAAAAGTGTTATTCTTCATTCGACAAGTTAAAAATACTTTAAACATCATCTCCTATTATTATCTTACATATCCAAATATGGGGATCGTGGTTTTATTTGATTCTTATGGAACTGGTTTGGGGTTCATTTTTATGAAGGAAAATAATGTAGTAACATACTATTCTTGAAATCTTCAAATGCATGACATGAATAAACCCACTCATGATTCAGAGCCTGAAATAGTTTTGTATGCAGTTACATGCCGGTGTAATAATCATTTTGGGGATAGGTTCTCAATATTTTCTAACTATAATAGTTATAAAGGTATCATTCATAAAAAAAAATTCAATATAAAGTAGATTTGGTTTTTGGAATACCTTCATATATTTTACATTGATATTTCCTATACCCTTAGGAAGTGTAATGTCATCCCAGATGCTCTATGTATGAATGTACCATCGAAGGCTATTTTTTAATCTAAGGAACAGTGAAACCTGATGTGTATTTTTGCTCATTTGCATCTAGATACTCAATAGGATGTTTTAGGTTTGGTTATATATAGTGTTATATTGTCATCATCTCTATTAGAGTCTATTGTTCATGTTGAGAAGCCGGATGATGAGTTTAGAGGAATTCAAGAAACCCCTTATGGCAGAGATACTATATCGGGTATGTCCCTCTCTTGAAATGATATTCTCTATTTTAGGGATTAGTTTCTAGTAACAGAATTAGTGAGGTGTTTAGTTATTTTTATTTTAACATTCCATCATGGGTCATTATTCTAGGCACTAATAAGATATATTATGGCATAGTATGAAGATTATAGTAACTGGATATGATGTGTGAAATTGTAGATTGAGTGTTCCACTATTCCACTGGCTTATAGATAAAGGTAGATCATTTAAAACCTTATGGATTGTGTCAGAATCTTGTGATGCAAGTCTGGAAATGAGATGAGGTATCCATGGAATTCTGTTTTGAAAAAAACATCAATAAGAAGTAATTCAATCTAGTTGGAAATTTATGAATTGAAAAAATCATATCATTTCATTCTGATCAGTGACATCACTAAAGTTGAAAATCTAGGTATACTATTGTTTCCTCTAGATTTCGCGACCCATGAATGTTTTCTATTTTTAATGGTTTCCATTGGGTTAATTCATGGAACTTAAAACACCCCATGGTTCAATATCCAAATTGACCTTCTTTCCAAAGTCAGGTGCTCGTAAGGAATTTTCACCGACGATTCTTCCGAACATGCATTGGTTGGGAGTATGAGAGGTCGGGGTCATAAAACCCTTTTAGGGAGAATTATTTCATACTCGGGGACTCTCTTATATATATTTGAAATGTTTATGAATCCTTTATTAATTTCCAAGTATGATGTGAGTTATCCCAATATTAGCAATCAATTATTAGAATGTGTGGAATTTATAATAACTTATATGTATTCAAGTTTCTTCATTATTATAGATATATAAATGTATATAAGGTTCTTCATCAATGGTATCTACCCATATATTACATATATATTCTTTGGTTATTATTATGACGTTGCTGATTTTTTTAAGCCACAAACCGGGGAACTTTAGAGTTTATGGTCATCCGGGTAAATGAATGTCACTATGGAATTTGTCATCATCTAGTGAGATGGAAGTCGTTATGAAATTGGGAATAACACACAAATGAGATTCCTACATATTCTTGTAAAAGTAATAATAACCCTTGTAATTCAGTGATGCTTAATAGGGAATATATTACTTTTTATGGTTGTTTGATGAGGACCCAACAGTATAGTTTAAAATAATGTGGCAAGGAGGTCTAGGAGGATGGTTCCTAGAAAATGTTTAGTGTGGGACTTATGTTGAAGCAGCCTAAAGAGCATAGAAGGGATATGATATTCCATTTTCATTTAGACCCTATAGTGGATATGTCCTAGAAGAAGATGGCAGGTTTATGATATTATATTGGTTCCTCTAGGAAGCTTCCTATGTATCCCATTTGGATGGGATTCAAATCCCACATATTATTTTTGGAACCATTTTCATGGAGGTTCTCAAGGATATTTCTTGTAGGAGAGTATAGTACTTTGAGAAGATAGTTTGGGGATTACTCTTAATAAGGATATCCCCTATGAGGGGACCATGATGGATTTTTTAACTCATGGTGATATAGGGGATTAAATCACAGTTTACTCCAAATTAGGATACATTAATTAAAGGGAATTATTAATGGGGATTATTCCTAAGTAGGATGACCATTTAGGTCATGCCCAGAGTGGGTTTCCTATATATATTAGTTATGATAAGAATTAGATATCTAATAGTTCATTCGTTTATGTGGATTTTGTGGATGTTTGGATCCTTAAAAACCTCTAAGATCAAATGATTCAGGCTCAGTGTGAGAAACAAGTAGATATGAAATATTCAATAAACCACACACTTTTTATCCATCATTGTGAAAGAGACTGATGCTATAGGATAACAGTCCAAGTCAACGACACTTCCCTCTCTTCAAATTACATTCAACAAGAGTCCAAGGTAAGGAAGAAATGAAGGTAAAGGTGTAGAGAGGAGCAATACTAAAACATCCTACATAAAAGGATAGGGGATTAAACTAGGATGGTTTCCCTAAAATTGGATGTTCCATGAGGGAGGAGGATATCATTCATTATCAAAAGGCATTATAGTATTATAATAACCCTCATTACTATACACTAGAGGCTACAAATAATAGAGATGAGAAGGGACATACATAGTCTTATCACTAGAATTTGAGACTGGGAAATCCTCAATATTGTCCCATGGTTAATGGTCCATGTGACAATAGATATATAAATCTAAAGACTCATTGAGGATCATAACCCTTTGACCGGAAAAGTGTGGGAATCCTCTAACTGTAGAAATCTGAATCCATATGGAAGACATGCATATGTAACTTTTTCTAAGGATTTGTAAATTTGGAGGTCTTTGTAGAGGTTTCAACTTGGTTCCATTTAGGAAATAGAGTCAATGAAGTAGTGGCCCTACCATGGGTGGATTTTAAATATGGCTTAAAGGTTGGATTTTATAGGCCTTGAGCGTAGATACCCAATACTGTTGTGACACATAGGTGGGATGCATCTGTTTGATCACACTGGTCCTAGGAGGAACTGAAAAAGTGATTCGCACAAGGGAATAGGGGTTGCGTGAGCTAGATAAACCTTTATTAATAAGTAACTGGGGTGAAAAATCTTATATGAGACTTCAGAAAATACATCATGGGTTTTCACTAGTGTTTGTGGAAGTATCTCTCACATGTTCTGGATTTGGGAGAGGGACCTCACACCTTTGATTTATCCTTAATGAAGGAGGTTCCTCAACCTAGTCCTATTTATTTTAAACCCTAAATGAAATTTGATCCTTTCTTGACCTTTTAATTAATTCTTATCACATATTTTTAGAAAGCTAACTGGGAAATTTTTTGGGGGACTTGGGGAAAGGTTTTGTGCAATGAGAGCTCTAAGTATTCATTCAATTTATTAGTTTTTGTAATGAAAATCTAAATGGCCCTATTTATAGGAAAGGAGGGTACCCAGTTGATGTTATTTATTGGTTTAGGTCTTTCATGTAGGTCCATGATGTATTTTTCTCATGTAGTGTTGTAAGAAGGATACAAGTGCATATGTCTTTGATGTAGGGGGGTGTACCTTTTCGGCAGGACGGTCAAGACATGCACAAGTCTCTTAGTGCACATGTATCCAATATAGGTCCATCTATGAAACTTTTCTTAGATTCTGTTATTATTCATTAATACATAATATATTTAAGTTACTCTTCATAATCATTACATATACCTTTATTAAAAGGTACTCTCACCCCCCCCCCCCCTCAGGATTTTATCTGAAATTAAATAGGAGGGTCTAGTCTCGAGGTAAAAGTCATGGGATAAAATATTATAAAGGATCAACAATAGATAACGTAGATTCTCTATGTAACTTATCTACAAAGGCCATTAGAGTAGGTGTTTGGATGAATTTATAAGGTGTAGGTGAGTGGTGTAGGTCGATGGTGCTTATAAATACCCCCTTTACTTTGGAACATTCTTCAAAATCATTTTTCGAGTTGTTATCTCACAAGAAAAATCCTTCTTCTAACTTCGATGCATTTTTCACCCACAAATATCCCTCAATAGTGATCTCAAGTAATAGCAAACTCAAAAAATAGGTTGTGTCGAGTAATCCTATTTGAATGGGATGCACAGAAGGATCTCGTCGAGGGCCTGGTGTGGGGTACCTTTTCAATGGGCCTACGAGGGGTTCCTTATCAAAGGACCTCTAGGGGGATGTTTCTTTTCCAAATTCTTTAATTACATTATGTTAAAATTTTAAATTTTTGTGTAAATAATTTAACATAATAAGAGAAATATTTTGGTTCTTGTAGGTTTCTTTTGAATGACTAATTTAATGATAGAAACTAAGTAACCTACTGTGTGTCAAACTAAAATAATGATGGTCATCAGAACAGACTACTATGAAGTTGTTGAGACTACCCTTCATGATGTGGATAAGTCATTGATTCAATATCAATGCGAGTATCCCTGAAGGGACTACCTTCTTTTGTATGATAATGGGATTCTGAAGGATTCTCATATTTTTTTTATAGGAAATATTCCCTAAATAATTAGATTCTAAAACACATCAACGCTCCTAGTTTCAACATCTAATTTAAGGGTTCCCCCATTAATAAGGGAATGACCCCTATTGGATGCATCCTAGATAAAAATGGATATAATACTGATATGAATGATAATTTCACTTATCCAAGGCCTCATTGCTATGATTTGACCTCTCATGTTTCAATGACAGATCAATATCAAGGCTAGAAAGATGACTAGGATCTCTTCTCTAGAGAAGGATTCATGCCTAAATGGATATTGAAATTTTTTGTATGACAAAGATGTTCATTGTTTAGGAACGAGATGCAGTATGTTCAAATTTATGTGATTTTATCAGTAGGAAAGACCGATGTTGACAAGAATGTTGATATCATTACTGAATTTGTTAGTTTATGGATTCTTCTAAAAAATTCTTTTCATTTGATGCATGATGAGGTCAACATCAGTTTTTGGGATGTATAGCATATATCTAGAGAACCATTCTCAGGGAAATGTATGATGAATTTATCCCACCAAGGAAAATATGGGATGATGTTGAGAGTATTCCCCCATAGTCCCATGAGCTATTAAAAATAGAAAAAATTCATACAGAAAATTAATATCCTTCTATAAGGGTTGATGTTCATGCAAAAGTATATATGATGAACTTTTTGGAACCAGTGAAAGGGAAGGTTTCAACTTGTAGAGGTCCTACCATTTTTCCTATTGTAACTAATTTGGGTACTTAAGGCACGTTTTGGACCACATTGGATAAGGGTGATTGCAAACATTAGGGATGGAAGGTTAATTCCAATATTGACATGAAGGTTCTCCTGGCAGGCTTCCTTACCATGTGGCTGAGCATTTACCTTCTCCTATTCTGTGAGTCATGTGGTGGTGTGAGAACATGAACTTTTTTTATTGCATCCATGTTAGTAGAGGGGAAGTATATCAGGTTGTTTGCTCGTATTTTAGCAAGAATCAATCAATTCTGTTTGTATTTATACAGTGTAAAGGCTCTTTTAAGAATTAAAAGACCATTCCAACTGACATGGGGATGGATTTCAACAAATTTTAGTTCATATTTGGTCTTGAATTAATTTAGGATCCCCAATAGTCTATTTAACATATTTCTTCAGAATGCCTTTTGGATTCGGCCATTGAATATAAAAACCGATGAGGTTTTGAAGGTGTTGAATATATCTAAATATTTTATCTTTTTTCATATGGTAATCCACCAACTAGAATATTTTTTGATGATTGTATGAAAAATATTTATATGGGAGGGCATATATGATGGCATTTAGGGATAGTGTCTTGGTATCTTGCATTGACAAGGAGATTTTTTGTGAGGCTTATGTACCTTGTCAGTTTTTACCTGAGTTTAAATGTCTTCAAAAATCAATCTTCTTCCTTAACATGTATATTAGGAATGATAAGTATCCAATGGTTGACCGACAATTATGGATCATAATGGATTTAGTGGTATCATAAATGTCAATCACTCTACTTCTGTGAGAGGCATCATTTGGACAGGAGGTCAGATATACCTAGGTTTGGGTTACTTCATACCCTCAATGGGATTTGACAAAGGGAACATATCGGGTAGAGGATACAAAAACCTCTAGTCTTGTCATGCGGGGAACGAAGTCCAAAACAAAGGTGGTTCATAGGCATCAGAGGCCTTAGAGCCTTCAAAATGTTCTCATAGATGGTCCTCCAAGAAAGCTAATGTGAATGAGATAACAACCCAAGTGACAAGTAAATGTAGTGGAAAAAATCAAGAGGTGGTTGTTGTCTCAACCCCTTACTATTCTAATGAAGAAAAGATTTATGAATAATATTTCCAACCAGAAGGCATTCTGTTCTCCCCGAAACCAACCTCATCAAATCCAAAATATGTGAAGCCCTTAGAAAAACAATATTAAGAAATCTTGACATGTAATTTCAAGGATTAACGGGTGTTTCTCATGTTCAGATTGCGAATTACTGAGTTGGGTGATATTAAATAACCCTCTAATTGACATCTAATCAATAATTTAGCTGAATTAAAGGAGTATATCAATGAACAGAAGGCCATCATATATGTAACCAATGATCATATCATGGCCTAAAAGTGAGTATCTTGTATGCTTGATTGTGGAGTATTTTTTGGGGTAATTGTTCATCTTGTTTAGGAATTAGACCATTATGGTAAAACTAATGATGTATTTCCCATTTATTCTTTTCATTTTTTCTCTTTCATCAACCATTATTAATATTGAGGGGACATAATTTTATAGTTTGAAATCAGGGAAGAAGAATAAAAAACAAAGGATCTTGATTCATCTAAATATGGTCCTATGGGTACCCCCGTTGTGATGGTGAATGATGCCCTTAGATCTTTAGAACTCTCTCCTAGTGGGGGGGGGGGGAATGATGTAAGTGATGTCAATTTTAATTACACAACAATTAACTCATGTATCCTTTTCTAAGTATAGTAGAACAATCTCTCCACTATCTTATGAAAGAATGAAAAATATAGCATTAATGTTGTTTCGGTTAGTACGTCAAAGTGATTATGTGTACTACCATACGACATTACAACTTTCATGACACACTTTCTTGACCAAGTACATATTTTCACAGAATCCAAATCACATTATTCCTATAAATGATATAGTACTATTTCTTTGAGGATTGAGATGGGCATGATGGGGGAAGTATTGATTTGTGATGATAGATTTGTCACCTAATCAGATGATGTGTCAAGGGGTGAAGCTACACCTGTTCTTGATATCAAAGGAAAGGAAGAGAATCTAGTTAATGTCAAATGTACTTATTTTAGGAACATTATGATTTTTTTACCATTCATATACTCGTAATATTTTAGATCTGTTTCCTCCACCATAGGAATATATGTTGATCGATTTTGATATTCTTGTTGCTCCAGGAGGAAGAAACGAGGATCCTAGGTAGTCCAAAGAACGTTTCGGTGTTGATCCTGACTCAGCAAGGCCTGGAAACATTATTTTGGTTGAAGATATGGTGGAGAGAAAAATCGAAGAAGCAAATGAGGGACTTGATCAACATTTTATGGATACCTTAAATGGTGACGGCGTTGTGATGTGAAAAGCTGTATACACTGAAATGATGGATGCTATTAATGTAGAAATTGATAATTCATGTTCTATAAAATATTTTGTGTACTTTCATGAGGAACTTAAAAGATGGGAGTTTCTTTATTCTTGCATTTTTTATACATATTTGTTATTTTATATGATATTTCACATGAAAGTTAAACTTATGTAGATTTTTCTACATAAAATGTTGCAAAGTCCCTTCTAGAATAGGGCATTCCAATCCATCCTACCTCTACTGATGTTAGAGAAATACTAAATGAGAATCTAGAATTTGGAGATTCACTATAGTCATTGATAAATATGTCTGAATAAGCTCAGAATAGTTACCCTCTATAGGAGGTTCGTTTTTAGAAATCTGAAGCTAGGAGTATCTGGGATGAATAATCTCAAACAAGAAACCTATTACTGGATAAATGCCACTAATTACCTTGATCATGATCCATTCCTAATACTATTTGGAATATAACAATGATTTTGATTCATCATTTAAGACTATCAGCTTCTATGGCTAGGTCTAATGGTAATGCTTCTATATTGGCTTGACCATCATTGAAAGGTAAGGAAACAACTGTCTCTAAGGAAACTGAGCAAGGAACTTCTTTATGATCATGAAACCCAGAATACGCCTAACCTCATGGTAGTGGTTCTGATTCATACATAGATCTACAGGTTTCCCTCAGTATCATTGTTGGTAGGACAAGGAATACAATTTCGAAAATTATATCTAAAACACCTTTGGACAAGATTACTTCACATTTTGGATGACTTCCAGCACTGTTATGCATACTGGGATTTAGTGGATTCGATTATCATCAAGTTTTTATTGTGGTGAAGGAGCCCATTATCTGGTAAGAGAAATACAAAAAAATCGTATGGGTCTTATAAATGTCCAAAATCCCACCATCATTGAGAGTTTTTAGACACATTTTATCAGGAAGAGGTGAAACATAATGAAAAATTTGCAGAGTTGAGATGGAAAATACGGATAAATCATTTGATGTTTTGCACCTTCAGAAAGAGGTGTCGTTCCTTTATCAAGAGTTGGACATTTCCAAAAGTGACTTCAAAAACTCCACCAATACTTAAAAGAAACCCAACTAGAAGAAGTAACTACCATTAATCTTGCCATAAAAGCACATTGTAGAGCCGAGGAGACTAAAGTTGGTTGACTAACTGAGCTTTAACAAGAATTTGATAGAGATATGGAGTTTGTTCAACAAAATAAGAGTTATTCTGAAAGCCTCTTGTAATATAAGACAGAGATACTCCATTCTGTTCATGTTCCTTAAAAAATTTCTACATAAATGATAAGTATTTTATCTCCAATTGTATATGAATTTCTCCCTGCGTTCTTCTAGTAATCAAAACGTAAAGGATGATTTTATTAGCATTAAATTTTCCTATAATCTAATGATAATTACACAAGATAGGGATGGGGGCACTCTAAAATTTTATCTAATATAGAAGGGCCTAGTTACTGTGGTTTGATTGTTACTAGTTTCATATGGAAATCCTAATAAACATTATGTCCATTATCATTTCATTGCTTTATCTTTTCTAAAAAATACATAGTGTATGTCTAGAATTCTGAGGATATAAATTTATCCAAAGTTCCCTTTTTGCGTTTTCAACCTCATGAGTATTGTGTCTCTTTTCGTGGACAGTTTAAAGTCATTCAATCCTGACTAAAAAGGATATTTTTTTAGGTCGAACAGCTTGGACCATGAAATTTGAAATTATAAACTAAACAATGATTTATTAATTTGATTTTTATGATATTCTTTAGATACATCCATGGGGAATCCTGGGACAATTTTTGTGATTTATAAATCTAAAACAAGTTCTTTAAAAAAATAGAGAATGTATATCCAAACAACAAAGTTACCACTGGTAGAAAACCCCATTATGGGGGTTGTTTTATGTGAAGCAAACTTTGGAAAATACTACATAGTCAAGTAGTGGTATACTTAGGATGATATATCTGTTATGTGGGTGACATATGCAAGGCCAACTAGGGACATGTACTTTTTATTCAGGTAATGGATTTTTAAAAAAATTCTAATCTTCATTTAATGATGAACAAAAAATGTTTATGATTTGGATGTTTCAAGACCACATTAGGTTTATTTTATAAGGAAATATGTATGGGAATAATGTAATCATCCTTACAAACATAGGCCATGAGTGGGAAACCAATCCTAAAAGAATTTTAGGTGTGAAGGAGGGTACATTATGTGAGAAAGGGAATTTATGATATTATGTTGTGCAGTTTAAATCCATGCTACAATGAAATTATGTAGTGTATTTTTAAATAGTGTAGTAAATACATTGGGGGTTGTGCAGTTTAAAGTCATGTTGTAAGGAAATTTTGGGCTATGATATTTAAAGCCATACAACAAAGGCATTTTGGGCTGTAATTTAAGATATTTTACTTTGACCAAAGTTTTGATGATTCAATGACTCTTGGTAATATGTCTGTAAATGTTCTATTATTTTTTGGTATGGAAGAAAAAAAATATAATTTGTGATTTGGGGATTTTTTAATTTTAATGATTGTATGGGGAAAAGGACTTATGGTGTTATAGGAGGTCTCTCCCAAGAACAACATTACCACAGATTGAAAAAACCATTTTGGGGTGTTTTATGCCACACCAACTGGGGACCATACTTTATGGTCAAGTAGTTGCATTCTTTGGTAGAAAAAACTATTATAAGGGTGACATATATAAGGAAAACTATGGAACATACTTCATGGTTAGGTAAAAGAGATCTCAAATATACTGACATTATATCACTAAAAGTTAGTGAACGGTTATGGAGATTCATATTTTCTAAAGAATAGAGTCAGGTGTATAGAGAATTTACGTAAATATATAAGGGGTATTTCAAGTAATAATTTCCAAAGAATCAAGGAAATGGATGCTCTACATAGGTCTGACATAAGAATAGAAGTTATGGTGCCAGTAGTTTTAGGATGTAAGACTAGGACAATAATATTATGAAACAATGGATGAAACATGGTCAAATGATTCAAGGTTATTCCAATATTATTTAAACAAGTGAAATGTAAAAGTGTAAACCATGGTCTATGAGTCTTTTAGGTATTTATAAAGGATTTGGGACAAATATACAAGGGATAACCACTGATTTACCGGTCCTAGTATGTCATCATCAATGCTCAAAGGTACCAAAGGGGATTCTTCCAATATAAAAGTTACTACTAGTTCGAAAACCCATTATGGGGGATTTTTTATGCAAGGATAATTAATGAACATACTGTATAGAAAAATAGTGGCATCCAATGACTGAAAAGCCCATTATATGGGTTACTTATGCAAGACCAACTAATGAACATACGACATGGTCCGGAAAAGGAACTCTCAGGTATCAAACATTCTACCACTAGAAACAAAGGAAATATTATGAAGATCTGAAAGTATTAAAAATCAGGAGTATTACATGGGAAATAGGAAAGTTTTAACACATAATGGATTTCTTTGGACAAATATTGGATATGAATTTGGATTCCATTGCATAGATCCAAATCATATGTAGATTTGGGGAATCTCTTGTTTTTTTGATGTGCTCATAAGTAGAGGACCAAAAATAAAATCTCTTGCGTAGGTTTTTGATTATATGCAGGAGGGGGATTTTGTTTTCCCTATGGCTGGGGATGGGGATTATGGACTAGGATTCACAATGTATCTCAATGTGATGAGAATCAAGAAAGACATAGTTCTATTGGTACCATCTCCTTTTATATAATGTGACAAGGATGTCGGTTGTGTAGTTTAATGTCTTAAAGAAAGGATGTGGGTGATTCCAATATAAAAAAGGGAATATTGTGGATAATACATGGTGGAGGACCCAAAAATCACAAAATATTTAGTTGGGGAAAGAATCCTTCCATACATAGTTCAATCATATACAAGTTCATGTGTAATGTGGGAACTCATACTAGATCTCCTAAGGTAAATATGAATTATACATGGGAGGGTATGGGATTATCTATGTTTTGATGTGTTTGGGACCAATATTTAAGATCAAAATATCACTAAGTATCTCAATGGGATGAGAATCAAGCCACACATAGTTCATAAGTATATGTATATAACCCTAATTGAATTAATCAGTGGAGGATAATGGGGGTTTCATTGAATACAAGTCTATACATAAGATTCTATATCTTGTCTAATATCCCCACATAGATCTGACTCATAGATGGGAGAAAAGCAGCATTATTTGAATCTAGTTGCAAATGATCCCAATATTGATAGTTCGGGCATCACTATGTATCTCATTTGAGTGAGAATCAAGCCACATGTGGTTCTTTAAGATGTTCCTCATGAAATTTGGATCCATACATAGGGATTGGGGGATTTATGAATTATGGGTGGGCCAGGGGATATGACTCGGGTTCAACTATGTATCTCCATAGAATGATAAGTATTCCACATGTAGTTCTTGGAATTTCATGTAGTTTAACATCGTGTGGTAAGGATGAAGGAGAACTGGCGCGAAGTGAAATAAATATTTTAGTTGGACCCAATAAATAATGTATAGGCATCACAATGCATCTCATAGTGGAGAGAATAGGGCCTCATGTGGTCCTTGATACGATCTATATGTAGATCTGACCGTGCACCTGATGTAGATTGGTATTATTATTTATTTGTGGATGGATATTGGATTGGATATCTGGGTGTCACAACATATCTCAATAGGATGATAATCAAGACCCACATAGTTCTTGAATGTTATTTCCCACACAAATTAGACATTGATGTTGGAAATGGGACTTTTGATAACTTCCAGACTGATGGTTGTGCCAAAATCATGATGTTGTCGAATGGTTATCTATGCAGATCTGGATGATTCATGGGGAAATAGAAGTGGAATTTTCTTTTCCAAAATTGCATTTGGCCCCAGTATTAGAGATATGTGTGTCACTGCATATATTTCTGGGTAAATAATCAATCCACATATAGTTATTGAAAATTTTACACACACCCACTATGGTTTGATGTGAGGTAGGGGTCTTTAATATTTATATGTTTTTTCTAGAGCAATGGTTGGGATCAATACATAAGATAGTATGAGATTCAAGCCATATGTTCTCAAAATGTTCCCATTATAGAATTGGTTCATATGCAATGAAATGGTAAATTGTTTCTTTTATGGTCGTGACTTGACCCAAGATTAGATATATAGGCGTCACTATGTATATCATTGGAATGTGTATCAAAACACACATAGTTCATGAAGAACCATAAATTTTATCATCATATGGTTCTAACGTGGGGTCACTTTATGTAAAAGAAACATTATGTCTAGACACAAGATAATAGATCTGGGTGTCTCTATATATCTTGTTGGGGAAATAATCAATCAACATTTAGTTCTTGAAGGTTATTCCCTATACAGGTCTAATCAAAATATAGGGAGAAATTGGAATCAAGTGCCAATTGAGAGTGTAAATTAGGTGAGTGAGGTTTACACATGGAAGAGACTTATCTTTTGAGAGACCAAACAGAGTTACAATCATGGTTTATTATGTATTTCATAATGCCAAATAAGTTAGACATTAGCTATAAAGTTTAATGTTGTGTGGTGGGGACAATTGGTGCTATGAAATTTAATGTCTTGTAACTTGGACCACATATCATTCTGCTTATCATCATGAAAAAAGTATGATGATGGAACACAGTTTAACGTCATGAAAAATAGATGAAAATGGTTCTATGAAGTTTAATATCTTATAGATAAGAAAAAATATATGTTATTACACAATGTATTTCTTAAGAAATTTTGCATTGGATGGAGTTTTAGTGAGTTCCCCATCCATTGAGATTAAGGAATAATCTTCTTTAGAGTTGACCTTATATATAGAGTAATGTCCCTCCAACTTTGGATCAAGAATCTGAGGCTTCTTTCCCATTATCATCGGAGTCCTAATGACCAATGCCAATTCTCCTCATAGGAATGAATAAAGATAATCATTTTTCTTAAAGTCATGGGATATCTTGTTCTATTGGACCTACATGTGATGCAAGGTGTGAAGTCTCTTTTTTCAGTCACTCCTACTCATCCAGTCATTTCTAGGATTGATTATATGTGTATATCTAGTCACAAATGGAAATACAGAGTGATGGAAACTGAAAATCAATTAGAAAAAATTCTTTTGTTTTATACAGAAACGAGTATGTGGTTTCCCACATTGCAGTACAGGTTGTGTTACGATAATCCCATCAGGAATTAAAGAGCATATCTGGTCACGATTTCTTATCATTATCCACCATATTCTAAAGTATGTTCGATAAGGTCTTGTTAAAAGCCTATATCTATCTATTGACCGCTGCATGATAGTGGGATGAATGATTAGATTTTATAATTTATTCATGTTATATATTCTCCACCACATTAGAAAAACAATTAGTTTCATTTTCCATAAAAATGGTATGAGGGACACTAAATATGGTTATGATGATAACTTTGGAAAAGCTAACAATGATTTTGGCTCCGACTTCATAGATTGGTATTGTCTCATCCCATGTGGTGAAGAAATATGTATTAGTAAGGGTTCACTAGAACTACATAGTCGTAGATGGAGGAAATGTTCCAACAATTTCTATTCCTTATATGGAAAATTCCCATGAGTACATAGTTGTATATAGAAAATCTTGGGGTTGATGAATGAAATTGGCATGCAGTTGGTAGGGATGAAACTTCTTACAGAATTCTGTGAAATCCTATGTCATCGAATACTATAAGAATCCAAGCCTCTAAGTTTTATCAGAAATCCTATACACTAATTAGTAGACACCACAGGCTCCTTCATGTACTTCTTCTGAAATGGCCATAGTCTTTTCTCCATCAACACATCTGAGAAGAATCCATCAAAACCTCATTTATTTTAGACTTTATTGAGATCTGGGTCATCATAAAGACTAAAATTATCCACTCAACATCGAATCTGTTCTCTTCCAACTCTATCGAGTGGAATTACTCCATCAGAGATATACTCCATGATGGGTGTCATAAATCTAGTGGTAAGGCTATATGGCATTGGGATGGGACTTATTTCATTGATCTATTATACTCTAATCTGAAAAAATGTGAATCAATTTGGTAGTGGGTGATGTTGATTACTATTTCATCCTAATTTGGATCTATAAATGTTGTAGTTTCATTTTCCAACACATCTACCTGGCCATTATGTTATAATGGTACATGAGACAGTGTTTTATCTAAAGGGATATTTTCAATTAAGACTCAGATGTAATCACATATAGGAATTATATATTCATTTTTGATAGAATAATCCCCAATGATCTATCTAATTATCATTCCCAAATCACCATTCACTTCTATGTGGTTCACATGTATTTGGAGTGCCAAATCTTGGCCTGTAATTAAAGACAAATTTTCAGAAACAATTTTGGTACCACCTTCTAATAACAGGAAGGGAGATGGAAAATATGCCTTTCTAGAGAGAAAAGTACAATTCCTAACCAAACATTATTTACTCTAGGGTATTCCATTCTCTTTTCCATTAGACGTTTGGAATCACTGAAAAATAAATCTCCCATTTTATAGGGTTTTCCTAAATATAAGAGATTTCATAATTATGTAATTATGTATTTAATGACTTCTCTTTTATAGATGGATTCTCAGTAAAGATGTCTACTAAGGCTTTCCCTTTCACTACTTTTAAAGGTAGAAACTATATATCAAACTAGTACAGGATAACAGGCCACTATTCAAATTATCCTTTGATGATAGGAGAACTAAGGAACAATTTGAGTGGGTTATTACAAAAAACCAAGTGGATCTCATGGTGTTGTAGGCTGTGCCTCACCTTCTAAACTGCAAATATTAATGCCAGTATGCTTTTCTCAATATCTGAATATTGACCCTCTACATCGAGCAAGGTTACAGTGAGATAGTAAAGGTTGTTCTCAATCCTGACAACATTTTTTTGTTTGAGGAAGGCACCCAATGATCTCTCCAGGGATTCACATAAATAATGAATGACATTACTACAATTGGTGGAATAAATATTGGTGGGTTAAAGAAAAATTTCATGAGGGTGTCAAATTATTCTTTATAGTCATTGGTCCACTAATATGTGACCCCATTCAGAATCAATTTGGTAAAGGGTAATCACTTTTCAGTAAGGTTGGCTATGAAGCTCTATATGTAGGACAACTATCCTTGAATCCCTCTTAACTCATTCGTGATTCAAGGTGGTGACATGTCAAGGATAGCTTTAGTTTTCTCATGATCAACATCAATACCACAACAACATATAATGAAACTCATAAATAATCCCAAGGTTACCCCAAGATCACATTTTAAGGGGTTCATATTTAGATTATAATATTGAAGCTTGATGAAAATGATTTCTATGTTAGCCAGGTGATTATGGAAATTCCTTAATTTGGCGACTAGATCATCAACATAACACTCATCAAATATTTCTAAGAAGGGGTCTATGATGTGACTCATAGCATGTTGACATGTGTTACCAGCGTTCTTCATGCCAAAGGTAATTACCCAACAATATAATATGCCTTGAGGTTCTCTAAAAGGTATGTCTTCTTAATCATCTAGGTCCATCCAAATTTGATTATACCCATAATTTCCATCAACGAAGGAATTGTCTTGGTATCCAGTTTTTGCATCAATCTGGAGTTTTGTAATTAGAATAGGGAATTCATCCTTGGGAAAATTCTGGTTGATATCTTTGAAATCAATAAAAAATGATTTCTTCCACTTATTTTTCATGGGGATAATGTTGGATATCCATTCCAAGTATTTCACCTGTTGGATGATGTCATCCTTGATGATCTGGTCTACTTCATCCTCAATCCTGGAGGCTTGATTTGGGTGTGTCCCCCTTGAATCTTTCTTATAACCCTGATGATCTTCTAGAAAGCTCAAATGATGGGTGGACACCTCAAGGTCGTGAATTTCAATATATGTATAATTCTATGAAAATACATCATGGGGATTATTTAGTAAGGATATGTATTCCTCCTACTCATCAAAAGTCAAGGCCTCACTAACTAGAGTGGGTTGTGGATCTTCATTTTTACCTATATTTATTTCTCTTAGTTCATCCATGGTGGCGAAGACAAATTCCTCAAATTTTATAAGGGAATCCACAAGCTCATCTTCTTACTCATCTTCTTCATGCTCTTCCTTGTGATTCTATATTTGTGATTCTTCTTGGTGAGGATATGATAAATGAATTTCTTCAGAAGGACTTGGGGAGTCAGCATTCAAACATTCAAAGGATGAGGCAATCATTTCAGGATCACTTGTTGGAATGAAGACATTAATGAATCCTGAAGGGAAAACAACAAAATGATAATGAGTCTCTTCACCTTCTCCGATATTCATGATAGATTCTTCCAATTCATCTAATTGAATTGGGATTTTTTGAAGCTCATGGAACATAATGATGAAATTTTAATTCAAGATTTCATTATTACTCAAATATTTTATAACTTCTTCAGTTCCATTGGGCCCAACTGTAGTTATTGACATTATGGTTGCTGCGGAATGAAAATGTGAATTATGGCTTACCCAATAAATTTGATTAATAGGTAGCACATAATCTACAATAAACAACTTGAAACGTTTATATGGAATAATATCCAATGAATTTGGTGCATTGATTCAAGTGATATCATCATCCATGGAATGTTTTCCTCAATTGTTATAGAACCATGCATCAATGTATTGTGTTTAAAAGGAACTGAGTGAGGAATTTTCAACAAATAATGTCCAATTAGAAAATTGAGAAAATATTTGAGACATTAGTGGTATGAAGAAGAAATGGTTTCAAGATAATGTATCCATGGTCATTCCAGCTGATCAATAAAAGTAGTTTCCAACTAGACCACCATGAACCCTATGTCTGACACAGGATCTCTCAACAGAGTTCTGAGTGTGATCTCACTAAGAGGTTATTAGTCATTCTTTTCATAAACCTATAACATTATAGTGGGGGGAGATAAGTTGGATTATGTGAGACATAATTGATTAAGTGTCCAAAATTGGATGAGGTTGACTCATAAGACATTTTCAATGAAGGCTCATCTGATACAAATTTGTTTTAACATGCCAGATATATAGAAGGGTCTAACATTTCCTTATATGATAACATCATAATCTTGGTCAGTGAAATAAATTACCGCATGAAATTAATCATAATCATTCTCCAAATGTTATACATTATTAACAGTCACCTCAACATCAAATTAATGAGGTCTTGAAAATGACTCAATGATTTATTCTTGGAGGTATTTTGATAGACTACTAAAATCCAGGATTGATAACCTCTCCAACACATGGGATAATTGCTTCATGACATCATATTTATTTATCCAAGGGTGTGCTCTATCAAGAATAGATATTCTCTTTTTCAGGTACATCAAGAGCTAATTTTCTTGATGTGGATGTACCATATCTTGGGGAAGGAGATGGAAGTAATTCTTCTATTGGTGAATTAGGCTAGCTAGGTCTCCACACAAGCCTAAAAGGTATAGGTGTATCTTATAACCAGTCATCCAAGAAAATTATTTCAGGTCACACCGTATCATGTGTAGAGGATAAACTCCCTTGGTCAAATTGAGATTATTGGATATCATTCCCATGAGTTTCGGCCACATAGATTGTTCATGTTGGGGTTTGGTTGAAGTAGTGGCTCCGATCATGACTATGTATTCCCCTATATCCTCAACCATGAGAAACTCTTCCCCCAATTCCCCAATCATGTGTGAAAAAATTATTTTAATAAATAGAATAATCATTTGAGTTGGGATCCATTAATTGAATGAAATAAACGGAACCAAAGATCAACTCCCCATATGATGATGATTCTACCTAGGGTTTGATTATTGTTGTTCCATTTTAGTGTGGTGGTGCTTGTTCTTTTGAGATTGTCGAAATGAGATCTATTATGGTTAAGGAAAACATTGTCCTTAACCAGATCTTGTCTTCATCTAGTAGTTCCATATCCTTCCATCGATGTTTCATCTTTGAGAATGGGACTTTAGAGGACATGGCTTTCTAGGAATATGTATTTTCTATAGTAGAAGTGGAAGAAGGCATAGTTGATTATTTAAACTTTGTTCCTAGAGTTCATTGAGTCTAATTGATTATTTTCTAACCATATAATAACTTATATTCTATGAAATATTTCTTTTATCTTCTTTCCACTTTCCTTCCTCCCCTAGATCTGTAACAAAAACAAATGCTACCAGGTTTGGTGAAATTTTTTGTTTCACTTTCCATGAACCCACAATATTTTGGTAGGGGTTCCTTGAAAAAAGCTCTCTTGGATGTGATTCCATTTGATTTAATGGAATGAAAAATAATTTCATAGATCCTTGCCACCCTCGTTTTTAGGATTCATGGGCATTGGTAGCTGAACTATGTTTTTATCCAAATCTGAAATGAAGAATCCAGTTACTTGTTAATTTCAAAAATAATAGACCTTGTTTTCCAACTCTTTAAACATTTTTTTCCTTTGGTCTATTTGACTATCTTAACGAAGCATTCATTTATATTGACACATAGGAAGTGGAGCCTTATGGTACGACGTAGGATTTGAGGTTGGATTGAGTATAGGGTCCAAATTAAGTGTAATTATAGTGTGATATTCCTTTCTTATTATTCTTCTATGAAGTGATGGGATTAATCATGATTTTTCATTGGTCTCTATGATGGAGTTTTCATGCTATTGAGAAATTTCGACTAGATCTTGTTGCCCTCTTTTATATTTCATAGGGATCAACGGAGTGAAAAAATAATAACAGTTATTTTCTATATAGATAGGTATAAAATATTCTTGTGGGAGTGGTTGGGTTAAAGGGTATGTCAATCCTTTACACAAAGCATTGATGTTTAAGACACATTCATTATCCCTATGCTGGTAGTTTGTGAGAACAAAAACTATTGTATTCTACATCATTAAGATAAATTGGAGAAGAAACTTTTCATAGATATCTTCCCATTTAGTGATCGATCAAAACTGAAAACCCGTATACCACAAAATGGTTGGCCCCTACAATTAATGAATGAAGTATCTTAGTTTCACTACATATTGTAGTTTAGGGGTTCCCATCATGGGGTCGTAGTGAGATATGAAATCTGTCAAGTTCAACTCCAGATCTTCTAATCCATTAAAAATCCAAAATGTCAGATTCCTAAAGTTTGGTGGAGGAGGAGTCAGATCCACTCATTTGGGGCAAGTCTTCTTTTCTGGATATACAAGCACATGTCATAAATCAATAGCTTCTAATAGAGTCATTCAAGACTCAAAGTTGTTCATATGATATCAAGGAATATCTTGATGATTCGGGGTATAAATTGGTGTGGTGGCTGGAGCCTGTGTGGAAACTAGCATGACCACTAGGGGAAGAACCGTTGGTATCTATCATGGGTAATGAATAAAGACATGCCTGTGAGGATGTTGTTGGATTTGGTGTTGCCCCATCCGGTTGGGCCGAATGCTTGTGGCCCTCATTGTAGCAATGCTGACCACTGTAGCGGAGCTGACCGACCAACATCGACAGGCACTGTAGAGGTGCGGAATTCGGGGTCAACAGTACTGTAGAGCTTTTGACTTCCAGCCGGCAAACACTGTAGCACTTTTGACAAAGTGAGCCTCCGATCACTGTTGCAACGTGGACTACTATTCAGAACAGTAGATCGTCTTCTTCATATGTAGCCCATTTTAGGGCTAGGGTTTCTACTGGAAATCCTCTGTAATTTTGTGCTCCCGAATCATAGTGAAATTCTGCATCTCCCATGGACGTAGGGATTTTTCCCGAACCACGTAAATTGCCGTGTTCATTGTTTCTTTTTTCCTTCTTTTGTTTTCTTGTTTTCTGTCGTTGTTTCTCTCGGGGATTCCGCAACAGATGTTCCTGACTATGTTCTGGTTTTATAACCAATAGAGAGAAATCATTATATTTTGAATTTGGATTCAAATATATTAGTGGTTGATATCCCATATTGAGCGGATGTTCCATGTTTTCTTCAGTTGTTATATAAAATCATCATTTCCAAGGTTCACCTAATGGAAGTGCTAGTTGAGGTTATGCATGCCGATCATATCTAGAAGGGAGATTACCTCAGAGTAACTACGCATTGAATCATCTATGTTCCTTACTTTTCTGTTGTTGCTGAGAAAATATTTCCTCTGGTTAAAGGGATTGGCCTTCTCTGTGGGGAATGGGAGACCCGATATGACCCTTAACTTTTCCCATATTAGGTTCCTTTCAAAGTGGTAGAGTTATATTGTTTGAGTGGATACCAAAATTTTTTGTAAGACTTTGGTATCAGATACGCACACCTTACACAACTATTTCAGTGTATATGGTTAGAGGAATAAGAATGTATTGTACATGATCCTATGAATTGGTATTATATTCTGGAGGGTCTTCAATGATGGCATTGATGACATTCACATATGTCTAGTGCATCATAGGGACTCTGTTTGAATTTCTGTGACATCATTTTCTTCTTCACCCTCCAAGAGAAATTATCCCTTATTTTTTAGTATCTAGGAATTGTTTGGTGAACAATAACTTGAAAGGGAATCCCCTGACAGTTCAGTTGTACATGTTTCCTGTGAATGTACTGAATCATAGGATGAAAAATAATGAGAGGATTCATTTTTCATTTTCTTCCCAAATTAGGAGAAAACTAATTTCTCCTATGTATGGGATTGTTGGGGAGAAAAATCCCCCAGCACTGATGGCTTGGGATATTCTTGTTCTGCCTACGGAACCCTTTGGGAATGATTGGATTATCTAAATGGTTGGGTCAAAAAATCACCTGCCCTATGGGATGGGGTTGTTCCAGAACTTCTATGGATGACATTATTGTTGTTGGTCTTATGATTTTACTTATTATGGTCCAAATTATGGATGGGTTTATTATTCATCATTACCTTATAATTCCCTTTTTGGAAGACTTCTGGTCTATTTCTAACATTGTCTTAATAAGAAGTATGGAATCCTCTAAGAGGGATACCTACTCAATGTTCCCATATGATTGACACCACCAAATCTCAACATCTTTATCTTTTCTAGTATGAGGTCAGTGAGAGTTAGCTGAGGCTTGTTCTTACTGATATTATCTTCAATATTGAATAGAATCCATTTATTGTGTCCAGTATGGGAAAATAACATTGCATGACATCAATTTGGGTGGAATTTGATGGCGATGAAGTGAAGTGTAATGAGATTCTCTATATATACCACATCCTAAGATGTGAACACTAGATAGGGTATCTACTACCAGCATTCAAGACCTCATTAATGCATCAAGGCATGTTCATTAAAGGACCCTTTGTAATTTCTCAGTCTTGGGTGTCGATAATCCTAGAGAGAAGCCATGTTAATTTGGTAGTGTAACCCATCTATTACTTTGAAATGAGTTTGATACTCATCATAATGTAATACCTTTTATTTTATGTGACAATGAATTTTCCATATGTTGAGGCAGATTTCATGCATACAATATTTCAAAAAAAATCTTTGGAATGATGTATTATGAGGTAGATAAAGGTCAGAACATGATTGGTATATCATCATTAGCTATCTATTTTCTCAGGTTTTGAATATCTTATTTGTCTTTAACAATAGGTTCTTCAACCAAGTCTAACCATAGTGGATGCATCTCGATTGTATTATGATAAAGAATTGGATCAGATGGGGTTTCCTCTACTATATTGATTGGAAAATGACCTAAGGGAGGTTTAGAGCATGACTTTCCCCTTAAGTTATCTTCCAGTTGAGATATTATTTCATCTACCAGTGACAAGGAATCATATATGAATGGCCTGGTATTCGTAATCACCTCACGATAATAGGGATTCCTCATTGCTACATAGTCAATTTTAGAATTATTTTTACTATGTGAATCACTTCTATGAAGAGGACATTCGTAGTGATCACCATAATGGGGAGGACCATCATGGTGGGTTATATAATGGGGAATGCCATATTTTTCCATATTCTTATGGACACATGGAGGGATTTTATGGGTCTCATCAAGAGACAAGTTCCCAAGATCAAACGAATTATCACCATGATGAAACAATTAATTTTGAAGTATTTGATAAAGACCTTCATAATTATTACTACTAATACTATAATTTGGTAACGAGAGGGTAGGATCTTGAGATTCAACATGTAAATGTCTGATGGCTTAAAGAACTCTAGCATTATAAAGATTCAGATCGCAGAACAATTCTTTGTTCTCCAACAATGATTGATAAGACTTTATATTGGATTTCTTCTTATAAACAGTTTCAACCAATTTCTTGAAGAAGTGGTCATCTTGGGTAGGAGTTTTTGCCATCATTGGAGTGGCCATTGGAACAGACTGATTTCCACTGATTTGAACGGGTTTATATTCCTAATCATGATGCATGTATGTTATGGGGTAGTTTCTCATATAACCATCCTAGATGATACCAGAGTTACGTGTATGCTCTGGGGTGTTATGCTGATTAGATAAACCATTTTTGGGGAAAGTGTTATATACCTATCCCCCAGGAACTATTGTCATTTCCGTGATGATATCGTAGATTGTCTTTAGGATGTGGGAATCAGTTTTCGTCTTCTATTTTACCATTTCCAAGATATGATTTCTGATATCAGCAATTGGAATGTGGATATACATCTATTTTTAATCTGGAGAATGTGTATGTTCCTAATTAGGTCTTCCATTTCCTATTTGTGGATACTGACAATACTCAAGGGAAGAGAGTTGAGTTTTCCATATTCATGTTATTGGGATATTCCAACTAAATTCTCTATGTGCTGTCAGACAAGGCCGATGACATGATTTATAAATGTCATCATGTGTGTCTTCATACTCATTGTTTACCACTAAACATGGTATTCATAATTATTTGAGTGTTTTCATATGATTCATATGGCTTACTTGGTGGGTGAATATAGGTGTATGTTCCTTCTTTCAGGTTTCTATCATGTTTGGTTGGCGGGCTTCATTAAATCCCATCAGGCAAGTCTACTAGTTGGGTGTGTCATGTTAGATGGGTGTAGGTCCCCGCTCGTTGGTTTCCACCATTCTAGGATGGTGGTCTTCTTTGGAGGGGGAAAATGTGTGAACCTACTCTCTATTGCTAATTTTTCATCCCTTACAGGACTTCTTGTATGCCTAGGTCTAAGGGACCTGATTTTCACAATTGAAGGAGGAACTATCAAAATTTTTAGGTTCACTACCATGTGATGTTGACAATGGTAATTATTAGAAGGTTCCCTCAAGAATGACCCTTGTGTCTTTGAGATAAGGCCATAATTGGCCTCCCGATCCACCTTCATGAAATATGAGATGGAATCGATAATGCGTTCTATGGATAAGCTCTGAAAATGGTTCTATGTGATAGTCAACTCCATCTTATTTAGGACCACTAGTCTAAGGAATTTATTGGTGTAGGTCTATAACATAAGTCCATAGTGAAGCTATATCTCATAGTGGTGAAAGCAGAATAAATGTGTGTAGGTATCCAATATATGTTGATCACGTAGGTCTTAGACATAGGGGGATGTGCCTTTTGGTATGGATTTTTAGGACATGCGTTGGCCACTTAGCACACAAGTATTCCACATAAGTATATTTGGATTTATTTTCTTGACTTTTTTTAATATTCATTGATACTTTAAAATATAAAAGGTACTCTTCATATTTTTTTCCTCCCCTAATTAAAATGGATTGTCGACAATTGAATATATAAGATATTGTGTGGTTACATGGGGTTACTTCTAACATTGTATTAGAGATGGATCCTAGAATTACTTCAAAGATTTACAGAAGTGTAGAAGAGGTATTAAGGACTCAAGATAGGTTGAGTAAATCATATCATCCATAGATAGATAGTCAGACAGAGCATGCTATTCAGAAACGAGATGACATTTTCTATGCCTATTTCTACAATTTTTGTGGATATTAGGATAACCATCTTGGATTGGTCGATTATTATTTTTATAAAAGTAATTAGTCATCAATCTTAATGGATCCTTTTTTGGAATTGTACGGTTTCCAATGTTAGTCACCTCTTTGTTTGGATATGTTTTAAAAAGACTCTTTGGAGGGGCCATGTTTGGTTCAGAAGATGTCTATTAGGATTCTGGATATTTGAGGTCACTGAGAAACACGGGATGGTTTCTTATTAGTAGACATTTCAAATTCATTTTACTGGAATTCTTGATATTTTCCTTGTATCACATATAAAGAAATATAATCATAATCTATCCCATATTCTGATGTGGGAGGAGTCTTAGTTAGAGTTATATGATTCTATTATGGAGCATCCAATATAGAGCATTGACTCTAAAGTGAAATTATTATCTGGGAAGTCAATTATAATGGTCATATTCTTATAGAAAGATGGTTCAGATTCCTTGGATTCATCAAAGTGAAAGTTGTTGATGAGGGACTAGTGCCATCAAATGTTTACCGAAAATCATTATTATACAAGATTTACCAAATAAAAAACGTCTTATAGTGAGGAGTTTGTACCATCCGGTTACAATATTTTATGTATTTCTATTCTCATTATATCTTTTCCTCTTTAATTTGGTAAATCATGAAACTCATAAGGATGAAGATAATTTTTAGGATAATATGATCTAACATTCATTTATTAATTTATTTTAAATTACATGAGTCTGGGTATAAATGTGTTAATGGATTATTTGGTTCCTCCCTATGTTTAGAGAATTTTAGTGGTGGTTTTGGTTTTCACGTAAGAATATGATATTTTTCAAGTCTTCTAGGTGATTTAAAACTATGTAACTGGTTTATATGTCTAGTATTTGATCTCTATAATCATTTCATAATCCGATTACAAAATGTAAAATAGTACACAACTTGTAAACCTTACACACCATGAAATGTTATAGATTACTTTTTTAATGAAAAGAAGATTATTTTTTTGGTGTATATATGCCTTGTATATTACATGATGTGTAATAGGATAACATGTTGTGTAATTGTAACATGTTGTAGAATTAGGATATAGAATAATTGTTTCTTATTTAATTCTTTGAAATACCTCTTCTATATGGACCTAGATATATTACATGGTGATTTTAAGAACCTGCATTTTCTTGGATCAATTTTTTGGCCATTGGATCATAAGTGTAGTTGTGTTGCATCTCTTTTGGTGAGAAGTATCTCTATATCATTGTTTCCTATGATCAAAGTTGAATTGTTATGTTGTATAATTAGATTTGTTAATATGGGGTGTTGATTCTCTTATTTATTTTTTAGATCTGTTGTGTGATCATGTTATGGGGTGTGATCCTCTGTTGCAATGCAGTGGGTGTGTGTTCTTACAGTATGTTGTAGCCTATACTCTTCACTACCCCATCTGTTAAATTAAATCTATTTTGAGATGTGAATATTAATTCAATGGATTATATTATATTTTTTTACTTTATTTTTTATTGGTGGATCCTATTACAGGTTTGTGTGACCTGAATTTTGAGGTAGGTGGTTTTGTCTCTAACCTGTTTTGATGAATGACATTTCTCTTGTATTTATAAATTTTTATATAATTTTTTTGAAAATATTTTTTAATGGGTTGATGTTTGTGGAAAGGGTGTTTGATAAAAAAAATTACATTAGTATTTATTAATTATAAAGGGGGTTTAAAAGTATTGTGAAATGGTTTTCAAAGAATGGTATGAATAAAATTGTTAGATGAAATGGTTTTTAAAATAGAACACAAGGGAGGCCTTGGGAACATTGGTGTAAGGTTTGGTAACAGGTCCCTCCCATTGATACTGTTAGGAGGCTTGATCATGGGGAATTACTCTTCTACCTAGGACTATGGTTCTAGGGACATCGTAGAATCTATTGGAAGGTTCAAATTCTAGGGTGTTCCACTTATACCTAGATTCAATTTAAATGTATAGGCTATTTAAGAACATGTAGTTTTCTATATAGTGGGTATTAGATTCCTTGATATCCAAAACTAGTGTGATCCTTAGAGTGATTGACCTATGTTTTGGCTGTTGTAGGATATTTTGGCATGTAGAATTTACTTTGTGCCACCCCATATTTGACATGATATGTGATCATCATCTATTTTGTTTTTATATGTCTTCTTTGATATATGCATATAAAATAATTTGAAACTAGACCACATGATTTATATATAAATATGGAAAATGGGGAAATTAAATTTGTTTCCATGATTTTGATATAAAATAGTTAAAATGTGTATTATGTCTTGTATTAATTATATTTTATCAATTATGGATTATTGTTTAGAGACTTCATATAGATAACCTCCGTGGGACCCCACTGAGCCTATTAGCTCTCACAATATTCACCCCTTTAGTGGTGTGTAGGAATTTATATATGATTTAATGTAGGGAATGACTAGGAACCATTGTAAGGAGGTGATGTTTTCTATCATCTAGGTTTGGGTAGATTGTGGTGATATTGTGGGGGTTTTCCCACACTATCACAAAGATCTAATGGAGAAGTTGTTTTAGTTTTTTCATCATTTTTTGTTGTACATGTCTCTTAGGTTTTGTTTTTCTACCTTATTCGGGGGTATCAATTATGTCATACTCTATATGCTAGGATATATATATATATATATACATACATATATATATATAAGTTTTCTTCCTCTTTTTAATTCTATTTATGATATATTTCATGTTGTTTTCTTTAGATTGGGTGAAACAGTTCCAACATATTATTGTATGATGTATAGGTGCTTGTTGACGGCTATTGGGTCTCGAGAATCCCATTCATGTATATGGAATGTTTTGTTAGGTGCCTTGTTTATAGTTTATGTCAAGATGATTTGTATATCTTCTGTATTTTTGTAATTATCTACATTAAATAAAATATAAAATCAGGGTACCTCAGCATTATTGAGGACATCCTAAACATGCTCATAATAATCCTTCGTTCATAAAAAACATGGGATAACCTCAGAAAAACATAAGAAAGGTGTGATCTAGGAATTCTAGTAAGGGAATAATAAAATCATACAAATAAAAAATTATTACATTTTAGGAAATAAGAATTTCAATTGGAAATAAAATGGGTGAGAATCATAAACATGAACTATATTGCAAGATATAGCATGACAACACAATGGTAACATGGGAATGTGAAAACAACTGTAAAAATGAGATCAAAAACATTGGATAACGATAACCACCAAGATATCATAACATATTGTTATTCGGATATACTCATAAACTCCATTCATGGAATTCCATGAGGATAAAACATTACCCATTTCATTAGAGCGCTATATAATTTTGGGCACACTTGTCCCTTTCATATCATGTACTTGCTTTAGTATTCCACAAAGATCATACAAAATATGGATGTATTTCCTCAATTTTAACTACATGATAAAGGATTTTAGTTTACATACACGAAATACCCAAATTATTGAAGTATACATACCTATAGGTGAATTCCATTGATTGGAAATGTTGGTGTATATTCCCAAAACAATCGTTTGGCATGAAAAATCAAAGTATAATTTTGGAAACATAACTATTGTAATTAGTGATTCAAAAAATAAATTAATTATAGTTAGTGGGGTATCTCATTATTTGGATATAAAAAGGTAAATAATAGATATATGTAAGGGAATATTCCAACAATATTAACTTTAATACAATGTACATTAAATAAATAATGCGATTCAATAAAGAGGAGAAACGGAGGATCCCTTACTAAAATTATGCAAAGTAACGACTTCGGTGAATTATAAAATGATGGGGGGGGGGGGGGGGTAAGTGATATTTTCTTGTTATTACATCAATTTTATAGTATGAGGAATTTCATATAGTCGTTAAAATATAACCAATTGAAATTCAGGGGAGAATTACAAAGAAGGTTCTTTAATGGGAAATAATAGAGGGAAATCACATACAAAGTTTTGGCATAGTAACGGCTTTGGTAAATACCGTAATGAGAAGGGATAAATTATCTCTCACTATCAGGAAATAAATTATATATTATATAGATCTTTATAAAGTATTATTAAATAAATAATTGAGATTCATAGGGCTAATTTAAAAGAAGATTGTGTAATGTAAAAAGAAGATAAATGGGTATCATACATGGTATGGTGGTTCCAAAAGATTGGGTGGAGAAACGTTAAAGCATAAGGATCCTAGGGAAGAATATTGAGTATGAGGGGACAGAGTAAAGACATGAACCATGGTTTTTGAGTGAATAATAATGGGATCTTGGGTGACTTTATATAAGAAAATGGAAGGGAGTTATTTATTGTTTCCCCAAAATTAATTTTAGATTCCATACAATTAAAATATCAAAACCGTAATCCATCCAATTATATTTACCCAAATGGAGTGGTTTTCGTCATTTTATAAGTAAATTTTTTGAAATTAATATATTATTTCAATTGATGATGTGTAATTGAGTCATTTTAGTAATGAAATGATTTTAAAATGTTAAAATATAATATTGGATTTGTAGGATTCAAAAAGGATCTATAAAATTAATAAAATAACATTAAAACACATTATTTTTAAGTAGAAATATATATTTGGTCAACTATACATTCTATTTTATACATTACATCACTTTTCGGGAATTATGATATAATAGTACAGACTATATATTTATACTGTATTTATTTTTATCAAAAAATTAGACTCTCTTAGTAAATTAAGAAAACTCTGTATTGGAAACTTTTGACAAAATAATTTAAAATTTAGTATTTATTTTATCAATATAATTTTATGAATATGTGAATTTTAACCATTAAAATAAGAATCAATATTTATTAACAAATGATGTATTTTTTTAACAATATTAATTTTCGAACCCATATGGAAATTACATATGACTTTCTAAAATTATATTATAATATTTAATAATTAAAAAATCACTTATTTTAAAAATCCCTTATTTCATGGAAATTAACTTCTTAATTTAAATTATACATTAAAAAAACAGTTTTAATTTTATCATATAAAAATAAAAAACATTTATAAATTAATGACAATAAGATGTAAATATAATAATATTTATATTATAAATACAATATATATATATATATGTATATATTAATATTATTAAGGTACTTATAGTATGGGTTTATTTCCATAGAAGATTCCATATTGGTTAGGTGCATGATTGTCATATTTTCATGGGGTGGTTCAGTGCACATGGTTCGAGCGGTTAACTCTAGGATCATGAACTTATCCCACAAATGTTTTCACTCATGCTATAGTTTTTGGATCTCCACTTGGTCTTGGTCAAGGGAAAATCTCAGTGAGGCTATCTTACTTGGATTCTCTGATAAATTTAATTCATTGGGTATGATCCTACTAGTTGAGGCCATTACTTCCTTTGCCTATATCAATTATATTAATAAAATCCTTGTATTTATACATATAATATTCTCACTATTAAACGAATTTATTATCAATGGTTAGGATTCATAATGGTATTTTCAATAAAAAAGGATATAATAAAACCAAATAATTTCATGTCTTTTCTATAACCATAATACACAATACTTCATTTAAATCCATCATGTAAGGAATTTTATTTATAAATGTTCAATTCATTATAATAACATTAATATGATGAATTAGATATGAAAACCCATAATGGTATGACAATTAAATCTCAATTCTATGGTTATTCAATGGTTTATATTTTTAGTAATCTGATTCTTGAAAATCATTTTATTTTTCCTATGGTTGAATTTAATGTTATGTTAGGAATATATTGACACTATATATATAAATCCCACATCAATTTATAAGGAACGTAAGTCATATTTGTTATTCAGAACCAATATAAGATTTTCTATCAATTCGTTGATAAATTTTAAATTCCAATGGAAATTACATCCATTTTATGGATCCTTATTCTTATTAAAAAGGGGTGTTTACCTTATATGGTTAGAGATATACCCAACATTCATGATATGCATATTGTGTAATATTTTTTTGTATGTCAAGATAAGTTACCTCGTTTTAAACTAAATATTGATATTGTGTTTTCAATAGAACTCATATCTAGTGTTGTAGCCATTTCAGAGAATCAATATTTAATGACCTTGATTTATTTGTAGTAATTAAAGATGAATCACCTGAAGAATATTCAAAAGGTATTTATTCATCCAAGTGTGGAAACTTAGGGTGAAGCTGTTCTTTTTGATATGATGTATTATTGATCAATATGATTTTATATTTGTTATTTATAACTTAACAAGATCATTATCATGAATTAGCATCTTTTTCTTTGTATTTATGACTTGTTTGGGCAATATCATGACTCATAATACATTTTCCTATATTGATCTTCATTCTGGATATCATCAATTTGATAGTTTCGAAAGGGGATATACCCCAGAAAATATTCCATAAAACATATAGAAACTATGAATATATAGTAATTACATATGGAATAACTAATTCCTTGTCTATATATATGTATTTAGGGAATCGTTTCATCAGATATTACCTTGATCAGATGGTGATAGTTCTTATAGATTCTATTATTCTGTATTTAAGGATAAATTTAGAATAGGAAGATAACATTATATTTCTTCTAAATAACCTGTGGAAGGAAATGTTTAATGAATAAATTAAAAAGTCTAAAATTTGGATTCAAATTAATTAATTCTTGGATAATATAATCTCACATGAGGGTATTTCACTGGATCCATTTGAGATGGAAGATATTAATAAATATAAAAGACTAACCATAGTGATTGATATCCGTAGTTTTCATTGTATGGATGTATATTATTAACATATTGGGTAAATTTTTCCATTTAATTCTAATTAATCACCAATTTTACTCAGATGGGGTCTAGGTTCATTTTGATAGTAGAATGTGAGGAAAATTTCAGGGAATAGAAGAGAAGGTTAGTCAGTACACCTTTTCATACACTAGCCTAAAGTGGAGAAGGTTATTTTATCTTTACTGATTTATTGAATAAGTTGCTAGGAAGTTTCCTCAAGTATAATTAAGTGGATAAATCTTATGCCTCTAAAACATTATATATTGGTTAGTAAAATTACCCAACTCATGATTTGGTGTTGGATGTGAAAATTTTTTAATTGGAGATATAGAGGTATTATCATTAAATTGAATGTTGGTACATATGTATTTATCATAAAAGTTTAAAGTGTATATTCACATTTAATGTGTTGAATCCACACCATTGTATATGGATTAATCTGATTACTGAATATAAAATCTCATTACATTACAACCCTCCTTATGAAAACAAAGTGGTCAATGCTTCGAGATGAAATGATAATGCTATCCTGTATTTGATGATGATCATAAATGATACATTATTTAGTTACTTACAAAGTTTGGATCCAAAACAATTAACGGAATGTGGAAAATATTATCTTAAACAAATGGTTGTTCAACCATCTATTCTTGTTAGGATTAAAAAGGTGTAAAAAGAAGATGTGGACCTAAAGAAGAAGCTAAAAATGATCTTAAGTTCAACATTTTTAATTATGGAATGATAAGGATGAGTAACCATGTATATTTTACATGTATATTATATTTTATGGATTTTTTATAAGATGTTCATAGGTCTTCATACCCTATTAATTTCGGAAGAACAATGATGTGTTGAGATCTGATGGAATATTTTTTAGTTGGATAACATGAAGTGATATTTTTATTTGTTTGGAATATTTTTTATAGAATCTCATCAATTTAATAATGAGATATATATTATTATTGGATGTTACATATTTTAACCATACCATAAAGGAGATGGAAAAATATCACCATGATTTTTTTTCCTTGGACACCCCAAAATATCTAATCTTCATAATGTTATTTGGCTTATAGTAGATCACCTTACATAACCATGACACATCATTTTTAGTAAAGAATATTAGTCTCTTGATCATTTTCCAGGATATAAATTAAAGAAGTGGTAACGAGTTAGGGAGTATCGAATTATATTATTTTTTATTTGGATCCAAGGTTTACCTATATGTTCTATCAATGATATCTGTATGTTTGCAAACATAGTTATGTTTTATCGTAGGCTACCATCATAAATAATATAATTTGTCTGAGTGATCCATTTAAACCATGTAGGATATGTTAAGATTTTATTCTTTGTAATTCAATGTTGGTTTGGATTAATGGCTTTATTTAGGTGAGTTTTCTTACAACAATAACTTTCACTAGATCATTATGATGGATTCAAATGAACCCTTCTATGGAAAGAATTTTAGAACTATAATGTGATGGTATTAAGATGGATATATAAAACAATTGAGACCTGAGGTATCAAAGAAAATTTTAGTTAATGTTAGGAACATTCAACAACACATCTCGATAGATCATATTCAAAAAAAATTAATGAAAATAATTGTCAATTATATTTGGAGTTTGATATTGGTGAGAATATAATTATGTGAATTTCCTCATAGAATATTTTTATGATATTTGGGGAAAAACGAACATTAATACCTATGTATATTAGACCGTTTTATATTCTTGATTGAGTAGGGATGATAGCTTATTACTAGCAGCTTCCACCAAATATATCTCACATTCATGATGTGTTCCATGTATTTATCCTAATAAAGTAGAAACCTGATCCTAAAAATATACTAAACATGGAATCAATACCAATAAATTATTATATTTATAATCAAGAACTACCATTTTAGATTTTGTTTTGTAGAGATAATGGGCCATAAAAAAGTCCACTCAATGGGTCAATGTTTTCTGAAGAACCCATAAATTTGAGGATGCTACATGAGAACCATAGGACAAAACAAGGAAGATTTATCCTTAGTTGATTTTTAAGAGTGATGGATTTTAAAAGACAAAATTCATTTGAAGTGGGGAGAATGTGACACCTCAAAATTTGATGATATATTTATTTTTATAAAAATATATCATTAATAGCTTGTGATACATGAAACTCTGGGTCATAAGCAACTGTAATATAGTATACTATTATAAACTAGCCGTTAAATTAGAATGTACAAATAAAAAGAACTAAATATTAAAAATTATATGGTTTAAATATGTATAGAATTATTTATTTGTGGATTGTTGAGTCAATAAGGTTTCCTTGTGACTTTTCCATTCCTTCTTGTTTTCAAAATCACAAACACTCTATCTTAATGAAAAATCTATTTTATCTTTATATGGAAAAATTTCCTTAAAAAAAATTTCCTTCCTTAAGAAAATTTTATCCATACTATGTTTTGCTTTCATAAAAAATGTTCCTTCCTCAAGGAAATATACCCTTACTTTGTTTTCATTGTCAATATTATAATCTAACTCATTTTACTTCAAAGTATAAAACTCATTTTTGTAACTAAAACCTCGGAATATTATAAATACTTAGATATAGAGCATTATATTTTTAGGATTCAAATTCAGGTTTCGAATTCTCTAAATTCAGACACCGAACATTCTTTGTTCAGACACTTAATTCTTATGACATCAGACCCCAAACTTTTTGAGTTTAGACTCTGAATTCCTATGAATTCAGTCTCTAAACATTCTGAGGTCAGACTCTGAATTCTTATGAATTCAGTCTCTGAACTTTCTGAGTTCGGACTACAATTTCCTACGATTTCAAACTTTGAACTTTCTGAGTTCAGACTCTGAATTCTTATGAATTCGGACTTCGAACATTCAATGTTCTAACATTGAATTATTAAGAATTCATATTCTTAACTTTCTATGTTTAGACACCTAATTCTTATGAATTCAAACTCCAAATATCCTTGAAATTCAAACTACAGAATTGTATAGAATTCATGTTCCGAATTCTTCAAGAAAATAGAATCTGAATATTCTTGTGCTATAGACGCCAAATTATTTTTGGTTAGACTCTTAACATTTATTTTCCAACATTATGAAAAATGTATTTTGTTAAGTAAAAATATTTTTTCTTACTCTTGATTGAGTTATAAAACTATTTCATGCATTCTGTTACTAACTAACCATTTTTTGAGTGACATGTGTACAGGTCCCTCCAAAATTCAAGGAAAAATATGACTATTGGAGGAGGGAGCCGAACATTGAAGATGTGCCTATAAATATTAGCTCATTTTAACTAGCTCACAAAAAGATGATCAGTCTAGATATTACATGCTGCTGAAGCGATTTCAAGAGATAGAGAGAGACTTTATTTCTTTGTGTATACTAAACATATTGTTCAGAATTGCTTCATGTGACTCCAAATGTTGCTGAGTAAATTCGAGGTCTTTCGGGGATAGGAAGACAGAGGTTCCAACCAACTTGATGTTCCAGTGATTGTGGGGATATAAATATAGAATCTTATATTCATATAGCTGGCTTACCTTGGTGTGTTTAATACATACATTCATGAAAGTATATATTAAGGGAACTTTATTCCAAGTTGTTGGATACCCTTATCTTTGGGTTAAAAGATTTACTATTTGTTACTTGTAATATTTCAAGTTTTCCACTACATTTTGGTTATTGAGGAAAGTATAACTGTTTTATACATTCTTTTTCATGTAATCTGATTAGTGAGATTCTATATGCTTTAAGGTATAATATTTATCTTTGAAATCTTTTCGTAAGTTTCATTTCCAGAAAAATATTTCCAGAATCAAGAAATTTTGTATAACTAAGAGGACGGGTGAATTTACCTTGTTTAAAATTGTTAAACATTACCATAATTAAAAGTTTCAATGGAATTTTTGAAGTATACAATTCACCCCTCCCCCACCCCCCGCTTGTATATTGAGCATCTACATCATCATTTTGATCCTACAATTGGTATCAGTGGTTGGCCCTTGAAATAATTATATTCGCATATCTGTTTTCTTGCTCAAATTTTTCATTGTTCTATATTTTCCTTGCTTGGGATATTTTTTTCCTTGTCTACAAACATTTATTACTAACATGTTTGTGTGGAAAATATTTTCTAGATGATGGCAGGAATGAATGTTGGTTAAATAGACAACATAAATCCTACTATACCACCTATTCATGATGGGAATGATTATTAATATTGGAGAGATCATATGAAGACTTTTTTTATTAACACTGCAGTAGAAAACATTGTTACGCTTATTGTATATTACAAGATTCCAGATAAGTAAGTCAAGAACTTTTACAAATCTAGAAAAGACATAATATCAATTGAACTATATGTTACCAAATAAATTTTTGTGTTCCATGAATAGGATTATATATAGCCAGATTTAATCTTGTGAAACAGAAAATATTATTTTGAAGAAGCTTGAAGTTACACATTTTGGTACATCCAATGTTATTGAAACTAGAAGAGTTGTGCTTAGAGCTGAGTACCATGGTTTTTGTTTCCTTATGGAGAACATATATGTAAGGTACAACAGAGATGTATGACTATCGTCAATAGCTTATAATCAATGGGTGAGAAAGGTTTTGATGATGCGACACTTCTAGACAAGATTATAGACATCATGCCTAATGAGTCGGAATCCAAGAGAACAACTATAGATGATAATAGAAAATTTACACATATCACTCTTGATGAAATTTTTGGAACACTTCATCAACATGAAAATAGAACGAAGAGATATATTAAAAATGTTAAGAAGAAGAATTGAAATGGGAGTCTTGCTTTTACAACTACTTCAAATAATATGAAAGCCAAGACTCCTGAGAGAGTTACTAGATCTAAATCTAAGAAGCTTGTTATACAATTTAAATCTAGTGGAAGTGATCATTCTGTGAATGAACTAGCTAATATTTCTTGAAAGATGAATAAGATAGTTGGGAAGAAAGACTTTCAGTATAGATACATGTAAGAAAAAAGAAAGGATAAGAAAGACTCTAAAGTCACTTGTTATGAATGTAAAATAGTTGGACATATAAGACCTGATTGTCCTATTCTTAATAGAAAATTTAAAAGGGGAAATCATTCTGAGAGAAATTTAAATAATTAATACAATGCTAAAACTAAGAAGATCTTGAAAACTAATGACACCTGGAGTGCCAATGATGAAGACCCTTCTGATGAATCCTCATATTACAAATCCTTGGGATAGAAGAATCTTGGGTTGCTTTCCAGACTACCTATTAAGAATCAGTGTTTAATAGAAAAGGTACACAATGATGAATCCATAACCAATGTATTCTTGAATTCTAATTATAGTGATAGTAAATACTATGAATCCTCATATGAATAATCTTCTTCTGATGAAGATAATACTTTACATACCTCTGATGAATTTTCTAGATTTTCTAAGCTCCTAGAGAATGAAAATTCTAAATTCTAGAAAAAGCTTGATAAGAAAAATTATATAATTCCTATTCTTACTAATGAAATATCAGATCTTTATAAAGATATTGATAAGAAAACACTTGATTTTGAAATTATTTCAAAAAACCATGAGGATGTTAATTCTGAAAAGGGTAATCTTTCTAAGGATCTTGAAAAAGTAATTTATAAGAAAAATGTTTTCGAGCCGAACTCTTGTCCTAAAACTTATTTTTTTGTGGATAAGAACATAGTTATTAGACTAAAGTCAGAAATATTTTCCTTGAGGAAGTGTTTTTCAAACATTACCTTAGGAAAGGAATATTTTGATAAGATGTATTCCCAAATTCGACCTCTAAGGAATAATTCTGGATTTGGTTATACTAGTTCATAACCTATATTCAGTAATAATTATTTTGTTCCTAAAAGTGATCCTTTCTGCACTATGTGTCATTGTGGTGGGAATTGGAAAAATATTTGGTATCAGATGTTAGGACACTATAATCTTAGGATCCTATGTAAACTCTATAAGAAAATACGTGTTAAGTATCTACTGGATCTTATATTTGATTCTACAAAAGATTGTTATCCTTGTCAATATAGAAAGAAACATAAATCAAGTTTTAAATCCATCGGTGAAGTCTCAAAAATTGATGCATTATAGTTGGTGCATATGGATATTTTTTGACCAATACAAACGAGAAGAATTGGTGGAAAATATTATATATTTGTCTTAGTTGATGATTACACTAGATTTACGTGGGTCTATTTTCTAAAAAATAAATCGGATGATTTTTCTTATTTCAAAATCATAAGATCCTAAGTTAAAAAAGATAAAAACCTTCCTTTGATAATTATTCATAGTGATCATGGAGGAGAATTTCAAAATTCTAATTTTGAAACATTTTTTAATAGAAAAGGAATTACTTATAACTTCTCAAAACCCAGAACACCTCAAAAAAATATTGTTGTTAAAAGACGAAATATAATCCTTCAATATATAATAAGAACCATGTTGTTTGAATATTCCGTTTCCAAACATTTTTTGGATGAATATGTAAGTACTACTTCTTATACTATAAATCGTGTTTTAATTAGACCTTTTTTTAATAAAACTATTTATGAGTTATAGAATGGTTGAAAAACTAGACTTTCCTACTTCAAGGTTATTGGTTAAAAGGTATTAATTCTAAATACTAAAGATAATCTACAAAAAAAATCTCACCAAAATATGATGAAGGAATATTCTTAGGCTACTCTAAAACTTTTAAGGCTTATGGAGTTTTCACTAAAAACAATTGTACTGTTGAAGAAATAGTACATGTCAAATTTGATGAAACTGATCCTTTTGTTATTAAACTATATCAACATAAATATTTGGATGTGTTTTCAATAATAGATTATCAACCTTTGTTAGATGATCCTTCTGATAAGGAAAATGTTCAAGAAAATACTTCTGAGGCAATTACTCCAGAATATTTCCTACCCTATGTTGATGAACAAGTTTTACAAAACCCGAATCATTTTTTTCTAAAGAATCATCCCAGGGATAGTATCATTGGTGATGTAAATAAACCTATAAGGACTATAAGTTCCTTATGAAAGGACGTAGAACATCTAGCATTCCATTCCCAATTAGAACCAAAAATCACTGATGAATCTTTAGGTGATTATGATGGGATAAAAGCTATGTAAAATGAGCTAAATGAATTAGAAAGGAATAAAGTCTAGACCTTTGATTAATGACTTAAGGATAGTTATTTTATTTATGTAAAATGGTTCTTTAGAAATAAGTTTGATGAAAATGGAATCATTGAACGAAATGAAGATAGATTAGTTGATAAAGTCTATAATCAACAAGAAGGAATAGACTATGAAAAAACCTATTCTCTCATAGATAGATTTGAATCTATACGTATTCTATTTTCCTTTGCAGCATTCTTCAATTTCAAACATTTACAAATGGATTTCAAATGTGTTTTCCTTAAATGGTTATGTTCAAGAGGAAGTTTTTGTTTTACAACCTCCTGACTATGAATATTCAAAACATTTTGAACATGTTTACAAACTTACCAAAGCAATGTATGGACTTAAATAAGCACCTAGAGATAGGTATAATAGACTTATGGGATATTTCTTGAAAATATTTATGTTAAAGGAAATGTTGATCCGTCCCTTTATATAATGAAATATAAAGAATTTTTTTTATTGTTCATATTTATGTTGATGTAATTAGATTTGGTTTAACTGATAAATCTTTAACTGATTCCATTGTGGATCCAATGAAATATGAGTTTGAAATGAGAATGATGGGTGAGATAACACTTTATCTTAGTTTCCAAATTTCTAAAAAAACTGAAGGAATTTATATATCCCAACATAAGTATATTAATGGTCTTCTTAAAAATTATGGATATGACAACACCAAGAGTATAAGTACTCCCATTGGTACCTCAAATTCAATTGATCTTGATAATGGTGGGAAACCTGTAGATCAACCATCTTTTAGAGGTATGATAGGAAGTATACATTACATGAAAGCTAGTCATCCATATTTAATGTTTTCAGTATGCTAATGCAAAAGATATCAATCCAATCCTAAGGAATCTCATTTAAAGGCAGTGAAAATAATTTTTCACTACATAAAAGGAACAATGGATCTAGGAATCCTTTATACTTCTGGAAATGATTTTGTTTTAAAAATATTTTCGGATTATCACTTTTGTGGATGCAAAATGGATAGTAAAAGAACATCTGGAACATGTCATTTCTTAGTATATTCATTAGTTTCTTGGTCATTCAAAAAGCAACACTCAATAGCCCTTTCCACAGATGAATTTGAATACGTAGCAACCAGAAGTTGTTGTGCTCAAGTGTTGGGGATGCGACACACACTCACAGAGTATGGTATGAGTTTTACCAAAACACAAATTATGTGTGATAATACTAGTGCCATTTCTTTATGTAAAAACCCTGAACATCTCTCTCATGCAGAACACATAGATATTAGGCATCACGTTCACAGGGATCACACACAAAAAAGAGATATCATTCTTCAATTTATTGGAATGCAATATTAACATGCTTATATTTTCACAAAATCATTACCATCTAATAGATTTTAATACATTAAATAGAAGTTAGAAATGATAATTGTAAGGTAATACTCCATGTTAACTTCCTTTTTAAACCAATCTTCTTACAGTAACAAAATACTTTTCATAGTGTGAGTAAATTTTTTTGTCATATTTCTAAAGATTTTTGTAACTTAATATTTTTCGTAATGAAGATTTTTATAGCATAAATTTTTTTTGTAATAATTTTTTTTGTAGTTTAAAAATTTTCATAATGAAATTTTTTTTAGTTCAAAATTTATCCTAATGAAGAATTTTGTTGTTTAAAAGTTTTCATAATGATGATTTTTTTAGTTCAAAATTTTTTATAATGAAAATTTTTGTAGTTTAAATTTTATCATAATGAATATTTTTGTAGTTTAAAATTTTTTTGTAATGAATATTTATGTAGTTTTCGGTAAGTAAGTGTATTTCATTATTAAAATTTTCCTAATGGATATTCTTAATTTTGTAATGAAAATTTTAGTAGTTAAATTCTTCATAATAAAAATTTCATAGTTTAAAAAATTTTCGTAATCAAATTTTTCGAAATCTAATGTTCTTCTAGAAATTTTTTTCTCAATACGAATTATATTCCAAGGATTCCAAAAGGTATGTTTCCTTTCATAAATTTTTGTAATCAACTTTTACTTATTGGTATTTTCATATGTTTTTAATTTTTTTTATTCACTTTTTCTTAAATCTGAATGTTTTTCAAAAAAAACCTCAAAAGATCAGATTCTATCAAAATTTTCTTCTGGTTGTCACCTCAACCTTCAAATCGAATCAGAAGGTTTTTCAACCATTGGATTGAGTATCGAAGTTGAATCTTCGCCTCACTTTCCTATATAAAGGACCCCCCGATGGTTGTACCACATCGAGATCCAAGCTTTCGCATACTGAAGCCATGCCCTTTTACATAAGCTTGTTCCATATTATCAAGGTTTCCTCAACTCTGAATGTCTATCGATGTATCTTCCTAGAAATACATGTCAACTATCAAGCCGATTTATAAATGTACTATTTTCAAAGAAAGTTTGGTACATCCAAATTTATTCCCTAAGTATGATTCTATCATCTCAAAGAACATTAAGCTGAATGGATGTGAGAGTGTTTGCGTATTGAAACCAAGAGCTTAAAATCTAGTATATATGTACTTGTTTTTTGAATTCTATGAGTTTTAATGTTTTTTAATGGAAGAAGGAAAAGGTAAATTCTTATTCAGGATCTATGGGAAGACTTATGTTCTTTAGTACACCAAGGCATCCAGTTCGATTGGAGTTCCCTATGAAGGGGAAGAAAAATTTTGTTCTCATAAGATGTCTGATTTTTAAGGTAGTTTTGATAAGGTTAAGGCCATGGATTTCCTTGGTCTCTATGAAGTAAATACTCCAAAGATTATTCACCTGACTTCAAATTATTGAATTCTTTAATTGTGGGTCCAAGGATTCATCATTCTAAGAAAATCTGACAAGGATACATTGAATATGAGTGAAATGTATGTCCTGGATTTCGTTGTGAATCTAATAAGATTAACCTGGTTAAGAATATTGTGATTAAAATTGAGAATATAAAAAATGGAAATCTGAAGGCTCAGATTATCATGTATTCATCCATTATCTCAAATATGATTGTTTTGTATTTAGAGTCCTTCAAAATACCTTGTAGTTCAAAGCCATGAAATTTCAAATTCATGCTGGTAAGTGATGATACTCTGAAGAGGATGAAAAATATGTTTTTTAAAGAATATATAGAATTTTGTGACTTGCCTAAATATGAATCTAATGTTATTTCAAGGAAACAAGAGGTAGATGAAGCTTTTAAAAGTGGTGGATGGAAGAGGAAGCTGAAGGAAGTAGAAGATAATGATAAATACCTAAAGTCTATGGAAACCCAATCTTCACCACTAAATCCTAAGAAGAAAAAAACATATCTGGATAAGGTAGTAGAAAATGGAGGGAAGATAAGGAGAAAAAGAAACTAGGGGAGCCTAGATTTGAATTCTATCCTACTGAAGAAAAATCCTTAAAAGAAATTACTGATGATGAGCCTGAAAATAAAGAAAAAGGAAAGGAACAAATGAAGAAGATGATTGAGGTAGAGATTATGGAATATCTTCTAAAGGCTACTGAGAAAGCCTCCAAAAATATTTTGATACCACAATCCTTCTTAGTAGAAGCTTTACCATAGACACCAAGAAAATAATATGTGACTCCGAAAAAATTCATAGTATAAGTAGTAGAACAAGTATAAGAAGTAGATGAAGAAGAAGAAGAAAAAGACAGTGAAGAAACCGATGACCTCATTAAGCAAGTATAATATTTTCATGAGAAGGAAATTACATCTTAGAAGATCTCAATCAGAACTTCTAAAGCTTAGTCATCAAAGCATGCTACCCCTGGGAAATATGAGAAAGGTGAAGATTACAAGGTTAAAGAATAAGTGAATATTTTGTCTGAAGAAGAAAGTTCTAATCATGATTTTATTCAACCAGAGGATGATGAGGCATGAGCTGAGAAGGAAGAGGATGATGAAGATAGAATTTTTCAACTATCTGATAGTGAACATGAATCTCCAAATCAAGAGGAATCCATTTTGAAGGTTGATAAGGGGAAACAGGTGGTTGTTTCTACACCTAGTAAATATTTTTTGAAGAAGAAAGAAGTTGGTGGATCATTGAAGTGGAAGGAAGTTGGAATAGATAAGGTTCCCTCACCATGTAAAGTCTCAGATTCAGAATCATCCGCCCTTGGACATGATTTTTAATTTAGTCTCTAAAGAAGTTTATTGAGACTATTCCAATATTTCCCAGTATAGACTCCATATTCCAAATACTTCAACACACCTTGAATCAGAAATCAAATTCAGTATCCATGGTGATGGATAAGTGTGTCAAGATTGAGGCTGATTTCAAAAACTTTTTAATAAAATTTGAATCCCACGAAAGATATTGAAAAAAATGACTGGTTTGTTAAGGAAAAAAATATAAGACATGAGAAATCTTAATGAGTTTCAATAAATTTTCAAGGATGTATTTAACACCGAAGATGTGAAGATAAAAGATCTCACAAATATCGTCGAGGAAAATCTATCTTTGGAATAGAATTCTCAGATACAAGGAGTAAAATACATAAACGACAAGTGGAATTAAGTTTCACAAAGTTAGAATAGGGTAAGAGATCATAGAATCAAAATTGCGGAAAAACTTTCTAATAAATAAGAACTAATAAAGGGGTAGGTACAATCTCTTAATCCTCAGGAAGAAAAAATCAAAGCCTTAGATAAGAAAATAAAAGATCGGGATCAGCTTCTGAAACGAGCAGAGAAGGATCACAATGAACTCATGAAGCTCAAAACCATTGTGAAGATGTTGATGCCAAAGTATAGGGAAGTCTAATCTTCTTCAGTTCGGATATTTTTTTTGTATTCCTTGTATAAATTTTTCCAATCCTAATTAAATTTTTGGTTTCTCATCTTATATTTTTGGTTGTCTTGTACTAATATTTTAGGCACCACATTTTATTTTTCCATTCCCTTTAATCCTTTTTTAAAATCACCAAGGGGGGAGAGGAATTATTAAAAAGAATACTAAGTAAAAGACGAATTTTCTATAAGTTATGGGGGTTTCATATAAGGGGGAGTTCTTATTCAAGAAGACTTTCATATTAAATATAATGCTATGTCTCAATCCGAAAATCAATAATACGATCCATGGTGTTTCCAAAGCCTAAGAGGGAGTTAGTCGTATTCATCATTTCCAACATGTTAAGGGAGATAAGTTTTATTTTCAATGTCTAGAAAAATATTTTCTATGTCCTTATATTCTTTTTTATAAGGATGTATTTGGTTTCCAAAAAGGAAGATATTTTTGAGTCAATAAGTTTTCCTTATAACATTTCCATTCCATCTTGTTTTGAAAATCACAAAAACACTATCTTAAAAAAATGTATTTTATCTTCACAAGGAAAATTTTCCTTCCTTAATGAAATTATCCTTAAGAAAATTTTATCCTTATTAATTTTTTCTTTCATAAATAAATTTTCCTTCCTCAAGGAAATTTATCCTTACTGTGTTTTCATTTTTTATATTATAATCTAACTCATTTTACTTCTAAGTATAAAACTCAGATTTGTAACTAAAACCTTGTAGTCATAAAATACTTAGATTTAGAGAATTTTATTTTCAGGATCCAAGCCCGCGGGGGCTGGGTGAGTTGCTTCAAGGCGGTGGCGTCCCATCATTGAGGTTCCGGGTTTGAGTCCTCGCAAAGGCAACGTGCACCATACGCTAGAGATCCTCTCATCCCCTCGACTCCGTGGGAACTGGCCCAAGCCCAAGGTTGGCCACCTTGGGCCTAGCTAGGGACGTGCGACAGGGGGTGGGGTAAGGCCGCCTCAATACCCTCTAAACCGACAACACGTTTACTCCGTGGGAACTGGCCCAAGCCCAAGGTTGGCCACCTTGGGCCTAGTTGGGGGCATGCGACAGGGGGTGGGGTAAGGCCGCCTCAATACCCTCTAAACCGACAACACGTTTTTCCCGCGGGTGCTGGGTGAGTTGGTTCAAGGTGGTGGCGTCCCGTCGTTGAGGTTACGGGTTCGAGTCCTCGCAAAGGCAACGTGCACCATATGCCAGCCATCCTCTCGTCCCCTCGACTCCGTGGGAACTAGCCCCAGCCCAAGGTTGGCCACCTTAGGCCTAGCTGGGGACGTGCGATAGGGGGTGGGGTAAGGCTGCCTCAATACCCTCTAAACCGACAATACGTTTTGAGATGTGTGGAGAATGATGCTCTCGACAACAACAACAATGCTCTTGACGATGACAACGATGAACTCGACGACGAACCCTACGGATGACGACGGTTCCTCCAATCGGCGCTGATGAACATCAAAGATTTCCCCCCTCTCCCCAAAGGTGGACGGGGGGATGAGTGTCTGGATCCGCCTGCTCTGGATTTGAAGAAACCCTTTACCCCCTTTTCTAACCCTAATCTCTTTCCTGATTTCCCAGCCATCTCGTTAAGCCCGAAGGTACCTGATCTCTAATTTGGTGGTTCTCAGCTTGAAATTTCTACTTTGGAGTTCTCTAAAGCATCACATCTCCTCAAGTTCACACTTCTGGCTCTCTTCAATCATCGAAGGTCGTCAGTGGTTGAATTTGATTTCTTCGTCTTCGACAGATTGGGATTGAAAGAGCGTGCGGTCGTGGGTCTTCATGAGAATCATCATTTGGTGATTCGCTTTGCATTGAAAGTGGATCTTATTTGTGTGTGGTCTAGGGCTCCTCGTCGATGCACCGGATGAAAATTCCTACTTCTTCGCTGGTCGTATGATGTGTATATGAACCGCGATTCTCCCTTTGTTGCAACATGGGTTAGTTTTCCTCAATTGCCTTTACCTTTTCAAAATCCCGCCATTTTGTGTATGCTAGAAAACCTTGTGGGTCGATACCTCTGCTCTGATAGAAGAACTTCTACTGTGTGCCCTCCGGTTAATCCCAGAATCTGTGTTGAAGTGGATGTATCAAAGCCTCCTGTTGAATGGATTTGGATCACGGTTGATGAAGAGTTTAGATGCAGGCAGCCTGTTGCGTTTGAGTCTTGGGTTGATTATTTCTCGGCTTGTCATCGGCTCGGTCATCTGGTTGTCCATTGTTATGGTGTCAAGCAAGGGAGGAAGAACAGGGATGATAGGCCCGTGAATGCCGGTGAACCAATGATTCAAATAGATACAGAGGATCATGATGGAGGTGTTTCTGGTGCTGATGCTTCTGGCAGTGGACTCGCAGGTCCTTTGGATAGAACCAAGACCGACCCCCCCCCCAATCCCCCTGGTGGTCCTACAGAAGTGCAACATGTGCATGCTGTTCATACAGCCAATGTGGAGAAGGAAGTTCTGAATTCTGATCCAGGGCCAAATGTAGTGGAGGTCTTTGGGCGATTGAAAATGGATCTTGGTGTTCTGGTTGGTCATGAGAAGGTGGGAGCAGGTGACAAGATGATCATTGATGCTGAAGAACTATCTTTCCCTACCAAGAATGACACCCATCTGCCAGGTATGGAATTGAACATGATGAATACAGGCTTCCAATATACAGAAAGAGGTCAAATGTCGAGTAGAGATGTGGAGGGAATGGAAAGTGGTAAGTTATTTGAAAATTATGTTAAAAATGGACCTTCATTGAGCTTAAAAAACAGCTTTGATATTCTTGAGAATGAGGAATCAATGCAAGTTGAGGTGGATGAGTGTGCATGCCCAGTTGGTACTGAATCTCTTGCACTATTGGTATATGATGGTTCTTCAAAGGTCAGTAAGGTAGAGCTGTATGCCATGAATGACTCTAATATCCTTGAGAAATGGGGAGAATTTTTGGAAATTGAAAAGGAAAATGTGATTCCGAGTTACAGTAATATTGTTCAGAGAGGGAGTACGAAGCCATCAGAAATAGCGATAGATTGGTCTACCAAAATCAAGCGACGACCTCTGAAAGATTACTCTGACTTGCCTAAACCAATGGCAACCAGGTCTGGCATGGGCAGAGCAGCAACGAAGAAATCTCGTGAAGGGGATCGCCCAACCAAACCCAAGTTATCTCAAGAAATGATACAGCGCAAGATGCAATATCTGGAGATGATGAGGAAGCACGAGTCCTCAGAATGGGATTCAGCTGGACTGGATGATGAGTTTTCAGACTATGGAGGTAAGAATGAATTTGGTTATGATGTTATGTAAGATGACTTTTTCTTTGCTCTACTTTTCGGCCTTTTATTTTTATTAATAAATTTGGGAATCAGGTTTTTCCTGGTTTGAACCTTCTTGCTATTTTCAGGATCCAAATTCAGCTTTCGAATTATCTGAATTTAGACTCTGAAATTTCTGAGTTCAGCCTCTGAATTATTAGGATTTCAGACCCCAAACTTTCTGAGTTCATACTCTGAATTCCTATGAATTCAAACATTGAACATTCTGAGTTCAGACTCCAAATTATTATGAATTAGGACTTTAAACATTCTATGTTCAGACTCTAAATTCTTATGAATTAGGACTCTGAACATTCTATGTTCAGACTCCAAATTTCCTTGAAATTCAAATTTTCGAATTGTATTGAATTCAGGTTCTGAATTCTTCAAGAACACAAAATCTGTATATTCACGTTTTATAGACTCCAAATGGTTTTCAGTTAGACACCTATCTTTTATTTCCATACATTCCAAAAAATGGATTCTGTTAAGTAACCATCTTTTTTTTAATCTTAATTGAGTTATAAAATGATGTTTTGCATTCTGTTACTAACTTACCATTGTTTGACTAACACCTGTATAGGTCCCTCTTAAATTAAAGGAAAAATATCACCATTGGATAAGGGAGTAGACCGTTGAAGATATGACTATAAATAAGAACTCATTTGAACGATCTCACAACAAGTTGATCAATATAGAGAATACATGCTGTTGAAGTGATTTATAGAGAGAGAGATTTCATCTCTTTGTGTGTACTAAAAATCATGTTTAGAATTGCTTCGTGAAACTCCGGATTTTTTTGAGTACATTCGAGGGCTTCTAGGGATAATAAGACATAGGTGCCTACTACCTTGATGTTCGAGGGATTGTGGGGATAGCAAGACAGACTCTGATATTCATATCGAGGGCTTACCCTTGTATGGGTAAGATAGACTTTCTTGAGAGTATAAATCTAGGGACCTTTATCCATGGATGTTGGATACCTTTCTCTTTTGGTTGAAAGGTTTACTACTTGTTACTTGTATTGTTTCATGTTTTCCACTGCATTTTGGTTGTTGATGAAAGTATAACTGTTTTATACTTTCTTGTACTCGTACTCTGATTAGTGAGATTATATACGCATTAAGGTAGAATCTTTATCTTTGTAAACTTTTCATAAGTTTCATTCCCGAAACTATATTTCTAGAATCAAGAAATTTTGTAGAACTAAGATTTCTAGTGAATTTACCTTGTTTAACATTATTAAACATTTCCATATTTAAAAGATTTGATGGGATTTTTAATGTATACAGTTCACCCCTCTTGTATATTGAAAATCTATAACATTATTTCGATCCTACAGGACTAAATTAATTATAAATGAGAAGAAAACCCTATTAAAGATAACATAGATGTTATTTTTAAAAAAAACTATCTTTGCACACAATGTGTGTTTATCTAAATAAGTTAATTTCATTAATAATGGATTATTATTTTATTTAAATTTATATATTATATATTCTACAAAATGTATTAACTTTTGTCTAATATTTTTTCTAAACATTGAAAGATCATAAACATATTTTTTTCATTACAAATGTATTTTGTTATAAAAGGTTCCATCTTTGCATTTTTATGGCTTTTTTAAAATTAATTTTGTCAATATTTAAAAAAAAAATTTCAAAAACATATCTTCATTTTTAAAATCACCATGTTATAATTATCTTTTAAATAATTCTTTAATAATTTTTGGAAAAAAATTATAGAATCACGAAAAATACTTATTTTTATTAAAACATTTATTTTCAATTAAATAATTTATAACGATTGATTTTTTATAAATGGTTTCAGAAGTAAAATAATTTCTGTTAAATTAATTTTAAAAAAATATATTTCCTATGAATCGATTTTATTTTTATTTTTTATATAAAAAAATTTATACTTTAGGTACCATTTATCTGGATAATAGTTTTTCATCACGATTACAAAATTAATTTTCAATTAATTTCTGAAAATTATGTTAACTAAAATTGATAAAAAAAATTATAATATTTATAATAATAAAAATAAAATTTAGATATGAATATCCATATTTTTTTTGTCATAATGAGAATTAATATTATCATAAATGTAATACCACGATTAAGGTTACAACAACTTTATCAAGGATTAATCCAAAAGGGTAAGGGTTAAAATTGCCTAAATACATTTTGAACACCCAAATGATGATTTTGTTTTCAATTAAACTATATATAATCTTTATATGATCCATTTTGTATCCTTTCAACCAAGAAAGAGACCATAAATTATTTTAAAACATTGTAAAATTACAAGTCATCCACTCGCCTCAATTATAAAATGTCTCCACCTATCATTTCCTCTCGAAAAATAAAGAGACTTTTAGTTTGTTCATTAACTACAAAAATACCATACAAAAAATCATCTACATTACCTATATTCGCTTCTTTGACCATGAAACCATCCTAGGAAGGATCTAGTTATAAGAGAAGAAGTGGTTTTCTGAAGAAGAGGTATAGTTCTTAACGATGTGTTTTCATTTAATTTTTTATTTTAACTCCTTCAAATATTTGTATATTATTAAGAAAAAATAACACCATAATATTACATATAAATAGGTTTTATTATGGTAATTTTATAACCATTATCAATATCAAATTCCATATAATGGGATTCAATACTGTCAATCATGTGTACGATGGACTTCCACCTCAAGAACTAATACTATTCTTTTTCATTCACCACCTCTCATGAATTGATATAATGATGTATTTTATGTAGATTATTATATTTATTATATAATTATATACCTATAATTATAATTTCAAATCTATATTCTATCCATCCAATCTGTTGGAAAATTATAATGTCGCTCGTCCGTGTGTGTGAACTACTCCCACCACGATGTGATACGATTCACTTTTCATTTATGATTTACATTGATATTAATAATGATATATTCAATTAATATATATGATATTTATTCTATAACAATTATTATTTATAGATTAATTAATATATAAATTTCTTTCCATCCATCTGTTGAAAAATATAAATTGGGTTTATACGTATGTACCACCTATCGCTTCCATAAACTGTGTAATAGATTTTTAAATATATAACTTTTATGGATGACTCTAAGTATGTATATAATGAATATATATATATATATATATGACATTTATATCATAATTTAAATTATTATTTTTACACAAACATCATAAATATATATGGACAAAAGACACCGATCCAAAACATAAATGGAATACAAGGGAATTATCACCTTGATAGGTTATTTTAATAATTAATTTTTAATAAATTTGTGATAAAAGGTTATAAGTAAATAATTTATTGAATTATATATATGATTATAGTTATTTAATATATTTATAATATTCTTTTGTTTATTATATTTGAGGTTTGAACATGTACGCAGAAAATAGATACTTAAGGTAAGAGATTTTCATCAAACTTTATGTCTATTAAGATATATGTGGTATTCACCAATTACTTCATCTATGGAGTGTATATATTTATCATGAATATATTTCATGATTAATATAATGAAATTTATATGGGTATACATATCCATTTATGTTTCTATCTTTCATTAGGTTTTATTTCGAAGGTTTCCAAAGTGGTAAGGGTTTTATGATACAATCTCAATGTTTATCATAATTGTTTATGATTATGATTATAATGATGAAATATTCTATTATATATCTAAATATTCTCATGATATATATTATTTTATGGTTATTTAAAGGTATTAAATTTTGTCTTCAATTTCTTCTCTTTACTTTATAGGGATACAAAAATAATATCCTTTAAGGAAAACAAACATTATTTCTCACTTCCTTCATAAATACAGTTTTCTCAATATAAATTTTTTCTAAAAACATTTAAAAGAATATTTTTATTATTCCAATATGATTTTTAAATTTCACTTTTCCCATGTTTTAATTTTCACAAAACTATGTAAAAATAATCTTCTTGTTTTTTTTCAAATAATTTAATTTTGAATTTAAAAAAAATGTGAAAGGTATATGTGTTTTAACATACAGGACATGAATCAAAAAAATTTGCCCTGAGGAACACTCAATTATATAAATATCCATTTAGATGTTTCAATATTTATTTTCAAATAATTTTTCCATAAATGATTATAAATTTTTATATTTTAAATTATTTATTTGAATGTGAAAAGTTTATTTTTCTCTTTAAGTGCCCAAAGTGATATTTTATAGTAATTTTTCATCTATGATGTCATGATGTGAGGTTGTGTCATCTTTACATGGGATATGATCCATATATACCATTCTTATTATTTATTTTTTGGGTTTTTTATTATGATTATTAGATGTTCTTGAAACCCATTACATTTTCATGAGTAATATTATGATGAAATGATGAAATGATTATGAAACTCATTTCTTTTCCATGATTTATTTATTGATGAAATTTATATGAAATTAATTTATTTTCATGGTTTATGATATGATGAATGTTTTTGGATCACATGTAATGCATCTGTATTATTTTTATTATGTGAAGGGTGGGCACAAAATTATATTTCCTACTAATGTATTTGATAAATAAGGATATCTCAAGAGATAATTTGGTTTATAATATAGAGTAAACATAGTTCAGTAAGAGTGTCAATAAATTTTGATAGTTTTATGAGTGAACCATGACTAATACAATGGTTTGGGGGGGAACCCAATCATCTGTGATAGTATTTGTAATTACCCATTTGTAAAAAGGAAATTATTTTCTATGCATATATGTATGACAAAAATTTCAGTCTTATGCATAAATAATGTTATCTTGGATTGTTTTGTTTTATTAATATCGGATTAATGGATTATGAACTTCCATACATTATTCCATGAAATGACATTATGATATTTGACATATGGGGTAGGGTTTCCAAATTTTCTCCACATGTTCTCATACCATTTTTATCATGTTATGTTAAAGTGATCATTGTTATCTCCCTCATATACTGTTAATGGGTATCTAAAATCTCCCTTTCCTATGATTCCTTTAACTAGGTTACGATGATATATATTTATAATGATATGTATAATAAGGGTTATTTTTATGAATAACTTAGTTAGAGAAGATGTAGTTTACTTATGAAGAAGTTGTTTATGTGTCCATGTTTTGAAAGGTAAAATACCTATATGATTATAGTTTTTGTTTTTATATAATATAATGAATATTTATCTAATAAGATGTAATATATACATATGAAAATTTTGGTTTGTTATTTGATGATAAAATAAATTTGGAGAATGAGGGATAAGATTTAAATGCAAGACATTCCTCACTCTCTAAAATCAACTTTATTAGAGTTAAAAGATTTATAAATTCTAAAAGTACATGGGAAATATTGAAGAACATCTATGAAGGAAATACAAAATTAAAAATAGAAAAGATAATAATATAGAGGTTGAAGTCTCATGATCATATTATGGGTGGTAATGAATCTGTGGGATATTTTATTATAAGGTTAAATGTCATTATATGCATTATAATATGTCTTGGTTACAATATCGAATATTCAAAAATTATTTAAAAGATATCACAAATTCAACTTGATAATTTTGATGAAAAAGTTTCATCATTAGAAAATGAAGATCTGAAAACACTCTCTCAGAATGATTTATAAAGTAATATCATCACTCATAAAATGTGAATCTGAATGGTTATGAAAGATAATGAGATGGATGGTTAGGAAATTTCATTCAATGATTCCAAGAAGGTAAAAGGATATGTTTTTTATAAAAGGATATTCTAGTTACTATGTAACTAAAGTGGATGTGTGTACAAAAATAATGAATTTAGTTCCTTTTTTAACGGTGAAAAGAGGCACAATAGTGTTAAAGGAAAATTAACTCTTATGTGATCAGTCTATGATGATTTTAGATAGTATTCATTAAATTGACCATGACACAAGGAAAATTAATATAATGAAGAGTATGGTTAAAAGTAAATAATATTCATCATAAATAAATTAAATAAATATAAATTCAATTTTAAGTTAAATGATAATAATTCCTATAAAAAAGTGAAAATATTATTCTATGTGTGAGGAAGATGATGATAGTGAAGAATAATTGGAAAATAATAGTTCTGATCCTAGTGAAAAACAGCTTTCATAAAAGTAAATGGGTAAATGCTCACAAGTTATTAAAGAAGTGGCTCTGAAGATGAAGTAGAATAGATTATGATGTATTTCATTCTCAAGATGGAGTTGAATGAATATATTTCCAATATTATAATATAAGACATGAAAAAATGTTTAATAAATAAAATATTATAAAAAATAATCATAAATACATTTTTGAAAAAAATATAAATGTTACTAAAATATATTTATAATCTAAAAAATTAAGCGAATGAAAATGATAACATTAAAATCAAGATTTATGCAAAGTTTATGGTGAATTTGGAAGAGTTAGAAGTTGGTCAATTTTTTAGTGATGATAACGACATAAAAATCATGAAAAGTATAGTTACATAATGTGGTGAATTTTATGATAAATGTAGTCTTTAGAAGGATCATAAATTTGTTTCCTCAATGAGATTTAAGAATATATAAATTGTTAAAAATAAAATCATGCTAATTAGACCATGTATATGTCTAAAAAATAAAGTATAAGAACACGATATTTCTATGGTTTTGATGTATGAACCATAATATTATACAAAAAATGATTTTGTTTTGGTGATGAATAATATTTTAAGAGGTTTTCAAAACATTTGGGTTTAATAAAATACCAATGTATAAGGTAAGTTATTATATGTAAATAAAAAACAAACTCTAGGAAGTATGTGTGTTAAAGGGTCAAATATTATTTCCAAGGTTACTACTAGTATTATGGAGATTTTGGGAGTAGAAAAAAATTGTGTGTTTTAATTGTCAACAATATAATGAATTTAGGATAAAGTAGTCGTAATGTGCATAGGGGTAGTCAAAATACTCATGGAATTAAATTTGATAAAGACTGTTTATTGGATGAAAATAGAATCCAACAATTGAAAACAATTTGTACAATATGTGATCAACCAGCCCTTCTAATAAAATTATGTATAATAATGTTACCATCACAATATGGATTGTACAAAAAATCTAAAAACCATAGGATAAGGGAAGAATGGTAAAAAAGACCACAGTTTTTGAAAAAAATCTCATAGATACAAATGGGGAAAGACATAAATATAAGGAAGTGTGTGTTATTCAATCATGATTAGATATTTTATATTGCTAAAGAATTTAGAGGATTATAAATAAGGAACAATAACAATTGGAAATGATTAGTCACTCATAATGAATGAAATTGGATATTCTATCCAAAGGGAATAAAATTTAAAATACAAAAAAGCCTTATTTATTATTGAACTCAAACATAATTTCTTAATCATTACAAAAATATTTGATGAAGTTAATGATGTTTTTCTTAGAAAAAATGTTTTTTTGTTATGATAATTAAATATTTTATATTAGTAATGAGGGGCCAATGAAAAATGGGAAATCTGTTTGGATTTGGGGATGTACAATTTTCATGCTATATGAGTTTTATTAAAGAAAACAACTATATAATTAAGGATGACACCTATGTTTTAGAGGAATATGATATTTTTATTGAAGAGTGGTAGAATTTATGACATTCCAATCATAAAAATATGGGATTGGTGTCTTTATATTTTATAAAGAGGGATTATTATAATATCTATACATAAGAATGTTGACATAAATTTAACTCAAACCTTGGAGTTGATATATCTGACGATTTTTGGCCCCATGTGTAAATAATCAACAAATAGAGATATTAACTTTATTTTTTTTATTTATGGAATTACTCACATTAAATTTATTATGATTATGAAGAATAAATTAAAGTATCTCATAATATTTATGACTTCCAAATGATGTATATAAAAGGAATGTGGATATTATACAGATAGGATTCCAATTGATTATGATGGAGAGTATACAAGTGGGAAGTTAAGAGATTATCTTGAAAAACATGAAATGTTTCATGAGTTTAGTGCACCATAAACACACACAAAAATAGTCTTATTGAAATAAGAAATAGAATTTTGGAGGACATTTCACAAATAATTTTGATAAAACATTTCATTTATCTATATATTTCTAGGAATGATTTAAGAGATAAATTTTAAATTCATAATTGATGTATCCATTTGTTGAAATCCAATATGACTCCTTATAAGATGATTTATAATGAAACCCATGGTTTATTGTACCTAAAGGTTATTGGAAAGATGTTCATCATAAAAGTCATTTGAAAAAACATTAAATGTCTTATCAGAGTGGTTTTGATTGAATATTTCATGGATTCGTTCAAAATTGTATAGGATAGTGTCACTAAAATATTGAACCATGCATTATTATTGAATTTCTGATGTAAAATTTCATGAATATACCTATAATAATGTTTAATATATAGTTTTAAATATGGAAGAAATGGAAGATTGGGTTTTTATAGTAGAACCATGTGAAATGGTTCTTAATGATAGTGATAATGTTGATGCCTCTCAAGTGGAAGATTCTAAATCAACTCTATCAAGTGATGAAGAAAAAATACATTCATATCAAATGTGGATACATAAGAAAGTATAAGTTCATAAAATCATTGGATATTAATTTGAACATTTAATAACCATAAGAATATCAAGGATAGTATAACATAATTCCATATATTCATAAGATTATCCAAATGATGTTTTATGAAGAAATGGAACATAAATAGTGGAATAAAACCCTGAATGATGTTTTAGATCATATTGAGAAGAATGATGCTTGGGAACTTTTATTAAAACCAAAAAATAATAGTGTGATTGTAAAGTTATATGTTTATTTATAATATTTGAAAAAATATTTGTATTATCCTAAGAAAGATAAAAGAGATTCATATTAAAACATAGACACATTATAATGGATGTTGAACATAATTAAAGAAACAATTGAATTCAAACTATATATAAAATGAAAAGATGATGTTTCCCTCATTGGGATTGTTTATGTTGACAATATTATATTCATAGATAATGATGGAGAAACATGTGATTTTTTCCCCGAGATGAAGATTCATTTTGAAATGTCCATTCTATGAGAAATGAAATACATTCATGGTTTAAAAATATCTCCAAATTATAAATAAAATTTCTTATCTTAATAAAATTATACTAAATATTATTTAGAGAATTATGGGATGATTAACTGCTAGATTCCAAAAAAATTATATAGAGAAAAATGTTTTCAAAAGATAATGAATGAAATGAGGTACATCCTAAAGAGTTTAGAAAGATGGTTGGAAGTTATTTTACCTAACAACATCAGTGATGGGTTTAGTGTATATTGTTACAGTTTGTGCTAGGTGTAAAAGAACTATATTAAAATAAAATCTCATAGATAGAAAATATTTTCTCATATATATTATAGGAATAACTAATTTTGGGTTTAAATATAATTATGAATGAACGATTGATTTTTTGTTATACGAATATATATTGGGATGTAAGGTACGGTGATTGATAATAAACGTCATGTTGGGATGGTGATTGGGATAAATAGGTGTTAGGTACAATAAATAGAAACCATGTTTAGTGACTCTCATTACAGTAGAAGGTATGTATATTTCTACCATACAATCTCCAATAAATCATATGCAGGTAAGGACCCACTTTGAAGACTTTTTTTATGTGATGTTTCCTCTTAAATTATTATGTAAAAATAAAAGTGATATAAATTTTACTAATAATCTTTCATAACATTATTTTTCCAAAAAAATTTATATAAAATATATATTTATGAAAGATAATGTGGAGAATAATGAACTAATTTTTGATGTTTTCTTTAAATGGAGTACGTTGGTGATATTTCCAAAAAATAATTTCCAAAGTAATAATTTAAAAATATTAGTTTGATAATGGAATTTAAAACATTGTTTCCTAAAGTATAAGTTATTTGGATCCATCCCCTACCCCATCATGTCTATGTATATGGTTTTCATAATGTAGAAAATGATGTAAAAAAATATATCCATTGGTATGAGTTTTAGCATTAGAGGAAAAAATGTATTTAATGGGATTTCTTAAATGTGGTAACAAATTATTTAAGTGTCTGTGAACTATCTTAATTTTTTTATATTTATATAGGTAAATGTTTTCATCTAGGTAGAAGATATTTTTTATTCATGTCATATGTGAAAAAAATGTTTCATACAAGTTTTATGGAAAAGTTATTATGTAATAACTTGTTGAATGTATGGTATTTTTTTCAAGTATTTTTTATTCCTACACTAAGATATTTTAGGTTGGATGAGAATGATTAGATAAGTAGAAAATCATTTTCGTAAAAAGTTCAAGTGTTTTTTTCCTTTGTTGACAATGAAATCCAATGGAGGATATTTTTGCGAACAAGATGGTTGAAGATGTGTTAATGAAGCTAAAAGATTTTATAGAATATATTAATAATTTTTTGAATTTGATTCCTAAATATAAATCACCATATATTTTTTAAGTTATATATAATTGATTCTGATAAAAATATTATTTGATTAATTTCCCCAAACTGAATATGTCTGATTGATGTTTTTGGACTACAGTTATAAAAAAAATTTATTGTGAAGAATTTTTATCCCTTTCATCTATCAAGATCAATCATAAAAATTTTATGATAAATAATTATGGTGATTATTTGATATTACTAATGTTTTTTAAATCATGAGTATTCAAAGAACTCATTATCCAAGCATATTTAAAAAGGCTGAGAAAATTATTTGTATTTATAAAGTTCAGAATATTTTGTTATACTGATGTATATAAAAAAAATATTTATTATTGAAGGTTTAGAGTGAAGATATTCTGTATTAAGTTAAAATGTTTTGGATTTTATAAAATCTCACTAGTAATTGTTTGGGTATTTCATGAGATGAAGTAAAATAAAACTATTTCTATCATGAAATAATTTTTGAGGGGTTTCAATTATATATTGATTGATGTGGGTTACCATGGAATTTAATAAAATAAATGTTTATATATGATGTTATCAGATAGTTATCATGAAGTAATTTTCATTGAACTAATGATTCCATGGAATATTATTGGATAAATTTTAATGGGGGTTTTTATTATATTTAATTTGATAGGCATATCCTAATAATTGATTTGATGGATTTAGTTGAAAACATCATATATATCTTTTTGTTTAATGATCAGTTATTAGTGGATGGAATAAAAAATAACTAGTCAATGTGGTTTAATAAAATTCATTTAAAATGGAAGTGCTAAACATAATAATGCTGAGATATTTATATAGATTTTTAAAGGTTAAATTGGACTTTTTCTTATTGTACATAAGGGTTATTTCAAATATTTACTAGATGATATATAATTGAGTGATAATGATCATATCATTAAATATTTTTAAAATTATTTAAGAAGATCCCAGTTCTTGAAAATTATAAATAATGATTGATTTAGTTCCATAAAACTGTGATTTATGAGGTTTCAGGAATGTATCTAGTGCATTGTTTTTAATAAGCATTAAAAATTCTCTAAAATATATGTGAATAAGCAGGTGTAATTATTTTCATTGTGATATTAAAATTACTTTTTTTTATTGATAAAGAAAATAAATTTAATTTCATACCTTTAAAACATTAAGAAATGAACTATTAATGGGGTGTTCATATACACCCATGGTTAAACTAGTCAAAAATATATAATATAGTTGATGTACCATAGTATAAGAAAGTCGAATAGAAAGTCATTATTAATAATCATTATGAATTTAATTTATGAATAGAGTTTTACATTACTGTTTATTAAATATATGATGTGTATAAAAGATAAGATAAGTAGAATTAAAAACCAAGTAGTAAAACTACTGAAAGAGACACCGATGGATAGTAGAAATTGTTTCATATCATGTTGGATAATATATTCTATATGAATAGGATAATAAATAGTTTAATAATTATAAAATGGTATCCATTTTCTAAAGGCACATGATATAATTTATAAAATAGATGATTGGATAGGGAAAATAGAAAAATAATTGATTTGGATTATTTTCTAAATATAAGAATAAGGATGACATTATTTCGGGAAACTAAGATAGAATGTGAAGAAAAAAATTTCACCCAATAGGAGTTACTTTGAATAAAGTATAATAAAAACATTGATAACATACCGATTACATTTTGGGAATATATTTAAAAGTTGTTGAACAAATATTTGTTAAATTTTTATCAGTACTAAGAGATAATTCTTGTTTTTAATTATAGTGAAACAGAATAATAAGGATATTCATTTCATGTTTTAATGAAATAAAAATATTATTTTCAAGTGAATTTTATGGTATTTTATTATTTTAAAACCATGCCAAGTACATGGTAATATTATAGAATATTTATATATGAAAATACTTATGATCTTGTGGTTTAGATAGTGTTCTTAGATTATATTAATGTAATATCTCATTGATAGAAAGTGGATGTTTTTTTAATAATATAGAAAATATAAAAAGTTAAGATCAATAATTCACTCTTTCCCACTCAGTGACAATAAAGATCTTAATTGGTCTTTTCATCATTACACTATGGTTATCATTCCAATTTGAATATCTAAAATCATTTAATTTTGAACTCTATTGTGAAATAAGAAAATATAACTTGGTTTCTTTTTCCGTCAATTGAAATGATTAACCAATGAAGGTTTATGAGGCAAAGAAGGATTGAAGATTTAATAATTTCCCCCAATGTGGGACTCTTCTATTTCAACCCCATAAGGGATTATTATAATGAATATATCATTATTCATCTAGTATTTTATTCTTAAATTATAATTAATTTTTGTTCATTCCCAAATATCTTTTTCGGTTTTTGGATTTTGAGATTTATTTCATAATTCTTATATAAAAAACATAAACATTAAAACATTTATAGTTCCACTTATTATCATTTTTTAGAATATAATACTTTTAATGTGAACAATAATTTCTTTTCATGAAAAATATTCTTGATTTTAAACATATCTTCATCATTTTACCTACTTATCCTTAAACACTAGGAAGTTTTAACCATAAATGTGGAATTAGAAAAGAAATAATCCTAGTAAAGGGAATTTAAAAAAACCGTAAGTTTATTTCAGAACCCTGAGAAAATATAAGGGATTTTTTCTTTAATATTATATACATTATGAAAAATTAATTATCTACATACAGATGAAATGAGATTTACTAGCCAAATTTTTTCATCAATAACATTACAAGATAACACAAAGAAAAAATCAAAATCACCAATGTTTCTTAAAAAGTAGGATAACCCCTGAAAATTATTTTCCTAAAAAAATAGTTTTTACCATTAAAATGAATAATCCATCCTTTTAAATAAAATATATTTAAAATAACTTTTGAAACAAAAATATTACAATGAAAAATCATTAATAAACATCGAATATTTATTTAGGGTTCTTGGGATATCATATTTATATAACCATTACAAGAACATTTAAAATGTAATAACCTACTTGATTCAGTATAACATAATACTCTAGAGAACATATTTTTTACTCGATGCATTAGAGATGTATATTAGGAACTCCTATATGAATATAAACATAATAAGAATAATAACATAAATTAAATATATAAATTATTCCATTCCCATGATGAAACATATAAAAATATTCTATTGAACACATAATCAATATGTTTTCGAATATTTTTATATTTATTCATTTATAAAAAAAATTAAAATACATCAAAAAAAGATTATTCACCAGTTTCCCCTTAAACTTTCTATTGAATATTTTTGGGATTTTGGTTTATATGTCAAAAAAGGACTTGGTATATTGTACATGGTCAAATGGATCCAGTTTAAATCATTTATTCAATCATAATATTATTATAATTATTAATTTTATATATTAATTATAATTTTATAACCAGATATATATTATGGTAATGAAAAATGAATTACCTAACATCCTTAGAGATGGTAGGACATATGTATGCATGAGTAACATTTCTATTTTTAAAGAAACATTAAATAAAGAAGATAAGTTCCATTTTAACTTTATTGAATTATTATTTTATCATAAAAATTATATTTTTTCCTAAATTAAATCTATACATATTATACATGTGATCCGATGATGAAAAATAACATATATTTATTCATGTGGTTGTATTCTACATGTACACACGAGCAGTGTTTTAATGGTTTATTATATGGTAAATAAACAATTGAAATATTTTTTCAAAAAATTGTAGAATTAAATTAACATAATATATATTATTATTATTTTTTCAATAATTATGTCAAAAAATAAAAGGTGGTTATGAAAAATGAAAAACATCATCTCGTGAGGAGGTGGTCTGAATTTATGCAAGAGTGAGGTCAATATTTTTTATTAGATATTTAGGTAGATAAAAAATTTCTATACCATAATCATAATACAATTATAGTATACAGACGACACTTATTTAATTATATGATCATGTATTAATAATAGTTGGGGGAGGTAAAAAAAATTAATTAAATGAAAATGATCTGCTAATAACTATACCACCTATTCAAACAAAATCTTTAGCTTTATACATAAATCAATCCTAGGTAGGTATTAGGATCAATACATTACATTTAGGGAATGGGTAAAAATGTTAGGAAGGTATTTTCGGTGATATTGTTTTTATAAGAGGTACTTGATGTGTGGAGGAGTGGGGTTATGGGTGTTCTATTATAAGTGTTCGAGAGGACACAATTATATATATATTTTAAATGATTTAAATATATTAATTTCATACTAAAGTAAAATGGATCCACAAGGAGTAATATTAGAATAAGGGATAATATGGGGTCAAAATTTTTATTTCGAAAACATTTTTGACATGTTTTTAAAGTCATTTTATCCCGCATTGTCTTAGTTTTATCCCTCTTAACCCATCCCAACCATTACCATGGAAACTATATTTTTACAATGTAACCATTCATAATATCCCAAAATGAATGTGTGATCCTGATTTTTTTAAATTTTTATTAAAATAATGTATTAAATTTTGTAAAATTAAATTTATATAGGTATAGAAAGTTACATTCAAAATAATCTCTCAAAACGAAGTGAAGAACAGCTCTCCTAAATAATGAAATTTTGTATTTTTTTACCAAATTAATTCATAAAGATGATTAAAAAGAAAATTATTTTATAATTTTTAACAAAATCATAGTAATTTAATTTTAAAAATATCCAAAATATAATATTAATTTTGAAGTGCATGAAATGAAATTATTTTTTTTAAATCTGTACTTTTACAATTCACCCAAAATTATACCTCTTGAGAATATTAAAAAAAACCACCCTTAATTTGAACACAATTATTTCAAAATTATTTATTTTTGATAAAATTAAATTTCTAATTTTTTTAAATTTATATTTAAAATAAAACAATTTAATATATATATATATATTAAGGAAATAAAACTATTTCCTTATTTATTAAAAAATTTCATCATATTCTTATAATGAATATAACTTTACGAAATATAATTCTTTAATATTAATAATTCATGAAAATTATTTACTATTAACATTATCTATATTGTTATATTATTCCCAAATTTTGGAAATTGTGTCCCCATAATTTTATTCATAAGAAAAATTAATTGGGATTTTTTTAGTTTACAGAATTTTCTTATTCTAAAAATTATTACTCAATTAAATGTGTTATCCCAAAAAATATTATCATGTTTAACCACCATATTCCATAACAACTACGATAAATTCTTAACAACTTAAACTAGATTTACATTATATGACATATTTTCATCAAACTATAAGGAATTCAGGCACAAAACATTGGGTATATTTGGAACAAAACACTTTAATAAAGAAATATGAAATACATCAGGCACCTGGGGTGAGCAAATAGGAAAGGTTTCTTGGTGGTCAGCTAGTATTTCCTTATCTTTTATTTTATACGGTCCAATTGAGTATACACCCAACATTACCTTTTTAACAAAATGCAGAACAATTTTCCATGGAGATACTAAAAAAACATGTTCCACAATGTCCAATAAAAGAACTTTCCTCCAATTATCTTTATAAATTTTCTTCCCACACTGATATATCCCCATAAAATATTAAATCACATTCACTTTTTCAACTATATAATCTATTAATTCTAGTATCAAAAATTATCATCCCCCTTCTTCATCCATATAAATTTCAATCTGACACCATTTTCCATATAATGACTTAAAAGGTGACAAATGTATATTGGACTGAAAACTATTATTATAAAAAATAAACTAATGAAATATTTGTTTAACCTAAATTACCTATTAATCCATTTAATAATATTGATTCATTTCTTCCAATGTCTAAATTTTTCTCTCTATATATCATTCATATTAAGTAAGAAAATATATAGTGAAATTTAATTCAGTACCCACATACTTCTAAAAGACATTCTAAAAATTATAAGTAAACCTATGATCATCATCAAATACAATGGGGAGAGTAACTTAATGTAATTTAACTATTCCAATGTGATAACTGTGAAACATTTTCTCTGAATACATAGTATATTGAATTGGAAATAAATGTAGAGACTTATTAAATCTACCAATAATAGCAAAAATTCCATTATTATCACAATATGACATTAGAAATATCACCACAATATTAATAGATATATTTTTATTTTTTCGCTAGAGTATTGGAAAATGATTATGAAACCCATTCATTAATTGAAAATCTAATTTACCATATTGAAAATTTAAATAAATTCATAGAAATGTTTACAATAATTAATTTCATTTCATTCCAATATAAATTTTCTCAAAGGTCATTATACATCTTAGTGTTGTATAGATGTATATAATATGGTGAGTTAATAGCTTCATCCAATAATTATTTCTTCAACAAAATATCTCATTTTAAAAAACCAAATTCCAAATAATATTATACAATCATTACTTACATTAATATTAGGTAACATTAACTTTACTATTGATTATACTATTTATTTCAAACCATGATCTGCCTTATGTGATTTATTAAATCTATCTGAACAAAATAAATATAGATAAACAACTAAAAAATAAGGTAAGTTCTAGTATTCAAAATTTTTATACCAACATTCATGTAATTATTTTAAAAATGATCATGTTCCAAATGTATCATAGTTATTGATTCATTATATTTCTAAATTAATGTGTCGGCTACTCTATTTTATTTTCCTATATTATAATGAACCATGAAATCACAATCCTTAATCAATTCCATCAATCATATATATCTCGAAATAAAATCTTTCAAATTGAATTTATACTTCATACTTTAATGATAAGAATATATTTCCAACATTACCCTATATAAATTATATATCAATATTTTTAAATAAAACAAAAAAGCAAGCAGTTCAAGGTCATGTGTAGGATAATTTATCTCATGTGGTTTCAAATGATGTGAATTATAATTAACTACCTCTTATTTATATATTAGAACAAAACCAAGTACCATAAAAACTTATTATTATATAAAAATTGTGCCACTCTTTCATTATGGTATGACTTAAAATATAGAATTCACTATTATTCCTTCAATTAAAACAAACATTTATCACATTATATGGTATGGTTGAATTTAAATAATTTTTGACTTGACATAGTTATTTAAAAACATTACTAATAAATATTTCCAACACAATGTTAAAAGTAACCAAATAATCCAAGAAAACAATTAATCTCAATGATATATATAGTTCATAGACACATTACAACCACTTTAGTTTAAGCTAGATCATCCCTCATTCCATTTAAATTTATAATCTATCTATAGAATGAATTATATTGAAACCATAATTAATATTTTGTAAATTTTTCATATATATTATTTCCATTCATGGATTTCTTATCATCTAGTAAAAATTTCTAATATTAATCTTAGGATTTAGAATATAAAAATTATTTTTCAATAAAAAACCACAAATTTATCGAAGAATTAGTGGAATAATATTTCCATAAGGTCTAGAATTATAGTTTTAGTTTTTTCTCAACCAAATGTCATTTCCATAAACTCATATTGATTATAACTAGTCTGGAATTCCATATTGGGAGGTTTATCCTACATCACCTTTAGTCGATTTTAATGGGACATGAGAACAACAATAAAAGATACTGATCTCATTAAATATATTCAAAATCTTCATCTATGAAAAGAAACATATAAATATGTCAATAAATGGTCTATAATAAATAATGAACCATATGGCACCATATTTATTTTATAGAAAAACAAAATTGGTACACTTTGTATTAATGTTTTATTATAAATGATGCATTTATCAAGAAATTATTGTAACTACAATTTCAATTAAAAAATGTATACTTGATTTGTTTCTAATGGAGGTTCTAAAATTGGATTACATTTCGACACTAAGTAAATATTAAAATTCAATATCCCCATTAGTTATAATACTAGGAAAATCATTAGGAAATGAATGTTGATATTCAATTATTATAAGAACATAAATAATTTCAACAACGTCCTTATCCTAAAAAATATAGAAAATTTAATATTCTTTTTCATCATTAATAAATTTATTATATTCTTGAAATATTATCAAATATATGAATTCATTCGTGTATACAAATTTCAAATAATTCTGAAAAACCCATTTTTTCTATAATATATCTTATAATGATAAACTGAAATCTAATATATATATATATATAAAATAACCCAGAGCACTATAAGTGTATAGACAACAAGGTTTTCAGGTAAATATTTTCCAAATTCAATCATAGGAATATTCTTATAAATTATTTTTTAGATTAATACATTAACTTTGTTTTTTACCAAAATATATTGATTCATTTCAGCGGGTGTACTTAATAATTTATAAGAAAAAATCATTGAAATTAATGAATCCGTAGACCAAAAATATAGCTACCATACTTTTCTTAAATGACTATTATATAATTTTAAGACAAGCATCCTAGTAGAGATAAAAACCCATAAACAAAAGGATCAGCTTCTTTTGAAAATTGGGATTATACATAACTTTTTCATAATAAAACATAAAAATTATTTAATACCTTCTAATCTATATTATTTTTTCCACCACATTCTTCTTAGTCCATGTAATTACCTTAGGGTATACATCAATGAAGGGGTGATATAAAATCCTAGTAAGATGATGAATAAGGGGCATGTGTCAATATAACATGGGTGAGTATAAACATGATCATCATATTGTAAGCATAAGATAAAAATTAAAATCAAGAGGGAAACATGTGAAAATGGAATGAAATGTTGCACTTTATAATAATGAATCTTTATTTCCTATTGGATAAATACCACACACAACATAGGTTCATAATCATAACATCATCATTATGACAAAAAATCTAGCATCATATTCATGAATATTATACATTATCTCATGAGAGACATTACTTTACCAAAATAATTTGTGGGATATATAATTATGGGCTCACCCATCACATCATAATATTTACATAATCGTGAATTCCACATATAATGTAGTACAATCATTTTCAGAAATTAACACTTGTAAAGCCATGGGTTTTTATGTATTTGAAAATAATACATTCATCAATAAACATTGAGGATCCTAAGTGAAGAAATTAATTTAATATTTGATATAATAATATTTATTCTTGATCGAAAGAAGAAAAAACTCAAGTGGAGTGAATATGTGTTTTGGAAGGAATATTTCATTTGGAAAATATTTTATTTGTCCTAAAATTGAGTTGGAAGAATGTATATCCATGAAAAAAAGTGAAAAATATAGAAACAAATTCTTATGAACACTAAAGTAATATCCATAAAAAAAATGGGACAATAGAGGTATAACCCAAAGAAAATGAATAGGGTTTGTGTGTCCTTTTACATTTATTCCCACATTATTTTTTCACTTTTTCACCACCAAAATAATAAATATTGATTTATTAAAAAACTCATCCATAAATGAATTATATTCACTTATAGAACTATTTATTAATTATAATCATTGTATTATATTTCATATATTTTGGTTATGAAACTGAAGTGTTTTGTTATCATGTTTTCTTAAATGTATCATACTTTTCTCCAACTTCACTATTTTATTCAATGTAATTTATAAATAACTTTAATAAATTAAAAAAATCATAAAATAAATAAATAAATAAAATAAATAAATAATTTATTTTAACCCTTTAAAGATTTGGTTATATGAATTGGAAACATCCTCGTTAGAGGTTAAGTGTCTGTTATCAGGAAGGTTGTCGAAATATGAAAAAATAGTTATAAAACGTAAATATATTAAAAATATAAACATCAAAACATGTTAAAAGATTTAATATAATTTAAAATTTATTCCAAATTAAATATTATAATATGTTATTTTTAAATGATTTTGGAAAAGAGAGAGGATAAAAAGGAAATGGGTGAAGAGTTGGAAAATATACTCTTTCTTCAATGTAGCTTCTCATGAACGGTAATATAACACATTTGATTTTAGGTTTAATATCTCATGATTATCCCTATGGATTATAAGAGGCTAAAATGGATTATTTTTGAAGGTATAGGGCCTTTTAATGTGTGGAATGAGTGTTTTCCCAAGGAAAATGGGGTATTTACACTTGAGGAGAGGGTTATTTTTTGAATAAAATATTGAATAAAATAATATATCAATAGTAATAATTTTAATAATGAATTTTTAAGATTAAAAATCACATATAAATATAATATTCTAGGTTTAAGACTTCAAATAACCATTATAATTCTAATTCATTTGTTTATAAAAATGGAACGGGGAAAAAATAGAAATTTTTATTATAAGGAATCACTTTTGACTTTCGGTTTTGGAAAGTTCTTTTTACAATAAGAAGTTATGGTTATTGTATTTTAATGAATAATTTATAATATTAAATAAATAATATCCAAAAATAAAGTTATTTAAATGATTAGTTCATCATTACATCATGAATGATGTAATTTATGATTCATAGGTTGTGTGAAAATATGTATTTTTTACCATTTTAAAGAAAATTGAAGTATTTCTAAAAATTATGAAGAAAATAACCCTTGGATAATTTTGATGTTTTTATTTAAAAAAGTAATTTTAATTTTATAAAAAAATTATTAACTATGTAATTTTAATTTTTTATGTAAAAAATTATGATTTTTACAAAGTAATTTAAAAAACAATTTATAAAAATGAGCTTATATTTTATTTGAGTTTTTTAATCATGATATTTATTTTTTTGGAATTAAAAAATTTATATTTACATAAATTAATCATGGTAAATATAATTTATATCATAATTTATTATTTGAGGTAAAATTATTATTCCAATGGTCATGTTACTATTCCCAAAGGTCAGGTTACTACTCCAATGATCACATTAACTCTTATAAATTCTTCTATATTTCACCTTTAATTATTCAACTCAATTCCCCTCATGGTAATGTATTTCCATTTTCTATAATTTTTCTTGGTTTTATAATATTTTTATTCTTCTCTATAGTGCTGGTAGTGGGTGCGATGATTCTAGTACATTGGACCGATCCATATTTTCCCATTTTATCTTTTTTAGATTATAATTTATTCAAATTGTAATGTTTAGAATTTTAATTAGATTAATTACTAATTAATGTAATCATATTTATTAATGATTTAAATATTTTTTCTTCTCCATATTTTTAATTTGTATAATATTATATAATATAATACAACATAATTTATTTAAGAAATAAATTTTAGTAAAACAAACCAGGTCATTACATTTATACAACTTGGAAAATTTCATCCCTGAATTTTCTACTCATATTCATGGTTTAGAATAGATAAGTTTACTTCTGTTTCATTATTTCTTTGGGTTTTTAAGTTACCTATTCATACTTATGGTTAAATCAAATTACATTGAAAGGGTGAGTTCTCATATTGCATATAAATTTGTCTCAATAGTCCAAGATCATGACCTGCTTCTCATAATATGATAGTCTATTCACCAATTGTACCCCCTCATGATTAGTACATGGGACGAGTTAGGTATTCACTTCCTTATGAGGGAAATGTAAAACACTTCTTGAACATGAGCCACACTTTTTGGAAGTGCAAGTCGATATGCCACATCTCTTAAGTGATCAATGATATGAATGGGGATAATGTACCTTTGGGTAAGATTAACTTTCTTTTAAAAACACAAGTATCTCTTCGATGGGGATATTCAAGAGAAATATTTGTATCCAACATTGAACTTGAATATCCTTTGACTATTATCATCATAGATCTTTTACAGACTCAAAGGATCTTTTATATGTTGTTGAATGGCTTGTACCTTCTCTCTCATTTCTTACAAAAGATGAGGTCCATTTAGATTTCATTCTCCAACTTTATCCCAAAAAATTGGAGTTCAACATTATTTCCCACGTAGATCTTCATATGGAACCATTTTAATAGATGATTGGAAACTGTTTTTATATGAGAACTCAACCAAAGGGATATGTTAATCCCATCCACCACTGTATTTCATTGATCATGATCTTAGCATGTCTTAAAGCATCTTAAGTTTCCTTTTATATTGGTAATCAGTTTGTGGGTGATTATCCATGATAAAATTCAATTTAGTACTCAAATATTGTTGATGAATTATCATGAATTTATATGTGAACCTTGGATCATGATAAAATAAAATTTTAAATGAAAACCCCATGTAACCTAATCACTTCTATCACATATGTCATTCAATGTTTTTCAAGTGCTAAATCTTACCAAATAGAGATAAAGTGGGTACCCACTGTGACTAAAGCTACCGGAATCCATATCAAATTGTTTCCTTTGGATGTTTTAGATGATGAGTGAAAAAGTCTATAGGGACATTCTACCAATTCCATGTGGGTATATGAAATTGTTACATCATTCCATTGGACGTCAGGCACTCTTCATTAACTTACAAACATATCATATAATTGTAGAAATATTACACAATCCCCTTATCATGTTTTTCCACTAGATGTTTTCTCGAGCATCAAATTACATCTTGGAAATATCGAGATGGATGGAGAAAGACAAGTTAATTTCATTATCCAATAGAAAATTCTTTATTATAGGTGATTAAGGCACAATAAGACTCATTACAATCCTAATCACACAATAATAATTGATGTAGAACCCATGTAGCTTCCCTTCCCTTACATCATTCAACTTCTTTTATAGCTATGGATCATCCCTTTGTTCCTCCTTGTAAATTTTTTGATAGATGGTAGAAAAATAATTTGGGAAAGGTAGAATGTATTCCCTTCCATTATTATTTCTTGATCCTTCATTACATATCAAAAAAGATAAGGAACTTCTCAATATGTATCATGGAGAGAGTGGAAGGTTCTTTTCTTCTAAGAGAAACAACTACCTTCTTCTCCTTTCCTACATGGTTGAAAATATAATAATCATATTCTTTTAAATGATTTGACCATCTTCTTTGAATAATGTTGAGATAATTTTGTGTAAATACATAATTTAAACTTTTCTAACCAATATATATATATATCACACTATTCACCTTAGAGGTAGTGCCACTAAATATTTTGGGTAAAGAGCATAGTTTCCAACACCATATCATCTGTCAGGTAGTTCTTCTCATGGATCTTCAACTATCGTAAGGCGTAGGCTATCACTTTATCATTCATCATGAGTACACAACCTACACCTTTCTTTGAAGCATCATGGTCTATCACAAAGCCTTATGCAGTTTTTCTATAGTGATTACAATTATAGTGATTATTCTCTTCTTATCTCCTTGAATATTTCCTTGCATTCTTCCATCTAGACAAGCATTTCCCCATTCTACATTAACATAGTCAATGGGCTAGAAATTTTGATAAACTCCCCAAAAAACATATGTAGTACCCACATAAGGTAATAAAACTATTGGTTTCCATGAAAATAGTTGGTCTGGACCATTCATTAATTTTCATTCTCTTTTTAGGGTGCACAAAAATTCCTTCACTTTTGTTCATGTGCCCCAATAATGCGACTTGTATCGGAAAAAATTGACACTTTTTTAACTTAGAATACAATTTTTACTTCTTTAATTTCACCAAAAAATCCTTATACAATCTTTATGTTTTTCCATGATCTTGGATAAAATTATTATATCATTGATAAAAAAACCAAACATTTGTTTAGGTATTCTATAAAGACTCCATTCATCAAATTCATGAATATTGAAGAGGAATTAGTAAGTATGAAGGACCTAACTATGAAATTATAGTGCTCATACATTATACAGAAATAATCCTTTTGAATATATTCCTTCATCACCTTCATTTGATTATATATAGAAGGAAGATAGACATTTGAGAAGTATTGGGCTCCTCATAGTTTATCAAAGAAGTCATCAATACTTGATAGAGGATACTTGTTATTTATGGGGATCTTATTGGGTTTCCAATAATAGATAAAAAACCACATTGATCCAACTTATTCTTGAAAAATATCACTAGCACACCCCAAGGTAATTCAATAGGGTGCATGAACCCTTTATGAAAATTCCCTTATAGATTGTTCTTTAACTCTGCTAGTTTGATAGGGGAAATATTATAAGGCAATTTTGAGATAGGAGTGGATACGTCTATCATATCTATTGGTATCTCTATCTCATGATCAATGGGAATTCTAGGTAGCTCTTCAGGAAACACATTCGTGTTAGGTGCACTAGGCTAGATACCCTGATAGGGGGTGAATCAGGGTATGGAAACTCCAAACAGCTTCCCTATTTCATCCTGTTTTTCTATTAGTCAAAAATTTCTTCTCTCTCCTTCCCATTGTAGAGTGCGAATAAACCTTAAAGCATTCACATGACACAACAATTTTTACTTGGTTCACCCTCACTAGGCTATGTCCAAGGAGAAAACACTGGAAGTGTGCTGATGTACAAATTCTATTATAAGAATACTGATTTTTACAAGTTTGAAGCGGACTCACTGTCCCTCCTAGATTACAACCACTCACAATTTGAAAAATCATTGCTATCACAACTAAAGTGAGCTCACTAATTCTTCAAAAGATCCACACGCAGTTTATAGACCTATAGGTCTCTTCATTATCTCTAATAAAAGAATCATACACTATATGTAGATTCTCTATTAGAGTCTAAATTTCATCCTCTGAGAAATATCCCGTTTCCCCTGAATACTCGGCATTTACTTTGGAAATAGCTTTTCAAAGGACCCTACATCACGTGGATCACAATTTCGTGAAGATCAAACAAGCCTTTGTGATGCTTTTTCCTTTTTGTGAAGTTCACGCCTTCGCAGATCTTAGTCATCGCAGAGCTCAAGTTGTCATAGAGCGACTTCCCTCATGAAGCACGATGAGGAAATGTGGATCACACGACTTTTGAGAAGCTAGAATTGCCACTGTGACGCTCTTTCCTTTCAGGAAGCACACTGCCTTCGCAAACCACCTTTGCGATTTGAGAGCAAAATATTTTCTAGAAAAAATAGCTTATTCTCTTGAAGGGGTCGAGCCATATTTATAGGCAAATCCACGGACCATTGAACCTTATACATGAAGTGAGTGCTATGTCATCTAAAATCGCGATGCTTTGAAATTCTCGCCAAAAATATCTCAATATCGTGAAGCACCATGGAAATTTTAAGATTGTGGAGATCTTTTTAATAATTGATTTTTCTGTCAATTACCTCGTGCCACCGCCACAAAGCACCACTCGCAATGCCCTTCTCTACTGCAATGCTCTTCAATACTTCCCTTCACGAAGCTTTTCTTAATCACGAGAAATCACCATCAACATTCATCTGGTTTTCACGAAATCCATATCATTTATCATATCTTCATAAAACTCATGCCTTTTCCATATTTAAATTATATCTTCAAGGAAATACTATTTTCACGATTCTCACCAAACTCCAAATTTTAGACCCCAAACATTTGGAAGACACTGGAAAACGACACCACCTTGTATCTGTTCTTTTATACCACATCCAGATCATCCATTCCTTTATCATGGTTCTCTGTCAACATTGATTGTCAACAACATCTATGGAATATGGAAATTCATGATAAAATCTTTCTCTGTCAACAAACACAATCAACCCAAAAATGATGCAATGTTACCTTGAGGGATTTTTGCCCACTAAATTCTTTATAGCATATCAATGGGATTTTCCTCGAAGTTGGTACATTCCTTTGATTAAACCAATTGTTCAATGTATTCTTCTAAATATGGTATCTAAAATCACACCATTGAGTTATTTTCCAATGGATATTCTATATTTTACTTGCATTTGGATATTTGGATGGGATGATTTAGAATAAGAAAAGATATTTTATTTTCCTAATAGTTGATATGTCTTCAATATAATAAGAGATAATACATGTCCAATATATCATCAAATTTTACCCAAGGATGTTTTAAAGATTCCAAAATGAGTCATTACATAAGTTTTTATAGGAAAAGGGTCCAACAATAAGTTGTGATGATTCCACAACAAGATGTTTTCATAGATATCTCTACATTAAGGTGTTGAGGCTTCGATTCATCAATTCTGAAAAACCAGCAGGATATTAGGGAATACATGGAAACAAAATAAAAAACATTATCCATTCTTGATTTAATACGATGTGTACCTTATAAGACTTCCTTTTTACACTCAACATTAGCTGTAGTGATGGAATAATCCTTTCATTGCTCCTTTGAATTTAGTGGATAGTAAAATTTATTACCCATATTGACCAGTAGTTTTGTGAAGTGGAATGCATAGTTCCCTTCCAACATAAAGTTGAATAATTGAACCATGATTTTTGTATTAATAGGTACTCTCCTTTACTCTATCATGTTGGATGATTTCCTCATGTCTCTTCAACATTCATATGATTTATGTCCTTTTTTCCCACACATGAGTCATTTCACCATCCCTTTGAAGCAATTCCCATTTTTATTTTCCCATAATTACTGACATATTGTTAATTGGATCATATTTTTTCATTTTCATTTGACCCACCATCTTAAAACTCCATCCTTATCTTTTAATATTTATAACTATGTGACCATTCTGCAAACTCCATATCAACATTATGATAACATCTAACTACTTCTTCATAAGTCATGATTTCCCAGATTGATAGATCCTTTTGATGGTGTGGTTCAAATCCACTAAATAATCAATCTAATTTTATATAATTATTGATAAAAAAACTTGAGTCATAACATGAAATTATTGTGAAGTTTTCCACAAATGATGTGATAGATTCACCTTCCTTTTCCTTCATTTCATTGAATTTTATTTCCATCTTTTTTCTAAGTGTTCTAGGAAAATAATTGGTAAGAAATATTATCTTAATGTATTACCAATCTGTCTCTTCTATTTCATCTTTAAAATTAGTGTTATTTAACAATTCCCACTATTGATCGACTACTCAATCTAAATAAAAAACCATAGGAGTCACCTTATCTTTCATTAAACAATGGATCACATAAAAGATCTTCTCAATTTAGTTACCCCACTGTTTCGTGAAAACTAGATAATATGTTCAACTAAAAATCGATGGTTGTTACTTTATAAAGGCCATAATGGATGGTTGATTATTATTGGTTAAAGGTGGATGTTCCTCATGGTTCTTGTTATTCTTCATATCATAATATATATGGGTAATAATTTTCATGAATATCTAAAATCTACCTCCCATTATGTTTGGGATGTCGTTCATAAAGTCATTAAATTGTCCCTCGCATGGGTTATTGGACTAGTTTCTCCGGGTTCGCACAATTTTTCTAAAATTGAAAAATCTTTGAACAAAATTTAATTCCAAAAATAATAAATAATTTATTCTTTTACATAAATAACACTAAAATAATTTTTTTTGGGATCTACATGTTTATCTTTTTCTAAAAATATTCTTATATGATTTTTTACCTAATCATAGGCATACTATTATAGATTTAAAATGTTATTTCTTATAATAATTCCCAAGTTAACTATCCCATTATTTTATTCCAACTATATAGACACTACTATTTCATACATGACTATAACATCATTTTCAGATAAATAACATAATAGGAATACAAATATTGGATCAATAAGTTTAATGTTATGGAAACATTAGGATTATAATTAACTTTTACATAATAAAACATAAAAATTATATAATCCAATATTCTATATCATCTTAGTGGCCCTTTCATTATCCTTAGTACAAGTAATCACATTGGGATATACATTATTGAAAATTGTAATCTAAAATCCTAGAAAGATGATGAATAAGGGATATAGATTAATATAACATGGGTAATAATAAAAATCATAATATTATCCTAAGAATAACATCATCATCAGTATCATGGGGGAAACATGTGATAAAGGAATGAAATTAGGAAATTCATAACAATGAAACATCATGACACTGTGGTTTAACAACACAGATAGTTTTGAATAAATCTATCATCAAGTCCACACATGACATATGTTCATATTAATATATAATCATTATTCTGAAAAAAATAAAAAATAACATTAACAAATATTACACATCATTTCATGAGACAAATCACTTTACTCAATCCAATAGAGGTCTATAAAATTATGGGTGCACTCATCACAACATAATATTTACGTAATCATGCATGCCATATAGGACGTAGTAAAATCATAGTTACGAATTAACTCATATAAAGGAATGGGTTTACTAAGTATTTCATAATCATTCATGAATAATATTTGAGGTTCCAAAATTAAAAAGTGAAAAAACAATCGATATAAGAATAATCATTCTTGAGAAAAAAATAAATAACTCAGGATGATTAATGATTTGTTTTAAAAATATGAGTTCTTTTGTAAAATATTTTTAATTTTCAAAAACTTGAGTTTGAAGCATTTATATATTAGAAATAAAAAAGGAATATTAAATAAATGAAATTTAAGTAAAATTAATGGAATATACATAACAAATAGGTCATGATTTTGGGATAGACTAATGGTAAGGAATTGGTTTTGAGAATCCCCTAAACATTATTCTCTCTTTATTTCATCACTTTTTTACCTCCTGAATAATAGAAATAGATTCATTAATACATTGATATATAATTGAATTATAGTCATTTATATAACAATTTTTAAATTATAATCATTTTTTTAAATTTAAAAATTTCCATTGATATAATTGAAGTGATTTGATATCATGTTTTATTAAGAAATATCTATTTTCCCTCGATTTCACTAATTTTCCTAGGGTAATTATTAGATAAGAATAATAAATTATAAAAGATTAAAATAAATATATTTATACATATATATATATATATAATAAATTATTTATTTTAACCATTCATAGGGTTGTTGATATGAAAATAATTGGAAACATTCCTGTTGGCGATTAACCGACCATTATATGGAACGTTGTCAAAATATGTAGAAAACTTGGTATAAAACCTAAATACAGAAAAATATAATTTTAAGATCATTTTGATATCATTAATATAATCTTAAAATTATGTCTAATTAAATCTTAGAATATTTTTTTTGGAAACAATTTTGGGAACATGGATAGGAAAAAAACTAGTAAGGAATTGAAAACCATACACATTAATTGGTGAAATTTGTCATCCACGGTACTATAAATCCTTTAATTTTTGGAGTTGTATTACTCCAGAACGTACCAATTGATTATAAAAGACCTAAGAGGGAATATTTTGGTAGATCACGGGATTTGGAATGGGTGGGACAAGAGGGTTACTAAGGGAAGGAAGATGTGTTATTTATACTTGAGGAGAGGGTTATTTCTATAATAAAGTATTGTATAAAATAATATATTACGGGTAAAACATTGTTTCGCAGTTTCGGCCTCGAAACGCCCAATGACTCTGTATCCAATGATTTATGGACCTGCTTTCCAAAGGCAGGCGTTCGTCAGATGGTCTGACCAGTGACTCATAAGAACTCACATTGTTCGATAGGATGGGAATTCGGGCTCATCACACCCTTTTGGGGGGAATTATTTCCTATTTCAGGACCCTCTTATAGATTTATGACATATTCATATGTTCGTGAATCTTTGGTTTATACCCAAACATAGTATCCACAGATTTAAACCTAGTGGGAAATGGTCAACTGGATGTAAGGGTTCAAAATCATTTATGCCCGAGGATTACCATCCCTCATAGTATTAAAGACCCAGATGAGTCGGAACTCGCTTTAGGCGGCACTAGGGGTGGCGCGGTGAACCGATGTGAAGATAATCAGATCGACCGGTTTTTGGGCATGAACCCTAGGGAGGATTCCTACGTACCCTGCTTAGGAGGCAGGGATCAAAGTCCATGTAGTTCGCATGCATAGTTTATCATCATGTAGGATAAAGGCGAACCAACATGGAGGTCGTCGGAACAACCGGGTGGTGGTCTTGAACCTCTTGGAGGCTTCTTATGTACCTTTCCTCGGAGGCAGTGATCAAAGTCCATGTAGTTCACATTGGCCTGAGACTTACACTCTGAGGTTGACCGGAATGATGGATTATGTCTTACACTCTGGGTAGTCTCATAAGAGGATGTCATGGTCGATACTTACTCTAAGCCCACGTGAGTCATGCTTGGTGTGAGAAACAAGAGGTAGTAGGGACCAGAGGATCACGTCGCGAGAGGTGCATCCGTGAGAAGTGGAGTGAGGATTATGCATGAGGGAAGCCCATAAGGTTGGTACATACTCCTAGGTGGATTCCCAGGGTGATGGATTTGGGATTACACTCTGAGGAGGCCCATGGTGATGGATTGGGTCTTACACACAGAGGAGGCCCATGGTGAAAAATCGCAGTGGGAGAGGGAAATGGGGTGCTCTTGTGCCCTTATCCTCTCTTTCAGTGCATGAGGGATTCCTTCTAATAGGTATTTTACTATCCTTGGGAATCCCTTAACAAGTGGAGAGTCAAAAAGGGTATTCCTGAGCTCAGACTCACATTACCGTGGGAATGTGAACCCAAGAATGCTTCGGGAATCTGCTCAAGGGTCAGGGCAACCCCTTCACCTCTATTTACCATGGGTACGTGAACTCAAAATGGTGCGCTGATGGGCCTGAGGGTTACACCACATGGATCCGGTGGCACTAGTGGAGGCCTCAGCTCAGGGCTGATGAGTAGGCCCGTGAAGGAGTCATAAGGGATCAGGCCAGATTGGAGGGATTTTATCATGCTCGGGGAACAAGAACTCTGAAGGTTTTGGCGCCCTTCACGTAGGGAAGTGATACATAGCTAGAGAGGTTGTCCATCAACCAAGGTGGTCTGTGAACTGATCAGCATCCCACGATCCCGGAGAGTTCGCGGACTAAGGGGCATCCCGTGAACCAGGGTTGTTCGCGGTCTGGCGAGCATCCCGTGAACCAGGGTGGTTTGCGGCTTCAGGTTCGGCCCGCGTACCAAGGGTTACGTGGAGGGGTCCACGTGAGGAGCGTTGGCAAGGGCGGCGCCAATCGGGGGTTCGTCGGTCAAGGATTCGCCCGCATAGGAGGGTATTGTGCGGTGCGACAGATCGGAAAAAAGGCATAAACACCCTGGTCCGCGGGGAGTACATCTGTGGAGGGGTTATGGTTTGCGGTCTTCTCTTTTTATGTAATTTTAAATTCGTGGTTCACCAAATTATTATTCATTTTCGGTTCCTTGTTAGTTCATTCCCAGGTTTATACCTACACTGTTTTGCAAACTGGAACTTCACTGTTTGCGAAATCCTTAGCCTTCCTTCGAAATCCTTCTACATAAGTCTAATCGATATTCTCTTCTTCCGCGTTTGAATCGTCCAAATCCGAATCTCCGAGTCCCATCCCCCTTTCCCCATCGGTCACCATTTATAGTCTGGGGAAAGGGATGTATATACTGTCACACGACACCTTTTTCAGAGGCCCATGACCGAATACCCGGTTTACACTTGACTTGGTCAATCCGTAATTCATGATGGGTATTGAACGATCCCCCCCTGCGAATCGAACTCAGGGAGTGCTTCGCGGCCACGGAGGGTTTCACCTCCATTCCGTGAACGATAGTGGATGGGGCTTGAACTGGTCGATGTGGTCCGCAGTTAGGGAAGTTCATGATGGTGAACCGGATCGGTACCCATCCTACCTCGCGACCGCGGGGGATCTCCGCCTCCAATTCGCGAACGACGATGGTTCGCAGAGGGGGTGCTTCGCGGGGCCTGGCCACGTTGCGTTTTCATGGGACCGGTCCACAGACCAGTCCTGATTATGTCAATTCTTTGAATTTTCTCCATTATTTTCCCCTATTCCTTGGGGGATTTGGGTAGAATATCCTTTACATATTTTTCAGGACCCTACAAAGGCCCCCCATCAGAATGAGGTTCGATCAGAACGAAGAGGAGGCCATTCTGATGCAAAGTGGTCCTGAAACTGAGATGGTTTGCAGTAGGTCATTGGACCCAGTAGGGGACCATGCCTATAAATACGGGGGCCCTTCATTTTTCCTTTACCAAATTCTTCACGAAACCAGAGCTCCCTTGCCTCCATGTGCTCGTTCCTTCGCAAAGTGCTTCATCTGCGAACCGGCTGTGACTTCTGCGAATCATTCCACCTCCGCGGTCTCCTTCACTCATGAACTAATTCTCCAACCTCAAACCATTACTCATAAATAATTAAAAATTAAGTCATGACAGGTTGAGGAGAAACTTGGTTCGCGGTTTCTTGGCCAACGCTCTGCGGGCCAGGGTTTCGCCGACTGATTTAGCGAAGGGCTGGTTCACGGAATGTTGTCATCGCGAAACATCCTTCGAGGATTCCTTGCGGACTTTGCTTATGAAGGCTCCTCAACTAATCCTTAGCCATATATCTGGTATTTTTGTCCAGATTTTTATTCCGGACTAAACGATTATTGGCTCTCATTAGGCAGGGAGAAAACATGGTTCCCCCTTATTCGGCACTGATGCCTACTGTAGAGTCACTCAAAATTGGTTCATGGAGACGTTTAGCTATGATTCCAAGAGCGGAGAACATCCAAGAGGACCCTACTCGGTCTATCATTCCTTACGATGGTGCCTTGAATGATTTTCTCCCTCATGAGCTTCTGGATTATCCACTATCAAATTGACTTCCACTTCAGGGATTCGGTCTTCAAGACGATTTCCCTATCCCCCTCCCACTTTCTCAGGTCTTCCTTCTCCTTCCTTGGAAGCCTCATCCAAGTGTATTAAGGAGAACCTTACCCAATCGGGGAGACGGTTTTCGGCTCTAACCAAAAAGACGCCTTTATTTTTAGGGGCTCTGTCTGGACCCAAAGTGATTAGAATGCTCGAAACATTTCTCAGGAAGCTGTCTTCAAGATTTTCCCTTTTATTATCAATTTATCTTGAGTAGATCCCGATGCTGGGTGGATTCCTAGGTGGGATCTTCGATCTGATGGGCACTTCTCGAATGACTAGGCAGGGGCTTTCTGGGTCCATCATCACTGCTGAGAAGTCTCCTGAATCTCTGGAAGTAGTCAATTTATACTCCGTAGTGTGGGCCTCCCAATTTTCCATTTACCCACCATCCTTGGTCTTGATAGACCAAATCAGTCACTGGTGTTCAAGCACTAATACGTTCCACCTTGTCCATGGTGAAGTTGGTATTAGTCTGTGGGATATCCATCAATTGGGAGGACTCTCGATTATCGGTGAAATGTATGAAAAATTTATGCCTGCTCCTGACGCATGGGATGAAGTTGAAAAAGTTCATTTATTGGAAAGGGATCTGTTGGTTATGGAGGAGTAGTCACTGGGTCAGGCATTGTGTGCCCGCTCTTTTATTCCCTATAGTACCTGGATAGGGTTATTTTTGAACACCACTGGTCCTATGACAATGATCAAGAACCCCAGGACTCATCCTTCTCAGTAGTCATGAACCTCCCCAGGTTCCTTCTGGGCGGTTCTGGAGGCGGGTGACTACCTTTCATGGGGTTATGAGGTGCACCCTCGTGTACCGCTTATGCTCTGGCTGGTGGGTTTGTTTGCTATGTTCCTGAGCGGGTGGCTATTCCCTTGTCGGGATATTAATCCTAGCATCAGGGCTTGCACCATGATGATGGCAGTTGAGCTCACAGAGGGCCACTTGGTGAATTTGGTCATGCCCACATTGGCTAAAAAATTTTAACTACTGGCTCCTATGCAGAAGGGTGGTTCACCCTTCTGTCTGAGTGGGCCATTTCAATTTTTTTATGGCTGGGTAGCGGATCATTGTTGCTGTTATGAGTATCGTCATAACACGGTCATACCGCTTCCTACTTTTCGTCATATCCTTATTGATATTGCTGGAGTTTTCCTGAAATCCCTTAGCCCTGGTGAGGTCCTCGGGCTTCTGAGTGACTTTTCCCAGTTGGCTTTCACTCCCAACTCCACCCCTTATGGCATATTAATTGACAACATTCGGGGGATCCTGGAAAATGGCTCTTACATGATCTCTCTTCGGGATGGATTTTTGTCCGCACAGATCGATTGGGTTTCTCTGTGCCAGTTGTATGTCCCATATCTCTTTTCTCACCAGTTTGGGTGCATGCAAGTCCAAGTTTCCCATCCCCCTCCACAGGCTTGAGGACTGCACCCGGCCACACTTTGTCAATGGTGGATGATGCTGACGCGGGAGGGATCTGACGGGAGCATTCCCCTTCCTGTCGTGGGGGTGGCTGTCGGCCTTTCCATGGAGTATGCAAAGGCGGGGGGAAAATACTATCACGATGGGATCCTTGGGAAGTCCATTTGGCAAGTTCCCAAATTAGGAGGTACTACAGCTGTCGCATCTACCGCACCTTCCCCATCAGCTCTAAGAGAGGATCTACTTATGGCTCATCGATCAAAGTGGCTCAGGGGATTTTCCTCTCCCATTCCTGTGGTGGCCAAAGATCAGGCGGGTTCATCCTTCTTGGACGTGGATGAGGACGACCTTGTGGTTCTGGGTCCCAGTGAGACAATCCCTGAGGTTTTTCCACTTAATAATGGGCTTAGAAACATTACCCCAAGCCTGAACTAGGGTTAGAGGCTCCAGACATTCCAGTTTTGGAACCAACATCTTGCGAGCACATGCCTATGATGGTTGAAATGCCAAATTTTATTCTTGTGCCATCCAGCGAGGATACCAATGATCCCCATGTCATGGAGGACCACTGGGTGGTGCACAGGTGGTCCTGGCCTCGGATTTGCGAGATCATTGCCGAAACTCCTCTAGTTGAGATGGAAACTATGACCGGAGATCTTCGACAGATCTTCCTAGGATTGGGGTCAGGTGGCTTCGACTATTGGCAGTTCCATTATCTTGCTTGAAAAGTTGTCATGGCTCATGAGGATGCTACCACTAGAGAACGCAAACTTTCTCAATTTTCTACTGCTCATTACAGGACCTGAGCCCAAAAGGAAGCCATGATATAGATCCATCAGCTGATGGAATAGGAGGCAACCTCTCGAGATCAGACGGTAGTCCTATCCTCCGAGTTATATGAATGTGAAGAACAGGCTGCGATGCTGAGGAATCAGTTATCAGCTGTGACCAGTCGTATCGAATCCACTAGAAAAGGGATCAATGATCTCCAAAAAATAGTGGAGCATACTCTTCCAGTGGCTGAGGTTGAAGCCAGGGAGAAGGCCGTGTTGGAACGGCCTTGCAACGACCTCCGCCACACGGTTGCCGATCTGGTGGAGAGAGTGAGTCATGCCCCTTTATGACTATCAAATCCACTCTAGTACCCTATGTTTTACTTACCCTCTCCCCCTTTTTGTGAGGGAGAGACCCTAGCTTGTGGACGTCCTCCCTTTTTTTGTTCGAACGAAATACAGTCTCTGTCAATCACTTGTTTCTATGAAAATTTGATTGTTACATAGAACAATTGTTGTGTAAATAACAATCCACTGAATCAGAATTAATCATAACTCAGGAAAAAAACTCTAACTTTTTCCTATACCATGGGGTCCAACGAGATTAGTTCGAATATTGCTAGGGTTTTGTTGAAAATCCCCACAAACGTTTTGTCTTTTCTTTTTAATGCCCAGATTTTTCCTTGGCCCATTTAGTGTGAGCCCAGCGGGTATGTCCTGACTTTTTCTTAGCTCGCCCTTTTCAGGTTTTCTGCCTAACAGGATTTTTGCCTCTTTTTGTGAGTGGTTTAAAGTCCCACCAACAATACTATCATTAATGATTTTTTTTTTCGAACAGCTTTGACCAAACATGGTGGGGCAAGGGCTCAATGGGATTCAGCTGATTAAAAGATGTCTCAATACTCTTCAGATGCACATGGGGGGGAAGATGTTTAAATTTGAATGGCATGCAGGGAATGCCTGAAGGCATGGGTGTCGTGTCGGTGTATAGAGGTAGGAAGAGCGTTGCCTAAGGAAAACATGCCTTTGCTAGACAGTCCAGGGGTGATCAATATGCAGAACCACTGGGGGCATGGTATGCATAGTCGTGAAAAGGTGTCCTCAAGTCAATGACTATCCATTTATGATGGCCAGTGGACTTCATCAAATCCCGGCTCATGGAAACCATGATGTGGGGCTTGGAAAATTATGAAAACCACTAGGGGTGGATCAGAAGGGGAGTTTGACATCTGAAATAGTTTTGGGAACATCTGTACTAATCAGGAGCATGGTCCAGAGACCACTTCCCTACGCATTTAGTTAGCATAAGGGATGGTTCAGGCTTGGCGTAGTTTAAATTCATGCAGCTGGGACATCATTTAAAATAGAAATACTTCTCCTGGTTCTCAGTAATCTTTTCAAAGTTGTTCCACCATATTCAGTTAGGGTTGTGAATGAGGTTGGTAAACTATAGCTCAGAAGGTTTCTGAATCCCAGGATAGACATGGGGGCTCAGGGGACAAGAGGCATACGAAGAGAAGCATTACCTAAGGAAATCTTTCCTTTGATAGACGGGCCAGGGGCTATCAATATGCAGAGCCGCTGAGGGCATGGTATGCAGAGTCATGAAAAGGTGTCCTCAAGTCAATGATTGTATTCCCCTGATAGCCATGCAACTTCATGGAAGCTGAGATTTGGGACCACCAAGGGTGGCTTATGAGAGTTCGGCTTTTCTTGAGTGTAGAGTACGGTTTATGATGAGAGGTTGCCTGGAAACGGTGGAAACATCTAGACCAAACTTCTCGAGAATGGGTGAAGTAATCCCTTCTCACACGGGTGTGAGATGGTGACTTGTGCCGGTCTGACCCGTGCACTGAAGGAAAAAGGAATGCCTTTATTCCTTACTGAACCCGTAGCGGGTTTGACCGTGCAGTTTAGCGTCATGCGGTAAAGACGAAGAGAATTATTAAAGGATGATGTGCAGTTTAACTTCATGCATCAAGGATGAGGGGAATTGTTTTCCCTTTTCCAATGCTATGTAGTTTAACGTCGTGCAGCAAGGACGATTGACCATGCAGTTTAACTTCATGCTATAAGGACGTAGTTAAAAAGGCAACTCTTGATTAAAATGTAACTGGGCCTGAGTATCCTGGAATGTCCAAGACATGGAGGGGGGTTGATGGTGTAAATCATGGTTCCAGGGATTCTAGGATCAGAAGATATGTCACGAAGGCTCTGAGGCTGGTAAGCATACGGAGCTAGGAAGATTGTTGCCAGAGGAAATATTACCTTTGTGGACGAGCCATGGGTTATCATTATGTAGAGCCGCTGAAGGCATGGTATTCATAGTTGTACAAAGGTGTCCCCGGGTTGATGACTTTCCATTTCCGGTGACCATGAATGGTTATGAAGATCCGCAATTGTCTGGGCCATGAAGTCTATCATCAGGGAAGGAAATGTCGGAACATATTGGGCATACTTGGCCCTGGTTGCTGTTAAATCTTAGATAGATCACTGTGCTAATTTATTTTGTGCACGGGGGTGTACCTTTACTCCATGCAGTTTAACATCGTGTGGTAAGGACGAGGTACTCCTAGTTTAGTGGTCATAGTGCTCGAACTATTGGGAGACTATTACTACAGTCACTCGAAGGATAACTAAGTCAACATGTTCTGATATACATGGAACAAGGTGGGGGATAAAGGTTGTAAACTGAAACATTGAGTTTTCTCAGATCAGGAGGTGTCGTGTGGGGGCTCTGAGGCCGGTAAGCGTATGGAGCTAGGAAGAGTTCCACCTAAGGAAAAATTGCCTTTGATGGACGAGCCAGGGGCTATCATTATGCAGAGCCGCTGAGGGCATGGTATGCATATTCGTACAATGGTGTCCCCAGATCGATAACTATCCACTTCTGATGGCCAAGAATGATTATTAGAATCTGTGATTGCTCATAGTGTAGAGTTCAACACGTGGGGATAATGGTGTCCAGGTATACAAGAAACATCTCCACTGCAATTGCATGTTGAGTCAAAGTAGCCTAGTCCTAGCTTGATGTTCGTTGATGCATGTCGCTATGTGAACCACCGGTAGACACATAAGCAATCCAGATAGGGATACCCTGGAAACACATAGATTTGAAAAGGGGAATGAACTTGTAAACCACTACCCCATAAATTTTTGGATCAGGGGATGTGATACGAGGGCTCTAAGGCCGGTAGGAATATGGATCTAGGAAGACTGTCGCCTGAGGAAATCTTGGCTTTGGTAGACGGGCCAGGGGCTATCAATATGCAGAGTTGCTGAGGGCATGGTGTGAATAGTCATGAAAAGGTGTCCACTGGTCGATGAATTTCCACTTCGGATGTCCATGAGTGGTTATGAAGATCCATAATTATCCGAGTTGTGGAGTCTGATGTATGGAGAGGATGCATCCAAATGTGCAAGGAGTATCTCCATCTCGTTTTTTCATGCATCTTGGGTGGGTAGAGAGGAAGTCCTTGCAGTTTAGCGTCGTGCGGTGAGGACGAAGTTCATTCAGTTTAACATAATGTGGTGAGGATGAAGTTCGTGCAGTTTAACGTCATGTGGTGAGGACGAAGGTCCGTGTAGTTTAACATCATGCGGTGAGGACAGATTATGTGCAGTGTATTGTCATGTGGTGAGGACAGAGCATACACCACGTGTTGTTCTGGTTCATACATGGTGGAAGGGGGAATTTTTAAAATTATTGTCCATTCAGTTTAACGTCGTGCAGAAAAGATGCAAAAATAAACCCGATGTAGGTTTAGTCCGTACACGTAAAAAAGGGATAAGTTTTAAATCTTGCTATCTGTGTAGTTTTATATCGTGCAGTAAGGATGAGAAGTACACCCCATGCCAGTCTGGTCCATACACAGGGGGAAAGGGAATTTTTTATCTTTTATTCAGGTGGATGGGCCAGGACTAGGAACCCTGGCATCACTACGTATCCTGCGAGGGAAGGAATCAAACCACACGTAGTTCTCTAGAATAAGTACACCCCATGCAGGTCTGGTCCATAAACATGGGGAGAGGGAATTTTTAACATTATTTTCATTCGAGAGTGGATGGGCCAGGATGGGGGGTCCTGGTGTCACTACGTATCTTGTGAGGGCATGAATCAAGCCGCATGTAGTTCTCTGAAAGAAGTACAACCCATGCAGGTCTGGTCCATACACCAGGGGAGAGGTCATTTTTAACATTATTTTCATTCAGGAGTGGCTGGTCCAGGATGGGGGATCATGGCGTCACTACGTATCCTATGAGGGCATGAATCAAGCCACATGTAGTTCTCTGAAAGAAGTACACCACGTGCAGGTCTGGTCTATACACGGGGGGAGAGGACATTGTTAAAACTTCTTGTCCGTGTAGTTTAACTTCATGTGGTGAGGAAAATTGATACACCCTATGCAGGTCTGGTCCGTACATAGAGGAAAGAAATTATTTTTAACTTTTATTCATGGTGTTGGGCCAGGATAGGGGATCCGGGCGTCGCTACATATCCTGCGATGGCAGGAATCAAGCCATACGTAGTTCCCTAAAATTTGTGTGGTTTAATGTAATGCGGTGAGGACAAGGTCCATACAGTTTAATGTCATGTGGTTAGGATGAGTGGTATTATTATATTCCTTGCTGTTTAGCATCATGCGGTGAGGACGTGATACTCCTAGTTTAAGTTCATAGAGTTTGGACCATTGGGTGCTCGGCAGTTTAATGTCATGCAGCTCAGACGATGAATACACCTCGTGGAGGTCTGGTCTTTACATGGGGGAAGGGAGAATTCTTGACTCTTATTATCCATGCAGTTTAATGTTGTGCGGTAAGGATGAGAAGTATATAATTTGGGCAGGTTTCTATGTGAAATAATTCTTTAGGAATCTCTCATTGGTAGGAGTCATGGTGAATTTCCCGTCCATAGAGATCAGGGTATTTTCTCTGGTGGAGTAGACCTTGTGTACATCATATGGTCCCTCCCACTTGGGCTCCATCTTTAGAGGTTTCCTTCCAGGTATCATTGGGGTCTGGGGGACCAATACCAATTCTCCTTCCAAGAAAGACAAGAGACAGACCTTTTTATTGAAGGCTCGTGCAATCCGATTCTGGTATACCTCCAGATGGTACAATGTGTGAAACCGATTCTCGTTTAGTTGTTCCAACTCACAAAGCCAATTTTTTGAGTGCTCATCATTGGATAATTGATCACAGATGGAAACACAGAGTGAGGGAAGTTGGTGTTCAATCGGCAGGAACGCCTCTGTGAAGTACACCAATGAGTACGGGGTAGTCTGAGTAGCGGTGCAGATTGTGGTTCTATAAGCCCACAATGCATGGAGGAGTTTATCTGGCCATGTCTTCTTGTATTTTTCCACCATTTTCGGGAGAATGTTGGAAAGGGTCTTGTTGAAATACTCTCTCTATCCATTGGCCTCTTCATGGTAACAGGATGAGTAGTCAGCCTTGATACCATACTCGTGAAATAGTTTCTCCAATTCAGCAGAGCAGAAGTTGGTGTCGTTGTTCTTCAGTATGGTATGAGGGATGCCAAATCTGGTGATGATATTGGTCTTCACAGAGCTGACAATATTTCTTTCCCCGACTTCTTTAAGGGGTTTGTCTTCTTCCCATTTGTAAAAGAAGTTGGTTTCCGTGAAGAAATATACATCGGGTGTTTGTCCGTGGTGGGAGGATATGGTCCCACGACGTCCATTCCCCAGACAACAAATGTCCAGGAGTACTTGTCTTAATGGATTAACTCTAGGGGTTGGTGTGTGATGTTGGAATGAATTTGGTATGAGAGGAATTTTGCAGTAAAATTCTGGCAGTCTCGTGCAACTGTAGGCCAGTAGTACCCAAGCCTTCATACCTGATGGGAAAGCTTGGTCCCTGGTTGATGTGCTCCACATGCTCCTGCATCTACTTCATTCATTACGGCGGAATTTTCTTATCTGTAAATTCATCTGAGGAGCACTCCATTGAGGCCTCGTTTGTAGAGAACCTCTTATTGACCCACACCTCCATATAGGACAAAGTTGATTTCCCTTCTCTATATTTTCTCTCGTTCAGCCCTGTCTGATTGAAGTTCTCCCCGTTGAAGGTAGTTTGCAATGGGGGTCATCCAGCCGATGGCAGGAGCATATGGATTGGGGACAGGACAGACTTCGTGGATTTCATCCATCTTAGCTTGGACAAATGGCAATACCATTTGACGGTGAGCAATACGGATGACCCTTTCATCCCGGTCTGGGTCTGCTAGGGCTATGGCCGCATTGGCTAATTCATCAGCCTGGGAATTTTGAGACCGGGGAATATAGGTTAATGTTGGTTCTATGAATAATTCTGCCATTAACCCTCGAACATGGTCAAACTGGGGGATCAGCTCCTCCTTTTTAATAGCATAGTCACCATTGACTTTCTTGATGACCACTTCCAAGTCACCTTTTACCATAAGGTGTTGTACTTGTGCCTAGAGTGCGAGTTCCAGGCTTGCAACAAGGGCTCGATACTCCGCTTCATTGTTCGTACATCCCTCTGATAAGAGGAAGGAATATGGAAAGACTGCCTTCTCTGGGGACACGAGTATTATCCCCAAACCCACTTTGTTGAATCTATGATCCTCCATCCTCTTCCCCATGGGGGTTCGGGATGCACCGTCGAAGTACATTTCCCAGGCCGGGAACTCCTATTGAACCAAGAATATTTCTTCATTAGGTAGATCAGTGTCCAGTGTAGTGGTCCCTATCAAAGGGTGTTGTGCCAGAAAGTCTGATAATGCCTGACCCTTGATGGATTTCTGAGGCACAAACCGGATGTCAAACTATTGTTGGATGACCGCCCATCGGGATAGGAGTCTGGTTAGCATCGGGCGGCTAAGGATGTACTTGAGTGGGTTACTCCACGAGATCAAATGGACTTCATGATGCTGCAGATAATTTCTAACTTTTGAACTGTGAAGACCAAGGCCAAACAGTTCTTCTCGATATTTGAGTATCGAGTCTCAGCATCAATCGTGGTCCGACTGAGGTAATAGAGACTATTATCACTGACCGTGTCATTCTTTTGTGCGGGGAAGGCTCTCAGTGATCCCTCTAAGGTTGTCATGTACAAGATGAGTCGTCTTCCTTCAACCGGGGGCATGAGCACCGGTGATATTAAAAGGTACTTCTTCAAGTTGTCGGACGCATCTTGGCAGTCATCCGTCCATTGGTACGTGACCCACTTTTTCATTAACCTGGTGAAAGGAAAACAGTTTCCTGCCAGGTTGGATATGAACCACCTAATATAGGATAGGTGTCCTTGGAATCCCCTTATCTCGGTGAGATTTCAGGGCGTTTCCAGGGCAAGGATAGCCTTTGTATTCTCAGGGTCGACTTTGATGCCACAATGGCGTACGACGAATCCAAGGAATTTACCTGTGGTAACCCCAATGGCGCATTTCAAGGGGTTCATCTTCAAGCTATACTGTCGGAGATTATTGAAGATGGTCTCAAGGTCCGTAAGGTGATCTGAGTGTCATATGGACTTGACCACTAGGTCATCCACGTAACATTAAATGAATTTCCCTAGGAACGGTTTAAATATCTGATGCATGGCACATGCTGATATGTGGCGCCAGCATTCTTGATACCAAAGGGCATGACCCTGTAGCAAAATACACTTTGAGGGGACCTGAAGGCATTGGATTCTTTGTATTCTCGAGCCATCCTGATTTGATTATATCCATAATAGCCATCCATGAAGGATAGATCCTCATGCCCGACCATTGCATCGATTAACAACTTGGTGATTGGAACCGAGAATTCAACTTTCGGGAAATGATGAATGAGATCTCTAAAATTGATGAAAATGCGGATTTGTCTGTTCTTTTTCTTGACAGGGACGATGTTGGCCAACCAAATGGGGTACTGGACCTCTCGAATAGAGCCTACTTTAATGAGCTTATCGACTTCAGCCTCTACTTTGGCAGCATGTGAGGGGTGCATCCTTCTGGAGGCCTTTTTATAGCCCTAGTGGTCTTCTGGAAGACCTATTGGGGTGTTTCTACTTCAGGGTCGAGTCCCATCATTTCTGTGTAATTACAGGAGAAAACATCCTGATGTTTCCTCAGGAAAGAGGTATATACCTCATGCTCCTCAGGGGACATGGCTGCACTAATGAGAGTAGGCCTCATATCTTCCACAGTACCCAGGTTTTTTTCCCTGAGTACATCCACAGTGGTGGAGATACCCTCCTCAAATGTAGGAGGTCTATCCCTGAGATCTTCCTCCTCTTCTTCTCCTAATTCTTCATCTTCTTGATCCTATGGGGGAGATTTTTTGACACAGGATCTTGGGAGTCTGGAGGCGAGGTGTCGTGGGTGACCTTACTTGAGTATTCATCCCCGGATCGAGGGTTAGTTGACGTTCCCACAATGTCACACTCGGATGTTATGGATGATGTCATGAGGACATCCAAGTGCATACCCGGACTCGAACTCCAACTCTCGACATGGTTGATGGGCAGGACATAATCTCTACCAAGCTGCTTGAGGGGGTCATCAGGAACCATTTCCAGTCCATTTGGAGTGGGGATCCAGTCGACTCCATCTACCAAAGAATTCTTTTTCTTTTGCTCATATAACCCAGCATCAATGTAATGTGACTCTGAGTGCTCAAAAGGGTCCTTGTCGGGGTGGAACGTTCCACTTTATCCATTGATGTTGTACTTGATACACTGGTGATAGGATGAAGGAATGGCCATGTGCTTATGGAGCCACGATCTTCCCAGTAGGGTATTGGATGGTGTGCTCTTCCGGACCACCAGTAATTCCTTGTGGGATACCAGGTTACCAAAATGGGTCTTTAGCTCGAGTTGACCCATTGGATTCTGCTCACTCTTTTCATAACAAAACATAGTTGTTTCAGAGGGAATTAGGTTGTCCTCTATGTAGCTCACCTTACGGTGTCTCCGTAGGAGATGGAGGTTAAATATAGAGCCATTGTCTATAGATACTTTTCGTATCTCAATACCATTCAGTGTGTCAGACACATATAGTGGTCTGATTTTTCCTTTCATGATGGAATCATCATCTTGGTCGGTGAAGGAAATCACCGCATTGCATTCAGTCGGGTCAGTCTTCGTCTGGTAAATTTCGGCGATGGATACCTTGGCTTGAAACATCTAGGGGATGATCAAAGATTCTATAAGCGCCTCCCTGAGGTCTGATGACAGTCTTAGGGCATCTAGGATTGAAATCATGGCTAGTACCGATGTCAGCTTCTTAATGATATCGCATTTCTGCTCCAGCGGCCGACGCTTCTCCATTGGCGGGAGAGTCTTAGCGGGTGCTTTAGGGGCTGGAGCATTTGACGAGGAGGGGCTGACCATGGGGTCAGATATCGATGGCGCTCCCACGTTTTGAGGACTTAGCCCGACCATTCTGTTTGTGCAAACTAGGCATCCAGACACTTGCTCCTCCTTTGGTGGGTATCGCAGAACAACATGGCCAGAGTGGATGCTTGTGGAAGTGGAGGGGCATTCTCTCTCCTAATGAGTCCATCGAAGGGATCTCCCATGGGGTTCTGTGATAATAATTGTTTGGGTCGGGGTCTAACCATAGGGTTGGTTTCATCCGCGGCTGCGCCACCCCTGGTATCCCTTACCTCTGAGATTCCTCTTCACAGCTCCACTCAGGTTTGTAACCATAAACATCGTGATGTAATGATTCCATAAGATGGATGACTTTAATTGTACCAATGATTGGCTCTTCATCCTCTAACAGGTCCACCTGGTCAGTTGTACCTAATGGTGCCGTTTGGTGGGTCAGTGCCCGTGGAGACAAATTGGAGGGCATATAATCTGCTAGGGTCGAGACTAAATTTGGCCTCTTCGCGGACTAATCTCCTTATGAATGTTTCCTCCTCCTTTTATTATGCCCAGATGACTGGATCGTGGAGGGTTGTGAGGTCGATACTGTCGGCTCTGTGGGTTCAGGGGTTGTTGGTGGAAACAGCAGCCACTGTAGTTGATCTCGGAGTATGCCCTTGGCGCTGTTTATAGTGTTCTGAGTCATCCAGTTGTCAAATTTCTGCCCCTGCTTGTTGGTGACTTTCTGCCACCCCTCCTCTTTCTCAAAGCCGGTGGTAGAGATATATGCCACAGGTACTGGGGGTGGTCCTAGCTCGACCTGTCCGGAGACTACCATCCTCTCCAGGTGGTCTTTGAAGACAAATCATTCTCAGATACTGTGTCCAAACATCCGATGGTAGGGGCAGTAATCTGGACTGTCATCGCGGCTGACCTCTTTAGGTTTCCTCGGCTCCGGGAGGCGGTGCAAGTTGTAGTTCATGGAGACAAGGATATAGCCATGGACTTGATCATCTCAGAACGATTAAACTTTTTGTCTTTGTCCCTCAAACTGGTTTCGCTTCGGTCCTCGCTGATCGTCCCATTTAGGAGGAGGTGGCCGCTGATATGCAAGAGCCCCTTGACAATTTGGTGGAGTCCTGGGAGGTGGAGCGGGCACAGGGGCCGGCTTGAATGTGATAGAGGATGCTTTAGCTCTAGGGTCTATATTCATAGTAGCCTGCGAGGCTATTCAGGACATCGAATTAGTCTACTGCAGGGAGTCCTCAATTCTCTGGGCAATGGCCGAGAGATAGCATAATCCAGTGGTGGACTCCACTAGTATGAGCGGTGTTTGAAACTCATCTCAAATATTATCGATGCATATGGCTAGGATCTCATCTTGAGGCATTGGCCTGTTCAAGGAATCAGTCACACCTTTACATCTGATGATGAAATATAAGACCCTCTCGTTCTCCCTATGATTGCAATTCATGAGATCGATGACCATTGTTTTAGACAACATTGAGATGAAGTGGAACAGGAACTACTTTTGAAGTTCTTCCCAGCTCTTTATTAACTAGGCTAGCAGACTCGTATACCAAACGAAGATGGATCATTGCAAGGTCCATATGAAGAATCTGAGTTTCACTGCTTCTTGTTGTTCAGGAGTTCCCATCATAGGTTCACAATAGGATACGTAGTGCATTAAATGTTGTTCCAGATCGCCGAACCCATTGAAGATAGGGAATACAGGGCTCCCAAAATTGGGTGGAGGCGGTTTGTTGCTAACCCAATCCGGGTAGGGTTTCCGCTTTGGATGTATCGGAGCGTGTAGACCTTCCATCGCTTCTAATCGAGCTTTTAGTGCCTCGATGGTGTTGGTGAGACCATGGTTTACATCCTGTTGGGACCATTCTTGGGAAGTTGTAGCCCAAGGAACTGCTTGAGGATCCGGATTGGTCCAAAACAAGGGTGCGTGTGCCGTTTGTGGCACCTTCAGAGGGTCCAGGCGTACTCTCTCTTGTTGATTATTGAGTGGAGGGAAGTCTTGGTATTCATCCGAATCTACATTTAGGTAGTTGGATGGTCCGGGCACCTCATTGGACGGGATCACTGACTATGTTTCATTTTCTGAGACAAACCTTAGCCTTTGAGGTGTACTTGCTGGGAGTGCATGATGCGGTTCCTCCTGGGATGCACTTTCAATAAGGCGGTTGTTCTGGAGTAGATCACCGTTAAGCTGCCGAAATTCTTTCATCTCCTCTTCCTGTCGAGTGGATCTCTCTTCGAGCGTGAGTGGCTCAATTTTTTCCAGAGAAGTAGGCGGGTTAAGGGAAACCAGTCCTATATTCTTATCCCGGTTGGAAGCTCACTGGGTAGGTGGAGGTGGGTTGGCTGGAAGGACGACCATATTTAGGGTGGACCTCTGGTTCCAGGTGTGCACACCTGGTGGTTATTTGTGAGTCATAGCCTGACCGGAACTATCATCTCCCGATACCTCCTGATTTACAGTATCCTTGGGGTCACCCATGGGGTTATCCTCTATAACGTTGATGGATTCATATCATAGGGTGGAAAAGATGTCATCTTCCAAATGGGAAGAGGATCTCCCGCTTCTTATTCTATCCATACCTTTCGTGACCTGGGATTGCCTTCGGTCTTCTTAGCGAAGCGTGACATAGAGAGTTCTTTGATGAGACCTTACGGTGCGCCTTCCACTCAGAGGGGATGATGATTAAAAAAATGGGATTGGATGGAAACCTCTTCTTCTGACTATCCTCCCTAGATGAGATAACTCTGATTCTTTTGGGGGAGGTTGTTGTTGAGGGGGTAATAATCCCCCCAGCCCTTAGGGATAGGGTTGGCTTCGTTCCTTGGACATTGAGTCTCTTATTGGTTTTATTGTTCTTACCGGGAAATTAGTTGTTAAAAATTCCCCCATCCCTGTAGGCTGGGGTTGACCCTGGATAATGACAGTCGATGCGGCTATTTCTACCTTCCTGATCTTGCATGCCCCTAGTCGGGGGTGAACTGGGTTGATGTCGAGTTTTTCTGTGAACCTATCCTTTCTAGGGAGGTAGGAAAAGATCACCGATTAGCCTCTCTTAGGTGAGAGGCCGGTTGTATGATCTCGGTGCCCTGATTCAGGATTTCTTGAATGGATTTTTCCCGTCGGGCCTGACGTTTTTGGGACTTACTCTAGGCATGAATCTGTTGGATGTGTTTCCTTTCCTAAACAGGGAGACCTCTCGATTTGTCGTCTTGATGTAATGACGTTTCAAGACTCCATGTCGAAAAGGTTTTTTCTGGGTGGGGAGCAGAGTGAAATGAAGAGCTCTGTGTCCCCCCCCATCCCCTGATATAGACTCCCGTTGGAGCATCACTGATGAGGCGGCGCAGTTGGTGCAGTGCATGGAGGCAGGTCATCTCCATGATTCTTTTACGCCTCTTGGATCACTGTTACCATGCTTAAGGAAGAGATTCCAGGTCGATGTGATGCAGGAGGTCTCATATTGTCTTGACGTGGTCTACATACCCTTCATAGTGCAGGAATCCTGATTTCAGTCGTCAGAGGGTTGCCCATATATTATGGAAGATGTCGTGCATGCAATCTTCCGACAACTCTATGGCTATGTCGATCAGAGAGCTGGTCGTAGGCCATAACATAACTGGCATATCATCCCTAGACGGTCGTTTCCTCAGGTGCAGCGTGTCAGCATACTCCTCCGCTAGAGACTCCTCTACCTGGTCGACCTAACTGAGATGCTCACTACCAATGTGGTCGGAGGCAGTGGGACTGATAGGTGCTGAGTCATTATGTGGGAGATTCCGAGGTGGTTCAGAGGATGAATGCGGCCCTGGAATGTCTCCTAATTGTAGAAGGATGTCGTCAGCGACTAACTGGGAATATGGCATGCTTGTTCTCATCCTTCTGAGTGCCTCGAAATACAAGGACTTTTTGGTGCTTGATTTGGAAGTAGGAGGACCTTCCTGTCGATATGATATGTCATCGTGGGGAGAACCTCCGCAATGGCGTCCGTAATGGCGAGGACAACCATTACTTCTTGATTCTTCACTTCATAGAGGAATTTTGCAGTGCACACCCTGGGGAGGACCTCCAAGGTATGTCGTAGCAAGGGGAGGACCATCCAGCTGCGTAGCATCGTTACAGGGTGGAACTTCACAACAACTGCCATTATGGTGAGGATGAACATCACGGCATGACATTTGATGTGCATCCTAGGGAGGACTAAGAGGACACACTGTGACAAGGGGGGGACCTTCTTATTGCTTGGGTCCAATGCGGGGAGGACCTTCACAATGGTGGCCGTGGTGGCGAGGACTACCATCATAGCTGTGGAAATGGAGAGTAATTCCACTACTGTTTTCGCAGGGATAATATCTATGGGATACATCCTGGGGAGGGCCTGCAGAATATACCGCAATGAGGGGATTTCCTTCTCGTTGTTTGACGTCTCTACGGGGAGGACCTCCGTTATCAGGGTAGAGAGGACTACCAACGTGATCTGATACCTGGCTACGTGGAGTTCTGTTGTAGTGTAACCCCTAGAGAGGACCTTCAGTGTAGGCCACGACAAGGGGAGGGCCTTCTTGTCATGATGAGACGTCACTGCGGGGAGGGCCTCTGCAGTTGCAACTATGATAGCGAGGACTATTGTCATAATCTGTGGTCCCACTGCATGGAGAGTGATTGCAGTGTATACCCCAGGGAAGACCTTCAGGGTGGACCTCAGCAAGTGGAGGACCTTCTTGCTCCTCGATCTTCTAGTCTCATAGACGGTTTCTGTGACTCGCATAAAAATAGGAGCTCTCATGATCGATCATTATATTCCTGTGGGGGAGGCCCCCTCGGGTGCTCTGGGGAGATCTTCAGAGCTACTGGTAGAGAAATTGCAGGGACAACCTTCACAACTACTACTGCCACTCCCATAATATGGTAATGGATGGGCAGGGTTCTGATACATTGATGTACGCTTCGTGGTGTTGAGAACCCCAACTTCCAGCAGAGCTGAGTCATGAACTCCCCCTTTATTTTCTGACTGCCTTCAGCGCATTCGAGGTGCTTTCTTGTGGGTAGTCGGGATCGTCTATTGTTGATAACTGCCTTCACCTATGGGTCCCTTTCTAATTGGGTCTTATGATGTTTTTGGGATACGCCGATGAACATCTCCACTTTTAGCAGGGATATATGCCTGCTATAGAGCATCAACCGTGATGGACGGGTGTCCCCCAGTTGGAATGAGTGAAGCTGCTCGATCTGGTTGCCCTTGCATCGTGGAATATGGCTGGAGAACCTCTTAGGCTGAAGCATGGAAGCCGATCTTCTCTGAGGTGTCTATCTCGTCTCTAAGATGAGTCACCTCAATTGGGGAGATGGGCTCACGGGCCCGAGTCCTTACTGTTTCCACTAATGCAATTACATTCTGGAAAGTCTACAAGATATGATCTAGGATCGATACCTGCTCTTCCATCATTTCCAAGATATGTATAGAGACATCTTTGGTTGGAATGGGTATGAAGGCCCATTCCGGTATCGGAGTAGGAATATCCTATTTCGGTACTCCAATGGTCAGTGGGTACTGACAATTCTATTGTGTCGGGACTGGTGAACGAATCTGCCCTTATACCGGGATATGCCAGTTTATATCTATGTTCTCTGCCACATCGGGGTGGTGGACTTTTCTTGCATCCCCAGTGAGCTAGCCCTGCATATATTGGTTTCCCACCATATCGAGTCGGTGGCCTTAGTTGGTGGGGAGACATGCTCGCCTATGATTTGTGGCCATATATGGGTGGCAGGCTTTGTTGATCACCACCATATCAGGATGGAGGGTGTTAGAAGCAACTGTTAGGAGCTGGTCCTGAAGGTGTCGGGTCACCATCACGTCAGGTTGGTGGGATTCATGACCCTAGGTAGAGAGAGGTGCCATCTGGGTCAGTGTTGTCCTACGTGAGTGACGAGCTTGATAGAGCTCAGCAGGGGTGCGCGCTGGCTGGTACGATGCCGCCATATCTGGATGGCGGGCTCAGGAGGAGAAAATAGGTGTAGGTGCATGTTTGTGGTACGTCTCTTTGTATGGGCAGCATAGCTCTTTCTTATGGACCATGGTGATGACTGGTCGTTGATTGTATGCCTGCCACCCTCGTCGGGCAGTCCGAGGGGCCGGTGCTCGGGGAGCGTGGGGCTGAATCCTCGGGGAGACATCCTCCTCGGCGTGAGGATGTCAAGTTGCGGCATGACCGTGATAACATCAACCGATGAGGTTCTTGGATTGTAACCCTCGTTCTTTGGGGATGAAGTCATCAACCTCGACCTCATCCGCCTCCCTTAAATAAGGGAGGTATTCATTTTCTGATTTCAGGGATAAACTCCCAAACGGTTGGATGTAGCAATAGGTGATGTCTGGATCTGCCTTTGTGGCCACTACTGGGCAGGCGACCGGTGAGTTTTGGAAGATTGGAGGGCATGCATGGCCGCCTCCACCGTTGGGAGAGTACCGTTTAAGTGGTACTCTCGGATCAGCGCATCTGAGACCCAGCGTTGAAGACACGGGGTGGGTGATGGGGTCCTCCGTAGGTGAGGACATGCAGTCATTGCATTGTTGGAAGTACGTTCTTGTGATTTCTGTCGGTATGCCATTGGATCAAAGGGAGTTCTTAAGGTAGTACTTGCAAAACATTTTAGAATATAAAAGCAGCAAACCCATCAAAAAGAATCTCATGATCCCATGCGTGGTTAATGACCTTGCATGGCCCTCCTTGTGAGTAAAAGGGGGCACAGGGTGGGATTAAGTTAAATCCATCATGCTTGGTTAAAGATTCACGTCAGGTCCACCATTTTTGTTTTGTGGTTTCGGCCCCGAAAAACCCAACGGCTCCGTATTCAATGATTGATGGACCGACTTTCAAAAGGTAGGCGTTCCCCGGATGGTCTGACCAGCGACTCTTAAAAACTCACATTGGTCGAGAGGATGGGAATTTGGGCTCATCGCACCGTTTTGGGGGGAATTATTTCATGTTCCTGGACTCTCTTATATATTTAAGACGTATTCATATGTTCATGAATCTTTGGTTTATACCCAAACATAGTATCCATAGATTTAACCTTGGTGGGAAATGGTCAACTCGACGTAGGGGTTCAGAATCATTTATGCCTGTGGTTTACCATCCCTCATTGGATTAATGACTCAAAAGAGTTGGAACTCGCTTGAGGAAGCACTAGGAGTGGCGCGGTGAACCGATGTGAAGATAATTAGATCGACCAGTTGCTGGGATTGAAACTTAGGGTGGCTTTCTATGTACCCTTCTTAGGAGGCATGGATCAAAGTCCACGTAGTTCGCATACACAGTTTATCATCATGCGGAACAAATGCGAACTGACGTGAAGGTTGTCGGAACAATCGGGTGGTGGGATTGAACATCTTGGAGGCTTCCTACGTACCCTAACAAGGAGGGAGGGATCAAAGTCCACGTAGTTTACATTGACTTGGGACTTACACTCTGAGGTAGCCCAGAATGATGGATTGGGTCTTACACTCTGAGGAGGACCATAAGAGGATTTCATGGTCGATGCTTACACTAAGCCCGCGTGAGTTATGTTCGGTGTGAGAAACAAGAGCCAGTAGGGACTAGAGGATCACATTGTGAGAGGTGCATCTGTGAGAAGTGGAGTGGGATTACACATGAGGGTGGCCCATAAGGTCGGGGCTTACTCCTATGTGGATGACTAGGGTTATGGATTGGGGCATACACTCTGAGGATGCCCATGGTGATGGATTGGGGCTTACACTCTGAGGAGGCCCATGGTGACAAAGCACCACAGGAGAGGGAAAGGGGGGTGCTCTTGTGCCTGTCTCCTCTCTTTCAGTGCATGAGGGCTTCCTTATAATTGGTATTTTACTATCCCAGGGAATCCCTTAACAAGTGGAGAGGCAAAAAGGGGATTCCTGAGCTCAGACTCCACATTACCGTGGGAATGTGAACCCAGGAATGCTTCAGGAATCTGCTCAAGGGTCGGGGCAACCCCTTCTCCTATATTTATCATGGGTATGTGAACTCAATATGGCACGCTGATGCACCTGAGGGTTACACCACACGGATCTGATGTCTCTGGTTGAGGCCTCGGGTCGGGGCTGATGAGTAGGCCCATGAAGGAGTCACGGGATATCGGGCCGAATTGGAGGGATTTTATCTGGCTCGGGGAATAGGAACTCTGAAGGTTTTGGTTATCTTCGTATCGGTAAGTGCTACGCGGATGGAGAGGCCGTCCATGAACCATGGTTGTCCGTGGACTGATCGGAATCCCGCGAACCAAGAGGGTTTGCGGACTGAGGGGCATCTCGTGAAACAGGGTGGTTCACGGCTTCAGGTTCAGCCCACATACCAAGGGGTACACGGAGGGGTCCACGCGAGCAGCGGCAGTCAAGGGCTGTGCCGATTGGGGGTTCGTCGGTCGAGGCTTTGCCGGCGTAGGAGGGTGCTACGTGGTGCGGAAGATCAGAAAAGAGGCATAAACACCCTGGTCCGTGGGGAGTGAATCCGCGGAGGGGCTATGGTTCATGGTCTTCTCTTATTATGTTATTTTAAGTTCACAGTTCACCAAATTATTATGAATTTGCGGTTCCTTATTAGTTCATTCTTAGGTTTATACCTGCTCTGGTTTTCTAACTAGAACTTCGCTGTTTGTGTAATCCTATGCCTTCCTTCGAAATCCTTCCACCCGAGTCTGATCGCTCTTCTCTTCTTCCGCCTTCGAATCATCCGAATCTGAATATCTGAATCCCTTCCTCCTTTCCCCATCAGTCTCCTTTTATAGAGTGGGGAAAGATATGTATCTACAGTCACGCGGCACCTTTTGCGGAGGCCCATGACCAAATGCCCGGTTTACAACTGACTTGGTCATTCTGTAATTCGCGGTGGGTATTGAACGCTTCCCCCCCCCAAACCGAGCTCAGGGAGTGCTTCACAACCATATAGGGTTCTGCATCCATTCCACGAATGACAGAGAATGCGGCTTGAACCAGTCGATGTGGTCCGCGGTTGGGGCAGTTCATGACGGTGAACCGGATCAACGCCCATCCTGCCTCGTGACCACGGAGGATCTCCGCCTCCATTTCGCGAATGATGATCGTTTGCAAAGGGGGTGCTTCTTGGGGCCTAGCCACATTGTGTTTTCATTGGACCGGTTCGCGGACTGGTCCTTCTTGTGTACCTTCTTTGAATTTTCTCTATTCTTTTCCCCAATTCCTTGGGGGATTTTCCTAGAATCTCCTTTGTGGATTTTTCAGGACCCTAAAAACATTTAATAGAAAAATATTTACATTATAAATAATATATAAATATAATATGATGGTTATAAGACTTTAAATTATCTTTATACTTATAATTAATTAGTTTATTAAAAAGGAATGTTGAAAAAAAGTAATTGTTAGAATAATGAATCACTTTTGACTTAATGTTTTGGAAAGTTATTTTTAGGATTGGAAATTAATTTTATAATATTTTAATGATATATTTACGAAATTAATTATATAATTTATGTAACTAATGTTCTGAAAAGGATTTTTTTTCATCATTACATCATTAATTATGTAATTTAAAATGCACTGATTATGTGAAAACTATAATTTTACTATTCACCCAAAATTGTGGTATTCTAAAAAATCACAAAAACATCTCCCTTGGATAATATCGACATGATGATATAAAAAATTATATTATCATAAAAAAAATTTAAAAATTATGTAATTTAAAATTTTAATCTAAAAAATTATGATTTTCACAAAATACATTACGCTAAAAAATTATTAAAAATGTGCCTATATAATATTTGAGTTTTTTAATGATGGTATTTACTTTATGGGAATTATAAAATTTAAATTTATATAAAGTAAACATGATAAATATTTTTATATCATAATTTACTATTTGAGTTAGACTTAATATTCCAATAGTCAAATTATTATTCCCGACGATCAGGTTACTATTCCAAAAATTTAAGTTACTATTACAAAGGCCACATTAACATTCCGACAACAAAAATACCTTCTATAAATACCATTATATTAATTAATTCAGTATTCATCTCAATTCTTATCAATTTTCTATATTTCCATTTTCTATAATGTTTATTTGTTTACTGATATTTTTCTTCTTCCCATTAGTGTTGGATGTGGGGTTAGTGATTCTAGTAAATTGAAGCCATCCATATTTTCACATTTCATATTTTCCATTTTCAATTTTTTGTGTATTTATGATATATGATATTTTAATTGGTTTCATTACGGATTAATGTCATTGTTATTTTTAATGAATTTCTCTCTCTATATTTTGTATGTGCATATTATTATATAAGATAACACAACCCATATTTATTTAAGATTTTTTTACTAAAAACACTTTGTCATTAAATAAAACCAATAAATACATGGGCATAATCTGAAAAAAAACATGTAATGTACTTGACAACAAATCACTTGATGGTTTAATATCATCCAAAAAAGTCACAAATGATTTTAATACACATTTTGGATGTGATCTTTATAATGTACATACTTTATCCTTATCTTCATACAAGTTCTCGAGTTATGACCCATTCAGTTACAAATATAACACATTTCTCCCATTTTTCATTATTTTTCTAGTCATTATTATGATCTTTTTCATTATAGTCATGACAAACATTTCCAAACTTATAACATTAGAAAAACTTCAGATATTTTATTTGACATTCACTATGTTGATTTTGACAACACTTATCTGATGGTGGAAATTTTATTTTCTTACATTCATATTTAATCTATTAATTTTTCCTCATTATCTTCCATATAGACCACTTTTAATTATAGTTTCCATATGAAAATTCATTATAAAACTTTTTATACATTGTAATAAAATGAATCAATTTTTTCATAACAATTATAGTTTTGATAATATAATTCCATTTGATATCTTAATTTCAGTCCTATGTAAAGATGGTTAATATTAATATTAATATATCTAATAATATCTTGGGCACACCATGGAAAACAGTGTTGTTATCTTCATACACATCGACAAAATCATCCAAATTATACCATAATTAAATGAATTAATTTTCATTCAATAGAAAAATATACTTAAGAAAATATTTCCCAAGAACATTTTTGATAAATTATTCCCATTCATTGGCATCAATATCTTTTCTTTCTTTAGTATTATTAATAATTAACCACTATTGATTAGCTTCACCTTAAAATAAAATTTAATGGATTACCTTTTTTTTCAAAAATATTAATTACATACAATTTCTTCTCTAAGGATTTTATCCATACTTAGACTATCATAGGTTTAGATGATACATTAAATCATAAAGGGTTTTATTTTATGGAATTATCAATAATATTCAATTTCCCTTACAATGAACATGGTTTCTCACTCACCCGATTACCACAATCATTTGTAGACCAGAACAACTAAGATATCATAGTAAAAATTACTATGTTCCAATTACTACCATTCTTGGTTTTTGATTTTAAAGGATATTTTCCTCTTAGTTCCTTCATACATCAGCTTACCTATTACCTCGATGAAAAAATATTCCAAACAGACAATGTTTATATGAGTTAACATGATAATAAATAAATGATATATCATTATAACCATAAATTAGAATCTATTAAGGGTAATTAATTACATTAACCTAAAGTATAAAATTAACTAATAAAAATATAGACCAAATACTTATTCAACCAATAATTTCATTTTTAGTAAATAATTAATTTTCAGGCATTCCCATATATATTTTCAAAATTACAGTTATATATTATTATGTCATAAATATTACTTGAAAATAACATTCATTACAAGTTCAAAACATCCAAATTGAATCCATTTTTTCATAAATATAAAAATTTAAATATAGAACACAATTTCATTTCATGAAAATTATTCATGATTTTCAACGAAACATCATCATTATTCCTACTCAACCTTAAAAATTGTGAAAATAAATAGAAAACATTTGATGAGGATAAAAATATCACTATGGGACATTAATATTGGAAAAGAAATATTTTAGTCCATTTCAAAACCATGAGATCATATAAGATATTATTTCATTAACATAATAAACATTGACTTTATATAATCAATTACATTAACCTAAAAAAAAATTTACTACCCAATTTTATTAACGAAAATAATAATAATAAGACATAAAATAAAAATAATTATAAGAGGGTTTCCAAGTGAACACTCTTCAGAGACATTTATTAAAAATAATAATTTATACCCCAAATGGTCATTATTTTAATAACCAAAACATTTATCAGTGAAAATCACTTATTGAATGAATAATTCCATTTTATGAAATGATTTTATATATAAAAAATTCACTAATTTTGTTTTTATAAACTAGTATATGGTATTTAAAATTTAAAATACCAATAATAATCATGGCAATTAATAATGTACTCATTGTACATAGACAATTAAGATTATCATATTAAGTTTTATAACAATTTATATTTGAAAAAGATAAAGGAATTGATGTCCTCAACTATTATGAGTATACCCTATAAAGCCTATTTATCGGAGCATATAAGGGAGTCAAAATCACTCAAAATTAACCTTTACCAATCACATTATGATATTAAATAACTGATTCTAGAACCCCTAGTTTGAGGTATGTGGCCTTTGATTATGCATTTTATGTGTTTAAAGTGCATGGAATGATTTTGGAAGTGGTTGGGAGAGTTTGGAATGGTTTTGGATGTGTTTGGAGGCTTTTAATGTGTTATAAGGTTTGAGCACGGTTAGTGGGAACTGTGCGGGTTCACCAGGATATTGTATGGACCCTTGTTCTCGAGATAGTAGGCCTCGCATGGCCTATGCACGGTTTTCCAAACAATGAGATGAAATTGTGTGGACCCTGGCTCTAGAGGCAGTGGCATGCACACAGTTATCGAACGGTATGCCCAACCGTGCGGGCTAACCATGCGGCGACTTAAAGTTTGGGTTATAAGTTCCACGCTCACTAGGGATTGCCTCATTTCACTCCAATAATCCTCCCACTCGAGCCTCACTTAGAATTTTGGATTCTCACTGGTTAAGGGTGCTCTCCCACTCGATTTGGAAGTATTTCAAAGAGGATTCAAGTCTGTTTGAAGGTGATTTCTTCCAGGTAAGGCTCTCCCCTTTCTTCTCATGTGTTTCCTCTAGATCCACATCCTTCTCTTTCATGTTCTTCTAGATCTACACATGTTGGGTGAAGATCTAGGTTTGGGGATTCCTTGGATGTTAATTTTAAGGCTTGTGATTGTTAGGGAATGTGATCTAGAGAGGTTGCTATGGTGTGTTCGCCGGTTTGGAGGTGTGGTTGTTTGTGGGTCTTTTTCTCCGAAACCCTAAAGTTAGGTGGCTTCTCACTTGACTCCACTTGTTTAGAACTAGTGGTTCCATGTTACAATTAATTTTTTGTGATTAAAATTAATTTTGTGTTGATGTGCGAATTTTGTGGGAAATTCATTTGGGTGTTTTTGGAAAAAAAGGGGTTTTGTGGTGAAATGTTATTGTTGTGGATTTTAAAATGGGAATTTTAAAATTGGATTCTATGATTGATTTTTGAAATGATTGATTGAAATGGTATTCAATAAAAAGGTTGTTTTATTGAAATGGGGTTGGCATGGAAAAAATGGTTTCAATAAATGGGTGATTTATTGAAGTGAATTAACATGTAATGGAATGGGTTGATTACATGATGTTGTTGTGACTTTTATGGGTTATATGCTTTATTGTGATTGGTTGGGATGTTGTGTGGAAGTGGATAGAATTACCACTTTAAAAAGGGTATGGATAGTGGACGGAAGGTCCACCATCTAAGGATAAGTGTACGGGAAGAGCCACTGGTTGTAAATGGATGAAACGGGTGGGACGAAAGCTCCATCGTTATGTTTTTTTGTTGAGTATTACTTTTCAAGTTGGAAATTGTGGTGTTGTTATGTAAATATGTAATGTTTTGTGACTTCTTGTTTAGATTTCCTTTGGTTTCTTGGGTTGGGTGGGATTTCGTGGTAAGAGCATGGTTAGCTTATGGTAAACATGTGATTATTTTATATAAATTATTTTATATAAATTTTCTAACAGCTTTATCCTAGTGGAATGTGTAGGGAAGTCATTTGGGGATATCCTACTGAGTTTTAGTACTCACCCCCTGCTTTGGCACTGTGGTGTCTTTGCAGATGTTGTGTACTGTGACGTGGTCAAAGGTAAGGCATCTACCTCCTTTAGTGGTGCATTGTGATGTCTTGGTGGAACGTGGATCTTGGAGCTTAGTATGGAGTTGTGGTGGTGTCATGGCTCATAGTGGTTGTTGTTTAGTTTTTCACTTGTACTCTGATGTTGTGTGGATATGTCTGGTTGTATTAGTTTTGAGTTCTATTGTGGAACAACTTGGTTGTCATTTGGGAATGCATAGTTGGTAATTAAATTTACATGCATCATATAGTGGCTATTTGTGGATGGTTTGGTTGGTTTTTTCTTAATGGAAAATCATTCCCCAACTTGATCTTGAAGCCTTCGACAATTATTTCTAGCCTTTGGCATCTTGGGAACGTCTCTTAAGGCCATGTAGCCCTCACCTCCTCCTCAAGCCAATGTAGTAGGGGCGGAGTGCTACAAGTGGTATCAGTTTTTTCGGTCCTTTGGAGTTGATTCTCAGATTTCGTGTCGACATTTGTTGTGGTATACTCCTTGAGTCGGGATGGTAGCAAGGCGTATGAATGTTGTAACGTAGAATGTATAGCATAAAAATATGTAGCTAACCCTTTTATGCTGAAATTAAAGTTACCAGGGAGTTGGGTACATAACTGTTTTGGAGACACTTATATGCATTGGATATCTCATTGTCATGGGTGTAGACAATGAGATGAGCATGACATGCATGGTAGAAATGACCTCGCACAAGGATGACTATTTCATTAGGGGTATAATGATTTATGATCTGATAAGAATCTGTTATAAATTGGTATTTTGAAAATGTTTTTGTTTTCAAAATAGTGAAACATGGAACATGTGTAAAAGGGTGGGAAGCCTTATTGTGATAATGTTGTGTAATGTGAATTGAAATGGAATTCGGTGATGTCTACAAAATTGAGACTCATGGTTGTTTGTTTTGTGTTTATAGAAATGGCGCCGGATAAGCGTCATAGAGACCAACTAGAGTAGGCTGCTGAGAATGTGGTAGCACCTGAGCTTTAGGTGAACCAGTAGCTAGTGAAAAGTATAGTAAAAGCTTTCCAAGCTATGGGAGGTGTAAATAAAACAGATGAACCAAGTCATATAGATCATGTGGTTCAATTTCAAAGTCATAATCCACCCATCTTTAAGGGTGATTTAGATCCGGAAAGGGCAGAAGCATGGTTGAATAGAATGAATAAGATATTTGAGTTCTTTGGATTGCTGGTAGAGATGAAAGTGATGTTGGCCACGTATATGTTGGAAGATATTTCCCTTCAGTGGTGGGAGTTGGTATTCCAAGCGGGGATGCACCAGGGTATGATGTGGGATGGTTTTGAGGAATTTTTTAACAAAAAATTATACCCACATACGTTTAGAATTCATTGTATGACAGATTTCATAGGTTTGAAGCAAGAGATGATGTCTGTGACGGAGTATGAAACTATGTTCATGAACTTAGTATGGTTTTCACCTAAGGTGGCGGGTAGCATGTCATTAAAGTCAAGGATCTTTAATGTGGGGTTAAGGAAAGAAATCTATTCAAATATAGTGGTTTTATGTATAGATGATTACACAAAGATAGTGAATAGAGCCTCGATGGATGAGCGGGATCTGTTGGGAGCTCCGGGTGGGGGAAGCACGGTGGTACCCATGGGGAATACTCGGAACTCTAACACTGGGTTCATGCGAAGGAGGGACACATATTCCCAGGGTGGGAATATGGAATATAATATGATGGCATTATAAGTAAATCTTCCCCTAACACCCCATAGAAATTTGGGATGTTTTCAGTGTGGTTCGACGAGCCCCATCAAGTGGTATTGTACAACACAACATCTAGCATGTCATAATTGTAAGCAGAGGGGGCATCTGTAGTGTTATTATCGGAATTCTCCAAGGCCGGGTATGCATGAAACTCCTCATGGATTGCAAACGTCTTATGCTTCGACTGTATGTGGACAGTAGCATACCCCTCATTAGTAGAGTAAAGTGGGTCATGGTGATTCTCAGAATACAACGACGCCTCAGTAGAGAAATAAAGAGAAGAGTGTGGAAAGCAATCATGTGTTTGGAGCTGACCAGGTTGTTGTGGATGATCAGTCGGGACAATCCACAGTGCGAGGTACTATTATTTTAAATTCTACCTGGATGAATCTTTTTTTTGATACAGGTGCTTCACACTCTTTTATTGTTGTATGTGTGGATGATTTGCTGGGTTTTAGGGTAGAAAAGATGCACTTGGTTTTGAAACTTCAAACTCCTCTGGGTCGAAGAGAGTGTCGAGCCTTCTTCTGTAGAGAATGTTGTATCGTTGTGGGTGAGGTTGAGATAGTGTGGAATTTGTCAATGCTTGAGATGGATGGGTATGATGTAATCCTGGGAATCGATTGGCTGGTGGCTTTTAAGGCCCACATTGACCGTGATGCACGGACAATGGCTTTTACGACACACGATGGCATTAGACATCTCTTTAGAGGAGATGAGCAATGAATGGAAGGGTGCAATGGGTTTGTTGGCACCAGCAGTGGGTACTCTATCATATCAGTTGGTACTGTTGTCGTTGGAATAGGAAGATGGTGTTGATAAGAGTGTTCCTCCTATAGTAGTAGATCAGTTCATGGATGTTTTTCCTGATGAATTCTCTAGGTTACCTCCCTTAAGAGAAGTGGAGTTTACGATTGATCTCCTTCTGGGGACCAGTCCTATCTCACTTATGACTTATCAGATAACACCAGCTGAATTGCGGGAATTGAAAATCCAGTTTGAAGGCTTAGAAAATAAAGGTTTTATCCAGCCTAACACGTCTCCATGGGCAGTGCCAGTGTTGTTTGTGAAAAATGCGGATTTAACTTTGAGACAGTGTTTATTATCGTCAACTTAACCAGGTTACGAGAAAGAATAGATATCCACTTCCACGAATTGATGATTTTTTTGACTAGTTGATGGGAGCCTAGTGGTTCTCCAAGATCGAACTGAGGTCAGGATATCATCAATTGTGGTTGAGGAAGGAGGATATTTCTAAAATAGCTTTCAGAAGTAGATATGGGCATTATGAATATGTGGTTGTTCCCTTTGGTCTAATGAATGCGCCAACAGTGTTTATGGCATTGATGAATTGGATATTTCAGAGATATCTGGATTCATTTGTGGTGGTGTTTGTCGACAATATTCTGGTGTATTTAAAGACAAGGGTGGAGCATGAGCATCACTTGGCGACAGTGCTGGGGATCTTGAGGGATCATCGGTTGTATGCCAAATAGTCAAAGTGTGACTTTTGGAAACATGAAGTTTGTTTTCTTGGCCATGTGATTTCTGAAAGGGGTGTTTCAGTGGATCCAGAAAAGATAAATGTTTTTATATCATGGAAAATGCCAAAGAATGTGTTTGAGATTCAGAGTTTTCTTGGTCTAGATGAGTATTATTGGCGTTTTTTTTGTGATTTTTCACATTTGGCTTCGCCAATGACATCTTTGATGACAAATAATGTTCCATTCTAGTGGAATGAACAGTGTCAGTAGTGTTTTGAATAGTTAAAGTGTCTCCTTAGATGAGTGCCAATATTGGTTTTTTCATAATCAAGAAAATGGTATGTGGTGTATTGTGATGCATCAGGATCAGGTTTGGGGTGCATTCTCATGAAAGGTAATCATGTGGTCGAATATGGCTCATGGCATTTGAGAGTTCAAGAGAAGAACTACCCAACTCATGATTTGGAGTTGGCAGTAGAAGTCCATGCTTTGAAAGTGTGGTGTCATTATCTCTTCAGTGAGAAATTCACGGTTTATACAGATCATAAGATCTTGAAACAAATTTTCTCACAAAGGGATTTGAACATGAGGCAAAGGAGATAGATGTAATATCTAGAGATGTTAGATTTTGAGTTGATGTACACACCAGGTGAGGGAAATTTTGTGGTGGATGAATTAATTAGAAAATCATGTGCTCAAGTGGTGAAATAGGAATCAGAACAATGGAAGTTGATGTCAGTTATAGTAGATATGCGATTGGAATTTGAGGACTAGGGTGATAGAGAGGTCATATTTCTGGTTCTTTTGATTCCTGACTTGGTTGGCCTGGTTAGATAGGCACAAATATCTGATTCTGAGTGTGTGACCGTGGGGTCAAGAATCAATGTTGGGGAGACCATTGAGGGTTGTCAACTGAATGGAGATTTAGTTTTGTGTTTTTTGAATCAGATGGTTGTACCATTTTCTTGCCAAGAGGATCTTCTTAGGGAGTATCATAATTACAGGTGGGATGTTCATCCTGGAATTCAGAAAATGTATAAAGTGTTGAAGGTGCAGTTCTGGTGGGATGGTATAAAAATAAATGTGGCTGAGTTTGTTTTGAGATGCTTGACTTCTCAGCAGGTCAAGGCAGAGCATCCGAGGATTGCAGGAATGTTGCAGTCTTTACCAATCCCTGTATGGAAGTGGGAGCATATATTGATGGATTTTGTCACAGGTATCCCAAGAATGGTCATGAAGAACGATACCATTTGGGTAATAGTGGATTGGCTAACGAAGTCGGCCCATTTCATCCCGATACCATTTGTTTATAATGTAATGTATGGATAAATAAGACATTAATTTTGGAAATATGGTTAAACAAATAGTAAATGATAAATAAACATAATATAATATAAATAAATCATAGAAAATAATAAATAATAAAGGAATTTCATTAATAATAAATATACAACTACATTAGAGGTTTTGGGTTGAGATAAAGGATTAAATATTGGGTCTAGTAGAAGGGGAAATGGTTTAGTTAGGACAATGTTCTGATTAAGCTAGAGCTACCTAAAAAGATTAATTCTATTTTTCTAGCTGAGCTTATAGATGGTCCTCATTATTTTCTCCAAACTTCCTTATCAAAATTCTTGAATATTTACTCACTTTTAGATTCTCACACAAAATGAATTTCAAGAAGTCATGAAAAGTCTCCTCTGTTGGCAAAAAAAAATGCTAACCTATCACTAAACTTATTGAGAAGCAACTTGATACCTGATTCACATGAAGTGAGTTAATGAAAAAGATATCTCTGATTGCCCACCAATAATGGAAAATGGTGAACTTTTTCACTAAAGATTATAAATATTGTCATTAATATCTTCAATAAATGTGGTGATGGCATGAAACCTTCTAATCATATCTAGTGAGGTTATTGGGGCAGAGGTAGAAGCTCCAACCAGGTTGATACATCCATTGATGAATTAAAACTGACTTCAAAAATAGAATTTTAGATCTAGAAAATATGTTTTAGAAACAGATACATATTTGAGAATAGAATTCATCTCCTGATTTTTTTTAAATTTGATCACAATATCTTCAATCTGATTTGATAGAAAATCAGATGTCCCCTCATCAGAATTCTTTGTCGGATCAACAACTTCCATAATATCTAAGGGACTGGAAGATGATTTTTCCATAGATATATCACTTCAATATGATATAATATTGAGCATTTTTTTCTTTCTCCAGTGATAGATATAGGTTTTTGTAAAGAATGATCAATGTTTGAGATAGTTTGATTTTCCACAATCTTAGTGGCCTCAGTTATAGATCTCGGTACATTCTATTCTCCTTGAACAATTACATCTGGTTTAACTGGTTGAGGAACATCTTGAAGCTATTGAGTTTTTCTCTTAGCCTATTGATCCTCAACCTAATCCGGTTGTTCTAAATGAATTGAACGAGTTCTTTTCTCAAGATCCTAATAGTAGTTCTTCAAGATGTGTTTCTTCTCTATTCCTTGGTTTCAAAACAATTTTCTCTTGAACTTTTTCTTCTTCATATCCATCATCTGCAGGATGTTATTCAGAATCATCAAATTTTTTTTCTCTTGATATACTTTGAAACACCTTCTATTATTGATTATCCGACTTCATCATATTTTAAGAAATTTTCTCCCCCTGAAGAAAAGAAATAGATTTATATTTGTTGATCACACTAATAAACATTAATTTTCAATTCACTATACTGTAATGAAAACCATCCTTTCTTAGAGTCCCATCATTTAACAAACTATTGTGATGAATCTTAACTATTTAATTAAACAAATGAATCAAATTCATTCTATACAGAATGAGAGAGAGTATCCTTCCATAATGATAGAATGTAATCCTTACCTCAAAATAAAAGAAATAATTTAAATTCCTTTGTATATATCTAGGTAAATTCTTATTGATTTCATTAATGAACCAAACCATAATGTACATATCCCACCACAAAATTTTCTCTATCTCATATGCTCTTAGAGAAATAACAGTTTGAATAAACAAAACTAAAACTTTGTGATCTACCTCAAGAATTTTAATAAACATTTTTCTATTGTTTTTTGAACTAAAAATAAAATAAATTATATTTTTATACTTATGATCATGATTTAAAATTTATATAAGATCCTAAGGGAATACTCCTTCAAGAGGAAATTTAAAAATATGATCAATTTCAACTGATGAAATTGAAAATACGTTATCTTTTATTCGACATAATATTTTATCTTTTGACTCACAAACACTAAACTGAACACTACAAAAGAAATTATTCATCTCTACTTCATAAATAAAATATTCATTCTTCTAATTGAACAAAAATTACAAAACCATTAAATGGATGTTCTTCCCTAAGAAAATGGTTCCTCTCATACAACAACTCAAAATTGGAAATATTTACTTGATGGAACATTCTGGAGGGAACATGGTGATTCTTTAGATAACTGGGTCCACTTTTATAGGATTTATTGGTCTTCACTATTTATGAGAATCTAAATTATGATTTTTCTTATAATATAGTGTTTTGGAGAAAGAGGAGGGTTTTGGAAGGTCAAATGGTTTGAAAAATAAATGGTGTGATAAGTAGAATGGTTTTTTGATAGATAATGACGTGGTCTTTTTTCTCATACCGATTACATAGGGTAATCATTAGTTTTAAAAAAACAAGCAATTTTATACTAGAAACAAATGAAAAATATTTAAATAAATAAATGAAATACTAATTTGGATAGAAAAAATAAAATAAAAAACTAAAAACAAATTTGACTGAAATAAATTGAAAAAATTTTAATGTAAATTAAAAGTAAATAAAATTATAAATATACTAAATTGAATTAGTATAATAAATATTTATTTAAAAATATAAAAACATGGATGCCCCTTAATAAAATCCAAACTTGTAGTAGGAATAGGTTTAGTGAAAATATCAGCTAGTTGATGTTTGGTAATAAAAACAATAAAGATATATCCTTTTTAAGAACATGATATATTATAAAATGACTCCTTATATCAGTATGCTATGTCATAGAATGAGTTTTATGATTTATTGAAATACTTATAGAACTAGTATTATCACATAAAATATGTATACTATTAAAATTTAATCCATTGTCCAGTAGAGTGTTTTTTATCCAAAATAAATGTGCACAAAAACTACATTCAAATAGATATTATTCTTAATCCATTGAAAGGGAAACCGATCATTGTTTCATACTTGACCATGATACAAAGAATTTTTCTAAAAAGTTATAGGTTCATGGGGTCCTTTTTTATATAATTTATAACCTCCAAAATTACTATCTAAACAGAAAATTATATTAAAATAAAAAGTTTTGCGGGCTAAATAAGAGATTGAAAAATATTTCTTTTTAGATAACTAAAATTTATTTAAAAGGTAGTAAGATTGGATTTTTTTGGATTTGATAAAAATATAGAACATAAACATATAGAAAACATAATGTTTATTCTCCTAGTAGTAAGATATAATAGACTTACAATTATACCACTATATAATTTATTTTCAATTGGTTTTCTAACTTTATCCAAATCAGTTTTTATATTGGTACACATAGGGGTTGTGTATGTCTTTTTGTTCTCAATTATATGCATTTTTAATTAATCTATAATATATTTAATTTTACTTATAAAACTTCCATAATCTTTTTGAAAAAATAAAGATCCTAAAAACAAATACATTTCATCCATCATACTCATTTCAAATTATTTTTTCATTATTTTTGAAAAACAATTACAAATATTTTTATTTGTTGAACTAAAAATAACATCATAAAAATAATGTTTTGTCGAAACAATAATACAACAAACTATTTTATAAAAAACTTGGACTTGGTAATCGAACACTAAATTCATTTTTCAAAACAAAAGAACCTAATGTTTTATAGAATAATCAAGTTATTTGTTTAAGTCCATAGACAACTTTGGTATGTATTAAAATAATGATCAGTTTTTTAGGATTTTGAAAACCAAGAGGTTGTTCAATATAAACATGCACCATTAAATATCCATTTAAAAGTCATATTAAACATCCATCTAATATAATTTAAATATTATATGGGATGCATAAGCTAAAAGGATTCTAATGGATTCTAATTTAGCTACAATGAAAAAGGTCTCATCATAATCTATTCCTTCTCCCAGATTATATCATTTATATCCTAATATTCCATTATTTTCGGTTATGATTCCTTAACCATCCTATTTATTTTTAAACACCCTCTAAGTTACTATAAGTGGAAAATTGTATGGTCGTTCTACTAATTCACAATCTTCATTCCTTTTGAATAGGTTCAGTTCTTATTGAATTGGTAACATCCAACTTTCATCTTATAAGGGTTCATTAATATAAATAGGTTCTAAATGAGAATGAAAAGAAGAGAATTTTTCTAGGTTTCTTACATTTGTTTTATTTAAAATTCCTTTTTATAGGTATTCTATAACAGTTTATAGAGGATGGTTCTTTAGGGGTATACATTTTCTAGGAAAGACACTTTAAGGTTCACCGATATTAGGTTATTATTTACTTTATTAAATTTTATTAATATAATTTTAAAAATCAGATTTATGGTTTTCAATTCTCATGTTATCAAATGAATTAGTAACATCATTTGTTTGACCTTTTTTTAATTAATTTTTTTGTTTCATCAAACATAACATGAACTGATTCTTCAATAATCCTGGACATTTTATTAAACACTCTATAGAATTTGAAAGTAGAAAATTACCCTAAACATATTACTTAATCATCTATTAGGTCAAACATTTTATGATTTTCCTTATTATTCAAGATATAATCATTACAACCAAAAACAATAAAGTTATTTACTTTTGGTTTCCTATTTTAACAATTTCACAGGGTTTACTTTTGAAAATATGACTGATTAAAACTCTATTTGTGATATAGTAGGCTATGATTATAGCTTCTTCCCAAAATTATGCAAGAAAACTATATTCATTTAGAATTATCCTTCCCATTTTATATTTAGTTTTTTTTTTATTTCATTTTTTGAAGTGTTCTTGGTGCAGAAAAGGTGTGTTTAATACTTAAATTTTAGAAAAATGAATTATATTATTGATAATCAAACTCTACACCACGATAACTTCTCAATAAAATTATATTAAAACCTTTTTAATTTTGAGAAATTTAAGAAAAACATTTAAAAACTACGAATACTTCACTTTTGAGTTTTAGAAAATATACCAAAGTAAATCCCGAATAATCATCAACAAAAACAAAAACACATAATTTATTAGCCAAACATGGTACTCTAGATAGTTCAAAAATCCATATGGATATGTTCTAAAGGTTTATATTTAGAAATTTTTTAATAGATTTGAAAGAATATTTGTGCAGTTTTACAATTTAGCAACCATCATATAATTTATCATTATGAAATTTAAGAAAAGGTAAATCAGAAACTTACTGATTCTTAGATAATATATGAAATTAATAAATATTACAATGACTAATTATTTTATTCTAGATCTAATACTCATTTGACTTAGTAGTAAAATAATTCACAATCTATTTATAAAAGGAATTTAAATCCAAGGTATAAGCATTATAATTTCTAGGTTTTATAAATTTAAGAAGTTTATCTTTAAAGTAAGAGCATGAATTTTTAGAAAAATAATCATAAAAACCATCATCACAAAGTTGAAAAACACTTATCAGATTGTGCTTTAGCATGCGCACATACATTACTTCGTTGATTGAGATAGTTTCTCGATCACTATCACTTCTAATTCCAACAATATTTCCTATTGCATTATATCCAAAAGTGATTAAACATCCATTGATTTGAGTTAATATAATAAAATTAATTTATTTTCCACTCATGTGACTAGAATAGACACTATCCATATACCATATAATCTTTTTTTCACGTGGCCTATTTATTACAAAAGTAATTAAACATGTGTTTGTTTTAGTACCCATATTTTCTTAGGTCCTGCAATGTTAGAGAGCAGTGATTTAGGAATCCAGACCTACATTATTTTTCCATAAGTAATATTACTTTCATCAAAAAAAATTTATAAATAAAATCCATTTTAATACAACTAACTTGAGGATTTATTAAATAATAGTTTTTATTGAAATGAACTTTTTTCCAAAATAATTACTCGTAGAATGTTTTGAAATAGGTACAAAATAATTATTATATTTTCCTAATTTTCCACATGTTCATCCGATTCCAATTATTTTTCTTTTAATTACATTCTTTAAAATAATTTCATTTAAATATTTTTCACTTTTAGTAAAAGTAATTTAAGTAATCTTATAATATTATACATAATTTTGCAGTTCATTCAACCCTTTTTCTTTATGAAGTTTGTATTTTTCATCATATACTTTATGTGGTTTCAAAAGAGTTTACCTTTCACCTAAAATATTGTTTTGAATATTTTTCAACGATTTATGTTTCTTTATTAAGGAATCATATTTATCTTCTTTCATTGAGTTATAGACATTTAATCTATTATTTGATGAACTACTAGTTCCCAAATTAAATAAGTAGTAGTATTGTTCATATTCTTCTTCCTTTTCCATGAAGCATATATTTTCTTTGAGAGTTTATCGATCCTTTATTGAACTAGATTTGCAGGAACTTTTGGAGTATTTAGATACACTCTATGTAGATTTCATTTTCCTTTTTTCCTTTCTTCTCAAAACCAAAATTCTGTTGATATCTCTTTTTTTATTTAATAATTTAATTGAAGAAAATCAAGTCTAATATGAACCAATTTCATTCATTCATCACATCAAAATTCTCTATGTTCTTTCCCATATTTTTAATGGAATTTATAAGGCAACATTTATTCTTTCAAAATTTTCACAACTTTTTGGCTAGCTAAGTCACTTCTATTTTAGAATCTAAGGAATCTAAATTATTATCCATTTTTTCTTTTTCTTTAATTTTTCTTCTATACATTAAAGATATCACATTGAGTGAAGTGTTTTTCTTTTTAACTAAAATCTAATGATCTTAAACTTCATCTTTCATATTTTCTTCATATATCATCAATGATCCAATTAATTCATTCATATTTATTTCCATGACATGTGATTAATGATGAATAGTAGTAGATATGACATTCCATTTTGTGGGTAGTACTCTAAGTAACTTTAGTTCTTGATTAGATTGTTTGACTGGTTCTCCCAAGGAATTAAAATTATTTACAATTTCTATAATCCTTTTATTCATCTATGTGATGTTTTCACCATCAAACATTCTAAAGGTTTCAAATTTTAGCTTTTCATTAGCTTACTTCTTATGTCGTACATCGTCTGTTCCTACATAAGAAACTTCAATAGTTTTATACATCACATATTCTATAGTACATCGTGAAAAGTGATTAAAATAATATAGTCCAATTCCAAAAATAAAAAAAAATACATTGACTTCAAAGATATATCATATTAATATTCTATTAAATAGTTTTATTATCTAGTTTTTCAAGGATTTTATAAGGATTAATGATTTTTAAATACACCTTGAAGACAAGATTCTTCAGATAGAAAATAATTTGAGATTTCATCACTCTCTCTATGATCTTAGTGAATTTCACTAGAATTGTACTTTTATCACAAGGCCACAAATATACAACTCAATGCATGCAGTTGACACCATTAAGAATAAAAATAAACATAGCATTATGGTTCTTTAACAAGGAATCAGTTATCCACATATTAGATCGAGAAGATGATACACCACCATAATTGAGTATAAGCACCTGAAACTCTAACAATTCAAAAGCGGTTGATTTAAAGATGGATTGGGTTAAACATTACAATTGCAGCAACATAACCTGATAGTAGATTGATCATCTTATTCAAAAATGAAATTCTTTAAGAAATAAAAGTTCATAAGTGATCCTAGCTACAAAGATATCCTCAAATTAAAGTAATAAGAAATTTAAAATGTATTCTTATAGAAATAAAATATTGAATATATATGTCTCTAAGGTGTAGCCTCTTTCATAATCGATCATTCATTGTAGAGGAAATGTAAAATATGTTTCCTAGAATGAAATCGTATATAAAAATATTTAAATAGTATATTTTTTATATTTAAATGATACAATGGTAAAATATATAAAGTATAAATCTTGATTTTGAATATCCGATCCAATAAAGTCCCTTGAAATATTGTGAATATTCAAATTTGAAAATGTTCATAGGAGACGTAACATCCCTTAAAAAATAGGAGTGGATTTATTCATTGAATACAACCCATTGAGTCATTCAAATAAATCTATGTAACGATCGAGAACATGTATTGAATCAGCTTATAATTATGTCAATAGTGTTATATAAATATCTAATAAAATCACAAAATTAAATCTACATCGTTTAAAAGTCAAACTTACGGTTCCTTCATAAAATTAAAAAACCCCAAACATAGGGTTTAACTATGTAGAATTCATTCTCTGAATGTAAAAATGAATATTTATGGTTGACCATAAAAGTAATTTTAATAAACCATATGTTTGTTCCTCCAACGTAGGGTTCCTTACTCACGTAGGGTTCTTTAACCATTATTTCTTCTCTTCGCTAGTGTAATGTTTGATTCAAATGTAAGTTTCATTATCCAAAAGTGCCTCATAACTAAGGGTTGATGATCCAGACCCACATTATTCCAACGTATGTTTGAATACAAATGTAGGGTTCATGTTCCAAATGTATTGTTCCTAGCATAGGGTTTAGTCTCTATGTTACGTTAGGAATGTAAGGTATGAAAAATGATTCTAGAATATAATTAAGAGTGTTCTGAGCTCTTTGAAAATATTCCATTAGAATTATAATCCAAAATATAATTCTAGAAAAAACATTCTAACAAATATTAATTTCATGAAATAAGCTTAATATAATATCATTAGTAAACAAAACATGGGTATTTATGAGCATCAAAATCAATTAATATTTATATTGTATTATTGAGACAATTAATTCCCATCATATTCTAGTTATTAATTACAATATATCAAACATAATATTTGATTATGGTTCTATAAATTACATCATGACACACAAGTACGGTAAAAAGACTAAAAAACTACCATAAAATATAGAAGTTGAGCTATCGGTGAACAGAAAAAATGGGTCAATTATTGCATCCCAAGAATTAAAATCATCCATTGTAAAAAAAATGGTTGAATTTCCATGAAATTATTATGATACTCCCATTAGTGGAAATAAATGCTATTTATGGCATGAATTATATTTCCCTATATATATCCAAAATAAATGTTGAAGATATTTAAATCATCCTCTATATCCGAAATTTCTTTATGATTTTGTACAATTCCTCATAGAATAATAGAATCTTTATTGGTACAAATATATCAAGAATGGATATTATTTATGTAGGTGGAAGTGTATATATATCTATTGATTCATAAAAATAAAATATCATCTTTTATTGCATTCCCATTATAAGGGAACATGATGATTTGTTTCTAGATGCATTTCTTGTTCTTCCACCAAGCAGTGAGGTTTAGATCTAAATCTTGATCATATATTGAGCTTTACCGATATCCTATTCATCAAAATGAATTTTTTTGTTCAGAATTTTGAGCCAAATAAACCATTACAAGAGGATATGGATATTGTTTTATACACCAATGTGATTCACTATGGGGTTCAGTGGTCCTTTTTGTTTAGAATAAGGATGTTTCTATGTAGATATACAATTATTTTCATGATCTAAACAAAATCATGATAAATAAAAGTTATCCTCTTCCAAGGATAGATGAATTATTCAATCAACAATATAGATCTCATAGAATCTCTATAGTGGATCATTATCAATGATATTATCATGTAAATGAGGATAAGAAGGATATCCCAAAGGCAGCTTTTAATATAATGTATTATATCTATTAGTTCATAAAAATAAATTTTGGACTCACTAATTCTCCAACAATATTTATGGAAAATATGGATAGAGTCTTTGGGGATTACCTTGAAAGACTTTTGGTAGTATTTTAAGATTATAATATTATCTACACTAAAAGAAAAGAGAAACATGATGAGAATTTAAATTTTTCACTAAAGGCCTTGTGGAAGAAATATTTATATGCATGGTACATCAAATGTGAGTTTCAGCTGGAACAAATAACTCTATTGGGACATTTTATCACCAAGAAAGGTATATCTATGAATCCTTTACAAATAAAGGCTATTGAAAAGTGGATGAGACCAAAAACTATGATGGAAATTAATACTTTTCTCAGAATAGATTTCTATTATACTTGATTTTTGTGGTACTTATCATGATTGTCAATGACACCAATCAAGCTTACTTATATGTGAATCAATTTTGTCTAGACGGATGAATTTGAATAAGTATCTAAATATATGAAAAAGTGTCTTATTACTAAACAAGTGCTCATATTAACCACCATTGGAAAAGGATATGTGATCTACAGTGATGAATCCAAAATGGTATTAGTTTGTGTAATCATGCAAGATAATATTATGATAGCCTACTCCTTTATCTATTTAATGATTCATGGGAATAACTACTAAACACATGATATTGAGTTTTTATGAGTGATCATTATGCTGAATATTTTGTGAAATTATGTCTATAGATAAAATTTGAACATATATATGGATCATAAAATACTCTATTATATATTTAAACAAATGTATATCAATATGAATCAACATATGTGGTTATATATGATCATGGATTTGTATTGTTCAATCCATTTCCATACTAGGAATTCAAAAAAAGTTAAAAATACTATGAGTGGAAAGGATCCTAAAACCCAATCCATGATGAGGATTTCAACGGATCAAATCTTCTTAGACTTTCAATCGATATACATAGAATCATAAAATGATCTTCATGATATATTTATCAAATAACTTATCAACCATCCATTATTTAGAGGATCAAGAAGCCCCAAAATATAATTAGTTTCTATAGAAGGAGGTTTGAAATAATATATTTCTTAATATTATTAATATTGAATTATTTGATTTGGAAATTGGATATTTGTACCATTAGAAATAGAACTGAGGAGGAATCGCCTAGATGATGGGAATATCATTAGATTCTCTATTTATCTAGGAAAATTTATGTTTTTTAGAATATTGAAGAAAACATTCAGGTGGGATAACCTGATGTGGGATATTGTAGAATTTATTTCATGATGCTTGGTATGCCAATAATTTAATGCATAATTCTAGAAGTCTAATGGTATTATTGAACCATTTCCCATGCAAGTATGTCAATGTCAAAATATAATAATAGATTTCATTGAAGTTATACTCCTACCCACTAATGGTAATAATACTCTATGGGTGGTAGTTTATTATCAAAATAAGTCATCACATTGCATTATTATGAGTGGTGATTTCTATATTTAACAACACTAAGTGATATATATAAGGTCTTTGGTATGGCTACATGGAGTTCCACTCTTTATAAATCCTGAAGAAGCTCCGAGGTTTACCCAGAGGATTTTGAGAATCCTTAAGTAAGCATTGGATGTAAAACTAAGCATTAACATGATTTATGAAAATCAAAATGATGGTCAGTATAAACAGACCATATAAACTCTAGAGGATATATTTAGATCATGTACATTTATTTATAATTATCATTGGACCAACACCTCCCCCAAGTGGTGTCCTTATCTTCCAATTTTTTCCATTATAGAGTTAAAATGACACATTATGAGTCTCTTTATGGGAAGATGTGTTGGACTCCAAGATGTCAGAATGATGTTAGAGAGAGGAAGATTGTGGGACCTGATCTTATCTGAAAAATAATATATAATGATCAAAATATTCAGTTCCATATTAAATCCAAAAAAATTTGGGAAAAAACCTCTACAAATATTTCTAAATAAGACATAGTGTTTGTGGTCGATGATAAAGTGTCCCTTAATATATCTTTATAGAAGAGTTTCACAATGTTTTAGATGAGGGGAATTTTTAGTCCTAGATACATTAACCCTTTGAGATCATTTATTTCCTCAGTGCGGTGGCCTACAGACTAGAACTCCCACCAAGCATATCTAAAGTACAAGATGTATTCTATGTTTTCCACTTGAGGTATCACATACTAGACCCAAAATTTAATTAATTTAGAGCAATTAAAATTATACAATGACCTTTCATATGAGGAGCATCCAATGAATATAACAGAACATAGAGTATAGGATCTATGAAACAATACAACTGACCTGGTAAAAGTGTTGTTGGGGAACTACATGTTTAAAGAAGTAACCTTAGAATAAGAATATGTGGTGAAATAGAAGTATGATACTTTTTAGTGTATAAAATGAAAATCTTGAGGGTGAAATTTTTGAATGTGGAAATAATGTAATTTAATTAGATTTTTTTTATTGAAAATCCTTTTTTGAATTAATAATGCCATATCAATAATTCATGTTAATCAAAAATGAGAAACTACATTAGTTATTTTGGACCATTATATTGTCTTTAAAATTTAAAAGGAAGTTAAGAATAATGAACATTGATAATATATATTTTTAATAGTAACCATTAATATTTTTATGTTATGACTATGATAAATTCCATTTGAAAAAATAAATTCAATTGATGTCCTTTACTAGTAGGATCATACCATATGGAGACCATTTATCGAAGAGTGCAAGGGTGATAAAATCATAGGGACATTAAATTTATGAATCCCAATATTAGACTAAATAAATAGGGCTAGATAAAAATAATTTAAGGGATAAGTTTATGCTCATTGAGATCATGGCCCAAAAGAAGTTTTCTAAACAAGCCCATGAAAATCTCACAATCGCACTCCTTACCTATTAGTTATTCGGTAGTTTCATAAAGTGAAATGTATCTATACAATAAAATTATATATGTATATATATATATATATTATGTCAATAATTATTATATTTTTACTTCTATAATGTTTCATTTAAATTGTTTATATTAGTTTTTTTTTAAATTTTTACATTGATAAGCTAAAACACAAATTGAATGTTTCGGAAATATATTATTTTAATCAAGAAACTATTTTAAAAGAATTACATTCTATTTTAAATAAATTATATTTAATTGAAATATTATTATTAAATAATATTAATTCAATATTAATGATAATATAATTTTAAAATGTTAAATTTTAATTTTTATGTTTTAGAAAATTTGTAATTTAAAAAAATAGTATTTTTCAATAAATTGGTATTTTGATTAATAAATTTAATTATCTTAGTTGGAGTTATTTTATGATAACGAAACTATTAGTATTGAAATCATCATGTTTAAATTTTCCAATGGTAATTTTTTTAATATTTTGAGAGAAATAAAATTTTCATTTAAAAATTAAATAAATTGTAAATATAAGGTTTGTATTATGACATAATAATGAAAAAATATCAATGTATTATATTAAATAAATTTTATAAATTACCATATATATATTGCCCATTAAAAATAATGTGTTTTTAATGTTTTTAGAATAAATTTAAAAATACGTAAATAATCTTCCAAAATCTATATTATATTTTATTGTTTTAAAAATCTATTCCTTAAGAACATCACTCACTTCCACAACAACATGGATATTATTTTAATGGGTTGGTTCTTATACATATAAAATATGTAAAAAACTTGAAATTGGATTAAACCATTAATTAAAACCAAGATATAGTATTTTTTTGGGATACATTTTCATATATAGTTCAAAACATATGTTTTAAAATTAATAAATAATTATCATATCTTTTTCTTTAAAAACCCACAAAAAAACCTTTTAATATTCAATAAAAACCCATATATAATTACATTAATATTCAATACTATATCTAAATACCTCCCAATATTTTTCTATTCAATTAATAAGTAACTACAAATCTTTTAAATGTGACCTTTCATGGTAAGGGATCCTCTCATCCACTTTATTCAAGAACAATATTTTTGTTATGTATTTTTATTGCCAATTATATATTTTGGGTTATGTTTTCAATCATCCCTCATAATATTTTTATGATTTTAACGTGATTATATATCCCTCTAAATATCACTCAACCATTCCATAAAACATTTATGTTCCACCAATATGCTGCCAAAGTTGGCCTTTGAATTTCCATAAATTTTTTTATAGAAATTACCAATCCTCGTTTCCACTCAACGGTTTTCTCCTAGATGAAAATATCATTCTCTAAATCAGTTCTACCATGTATTTATCCCACACTATTTCATGATTATATTGAATGTGATGAAATAAGACCCACTTTTGAATGTCGTATGTCGAAAACTTATGCATGTAAATGAAATGAATGTGACTAAAGGGAGAAATTATATAGCCCTAAAATGCATTGGGTGATGTTTTAGTATCACCAGTTAAAATGTATGTTGAATTGGATGTTATGTTATGAACATTATTTTATGTTTTCTTGGTAGGTGGATTTAAATTATTTCTATAATGTAATTTTTTATGTCATTTCCACATTCCCAAGTTTCCTTTGAACTGTGATACTATATCATGACTCGTTATTCCAGATTATGATTCTTACCCCTCTTATATTACTTTTATATACCTCTTGTCTCATATTTTCAACAATAAATTATGTTATGGTTCGGTTATTCCCTTATTTGGCATTATATCTCACCCCTTTCATATGTACGTCTCATTTTATCCCATGTAGTTTTGGATGTTCAATGGAATATAAGCGCATGTTATGATGATTATAAATAATTTTATTATATATATTCATAATTTTCTTTATTTGTACATAGTTAACCACATAATCTAGGCATCACGATATTATGGGATTGTATTAAGTGTATCATCTTGTAGTTAAAAATGAATTCAAGTGTATTAAAAAACGGATTGTAGTAATAATCATTCATTTAAAACAAAATATCATTATCATACATTGTGAAATAAACATAGTTTCATAAAAATCATTATAAATAATATAATATTAAAATAGGTGAAAGGGGACATCATCTTCATAGAAACCATACAAGAACCCTAATAAATATAATAACCTACATAATTTATTCCAAAAATAATTCTCTATAGATCATAGTCAATACTAAATGAATTACAGAGATATATCAAGATAACTAATACCCAAAAATAGTTTCCATGTACCATATATAACATGCATGAAACACATAGGAACATAGATTTTCATCATCAAACATATAAAAATATTCATTTGAACCCATAAGGAAATCCTTTTCGAATATTGATATATCCATTTCCTTTAAAACCCAATTTAAAAATCTATAGTACATTGAACAAAGGGAATGTGGTTTTATCATTAAAGAAATCATGGAATCATATAAAATTATTCAAACATAAAATAATAGTTTTAGCTATGGAAAAATCTGTTGATTTCATATACATTAGAATAAAACATTCCTTTTACCTTTTCTCAAAATGTTCTGTTCAAAATACATACAAATCTATTTGAAACCCATTAAAAGAAATTCAAAAGTGACATAAAATTTACTTTATAATTAATTTATTTTAATATAAACATATTATTAAATTACTTTTATGAATATGAAAATTGAAGAAAAACAATTTATTTTTTCTTAAAATCATTGAAAACATGATTTCATGGTGAACTATCTATTACGTCTTGTCTAACTTGTCATGTATGTTTATTATCATCATAAAAGATAAACATATGTTAACTTTTTTACTTAATTAAATACATTATTCATATTTTTTATTAACTTAATTTTAATTATATCTTTATTATACTTAATTACATATTTGAGGAAATTTACTTCGAACATTTTGAGGACTTTTGGTTCATAAGTCCAAAATGACTTCTGTAGGTTAGATCTAGTCAAATTTATCCTAATTATATATTATATAGTATATTAATCATTTAATAATTATAATTTTTAAAAATGAAATAAAATTTTTATGACAAACCATTTAATATGGTTATGAATAATGAATTATGTTATAATCATGAATATGGTAGGCCATATGTGTGCAAGAGTAACGATTCAATTTTTTAATGAACACGAGGGAAAAAATGTAAGTATAATTTTCATTTTCAAAAATTGTGATTGTATAGTAAATATATTATTAATTCTTTAAACATTCAATCTATATATATATATATATAATCCATGTAATGTAGTGATGAAAAATAAAATACATTGGTTACCTAGGTGGTAGTCTCCACGTACACATGAGTAATGATAATATTTTTCATTCGATGTTAATGAATGTAGTAGAATATATATTTAAAATTATAGAATTAAATTTAATGAATAATTATTATATTATATCATTTTGGATCCATCATTATGACCAAAAATAATATTAATGGATCATAAAAGAAATATATTATCTCGTAAGATGATAGACCATTGAAATATATAGGTGATGTTTTAATTTTTTATTAGATTGTTTTGTAGGTGAAAAAGGGTCATGAAATAAGAAGAACAAAATTATTGTATATAGATCATTCTAATATAATTATTTCATCATTATTGAATAATATTTTTAGAGGTAGATAAATGAATAAAACAAAAAATTCCTATTAATAAATATACCTCTTTTTCAGAAAACCTCATTATGTTTATAAATAAATCCTTCCAAGGATGGTATCATATTCAGAAAATGATATCTATGGAATAAATATGGATGTTAGGAAGTTATTTTGGTAGTTATTGAATGAGCCAATATGATATTTAAGTGTAGGGAAGATAGGACATGGGGTGTCCTTTTATAAGTAGGGAAGATGAAGCACATGGAAATTATTATAATTTGAAAATTTATTAATGTCTTAGTCTGAAAAAACATATCCAAAATGATATATAATTGAAAAATCTATTACATTGAGTTTAAATATGGTTATCCATATAAATTCTTAAAAGTTTTTATATCAATTTAACACTTTTTTTATAGTTCCAACACTTCTAACAAATTTTAACACTTACCAGGATAAATATGTATATTTTTACCAATATTACTATTAATATTGACCAAAAATTAAATTTTTATCATTACTAAATTTTGAAATAATACATAAATATATGGAGTCTATTTTATTAAATTAAATTTCAATAATTGGATGAAATTAATTTTAAAATAAACTTGTAAAATTAATTTAAAATGGTGTTTCAGAAAATAACATTAATAAGTATAAATAATTTTATACCAAATAAATTATAATTTTGATTCTAATGAAATAAATTTTATAATACTTAATAAAAGGGAATTTACCAAATTTTATATCCAATCAAAAATATAATGTGACCATAATATCCCATTCTTTTTAAATGAAATTTTTTTCTTGAGGAAATGTGTGTTATATTTTATAAGATTATCCACATACAAAATAATAAAGGGTAAAAAACCTTATATAATTAATAAATATCATTACATTATTTATCTTTAAATCCAATTAAAATTCCAAATATTAGAATTAGAGAGTAGAATATAAAATATAAAACATAAAATGGGAAAATATGGATCACTCCAATAGTCTAGAATCATCTCTCCAATATAAAACACCATATAAATGAATCAAAATATTAGTAAAGTAATCAATATTTTTGAAAATAAAAATATAACCATATAATGAATTTTTGTGATCATTTATTAAAAGAATGAATTGATATTTATAGGGAGAAATGTGCCCATTGTAATAATAATATGTTTTTTGGTAAAATATGTCCATTAATTAATATAACCATTAATCTATTTGTAAATTCGGATTCATTTCCATTGGTAAAACTTTTACCATTATAATTGGTGTTTATAAGTTGTAATTGAAAAGGTAAATTTATTCTCAAAGAAAAATAATGTCCTCAGTTAGTAAATTCAAGATTCTTAAAGCACATTTATCTGAATATGGGCAGGAGATAGCATCAGTGTGGTACACACTTAACCTATCCAAATCTGAGCATCAATAATAGAGGCTTGAGAAAAATAACATATTGTATATGTTCATGTTAGTTTATATTACTACTCAATCAGTGTTCGTTGAGTAACCCCCTGAAACTACCAACATCGAACACATTACCATTAGGCAATACACATGAGTAATAAAGGGTTACAGGTCTAGGACCTAGTAATATAATATTCAATTTCATTTGTATAAATAAAATGTTTACTTTATCAATCCCATCTTGATAATAATGAGTTTTAATAAAAAAATATTTCTAATAAGACGAATTTGATAATTTTCTTATTGGAGGCCAATAAAACAAAAATGAAATTTTAGAAAATATATACACTTTTAGATTATATCGGGAACTCTGAACAATATTTTTTTATTTAAATGGTATTTTAAATCATCCTTATTTAACTAAAAATGATAAAATATTCTTATAATGTCATATGTAAATTTTATAAGTTTCCTAAATATGATTTTGTCTTAAGAACGTCTATATTTTAATAAATAATGATATTTATATTTAAAAGTTAAATTTATCAAATGTAGATAAATATCTTTATCAAAAAAAAATTCATTTTTATTAATAATGTTTATATTTTAAATAATAATGTTGAAATTTGATTACGGTGATTTATATATAATTTTCTAAAATACATTATTTTTCAGTGAATAATAAGAAATATAGTTTCGGGTTTTCTATAGGTTTTAGGAAATTAAATTTATATTATAATAGTTTTATAATTAATTAAGAACAATTAAAAACATATAATATGTCATTTTATTATTAATAATTACTTTAATTTATTTTAATACATTTCTAAATGTATAATTTTATTTCCAATGTCTAAAATAGAAATTTTCATTTTCAATTTTTTTATTTTTTCAGAAAAATACTTTTTTATATACAAATATGTGTTAAAAATGTTGTTTTTATATAATAGATTAAAATATCAAAATATTTGACTTATTATTTAAAAACCATGAGGAAAGAACCATGGGCAAGGCAATTGTATTTCATTTTGGACAACCTAGAATTTGATGACCTATATTTGGACATTATTAAATAAATCATCCACTTTTGATATAAATTCCCACCCATTTCACTTTTCCCCTTTGCTCCTGATATATATTCCACATTTTTTTTGTAAATTTTCCTCCCTAAATATTTTGCCTATGTTTTCTTAATCCCCCATGTTTTCATCATCAATATTTAAGAGCAAATCTTCAATGAAATGGAATTCTGATCATCTTCTTCTCCATTCAAGTAATCTTTTTTTGTAAATACTCTAATGGGATTGTTAGTTTTCTTTCTTATTATTAATATCATAACCATACTTATAATATAGTTTTTTAATTGTGATTCATTTATACTCTCCCAATTTACCATTTTCTAAATCTAAATCTCATACCCATTATGTTACAAGATTTACCTCCCAATTTCACACTTTTACATATGAAATTATTATATTTTCAAAACCTAAAACATTTATTTATCTAAGTTTATTTACATATATGTTAATATAACTTACTAATTCATAGATTTAAATATGATAAACCAAAATTCCATTTTTTTGGGTTTAAAATAATGTTACCCTCAAGCCATATATAACATACATAGTCAAGGATTTTATATTAATCCCTTACTTTATTCTCTTGAGGTTATTGAAAAAAGGATTTATTATAATCAATTTGGCTCCTAGGAAATTAATACAAATGAATGGTGTACCCTGATAGAGATCCAATACATTGGGTATAAATTTTAATCTCTATAGATGACATTTTCTACAATACCATGTTGAATAACCTTAGTAATACTCATTTGTGAAATCTATGTGATAAACATTTTTTATATGCATATAAATTCCTAAAATTAATGTTTTTACTATATTTATATGTTATGTAATTTTTATTATTATATTACTCAATTTTTTGTATCATATTATATTTTTGTACCACTTGTTCTTTTTGATATACCTCTTGATCACATGATAAATGTTTCACTTTCTTATTTCCTTACTGGGATCAGGCTCTCCCATTTCCATTGATGTATGTCCCCATGATATGATAAATAGTAAATGTAATTTATGGTTAATCCGTGATTAAAACATTCATATAGATTAATATAATGTTTTATGTTTTTATGTATTTATGTATTTTGTTCATAAATTACAAGGAAGTAAACTTTAAGAGATCCTATATTGTCTTTACATGTAATAAAGAGTGTATGTAATAAAACAATTTAATTTCAATGTGTGTATCATAGGTTGGAATAATTAATTGCCAAAATTATGATTTAAAGTCATAACCCTAGGGTTATTACTAAATATAGTAAAAATGATTGATTTTTGGTGAATTATTAAGTGAGTTTTTCCAATAAATGAAATATTTGTCTTGATATTAAAAGAGGATATGGCTCAGGAAAAGATTTACCAAGTGGTATCATCCCTAAAAAATGTATTTAGATGGGCATTATTGGGAAATGGGGTCTCAAATTGGGCCTCGATGCACACATGGTTTGACACTATCAGGGAATATTTTTTGTTAATAAAAATATTTTTATGAACCATTCGTAAATATATATATATAATGTTAATATTATTATAATTGAATATTTAATAACATATATAAGAAATAGGTTTTATGTAATAAAATCCCATGAGAATAATATGATTTCTAAAAGAACCACATTTCTCACTAGGTTTTTCTTATGTTATATAAAAATTTGGAAGTTAGAGAAATTGTGTAAATAATGAGTACAATGGAGGATGCACTAAATACCTTCCTAACCTAACCAAATATGGATGGGAAAACATCCAAAGGAAGATAAATAAACTATCTCAAGTGATGAATAATAACATGAAACTTATTGAGAAAACATATTCACCTCACAGGGAATAAATTTTTTTGATTACGTTATGAATTAATGACCAACTTTTTTTAGTGGATATAGTGACACATTGATTACTGAACAATGGATGAACTCTTTAGAAAAAAATATATTATATACATCTCTATTTAGATATATATAATTTCACCGTGGAAGTATACCTCTTGGAAGGGGAAGGAAATCAGTCGTGGACTCGGATTAAAAACATGAATCCCAAAATGAATATAGATTCAATGTTCAAGGAAGAGTTTATGGGAATTGTTTTCAAAAGATATATTTTTTCAGTTTCATATAATAAAATAGGGAAAGAATTCCAATATCTGAATTAGAAGAAAAATAATCACTAGGAAGCAATTGATTGAACATTAAAATAATTTATTAATAAACCTATAATTTTATTATCGATCCAACGGGAATGGTTGATAGATTATTTAGTGTACTGGGACCCCATATATGTTAGAATATAGAAAATGGGTCTATGAAATCAATGAGAAGATAATATTGAGTTCTATAAATGTTGAATTATAGTTTAGAGAGAAATGATTCAAATATTCCAAATAAAAAGAAAGGATAAATAGATCCCAACATACAGAATAATTTATATCTTGGAATAAGATGAATGAAAGTGAAACTTACCACATAAAACCAATGTTGGAATAATGATATGGGGAACTTCTTTATTTGAAGTGGAAAGTGATAATACCTCATAATAGATGGGAATATAGCTCAAAACTATCATGGTGATGTGGATACTCATCTTCTCAACACTAATGAAAAATCAATGACGGTGCAGGCCCATTTTTAGGTTCAATTCATTGGGTTTTTACAACTTGGCATCATTTCCAATGAATGTTTGAGTTATATGATACTATAGGGAAACAACCATCATTATTATCATTGGACATTGGATCGTGGTCAAGCATTTCTTATCACATTGGATGAAGTAAAGGCTCCTAATGATGTAGTGGTAGGAACCTTCATTTTTTTCTCTTATATTGGAAGTACATTGTTTTATTTTTGATCTATCCATCCATTTATTTCATCCATGTTTACAAAGAATATATAATCAAACCCAAAGATTTGACATAAAGAGCAATTAGCGAAGACTCATTGAGGGATTATCCTAGCATCAATAGTGCATAGACCCTATAATGCCCCGACCCTAATATCTTGAAGCCATTGCATTATTTTAAAAAATTAGAATGATTACAATAATCATGTCCTATGGGGCCAATAAGTTTAGCATTCTTGGAAAATTTATTACGTACATGAACATTAAATTATAATTTCTAACTTAAAACACAACATATATAATCCTTTTAAAATGTCATTATTCCCCTCGATTAACACTACATATCTATCATAAAACCCTTATTGTAATCAGAGGAAAATAAAACATAAGAAATGGGAGATCTCATATGTTCAGTAAGGATAAAAAATATAATTAAAGATATCATAAATAAGCCTAAACATTTAAGTCATTGTATAAAAATAAAACACACACCTTTTAAACATAATATACAACATATTATGGTAAGAATAAATCATATAATTCTATTTACAATTTCACATAGATATTTTACTGGTTGAATAATCACATGAAATATTAATAACTTATCTCATAATGATGGAATTCATAATGTAAGACATCTGAAACATAGTATTGAGGCCTCATCATATAAAAATAAAAATTAATGGTTATGGCATCAACCAAATAAATATATGAAAATAAATGGAAAATACCTCATACATGTTCATTTCTAGTTTGTCTCATGAGACCTACCGATGCATCAAGGGGGTATAGTGGGCCCCTCCCTTCACTTACTAAGTCCAATGCATTTCTCATATAAAAAGTATGACAAATTACATAAACATATGTATTAAAACTACCATAATAAAATCCAATACATTAACAATAAACCATGAATGGTATAAAAACATCACATCCACATTAAAACATATAATATCTCATTAAAAACAATATATAATATGGTATTATAATAAATAAACCTCAATGAATAATAATATACAATAAAGGATGCTGACATAGTTGAAAATAATTAGTAAAACTCTTTGAGAGAAATTTACAATTTTCATGAAATAATTTAAATGTTGCATAATTTATGAAGGATTTAATTTAAAAGATATTTTTAAATTAGAGTGTCCCATTATACATTTAATCATTTGAAAGGAATTAACATTTTCCAACAATCATGTTTATATAAATAAATACTTCAAATAATTTTGCAAACATGGACAATAATTAAATAGATTTAGAAAAATAAATCCTCAAAACATTTTAAATGACGATATAGTTAATTATTCCCTTCCATTAAAAGATAAAAGATTCATTTTGAAAACATTTTTATGAAACATGGACCCAAATTATTAATATGTCTCAAAAGATACTTATATATAAATAATCTCGGATAATAATGAGTGTAACACCCCAAGATTTTATGAAAAATATTATTTTAATTTCATTAATGTCTTGTGTTGTATTCTACACCAAGATTACCTTGCGCTATACACAGCACTGTATTAGCTTGCAGTATACGCAACACTATTATTGGATCGTGTTACACACAATTTTGATAATAGTTATTCTACGCAACATTGAGTATATATATATATATATATTAAATGTATAAATGAAATATGGTTGGATTCTGTTATATGAAACAACGAAGAATTCTTTCACAACATGCAACCCTGACTTGGCTTGCATTACACGCAATCACGACCTTCCTCGATAGCGTGTGTAGTACGCAATACTGGGTTTTAATAAAAAACAATATATTATTATAATATTGTCATGAACTAGCCGTTATGAATAGTGTTAACTAAATTTTGATTTTTATAACATTATTATTCATCTTACACATTTCTAGAACATGTTATAAGAACAAAATAATTTTTTCGGGTAAAATAAGTATTTTTCAAAAAATGCAGTTTTGCAGCCTTTTGATGGCGCACCCACTTTAAATCTAGTTTTTGAAATGTTTATAAGTTCAATTTGACAAAATAAAATTCTTATTTTGAATCAGGATATAAAAATTTACATTAGATAAAGTTTTGATATTTTTCCGATAACTTTCATATTTTAATGAATAGTAAAAACACGCTATATTTTAATTAAAAACAACTTTTTTCATCGTAATATATTATGTGGTTAAATTATAATATTGAATTGTTTTAAAGTATAAATAGAATATATTTTTACCATTTAATATAATTTATGTCATTATCATTGATTTTACCTTGAATTCATAGGTTAATTCAATTCAATCTTTTGCAATGTTTTAAAGAAAAACCCGTTTTCTTTCGACAACGGGATTAATTTTAATTCAATTTATGCATATTTTGTGTATTTAATTTGGAAAAAATGCATTCCATATTTGGAATCAGTGGGTAAAAATTATATTAATAAGCTACTTTTTATTTTTGGGCATTGTGAATTGTAACTACGGTAAATTTTATTTACTATAGTTAAAGGTAAATCGGGTAATTAAGGGTATATATAAGATTATAAAATTACCCTAACACTTGGAAAAATCCTATTGGATGACTAAAATTCAACCAATATCACCTAAGGGTCGGATTAGATTCATTTAATTAAATTTTGTCAATGAAAATAATTTAATTATTATTAAAACCAAAGAATGTGACAACATGTCACTTTCTTAATGCTTATAAGTATAATAATTTTAATCTAGTGATAAACTTCATGAAACTTCGAACATGAATAATATCCAGAAAGCTAATACAATTATCTACAACATAGGAATTTATTTAGAATTTTTAGGGATTAAATAATTATCATTTATTATGACACAAAGATGATGCAGTAATTGTCTTATTAATGAAATATTGACATAATTGATGTTATAAATGCCCAAATAAATGTATTTTGAGACTTTTTATGACTTACACTAATTTTCTAGGTTAATATGACATGTTATTGTGGATTTAAGTTACTTGGTTAGAACTTATCATTCTGTTATGAATTTCATAAAAATCATGTACCAAATAGTGTCAAAATTGACATAAATTAGTTTTTAAAATAAATATTATATTATTAATTGTTATTTTATTCTTAAAAATCTAATATTATTCCAAATGACTGAAATAAGTTTATATATATTAATAATAAACAACTTGGGGTTCGTTTGGCTTGATATAGTAAGTTTATTAACCATATAGTGTAAGAAAACAAAAAGACACGGTAAAAGTAAAATTATTTAACTTAGAGTTAAATCTAATTGATAAGGTTAAAATAATACCCTAAACTTGTCTAAATCCTATTGGATGAGATTATTTCGACCCATCCCCACTTTAGCTTCGAAATAATACCCTTTGGAACCATTATAAACCGAATTTGACCTTAATATAAAATAATATTTTGAGATTTTCCTAAGGTGACCCTCTCCTCCCTTATAAAAGGGAACCTCCTCCCTCTCCTCCTCACACAAATTTGAGAATTCAAGCTCGGCCAACACCTGCAAAAATCTATTCTCCACTTCCCTAGTATCATCCTAGAGGTCCTGGTCTTCTTCAAAGACCATTCTTAGTTCTTTAAGTGGAGGTTAAGAAAAGGCACATCAAAAAGAGGTAATATCCATTACTGATCTTTTTCAATTTCTTTCTTCTTAAACATATTATTATTTAGTTGATTCATGATAAAGAAATAACATAAGTATTTCTTATATACTGATATGTTATTATAAATTTGAAACAACTCTAATTAACCTTCTATCCATCCTACAGAAAAAGGAAATCACCGCGCGTGCGTACTTACGGAATACCGTCTCCACGCCGTGGTGTAATCTATTTTCCGCCACCACCTTAATTGGATGGGTATAATGGTGTAAGGAGTAACTATATATGATTATTATAGAGTAATATTGATACTGAAATAGTATACATACACTTCAACACAATTCCACGACCATGGGAACGATATCATCGCTCGTGCGTACGTACGGACTACCGTCTCCACGACGCGATGAGATTCATTCTCCATGTTAACCATTTAAGAGTGATTATAAAGTATATATAAGCAATAATAATGAAACAGATGACATTATAAGGCTACTGTATTTATGTATATATGTATGTCATCTACTTACTTCCATTCAAGACAATAAGGAAAGGAAAATAGCGTTCATGCGTACCTACGGACTACCGTCTCCATGAACGGTGTGTTTCATTTCATTTATATATTTATTATATATATATACTGAATATATATGATATATAAATCATGTTTTATATTCTGGAAGTAATTAAATCATGATATAAGTAATAATAATGTCAAGAACAACAAGTCCAAACACCTACGATAAATGAAACAATTTTACCCAAAACGCTTCTTTAACGTGGAATTTACAAAATAACGGGTAATATAAAGTCATAAGTGATCCATATATGATATCATAACAATGAATATGATTCTGTAATAAGTTAATGACATTATTTAAATCATTATACAGGAGGTTCAGACACTTACAAAGCAAATCAGACTTAAGGTAAGGGAAATATCACAATCTCATTTTTATCCGAGATTGTTTATAGTTTGGCATTTACTGGGGTGTATTTTATCATCCACATCCATGTTTCATCAATATGTAATTTTATTTCCATCCATATACAATTTTTTAAATCCAATTTTACCCTTTGGTGAGTTTTTAGTAAAAGATATGAAAGGAATCTTTTTTCGCTTTTCGTACGAGGAACTTTTTGACTTTTCCGACAAAAGTACGAAGAATGTTTCTTTAACTTATACGGCACGAATGGATTTTTAAAACATTATTTCCAAGAAGCTTCCTTTACAAGTTTTCAAGTTTATTTTTAATAAACTTCTTTTAGTTTAATGTTTTATGACATGTTAAGAAAGGAAAAATGTTTTTAAAGAAGAAAGGATATTTTCCTCAAGAATTCATTTCAAGTGTTTCTTAAAAACTATTTTCCATCTAAGATGACATTATTTGATATGTATTTTTCAAGTAAAATGTCTCTATGATATAAATGGTTTCAATTTTCTTATGATGAAATGATATCAATTGTTTATGGATTATGATGGCATGATGTTTAAGAATCCCATTTTATTACATGGGTTATGCAATGATGTATGATTTATGATTTTGTGGCACACATAATAATGGTATCATTATGAGATGGATGGGACCTATATATCCCTCCAATGAATTGGGTAAAGATTTTATATCTCATGAGATAAACATGGCTAGAACGGTAGGTTATACCGATTCAGTGAAACAGGACTGAAATGAGGGTGACTCGGTTCAGAAAGGGACTTTGTCCACTAAGATAGTCTTGGAAATGAGTCCTGACTAACAAGAAATGATTCTCTATGATTATGTGTGAATGCAACAAAGTTTCATGTTTTAAGTTATGATTATTGTGTTTACATTTCACTGCCATGATTTACCCCATGTTATTAAATTATGATCTCTTTTGCAGGTTAAGATTTCCAAAAGTTAGGTGCTTATGTATATGATGTGATTGATATTTCTTTTGTTTACCCTTACTGAGTATTTGAGCTCACCCTTTTATGTTTTCTTTTACCAAGGATATAAAGAAAGGTTTTAGGTAAAAAAAGGAAGATCTTTATGGGAGATTTTTAAGATCTTTCACCACGATTAGAAGATTATATTCCGAGTTTCCAAAGACACTAAACTATTACGGTCCTTGTGTGTGTGTTTTTGTTATGTAATAAGTATTCCGCAAATGTAATGTAATGTCCATGTACGTCATGCTTCGGGTCTCTACAGTTGGTATAAGAGGAAAGGTTTAGTCAACCTTTGGAAACTAGGATGCGAAAACGTTAGTGAGATCCCTAGAGACATTTCTAAGGTATGTCTAGGGATGTCCCTAAGGATAATTATACGTATAGGATAGTCCTAGAACTATGGTAACGATCTTAGAATTTAACCTAAGATGTTAGATATTGAAGTTACTCCCCCTTTATTATGATTTTTTCCTCTAACACTATTCTTTTTGGGTTTTAGAAAATGGCTGGAAACAAGGTGATTCACGATAATGGAGGATATGATGGACAATGGAATGATATTTTTCATGAGCAACCAAATGAAATGGGATTTGGAAGTCCAAACATCATTATTATGCGGAATCAACAATCTCATAATATGATCAATAAAGTAAAATTTGGTAAGTTTCCTGACTCGGCTAATAAGAGAAAGATGGAGTTTCATGATGATCATAGTGGAGGGAAAGTTCAATTTCCCCTATGTAAATCATGCGGGAAGAGGCATAAAGGAGAATGTTTCAAAGGAACTGGAAGATGATTTGGGTGTGGAAAAGAAGGACACAAAGCCAGTAAGTGTAAAGGAAAAGGTTCAGTTAACACCAGGGATGAGGATAATGGTATTGCTACGTCATTAGCAATGGTTAAATGTTTTAAATGTGGAATGTACGGGCATTTTGAAAACCAATGCCCTAAGGGAAAGTCTCATGAAGAGAATCAATATGGTCGTATGGGTAGTATTTATGTGGATGATGATGAAGAGACTACAAATGATATGTGAGATGAAAGAATTGTTGAAGCTTGGTCAATGGTTTAAGAATGTAGTGGAATGATTACATGTTTATCATGTGTAATGTTGTATAAGTAATCTCACTCTACTATGGAATAAAGAGACATCTATGGATTGTTACACTGTTGTCTTTCCTTGAGTTTTGAAAGTGTATGATTAATGTTACCAGTATCTATGAAAGGTTATTCAGATATTTTTGGAATATAGATGATATGCGCATAATGAATGGATAAGAATAAAATTAAATGTTTGATAGTATTCATGAGCTCGTGACTGATATAAGGAGAAGGTTATATCATGGTTTGAGTATATAGAATTTTTGGATTTTGGTATGTGGAAAGAGTTAACTTTTGATAGCATTCATGTTTTCACTAAGGTTTAATGGGTATTCATTTTTCAAGAGAATACATCATTAAGGTATTCACATGATTGGAATGTGACCAACAAGATATATGGGGGATAAATGATGGTATTCACATGCTTGGTTAACAAAATTTCAAGTAATCATTATCTTTATACTATGAGCATGAACCAAAGTATTTTAGATAAGCCTAAATATTATAATGGATTATGTTGGACATAAGTTAGGATAAAACGTTTTTTTCGATATTATTGATGGGATGTTACAGTAATATAGCTTTAGAAAAAGGACAACCTGCAGGACGGGCGACAACCCATCGCGTCGGACAAGGCTGTGGGAATCGAACCCACAACCGAAGTGCGACTGGCCTTTATCGCCTACCACTGGCCTACAGGAAGTCCCTGTTTAGTAGAAACTAGTTTTATTATATTAAGCAGTATGATAAATGAATTATAAGTCCATTTTAGGAACCATATATGATTAATCTCACTGTATAATGACTTATGTATATTTAATAACTTTTTCTAACCTTTTGTTTGAGATAGATGGAATGACCCGTCATTCTATCACATGATCTGCTAACACTTCACGAATAAAAAATTCAACTTCATTTATTTAAGAGATGAAGTAGAAATTGTTCAAGGAACGAACAACAGTTAGATTGTACCAAAATAAAGTAAGTATTTATTCTAATTTAAACTCTTCAACATTAGGGAAACGATCTTGAAATCCAAAAATGTTGTCCTAGTTATCTTATATCTGATTAATCAGATGGTACCTTAGATCGTCACAAATTTATGGATTTGTGATTGTTGGCTTTTCCGCCATGTTCTCTACCACTCTCCATCAGAACATGATGGTTAGATTTTTCTTCCATATCCATATTTTCACCTATGTGGAAACCCAGTGATTAGTTTATTTGGGCAACCGTTACGGTTCATACTTTTGTTTTTAAAGATTGGTTTTGGTATTCCTTTTTACGATGTGGGTTTCTATTAAAGAAACTTTCAAGTAGTAAACCATTTATAACCCCGACGAATTTCGAGGGCGAAATTCATTTTAAGGGGGGTAGAATGTAACACCCCGAGATTTTATGAAAAGTATTATTTTAATTTCATTAATGTCTTGTGTTGTATTCTACACAAAGATTACCTTGCGCTATACACAACACTATATTAGCTTGCAGTATACGCAACGCTATTCTTGGATCGTGTTACACACAATTTTGATAATAGTTATTCTACGCAACATTGAATATATATATATATATATATTAAATGTATAAATGAAATATGGTTGGATTCTGTTGTACGAAACAATGAAGGATTCTTTTACAACACGCAACCCTGACTTGGCTTGCATTACACTCAATCGCAACCTTCCTCGATAGCGTGTGTTGTACTCAATACTGGGTTTTAATAAACAGTGATATATTATTATAGTATTGTCATGAACTAGCCATTATGAATAGTGTTAACTAAATTTTGAATTTTATAACATTATTATTCATCTTACACATTTCTAGAACATGCTATAAGAACAAAATAAATTTTTCGGGTAAAATAAGTATTTTTCAAAAAATGCAGTTTTGCCGCCTTTTGATGGCGCACCCACTTTAAATCTAGTTTTTGACATGTTTATAAGTTCAATTTGACAAAATAAAATTCTTCTTTTGAATCAGTATATAAAAATTCACATTAGATAAAGTTTTGATATTTTTCCGATAACTTTCATATTTTAATGAATAGTAAAAACACGCTATATTTTAATTAAAAACAACTTTTTTCATCGTAATATCTTATGTGGTTAAATTATAATATTTAATGGTTTTAAAGTATAAATAGAATATATTTTTACCATTTAATATAATACGTGTCATTAGCATTTATTTTACCTTGAATTCATAGGTTAAATCAATTCAATCTTTTGCAATGTTTTAAAGAAAAACCCGTTTTCTTTCGACAACAGGATTAATTTTAATTTAATTTCTGCATATTTTGTGTGTTGAATTTGGAAAAATGGATTCCATATTTGGGATCAGTGGATCCAAATTATATTAATAAGATACTTTTTATTTTTGGCCACTGTGAATAGTAACTACGACAAATTTTATTTACTATAGTTAAAGGTAAATCGGGTAATTAAGGGTAAATATAAGATTATAAAATGACCCTAACACTTGGAAAAATCCTATTGGATGAATCAAAGTCGACCCATATCACCTAAGGGTCGGATTAGATTCATTTAATTAAATTTTTTCAATGAAAATAATTTAATTATTATTAAAACCAAAGAATGTCACAACATGTCACTTTCTTAAATCTTATAAGTATAATAATATTAATCTAGTGATAGACTTCATGAAACTTCGAACATGAATAATCTAAAGAAAGATAATACAATTATCTACAACATAGGAATTTATTTAGAATTTTTAGGGATTAAATAATTATCATTTATTATGACACAAAGATGATGCAGTAATTGTCTTATTAATGAAATATTGACATAATTGATGTTATAAATGCCCAAATAAATGTAATTTGAGACTTTTTATGACTTACACTAATTTTATAGGTTAATATTCCATGTTATTGTAGATTTAAGTAACTTGGTTAGAACTTATCATTCTTTTATGAATTTCATAAAAATCATGTTCCAAATAGTGTCAAAATTGACATAAATTAGTTTTTAAAATAAATATTATATTATTAATTGTTATTTTATTCCTAAAAATCTACGACTCTGCCAACTGACTTAGATAAGATTATATATATTAATAATAAACAACTTGGGGTTCTTTTGGCTTGATATAGTATGTTTATTAACCATATAGTGTAAGAAAACAAAAAGACACGGTAAAAGTAAAATTATTTAACTTAGAGTTAAATCTAATTGATAAGGTTAAAATAATACCCTAAACTTGTCTAAATCCTATTGGATGAGAGTATTTAGACCCATCACAACTTTATCTTAGAAATAAGACCCTTTGGAACCATTATAAACCGAAGTTTACCTTAATATAAAATAATATTTTGAGATTTTCCTAAGGTGCCCCTCTCCTCCCTTATAAAAGGGCACCTCCTCCCTCTCCTCCTCAAACAAATTTGAGCATTCAAGCTCGGCCAAACCCTACCCAAATATCTTCTCCACTTCCCTAGTATCATCCTAGAGGTCATGGTCCTCTTCAAAGACCATCCTTAGTTATTTATGTGGAGGTTAAGAAAAGGCACATCAAAAAGAGGTAATATCCATTACCGATCTTTTTCAATTTCTTTCTTCTTCAACTTCTTATTCTTTAGTTGTTTCATGATAAAGTAATAACATCAGTATTTCTTATATACTTATATGTTATTATAAATATGAAACAACTATAACTAACCTTCTATCCATCCTACAGAAAAAGGAAATCATCGCGCGTGTGTACGTACGAAATACTGTCTCCACGCCGTGGTGTAATCTATTTTCCGCCACCACCTTAATTGGATGGGTATAATGGTGTAAGGAGTAACTATATATGATTATTATAGAGTGATATTGATACTTAAATAGTATACATACACTTAAACACAATTCCACGACTATGGGAACGATATCATCGCTCGTGCGTACGTACGGACTACCGTCTCCAGGAAGCGATGAGATTCATTCTCCATGTTAACCATTTAATACTGATTATAATGTATATATAAGAAATAGTAATGAAATATATGAAATTATAAGGCTACTGGATTTATGTATATATGTATGTCATCTACTTACTTCCATTCAAGACAATATGGAAAGGAAAACAGCGTTCATGCGTACCTACGGACTACCGTTTCCATGAACGGTGTGTTTCATTTCATTTATATATTTATTATATATATATATACTAAATATATATGATATATAAATCATGTTTTATATTCTGGAAGTATGTAAATCATGATATAAGTAATAATAATGTCAAGAACAACAAGTCCAAACACCTACGATAAATGAAACGATTTTACCCAAAACACTTCTTTAACTTGGAATTTACAAAAGAATGGGTAATATAAAGTCATAAGTGAACCATATATGATATCATAACAATGAATATGATTCTTTAATAAGTTAATGACATTATTTAAATCATTATACAGTAGGTTCGGACACTTACGAAGCAGATCAGACTTAAGGTAAGGGAAATATCACAATCTCATTTTTATCCGAGATTGTTTATATTTTGGAATTTACTGGGGTGTATTTTATCATCCACATCCTTGTTTCATCAATATGTAATGTTATTTCCATCCACCTAAAATTTTTTAAATCCAATTTTACCCTTTGGTGAGTTTTTAGTAAAAGATATGAAAGGAATATTTTTTCGCTTTTCATACGAGGTACTTTTTGACTTTTCCGACAAAAGTACGAAGAATGTTTTTTTAAATTATACGGCATGAATAGATTTTTAAAACATTATTTCCAAGAAGATTCCTTTACAAGTTTTCAAGTTTATTTCTAATCAACTTATTTTAGTATAATGTTTTATGACATGTTAAGAAAGAAAAATGTTTTTAAAGAAGAAAGGATATTTTCCTCAAGAATTCATTTCAAGTGTTTCTTCAAAACTATTTTCCATCTAAGATGATGTTATTTGATATGTATGTTTCAAGTAAAATGTCTCTATGATTTAAATGGTTTCAATTTTCTTATGATGAAATGATATCAATTGTTTATGGATTATGATGGCATGATGTTTAAGAATCCAATTTTATTACATGGGTTATGCAATGATGTATGATTTATGATTTTGTGGCACACATAAGAATGGTATCATTATGAGATGGGTGGGACCTATATATCCCTCCAATGCATTGGGTAAATATTTTATATCTCATGAGATAGACATGCCTGGAACGGTAGGTTATACCGGTTCAGTGAAACAGGACTGAAACGAGGGTGACTCTGTTCAGAAAGGGACTTTGTCCACTAAGATAGTCTTGGAAATGAGTCTTGACTAACAAGAAATGATTCTATAGGATTATGTGTGAATGCCACAAAGTTTCATGTTTTATGTTATGATTATTGTGATTACATTTCACTGCCATGATTTACCCCATGTTATGAAATTATGATCTCTTTTGCAGGTTATGATTTCCAAAAGTTAGGTGCTTATGTATATGATGTGATTGATATTTCTTTTTTTTACCCTTACTGAGCATTTGAGATCACCCTTTTATGTTTTCTTTTCCCCATGATATAGATAAAGGTTTTAGGTAAAAAAAAGGAAGATCTTTATGGGAGATTTTGAAGATCTTTCACCACGATTAGAAGATTATATTCCAAGTTTCCAAAGACACTAAACTATTACGGTCCTTGTTTGTGTGTTTTTGTTATGTACTAAGTATTCCGCAAATGTAATGTAATGTCTATGTATGTCAATCTTCGGGTATCTATAATGATATTGAGGAATTAACTCTTACCTTAGGTATGATACTCTTCTTTCGTGTCCAAAACTCTTATATAATGTTTTTATAAAAATTATTAACTTTTATTAGAATCAAAATAATAATTATTATATAATATATGATTCATTTATGACTTTATATTAACCCTCCTTTAACAATTACAAGTTATTGGATCAATTAATATAATAATTACTTTGGATATTGTACGTGTTTTGACTTGTTATTCTTGATCATATTACATAGATCAAGGTTTAATTACCTATAGAATTGTTAATATGATTTATATATCATATATATTCATATTTAAATATATATCATATATTTATATATATATGAAATGGAATACACCGTTTAAGGAGATGGTAGGTCGTACGTACACATGAACGATGTTTCTGTTTTCTAATTAAATTAGCTTGAAGTAAGTGAATGATATATAAGTATATATATATATATATATTATTGTAGCCTTATTATTTAATATATTTCATAATTATTCACAATATATATTTGTTTATAATCATTATTGGTTGGTGGACAAGGAAGATGAGTCCCATCTCATTATGGAGACGGTAAGCCGTACGTACGCACGAGCGATGATATCATTTTCTTAGGGGTAAAATGTTATTAAACTGGATGGAATATTAATTATAAAAAAATAATATCATGTCATATTTATTATTTATGATCTTTATATTTATCATTATCCCATCGTAATAAATAATAAATGAATAATAACTTACACTTCAGTGTGGATATAGTAAGCAGTACGTACACACATATAGTGATATTGTTTTTAATAGGATTAGTAAAAGGAGTAAAATGGTTTTCTCATTATAATATAAAAATATAAAAATATATTACTTTCTATAGTTAATATTATAGTATGGTAACAACTTATTAAGAGGATGTATGAGAAGAATAGAACTTTGAAAGCAGGGATAAAACGATTATCTCTTATTCAGGTGTCTCCTTTTGATTTAAAAAACAATGACTCCTTAATTTCGTTTTACTCCAAAATTGTGGCATATAGGATGAATTTAGGTACTTTGGGAGGATATTTGGAGAGGTTTTTTCCAATCCAAAAGGAATTGGAGGTGTTAATTTAAAAAAGGATAAGTTCCCTTTTATAAGAGAGGTGAGGGGAACTTTAGGAAAATATTGAAATATTAATTCATTATAAGCTTATTTTTGGTTTATAATATTTAAAAAGTGATTTAATTCGAGGGTAAGATGAGTATGGGTCTCAATATTCTTATCTGATGACTTTTATACATATTTATGTCATGAAAAAAACCTTATCTCTTGGGACTAACCATTAGTTAAACAGTTCAACTCTCACTATGTTTTCTCGTATTTTTATTCTATATTGGTAATATAGTTAATATAAAATTCCAAGATAACCACAAGTGGATGAATAATGAAACTTTTAAAATTATCTATGTCATTTGGCTAAATCTTATATTTTTTGTATTTTTATATCATTTAATAAAATATTATTTGTTCTAAAACTCATTCAAGTCAATTTTGACACTCTTTAGTAATTGATTTTTTTAATTCATAACAACTCGATTCCTTTTAACCAAATTCATTAAATCAAATATAACATGTCATATCCATCCAAAAAAAATTATTTCATAAAAACATTCAAATTAAATTTATTCTAATATTTATAAGATCATTTATTTGATTCCTTCATTATTAAGGAAAATATTTCATCATTATTGTGTCATAAATAAATTTATTTATTTAATGTGTAAAAATGAAAAATAAAATACTATGATTTAAGAAATTTTTTATATTTCTCTTTACTATTTATAGTTTAATATATCACTTAAATTAATCAAATTAAAATTGTTTTAGTAAAAAGATACTTTTTATGTTATATTTTCATTTACTTTATATTAATTATTATAACATGTCATTTTCAAACCCAAGTGTCTCCATGGGGTCCTATAATCATCATAAGGATTATTATAGTTGATATATATCATCCAATAGGATTAGGACATGTTTTAAGGTAGTTTAATATTATTATAATATTATTTTCTACCCTCATTTACCTGATTTAATCTTTAAACATGGTAAATAAAAATAGTTATTGATGTTACTATTCATAGTGTACAAAAATATAAGGTAAATATTTAAACAAAATTGGAAATTATGATTAAAAATATGGAATCCATTTTTTCAAATTCAAAACACGGGATTAGTAGAAATTAATTTAAAATTAATTCCCATTGTCAAAACCAGAAAACGTGTTTTAAAAAATTAAAAACTATCAAAAGATTGACATGTGTTTATGAACAATTTCAATGTGAATTTTCATCCAATTACCAAAATTAGTTTAAATGATAAAAAATAATCCAATTATACATTAAAACCAATTAAAAATGTAATCTAACTATATAAACAATTTATATGAAAAATAAGTGATAAATTATAATACAGTATTGTTTACTATTCATTAAAATAAGAATGTTATCAGAAAAAAAACAATAATTAATACAAACAAAATTTTTTATGTCAATATTCTAAAAATGAATTTAATTTATTCATATTTAATATAAAAAAGTGTCCAATATTGGGTTAAAAATTGTTCTATATTAAAATGTGGGGAAACCGCATTTTATGAAAAATACTTATTTTTTAACAAAATTTAAATTTTTCCTTATATTATGTCTTAGAAATAAATAATATGAATGTTAAAATTATATGGGATATATAAAATTTAATATATGATTAATACTATTCATAACCTATTTTTAAGTGGCTAGTTTTATTGGTTGTGGTTGCTCGAACTAGGTGTTGCATGTTACACAGGCTATAGAATTCTTATTAGGAAGCATACAATGGAAGATTGGGGTGTTACAAAAACGCTTATATTAACATTTTTGAGTAAAATCCCATCAAAAATATATAATTCATTCCCAAGGTAGAATTTTACATTGTACTAGGGATGGCCTAGCTATCAATGAATAATGCTAAGATCAACTACATGAACAAGGAAAATGTTGTAGACTTGAATGAAAAAAACTATACATATTTTAAAACAAGAGATATCCCTACATGAAATTTTTCTATAGAAACCTCCCATAGCTTGATTTATGTATATGATCAGGTAATATGGATATTGAAATGAATGTATAATGATATAAAATTTCCCTATCATTTGTGAATACATTGACTTATTTCTAGATGAGTTAATGAGACCTCCCCAGGAAAAAGAGGTATAGTTCCCCATTAAACTCATACCTAATTCCAAAACTATGTCAGAGACCCTATATGAAATTTATAATGTGGATTTAGAAGAATTAAAGGAATAAAATCATGATCTTTTTTAGAAGGGATTTATCTATCTAACTATGCTCCTTGGGGTGCACATGTTCTCTTTATAAAGAAGAAGAATGGATCAATTTGGATATGAATTAATTATAAATAATATAATGGGATCACATTGAATAATAAGAACATTATTCAAAGGATTGATAGTTTATTTGAGCAGGTTTGTTAGGATAAATTATTCTCCAGTATTGACCTCTGATATAGGTATCATCAATTTAGAGTAAATAAATAAAACTTTGAAAAAATACATCCTTCTAAAAAATATGTGGAAAATATTAATTTGTTTTTATAAACTTTATATTTACTAATTCTAAAGATATATTTATGGTTTTGATAAATATATTCTTTAAGGACAACATTGATAAATTATAGTTAGTTTTTATTAATTATTTTCTGATTTATTCCAAAATATGTGAGGAGTATGAGGATCAGCTAAAGTTTATATTGAAAACTGGGAGGAAGGATAATAAATTTAAAAAATTATTCAAAAATGAATTATTATTACAATTGGTTTCCTTGGTGATAATTTTAACCAATGAGGGAATCATATTTGATTATAATAAGATAGGGTCTATAGATGAGTGGTCTCATCCTATAATAGTTACTTCTCTTTTTATTTTCCTTTTTTTAGTATGATATTATAAGATGTTCATGAAAAACTTTTTAAGACATTTTAATACACATACCAAGTTAACTAAAAAATGAGAGAAGTTCATCTAGACAATGGATAGGGAATAAAGTTAACATGAACTATGGAAGAGATTAGTTACTAAACCTATGTTAACTATAACCTCTATTAGATAATGATTTATTATTAATAGTGATACATATCAGAATGGTATTGGGTGATTCCTCATATACAATAATGGGGTAATCACTTATGTATTTCAATAGACAAATCATCATGAAAAGAATTATTGTACACATGGAATAGAGTTAACTACAATCATTTTTTACATTGAAGAGATGGAGACTTACCATAATGTGGATAAATGTGATTTATACAAAGACCACAAAATTTTGAATTATATATTAATGAAAAAATAAGTAAATGTGAGAAAAAACCTAGATTAATATAGATTTATAAAGACAATGATTGTTCAGTTCATTATCACACCGGAAGAGAAAATAAAGTCACTAATCCATTAAGAAGAAATTAACTTATTGTGCTAGACATGATTATGATTCAAGGAGATCCATTTATCAAGGACCAACTATGTTTACAAATGGGAATCATAAGGAAAGGGGCACAATCAATCCTATCCTAACTGATTTTTGACCATCATTACTAGGGGAAATCAAGAGATCTGATGGAGAATAAGCTATGATACAAAATATTATAGTTTTGTGAATAATGGGATGATTATTATATTGAATATTTATCAAAAATATGTATTAATGTTTCATCCATGATTATATGTCAGATTTATCCAAGATATAAATAAAGCATTGATGTATGAAGCTCATATATCTATATTCACTATAATCAATCAAGCAATTAAATGTATAGGGTCATTCATGACTATTATTGATTGTATAATATGTAAATGTAGATTTCCCACCACACTTTATGGTTCTTGGTGTGTCAAAAATTTAAGTAAGAGTTCCAATTTTCTAAATGGGTATTTCAACCACTACCCATACAAACTTATAAGTGAAACAATATCATTATGGACCTTGTCATTAGTCAACCTAGAATATCCAATTGAAACAATGTGATATTTTTTAAAATAGAACAACTTACCAAGACTTACCATTTTATCATTGTTTCATAATATTAATCTCTTGACTTAATTGACATGATATATGTAAATTTATTGGTGTGGCTGCATATGGTTCTACTTTCAATCATCTCGAACTGTGACACAAGGTTTGTGTCTATGTTATGGTGATTTCGTCAACATTCTCTAAAAATTTAATTGAATTTTAGTACGACCTATCACTCCCAAACTACTGGAAAATCGGAATGGATTTTTCAAACACATGAGGATATACTAAGAATAAGATCAATAAAATTTAAAGGTGGATGGGATCAATATCTCCCAATAGTGGAGTTCCTATACAAAAAAATCTTCTAATCAATTATTCAAATGGAAACCTATAAAGTTATATATTGGATGTGACATAGAACATCTACAAGTTGGGATGATGTTTTTGATAAAAGGCTAACTGGGCCCAATATTGATAAAGAGATGAAAAAAAATCCTTTACAACAAATAATATATAAAGAAATCTCATAGCTGGAGGAATACTTATGATGAAAAAATTCAAAGGGACATGGAGTTTTATGTTGGTGAATTTTTTTCCTTTCAATATCTTTATGTAATAGAGTAATGTAGCTTGGAAGGAAATGGAAGTTTATCACTAAGTACATTTTCCCTTTTTCAATCCTTTATCTCTGTAGACACCATGAAATTTGTTCCATGAACTTTTATGTAGATTTGAAGAAGTGAACCTCACATAGACACGAATTTCTATGTTTTAGTAAACAAAAGCATAAAGGAGGAGGAAGGATCATATTGTATTTCCATGTGTCATTTCCCACAAAGGCATATACTGGGATCAAAAAGTGCATGGTGCGACTCTCCATTTTTCAAGTGGGGTTAGTGACGGTAGTGATGGAACCAGCCTGAAGGGTCTAGACTATAGGTAGACACTAATCTCGAATAGGGTTGTAGGGGTGAAACCCAAACGATTCAAAAAATATTGTCCTTCCTGCATATCTCATAAAGAGAAACCCCCTTGCACAGTACACCTACATCGAGCACCTGTGCCAACCACCTGCACAGTCAAGAATCCACATCCCCTCTACGTGGTATACCTACAAATGATAGCTTTGCTGATGACCTATATGGCCTAGATATATTTCTCCCTATATATGGGAATAATATGCTGAGGACCTACATGGTGGATCTTCTCCGACCACTTCCTTCGACCAGGTCCCATTCTTGACTATAAATAGGACCCTTGGTCTCATCATTTGAAAAATTGAAAAATTGGAAGAATCCATGGATCTCTCATTGCATAGAAAATTTACCCATGTCAACCAAAATTTCTTCTATATCTCTCAAAAAAAGATAGAATAGATAATTAAAAGGGATAAACAAGACCAAATTATCTTCAGGGTTTAAAAAACAAGAGTCTTATTTATGGACCATCCTCCCTTAATGATAAATCACCCACATGAGTTCCCTCTCCCTAATCAAGGACCGTCATGTGAATCTTCCAAAAACACCAATGAAGACACATGATGTCTTGTATTAGGCCTCATCCAAGTGTTCTCACCCCTATAGACAATTAATCATGTTTTATCCAGATCTTTCATCCCTTGTTACCCATTGTATATTCCTTTTTTAGTTGCTCCTAAAACTTGTGTTTCACACCTGTGCAACCAACATGAATGGTAAAACTTTACTTCCCACCTGTGCTATACACCTGCACTGAGAATATATGCTCATGACCTATTCAATCCATCCTTTAAAAATCCTTCAAATAACCCATAGAAGGGACTCTCTTTCCATTTCTCAATTTCATAAAAGGGATAAAGTTGAAACCCCCAACAAAACCTTATAATTTTCAAATCCTTGGGAAAGTTCACATATGCATCTCTCCCATTTGTATTTGTATTTATATGGTTAGAGGTTTCCCACACTTGTCCTATAATAGGGTAAGGATTCTTAGGTAATATGTATATTTTAATATCTATAGTCACATAGTTTTTTTCTATTGAATGGGGTTCATAATACCTTTAACAAGGATACATAAGAATCCCATTTATGTGTTCAATCCCAACATCATAACAAATTTCTTCTGCATGGATGATGATAAATTATATACTGACATTCATCTACCTATATGACCATAGACTACAGAGTTCCCCACCATGGGTCTCAAAAACTAGAATCATCATAATAATCGACCAAAGAATATCTAAGTAGTATATGAGTAGATACCATTGATGAACAAAATTTGATACATACAGATATATCCCTTAATGAAGAACCTATAATACATATTGATGATTCTGAATTCCACATATGCTAATAATTCAGTTCAATTGTCTGAAAAAATCAAATCATACTTGTGAATTAATGAAGAATTAATAAACATATCTTAAATCTATAAGAGATTCCAATAGTAGGAAACAATTGTACCCAAAATTTTACGACAATCCCAACCTCTCATCCCTTGACCAACGTGAGTTCTTATGTATCGTTGGTCTATAAACCAAAAAAATTCCTACCTTTTAAAAGCAGGTCCCTTTGAATCCATAATCATTTGGGGTTTCTAGTTCCATAAATAAATCCGTTAGAAACCATTCAAAAACAGTTATTCCTTACCAGAACAGACATTTTGAGAGAAAAAAATAGTGAACCTGACATGAAACCATAACTATGATTATAGTGTTACCAATTTTTTAGGCCCCTATCAAATTATAAAATGATCCAAACAAGGTAATCAGTCCCACATGTGTTCATCAAAAAATATTTCACCTAAACAAGGTTATTGTTCATATTTATATCACATATAAATGAAATCTATTCCAAAACTCTATTCAATCCCAATGGATTCCTTCAATTTTACACTCATCAATTCCCCGACCACTGTTTAGGTCAGATCCACTTACGCATGAAGGATTCCATCTCAGACATAGAATATTTAAAACTAGGTCTCTAATTCTTTGGTATGAGAGTACCATCAACACAGTACCATCATGAATTTGGAGGCTTCTCGAAAGGCCCTCCAAATCAAAAATAGCCCCCAATCGTCCGATCAATGAAGACCGGTGGTCTAGAAGCATATGGTGATAACCAATATCATCATAAATTTTGGGATATTTTCTCTTGAACTTAATCACACATACCTACCATATTCTAGGGGGGGACTTCCAAGAGTACACCTACGGCCTTGTCTCTAAGACACAAGGGTCCTTACAAAAGGCATCATCCAACAACCTTCACCCCCAATGATGCACTATAATTAAACACCAATATGATTTGGGAGTTTCATTTGATTGTCTCCCCCAATTCCCCCCAACTCGGTAATGGAATATGAAACAACGAGGAAACAACTAGCTAACAAGGAGCAAGATCCTACCTTTCCCCCTTAAGAGAAACCCACCAACCCAAATTTCTGTCAAACAATGACCATGCATATACACCCATTCACCGTCAATTTGACAACAAGTAGAATAATCTAGTTCCTTACATAGAATCTCGGTGTTCTAATCCAATGTAGTACCACAAGAAGGAAGACACCCTACGGTACACCCATCAAATCTATAAAGAACCACATTTGGAAGCTCCCGTAGAAGTATGTTGGAATGCCCCAATGACAAACCAAAGGCAGACTTAACTCTCTTCCATAACACACGTATACTATATATATTCACTAGCATAAAATAAATGATAGGAGAAGGTACATACCCATAATTTAGAAACTCAATGGATGTATATTTTCATTCTAGACACTAAAGTCACTCAGAACTTCTCAGAAATGGTGTAAGTGAAGACATAAATTTCTCCTCATATCCTAGAGATATGCCAAGATATCATCACACTTAAAATAGTAGTAACTAAGGAAAAATCCACAAATATGTCCCCACAAGTATGTTGGCTCATCAACATTTCACTGAGAAGTCGATACATACCTTTGTTCCCATCCAGGAGGGTCCTGAGGCATACTCCCCCATAGCATACGGACAACTGGATCAGGAACAAACACACATTCCAATAAGAGATAATCAACCTATTTTGTTGGCTAATCTATGTTAGGAATATAAACATACCCATAATAACCACTTTTCTCAAAATGTGACTCCAAATTATTATAAAAAGTTATTCAAGAAGAAGTATTATCAAACATAATTAGAAAATCAAGACCCATTTTGTGATTTAGCCCCACTCAAAGATAGAGTTCTTAAATCCCTCAGACAGTTATCTATCATAGCTCAAAATCCTACACTCCCATTACCAAATTATGGGAGATGTATTAATAACTCTAATGGTACTCTTAGGAAACTCAATCATGAACTCTTTCTTCATGGCCATTTGGTCAATCTCAAGATCCTATCTCTTGATGAGTTTCACGATGACCATCCGTGTGGCTATAAGACCAAGGAGAAAAAGGGTATAACCCTTGATGTAATTAACCATGATAGTACTCTCCAAGATGAAATTACCTATGAAATTTCCCTCTATAGTAGTGATGTGAAATTTGAAGATAATTCTCCAACTAATAATGTAGAGATGCAAATGACATGTTATCTTGCAGAACGTACAAAATCAAGGTCGACCATGTCTGATGCCTTGTTACTAGTGGGTGAAATAAATTCTCAATAGAAATATGTCCCAAGGAAATGGAAATTTTCCAATCCACCCTTGGTCCATTTATCTTCCAATGAAATAGAGAAATATTTACCGATCTAGGTGATTTTAATGAAATGACCGAGAAACGCCAACATTGTTCCAATCCAATAAAGGAGACTCTTGAAAAATATGAAGAGGATATATTGAACATGAGGAAACTAATCGATGAAAATGAAATACCAGTCACATTTTGTCCTTTGTTCACTCCTCAATACAAAATTCCATAGATTTTGATGTTAGATTATATGCATGACATCTGCCTCAATGTATGGAAAACTCTTCATCACATAAAATAAATGATATAACCTTATGAAAAATACCCAATTCATATAAAGGTAATAGAAGGGTTACAGTTCTGAATTGACATGGAATATCTCTTTTCCTCCCGACATCCAATGATTGGGAAACAACACATAGAACTTAAATGTGCATGCCTCAATGAATTAATAAGTTTGTGACGATTGATCGCAAATACCCCATATGTTGTTCATATCAGATGACGGGGTGCAGAAGGAGCATTACATTTCACTACGCTCAAAATCCAGCAAAGATTTCCAAAAGCTGTCTCATGAAATGTTATTTCCCCATGCTAAGTACAACAAAAAAAATCCATTCATGACATAATAGATTCTCAAAAAATAACTAGCCTATACCTTCATCCCCCAAAGATAGACCCGGAGAGATAAATCTATTGAAATAATTTTGCATCAAGAATCTGAGAACATAACTGAAGCCTCCCTCCTGGAGTATTCTGTCAATAATATAGTAAAAAAATTTAATATAGCACAATGGTCTTCCAAAGATTGTGACTTAAGTGAGTGTCAAATAATACACGAATCTAATTTTTGAACTAGAATTCATAAAAACAGAAGAGAATCTACACTAATATCATCCAAAGATGTTCAGGAGCCTCTCTGACCAATAGGGATGAGGGGGATTTATTAACACAAACCATAGAGCTGAAAAACAAAGGTCGAAGGGTTGAGAAGGAGGAACATGAATAGTCCCATCCTATAGGTGTGGGGTCTTTTTTACATTCACAATCCACTTCTCATAAGAAGTGAGTTTTCTTCTTATTAGCAAGGAAGATAAAAAATAAAGGCACAACTGAACTATAAAAAGATTCCCTTTAGGATTCTATCTTCTAAATAGTTCTCGGGGAACCAACGAATAGGAGGAAAAAGTATCATGGAGGGAAAAAAATAAGTTGATATCACAAAGATATTGATATAATTATAGAAAGGAATTGTTCATTGATTAATGTCATCAATTCCATAATTAGAGATCCAAAAGAAAATGAAACCATCAAAGGGATGTTACAAGATAAGATTCTTGTTCATAATGTAGTCCACAATGAATAAAATGAAAGAGGTTTACATACCCAAAATTAGTGGCTTGCCCAAAATTTAGTCATCCCATCAAATAATCAACTTCCACCTCTTCAAATAGAACTTAATAAGGTAAAATGTAAAGTTTACACCAGGTCCCACCTTCCACCCAGAGAAGGTCAATCTCTTTCACTTGAGGAAATATTTTCGTCGTAAGAAAAGAAGAAGAAAGTGTTGATAAGACTCAATACTGAGTTACTCTAAGGAAGAATTCCTTCTAGATATGCTCCACAAAAGATCCTCATCTTGCACATATAGTAGGAGCACCTTAGTAAATGCGTTTTTTGAAACTAGTGATACAAGTAATGAATTTCATCTATTGCATGTAAATTAGAGTAGGTTTAGGGACATGTTTATATGCATATCCCCATGGGTTATCCAAGGAAAATAATGGTAGTTCCTACACTAGTGGTCCTTCTAGTTGTTTTACTAGTTTAGGCTCTATCTAATGCACCTATTCAGGTATCATCATAGTCAAATATTCAAAAAATTCTTATGAACACCATTGATTCATTAACAACTCGATTGTAATCTATGTAAGGATAGTGTGCACTGGTTCAACTAGAAAATAATGCTACTCCTGAATGGATTGATCAGACACCATCTCCCCCAAACATTGGGAATCATACACTTTTTATTTTCAATGACTCGGGAGATCCGAAAAATCACTTTATGCATTTTATCTTTTACTATGATCCCATGACGGGGACTCCTAAGAAATAAAAAGTAGTGAAACTAAGATGCTTCATAAGAACATTGTAGGGGCCAAACATTGTATAGTACATTAAATTATAGTCTCAATTAATTACTAGATGAGAAGATCTTTGTTATAAGTTCCTATTATATTTCAGCTCAACACTATAGAGGGAAACAATCTTCTATCTCACAAACTGCAAAAAAAATGGAGAATGAAAGATATTCATATTCCATTACTAGGTGAAAAGGATTGACATAATATTCAAACCCACCAATCCCTTTTGAATAATTATTTTCTATATATATAGAAAATATCTATGTTGAGTTGCACACACCATTTATCCCCATAAAATACATAGGAGAGTTTCGGGATCTGGCCTAAATTTCTCAAAAGATAGAAAACTCCATCAGAGAGACCAAAGACATATCTCATATAATCCAATCAACTTAGGGATAGATAATAGAAAAGGCATATGCCACTACATTTACACTTAAGTTGACCCTTGGACCTGCTCCGACCTCAAATATTTCATCATACCATAGGCTCCAACCTCTTAAGCTTCAATAGAAACGACTAGCTCATTAGGATTAAAAAATTTATTAAAGGTGAAAATTGTTTGAGGAATTGGTAAACAATGTCCATTATTTTTTAAAGGACCAAGTCCTCGGCTACTTCATCTCAAAATTGAATGAAAATTTAGTTTAGTTGCTTAGACAAAATAAATCAAACAAAGAAATAGATGAGGACCTACCAAATTATTTCCTATTACATAAAATGTTAGGGAACCCCATCCACGATTGTTTTATTTGTAATGACTTCCTACAAAATATGGTGGTTTCTAGGAAAGTGAGTCTGAAAAATTCACCATACCAGGTAGAATTTATAATTGTTACCGATTTAGAGGGGGAAGGAAAATGAAAATAAAGATAATGTAATAATGCATAGATATTTTATGATTGGATTATTAAAAAAATCAATATAACTCATGAAATTATATGAACATAGTCAAAACATTATACTTTGTCCTATACCACTTTCATTATAGAAATGTTGTCTTTATCCAAAGATCTGTCCTCTAAAGGCCTATCCTCATAGAAGAAACAAGGCCAGAAAAATATGGAGAAAACATAATAAGATGAGTTTTTTTCAAGGACAATGGTTTCCTTAAACTTATATGATTTCATTCCAATCATTTCAAAAGAATAGTAATTTACCTAAAGATTAAATAACAATAATGAAACATTCAAAAAAATCCTCATCAGATGAGGAGTTAATATATGGCTTTGTTAATGTTATTCACTTAATGAATCCCAATGTGAATGATGAATTTTATTATAAACCTGAGTTCCCCACATGTGATTGTGGAACTAGGGGAATTAGTTGTTAGGGTCACATATATATGGGAAGAAGTGGTTGTGTTACAATCTAATACTCTAACAGTACCACGACTGGAACTTTTTACACAACAGAAACATAGGGGAGAGCCCTCCAGAACACTCAACATGAATAAGGGAACTCCCTCAAACATAACAGGGTTTCCCCTGACAAGATCATCTGGGAAGACTAGTTAGAGACTATGTCACCACTTCTTTGGTGAGTGGGAATTCATATATGACATAATCCACCAAGATAAGAAGTACATCCAACTTCTTCCTTGAATGATGGTTCATCTACATTAGGTGCATCAAATCCAAAGACACCTGAAAAAGATCATCTCGACACTAGAAAATGCAGACCTATGGATCCAAAGAATGTTTTTTTGGAAGAAACTAGATCATTTACAATCCAATTTAACAATCATGGATTATCTGAGTCTATTTAATGGTCCATAGGAAGCACTCATTGAGTCTTTTTTAAGTCCTAAATAGTTTTAAGTCTAGGTTTAGGTTGTTTAATTGTACCATATAGATAATAACCCAAAATTATTCCATGTATACGTATCGTTAGTGGACCAGGATGAGGATGTTGTCGTACATGGACATATAAATCCCTTGTATCTATTTGTCAATATTAATGACCCTAACATCTGATGATCCTTCATTAATAATAGAACATGATTCAACATCATTCCTATTTGGAAACTTCTCCAATTGGGCCTCAATAAATCCCACTTGTCTCTCTCCACTTTGATGTTATAGGGTTATGACCTGAATGATCAAGAACCTCTTAGTGAGATAATGCTCAGAACTCAATTTGTGGAACTCATATATTACTTAGAGTTCATGGGTGTCTGGATAGACACAACCTTTAATGTTATGTTTAGAAGACCTTTGGTACATTACCATAAACCCATTCTTTCATCACACAATCAATGACTCAAATATTAAATCAATGGTTATATTGGGACATTTCATGGTGATGAGGCCCCATTAAAAATTGGGGAATCCTAGTACATTGATGCAGAGTTCTATATAATGTGGAAAATGGTCCATGATAGATTATGTTGCAATAATCAATGCCCCAAATGGTCTAGAGAGCATCCGAGCTATCCCATTAAGGAATTTCAGTGTAGATTACGTTCTTCCCATTAATCAAATTTAATAGTTTAACCAAAAATCAAGAACTCATTCAATGGATTCCATAATGTTTGTCCTGGTAAATTGACCTGACAACATAGGAGAAATCACTGACTCCTTAATTAGTGTTGAAAACCTAAACAGTTATGTCTTTATTCCATCCACCAAGATTTAGCGAGTCTCTACTTCATCATCTAGGGGAGATGATGTTGCTTCACTCATGGAAAAAGATATGAATTTCTATTCTAAACCCATAATACTCCCTTTATATCTTCAGAAAGACCCTTCATCATTACTTGGGTCGGGAATGGCTTCCCCCTATTGAATATGTACAAATACTGACTCCTCCCCTAGTGTAGAAATTATTACTCCATCACCTACCATTAAAAAGTGGAAGAATAAGTAACACTTGAAGAAGAAGAAGAAGAAGAATACCTTAGAGATTCCCCTCCAAAATTTGAGGAAGGCTTCTCCACCACCACGAATGAAATCAGAGAAATAAATCTGGGTAAAAAAGAAGATCCACGCCCCACTCTAATTACTGCGACCAAGACTCAAGAAGAGAAAGAGGTACATAATTTTTTTCTGAAGCTACACCAGGATGTGTTTTGTTGTAATTATAATTACATACCATGTCTTGACCCCAAGGTGTCCACACATAATTTTGGTTTTCCTAAAGAGCGTCAGGGATTTAAGTAGGTAACAAGAAGAACACACATAAATCACGCCTCCAAAATTGTGGTTGAAGTCCAAAAAAATACAAATATTATATCATATGAGAGGCGAAATATCAAAATTGGTTTACCAATATTTTCCCAGTGAATAATATGAATCGGAAAAGAAGTGTTGTCATTGTTTTAAGAGATCTCAAATGGCATTCTCCTAATGATGAATTCTCACTTCCAAAAAGAGAACTCTATTAATTCGGCAGCTTTTTACGAAGCCCATTCTTTCATGGATGGATACTCAGGGTATATCCAAACTCAAAACGTACCAAAAGATAATAAATCTATATCCTTAATATAACTTTAAGGTGTAATTTTATACAGAGTAATTCCCTTTGTCTTGAAGAATTTTGGTGTAACATACCATTTTTCAATGCACCACATATTTAAGCACTTCTTGGGGAACGATTATGAATACAATGTTTTGATATAGTGGAAAAAATATGACAATATTTTAATTACTCAACCAACCTAGAAACCATATTCAACAAGCTTAGATAACATAATCATAATATGAACCCCTTGAAATCTGCTTTTAGGGTAACCTCAGAAAAATTTCTCGGTTTTATTGTATGTCATCGTGACCTCGAAGTTGATACTAATACGGCTAAAGCTATCATTTTTTTGTCACTTCCTAATAACATGAAATAGTTCCGAGGAGTTATAGAAATCTAAACATACATCTGATACTTCATATCCATTCTTGATAGAATGTATCTTCCATTCACCAATTTTAAGAACAAAGGGGTTACATATCAATCATCCAATGACTAATAATAGGCATTTGATACCCTCAAAAAATTACTATTGAGACCACCAATATTGATTCAACCTATTAAATGAAATAAATACATTCATTATGTGACAACCATAAGGAAATCATTGGGCATCTTCCATACATTAAATAATAAAAATGGGAATGAAAATAGACTTTAATATCTCAGTCAAACCATTATCAACGTAAATACATGACATTCAGATACTAAGAAGAGATTCCAAGCAATAATCTTTATAGTTTAGAAGCTGAGGCACTACCTGAATAATAATGAGGTTCACTTGGTCTTGCGCAATAACACTCTCAAATTTATCCTCAATCACCCTATGTTGACACAACATCTCACACGGTGGGTAGTTATTCTACAGTAGATTGATATACAGTTTTTCTTTATAAAGTAGTAAAAGGCATGGCCTTGAAATCCTTTCTTTCTCAAAATACATCGGTAGAAGAAACATCATTAGACACTGTGCTACCACATCATAAATATTCTATATTCATGATGGTACCCAAATATGGGAAATATATTTTGGAGGTGCTTCTAAAATTCCAATAGGGAAGATAATGGATTACTATATGATCAATAAAGATAGGTTGGGAATTATACTTATCTACCCATACAAGGAAATGTTTCCATATTCCTTCTTTTTATTAGAAGGTGGTAACAATAATGAGGTAGAATATTAGGATCTCATTACATGACTAGAATGGGCACTCTACGTACCATTGAACCACCTAGAAGTAAAGGGTGATCCATAATTGTTAATCAAAACTATTAATGGGGGTTACAACATCATTAAATAAGATATAATTCCCTTTTTTAATAATGTTTGGGGGTTAATAGAAGAATTTTCCTCAGATCCAACATTGTATTATGTACTGTGGTCACAAAATTCCCAAGCTAACACATTGGAAAATGTAGCTACAACCCTAACAGATCAAATCCAGGATGGAAAATTTATCATAATTTCTACACATTCTATGGGTTCACATTTTATTTCAAATCAGAACAATGGAAATCAATGAAAGTCATCCCATTCCTGATCTATTTTGTCATACCTTGGGATGGTTGATACCCATTATGGGATATCACCATGATGGAGTACTTCTATGAAATAGAGTTGGAATAGAGGAGATCTAGAAATGAGTAGTTAATTTCACTCTTTTCGATAGTCCAAATCAATAAAAGATCCTTTATATATGAGGCTTCTAAAAAATTGTGTACAGATACATTAATGGTGAACATACTATGGCTGTTATGCAATAAGTACATTTAAGAGCCTGTGGTGCCCACCAATCTGGGTACAAGTTTTCTAATCAAATCTGAATTCATTGATACTTTTTTCCTTTGATGAAACAAGATTGAACATATTTTCCAAAGAATTTACATCCCTTCTAGATTAATCCTAACTTCATCCATCAATACTCAGAGCTTCTACATATGGCCAAATACTCATGGTCATTTTCTACCAGGGGAATGGATATAGTAGGACATTATCCTCCAACTATAACTAATTTTTTCTAGTACATGTTTACTTCTACCAATTTTTTTCTCCAAATGGGATGAGGAAATACATCTCATATAATTAGAGGAAAAAATCATTTTTAGCATTGAATAATCTAATTTCATCAATAGATTTTGTGCCCCTTGTTCCATATTAATGGAAAATTGCGCCAATTTCTATTCTACATAGGTGAAAAGGCTATATCTGGAACACGATATCATATCAAACCATTCATCCAACTGTTATGCAACAACCAATGGATAGATAGAGGGTTTGAATAAGACTCTACCAAAAATAATCCAAAATATAGTGGATAATGATAATAAATATTCACCATATAATCTCTTGAATTCATTATGGGATTATATGACTATTACTTATAATTCCACATGGTCAACCCTATACTCATTGGTATATGAGACAGAAGCATTTATGCCTATTGAAATTCAGTTTCCATCACTCAATGTTTTTATATTGGATCAATAATACTCTAATGAGAAATCTATTAAATGGCTAGATGAGTTGGAGTTACTAAATGAAAATATATTAAATAAATTTCATCAATTGGAAGTCTATCATAACCAAATAGGAGTGATATTTCAACAAGATCACCCACAATCATTCATTCCTCCTAAGAGAGTCAGTTTTGGACTTTAATAATCCTATGATACCAGGAAATAAGCCTCCGAAATTCGATCCAATGTTGGAATGCCATTATTAAATATATACGGTTTATTCTAATGGAGTTTATTCCTTAATCTCAATGGATGGATAACTCACTACAACTCCAAAAAATGAAAGGTTCCTAATGAATTACTTTGTGTAATCACAAAAAATTCATCCTAGTTGTATGAAGATGAACTATGTTACTACCTTCATCCATGATGAATAGTATTGAACTACATATCATCATTTTCTTTATAAAATGATGATAAACTGAATGAAATGTGTTCCTAGTCACATGACTTGAAACTGCAAAACACCATTTGTCTTTACCACATGACATTAAACTATAAAGTTCATGTATCCTTTATTTGATGTTAATAAATCCCTCAAGATACCATGAGTTGACATTCCTTGTGGTCCCTTAAATGATAATTATCTTCCATGTATAAGCTTTACTCATATAATTTCCACTAATTAGTGGTATTTGATCCCCATTTCTTCCCTATGATTTGATCATACCCACATGGGTAACCATATTCAAAAACTACATATGGCTTGATTCTCATCCAATGAGAGAATTAGTGACTCCTAGATCTCCAATCATGGGCCCGACCACCAAAAAGTGCTCCATCATTTTCAATGTGTATGAGTCAAATCATCATTGCGAATATTTCTAAAATAACTATGTGTGGCTTGATTCTTGGTTATACAGGATATATAGTGAAAAATGGATCCAATACCTTGGTCCAACAACAATATCTATTTCATATCAGGTCACCTTCATCCACACCACATGATGTTAAAATGCACAGTCTTTCAAGAACTAATTGTGGCTTGATTCTCTCTCTAATTAGATATATTGTGATGCCCAGATTTCCAATCTTGGGTCTATCAATGACCATAAAAAATCCCCTTTCACAATATATGAGCCATTTCTATAAATGGAACTGTTCCAGAATATATAGTTGGATTCTCATACCATCTTGTATCTTGGGTCTGACCATTATTCTGGAAATCATTAAATACCCTTTGTTTCTCATATCAAAATTCAGTTGCTGTGGGGTACCATCTTCAAGAACTATGTGTTCCATGATTTGTAACTTATCAAGATACACAGTAACTCCTGGGTCATATCACCTAGTCCAACATCAATATTTTCATCTTTTCACATCAGTTCATCTTCATCCAAAATTGAAGACATAAAAATGCATCAAAAATATCAATAACTATATATTTCTTGATTCTCTTTCATATGAGATACGTAGTGATAATAAAATATCATGTCTTAGGTCCTGCCTCATTAGAAAATACCATACTTTACCTTGACCATGAATCAGATCTGAAAATGATAAGTTTCCTAGACATATGTCCGGATTCTCATTATAAAGAGATACATTGTGATATCTAAAATTAATACTGTAGGTCAAACCGTCAGTCAACAAATTATCAAAATCCATTTTCCCCATGTCAAACCCTAATTGATGTGGGAAACATTTATCTGGAAGTACGGTTGGCTTGATTATTTATGTAAAAATATACAAAGTGAAACTGTATTCATACACCATGGCTCAGCCACCATATAAACATAATTTTCCTATTATTCATTTGTGTTACTTTTGTATTGTAGAAGAAAATTTTACAATTCATTATTTCTCAAACCAAGCACAGCTCACATGGGCTTAGGTATTTGGTTAATGAGTTTTCTAAAAAATCAAGGAATCTCAATCCCTATTAGGGTTTCCAATGGTCCTAGACGTAAGAACTTAAAAGAAACAATAAATGCCCTCATATCATGATAATAAAATAAATGAACTTCTCAAAATCTATGTGTGGTTTGACTCACATTTTCCTGAAATGTGTCATAGAACCTAGACTTTACTCTTGAGATAAACCACAATGATTTCATAACATCACGCCAGTTCACCTATGTCCTTAAAACATATGGTTAAACTACTTAAAATGTCAATAAATATATGTTGTTTGATTATTGATATTAAATGATATGTAGTAACCCTCAGATCCTACATTCTGGTCTAACCGCCATTCAATAAAATTCCCCCTCTCTTTGTGCGTGGAGAAATCCTGTTCAAGGAGACCAGTTGATATAACTACATGTGGCTTGATTCTCACTCATATGAGATATGTAGTGATGTTTAGACATTCAATCATTGGCCCATTCAAGTTAAGATCACAATAATAAATCTTTCCTCCCATATATGGGTTAGATATATTTGAGGAGATTTAATATGAGTGCTTATCATATATATAAACCTATATTCAATTAATTCCCCATGATCCTCCAATTATGAATTCAATCAGCGTGTGGGGTCTTTATTTAAGAAATACGTGTGGATTGATTCTTACCATTGTGACAAATTTAGTGATGTCTGAATCATCAAACCTTGACCCAGACCCATCACAACAAAAACAATACTCCACTTTCCTTCAAACTGATAAATAATTACAAACATGAGCTTTTATTTTGGGTCCTCTCTATAGAGATCCCCCCAATGAAATAATAAATGTTCCCCTTATACATTGGTGTCAGATCTATGTATGGGACTCCAATTATATGGCCAATATTAGTCCAATGACTTCCTCAGTTCATTAGACATTACACCTTCCACATTTCATAGTGATAATCTTGAATACTTTTAGATCTTCATAATATTTCATTGGTTTTTGGTGACATAATGTATGATACCTGAGAGCTCTTTTTCCTAACTATGAATTATGTCCCCTAGTTGGCCTTCTATTAGTTTCCCTTATAATGGGCGTTAAAGCTAAAGGATTCCACTATTTAATTATGCATCATATTCCCTAGCTTTCACTACATAATAAAACCCCCGTAAAATCTTTTTCAAATAGTGCTAACTTTTTGTGGATTAATCCTATTATATACCTATAAAACATTGATGATGGTATGTTGGAATCTATTGTTTAAAGTTGTCATCTGTTTTATATTTTTCTCATATCCTCTATATCGACTTGAAACTCTCCATGAATGTGGTTTACACTTTTCCCATCTCATTTGTTGAATGAATATTTGAATAAATTTGGGTCATTTGACCATATATCATTCAATGTTTCAATGATATTTTGTTCCTATTTGTTAGAAATAAAACTTTAGGAACAATATTTTTTGTTCTTGAGATAGACATTCATAGGGAGCTTATTCCCCCAAATCATTTGAAATTATTTCTTAAAATACCTCTTCTATATCCAGGATCATTTCTCCATAAACCAAACTCTATTCTTGGGAATATCATAATCTCTATAAACATTCATCAACATTTAGAAAACGAATGTCAAAATTTTGGAGAGCTCCTTTATCCAACTATTTAGTATGTGACCCCAATTTAAATTACATAATTTCTCATACATAATGGGCCTATCAGCCAAAGGATTATGATGTTTTTCTATGTACCATATTCCCAAGATGGACCGGCATAATACAAACCTCATAACAAGGTTTTTAAATAGCAGCAACATCATTCTTGGAAGATACCTCCTCCAATGCAATTTATTCCTTTTTTCCCATATTACTCTTTGGATTTGGAAATCCAAAAATTACAACTTACAATTTTATCCTTCAATAACAGAATATTGTAGCATATTTCCAAACAGATTACTATGCATTAGAGAACCAAAAAACCATCTATCAAAGATAAATACATTAAATAAAATATAATAATATATTTTCATCATGAGTTCAAAGTACACAACATAATTTCCTTTTTATGTGACATAAATTACACAACATAATGTATTTACATCATAACATGAAACTACATAGCATAATGTCCTTGTTGCATGACATGAATCTTCACAAACCCTATAATGTCCTTACTTCATGACTTGAAACTAACCCCCCCTAATGTTATTACTACATGACTTGGAACTGCATAGCCCCCCTAATCTCCTTACTGCATGAAATCAAACCGCATAACATAATGTCCTTACAACATGACTTTAAACATCAAAACATAAAATCATAAATCCCCTTTCTGAAAAATTATTCCCTCCTTCACACATCAAATTAATGTAGGAGTGGCTTCCCATTCATCACCTAAGTTAGTACGAATGATTCCTTTATTTTCATAAATATTTCCTTGGCCATGCCACCAACTCTGGTCATGAGAAATCCAAATCATAAACATTCTTTGTTCGTCACTAAAAAAATTTCATTATTCTTCAAAAATCTATTACCTAACTATGATGTATTCACCCCCAGGTTGATGTGAATAAGTCTCCAAAATAATAGGCCTATAAGCAAAAGGATACCGCTACTTGACTATGGAGAGTTTTCCCTGGTTGTTCTAGCATAAAATAGCACATAAAAAGTTTTCTTTCAACCAATGGTAACATCATTCTTAGGATAGACATTCTCTATTCATCAGTACCAAGTTTGGATTGGTAAATCACAAAATTGTCTCATGATTCCCCATGGAAGTATCTAAATAATATTAGAAATTTTTTAGTTGTCAAGCATTGATTGGGTTTTAATTCAAAGATTCCTAGTCAAAGCTATTCGTCCTAAAACACAATCCCTTTTAGTCGGATATGGGTGAATTTAAACATCCCACAAAAAGAGACATAGTACTCTCCAATCTGAAACCCCACATGGGGAACTCTATAAAAAAGGTGAGTCTCAACTCTCTAGACCTAAACTATTTATGGTTTAGGAAATATCAATCGATAAAAAGGAAAATTCACATATCTTGTTAGGATAAAGACCTAAAAAGGAACACCTAAAAAAATACATGTCTCGTCAACTAATTCTATTTCATATTGAGATTTAGAAACATTATGGTGATGACACAAAAGACACAATGTTTGTATGGTTTACCACCCAACCCTAGAAACAATCAAACTATAGTCCCTAGGCCCCATAGATTAGGCAAAAATTAGAGTTTCCTTTCATGCTTGACATGGATCTAAATTCCATCAAATGATCTTATAGAGTGTCAAAGGGCCCCAAATTTACCATATAACCATATTTTTTTATCTGAGTGAATCCAATTATAAGGTGGTGGGTTTTTAGACAACATGAAATGTTTTCCATGAACTTTTCCTCAAAATTGAAGATGCGAACCTCACATAGCCACCAAATGATGTGTCTGAGTAAAATACGTATTTATTGACGAAGAAGGGAAATATTGTATTTTCATATGTCAGGACCCAAAAAGGAAAAAACCTGGTGAAAATTGTTCGTGACGCTACTCTTCATTTTTCATGGGGGTCAATTATGGTAGTGAAGGAACCGTCTCAAATAGCCGGGACGGCATGTCAGCACAGACCCCAAATAGAGGTGTGTGGATGAAACCCCAGTTGATTGGAGAAGAATTTCATTCCTATAAGTACCAGAAGTCATTCCCCCCCCCCAGTACACCTACGTTGGGCACCTGCACCTACCACCTGTGCATTTGAGAAGGCACAACCCCCTCTGTGGTATACCCATGCAGGACAGCTACACCGAGAAACTACGTGGACATGATATATTCTACCCCTATAATGGATAGCTATAATGAGGACCTATTTTATGGGCCTACACTAACCAATTCCCTCAAACAGGTCCCATCCTTTCCAATAAATGTGACCCTTGGGCTCCACATCTGAACAACAGAAAAATTGGATGAATCTTCAGAGCTCTCATTGCGCATTACCTTCACCCAGGCCCCACAAAATTTCTCAAGTAGCTCTATAAAACATGAGATAATAGATAATTAAAAGTGATAAGTAAGGCCAAAGTCCCTTCAATGCTTAAAATAAAAAAGAATCATTTGAGGACCCTCATCCCTTAAGAAGAAATCACATGTGTGAGGTCACTTTCCCTAATCAGGGGCATGTGCGATACTCTTCCAAGGACACATGTGGGGACCCAAGAAATCATTGATATAGACTTGTCCAATTGTTTTTACCCTGTTACCTATTAATCGAGGCTTACCCAACTCACACAACCCTTGGTCCCCTACACAAATCCATTTTTCAGTTCCTCCTAGAACCTATGTGGTACACCTACACAACCAACCTGCATGATACACCTATGTAACCCACCTACATAGTACACCTATCCCAAGAATCTATGCTCATGACCTATGTGAGTAAACATTAATTCCTTCTATAAATCCACCCATGGAAGGGCCTCTCTTTCTTAGGATACCTTACCTGAAAGGGACAAAGTTGAAACCCATTCCAAAACCTCCTGATTTAAAAATCCTTGGGAAAAGAAATATCTATGTGTATCCCATTTGGATTTGTATTTCTATTGTCATAGGTTTCCCACACTTGTACTATCATAGGTTAAGGATCCATAGGTCCTCTTTATATTTGAATATATGTGGTCATGTGGACCCTTAACCCAATGAGAGTGCTGAGGAGTTCCCAATCTCAGATTTTACCGATTTGAGTCTATCTGTCCATTCTCATCTCTAAGATCTAGAGCTTCTTGCCTATAGTATGTAGGGTGAGGATTATTCATTCTTTTCTGTTTGATAGGGAAAAACGTCCTCCTTCCTTACTATGAAAACAATTTTAGGGAAACTACCCTAGTGTAATCCCCTAGACTTTCATGTAGGATGTTGTATTCTTTATCTACTCTACCTATTCCACCTTCAATCCTTCCTTTGGATCCATGTCCAATGTATGGTGAAGATAGGGATGTGTTGTAGAACTGACCACTTCCACCATATCCACATCCTCTTCCATCAATGAAGGAAGGAAAGTGTGTAGTTTGTTGAAACTTTCAAATCCTCTTATTTATCACATAGGGAATTACTCACGTTTTATTTGTGGTTTATAATGATCACAACATCCACACAATACACTTGAAATTCTGAACTATGAGAAATCTAATTCATGTTAACCAGGATGAGTAGTAAAATAACCAAGGGTCCAAGCTTAATGGGAATGCTTCTTATAAATAATCCCTAATAATAATTCCCATAATTTGGGTATCCTCCTTAAGATTAAACATCATGTTAATACCTTAAATCACCTACATAGAAAACATCCTTCCTGGTTCCTTGATCGGTAATATCCTTATTATGATTAATTCACAACATATCATCTCAAAGTGCTATACTCTCCTAAGAGACATACACTTGATGGAATAAATAATCATGGATCATCAACAATGAACTACTTGGGATTTGATTCCTTTCCAAATAGGATATGTAGGAGGCCTCTTAGAGGATAAATCCTAACATCCAAAATCCACTGTGTTATTTCTAGACAATGACCTAGTAGGGTATATTTCAACTTGGAAACTCATATCCCTTCCATGTTTCTTAGACTATTTCGGCATAAGTCCCACACCCAGAATTTTCTAGGCACATTAAATCTAAATTTTCTTGCTACATTATGTTAAATTATATAGTTGCGACCTCATCACATGTCTATAAAAGGTAATATTTTCCCCATTTAGTGGCACCTAAATTCATGGGTTCTGATTCTTTTCACAAGGATACGTAGGAATTCCGTTTATGGGTTTGAAACCAACATCAAAAAAAAACTTTTGTCTTCTTGGTTAAAGATAAATTTCATTTTGATATTTTTCTAATTGGATGAACATAATATCTAGAGTGTCCAACTTAGTAGAATGAAACCAACATCACCATAATAAATTACCAAATAATCTCTAAGTATTCAATGATTAGGTACAATTGATAGAGAACCCCAGATACTTACATATATCTCCATCAATGAAGAACCTAGAATACATAGAGATGATTAGAAATTCCATATATTCCAATAATTTATTTCTAATGTTTAGATAAAAGACATCATACATGGAAATTAATAAAGTATTCATGAACATATATTAAATCCACATGAGTGTCCCATAGTTGTTAATAATTCCCCCCAAAATAATGTGATGAGCTTGACCTCCCATCCTCTGAAGCAATGTGAGTTATTATGAATAGTATGTCAACAAACCTAATGAACACCTACCTTTGGAAATCATGTCCCTATGGATATAAAACCATTGGTTATTTTTGGTTCCATAAATAAATTCATTGGAAACTGTTCAAAAATTGTGATTCATTACCAGAACACACATTCCGAAGGAAACAATAGCATATGACCAGTTTCCTATTGGCTATAGGTTCAACAAAATTTGTCCTAAGATCATGATTCATTATATGTATCTCTGTTGATGAAGTAAATACCTAATCTTTCACATGTGTTGAATCTTTTCATGGTACAACATGAACATGACCTCTCTTATCCGGAGAAGATAATGAATATATTGGAATGTGGTGAAAAAGTTCTATGCAATAATGAAACTCAACTTGTCAATGTTTTGTGTAGGATCCATAAGTATGAAGAGGGGACATTAGAACCAATGTCTGCAATGAAAAATAAGTACACTCACCTATTCTTAACTAATAATATGAGTTGTAATTTGGAGGATAAAATTTATTAATGGGTTAATAATGAAAAGACTCGCGATTTTTAAATGATATTTGTTTCTGAAAAATATGTTAGTTATTTTATATAACATTATACAAATAAAAAATATAGAGGAACAAAAAAAATATTCCCATTAGTGAAAATAATTACATTAGTCAGCTACAAAACTAAGGAAAATGTGAAATTTTAAAATTACAAAAAATATGTAAAATCTAAACTCTAAAAGGGGAAAATATAGAATTCCCCAATCTACTCGAATCATCACCCCACAAAAAAACACAATATAAATGAAAAAATATATTAGTAAATCAATCAACAGATCAAAAATAAAACTATAGGCATAGGAGGAAATCTAGTGAACATTTTCTGAAATATGAATTTGTATTTATAGAGAGAAGTGTGACCATTATTATAGTAATATGACTATTTTTTAAATATTAACCTTGGTCAATATAACATTTTTCTATTTTATAATTGGAAAATTTAACCATTGGTAATAATATTATCAATATAATTAGTGATTATAACTTTTAATGTAGGGTATAAATGATGCGAAAGGGAGAAACAATGGACATAACCAGTATATTCAAGCTATTTGAAGTCCATTTATTAGAATGTGGGAGAGAGGTAGAAACACCTAGGATTTAGGTTAACCAAGACCAAGATGATATTCATCAATTAAGGCTTGAATGAAATCCCATATTGGATATGTTCATGTTAGTGGAGTTTAATGATTGGTCAATGTTAGTTGATCCACCACATGAAATACTACAATAATTCAACTTACCCATATAGAATACAGAAGGTATAATATTGGGTTATATGTCTAGGACATAATTACATAAATTTTAATTTCAATTTTATAAATAAAATTCTTATTCTATCAATCCCATTTTTAGAATAATTTTGTTTAATAAAAAATATATTGAAGTATGATCTATCTTATAAATTGATTAAGTAAGACCAATTTTATTAATTGATTGTTAGATGTAATAAAATAATTTTTCTGAAATATATTAAAATTTTTATAATAAAATTATTTCTTTTGAATAATATTTTTTTCATTAAATAATATATTAAAATACTCTTTTTAAAAAAATGAAAAAATAATTTTACATTAACCTATGAAATTTTTATAAGTGTCAAAAATTTGTATGTCTCTTAAAAAACTATTCATTTTTAATAAATAAGGAAGTTTATGTTTAAATGATAAAATTATTATTTTAATATAAATAATTTGATAAAAGAAATTTTATATATTTAAACTAACAGGTTGAAATTATTTTAGGGTGAATTATTTTTTAAAGTTTTTAAATTAAATTTAATTTCAATGAATAGAAAAAAAAATATAGTTTGGGGTTTCAGTAGGTTCCACTACATCATATGTATGTTATAATTATTTACTAATTAATTAACCTCAATCCATGAACAGAAATATTTTATTTTATTAATAATATGTATTTTAATATATTTTTATAAATTTCATGCCTATATATGACTTCTTAAAGTCTAAAATGGAAACATTTATTTGAAAAACATTATTTTGTGGATCATATACATTTCCAGGATCAAAGAAGTTTTAAAAAATGTATTCATATTCAAATGGATTATAATATCATAATAAAATAACTTAAATTTTTCAAACCAAAGGATAAAAGCCTAGGTAATCTGTGGATTTTTCATTTTCCACAACCAAGATTCTCAAGACCTGTATTTGGAAATTATTTAACAATTTTCCACTTTTTATGTAAATAAACACCCTATTAATCTTTTTTTACTTCACTCATAATACACCCTATATGAATTTATGGTAATTTTTTCATCAAAATAGTACTCTGAAGGTTTCCTTAAGCCCCTAAGGTTCCATCCTCATGAGTTAGGATCAACACTTCATGGGAAAGGAATTATCTTCATCATATTTTCCATTAATGAAAATAATTTTGTGTTAATATTCTAAATGAAATTCTATTTTTTTGGTTTTTACTATACCAAAACATCTAAAATAATGTATTATAAATTGGAGACCTTTGTTAACTATCATTTTACCCATTTCTAAATCCACATTTTATACCTATCATGAAATCAAATTTACTTCTCTATTTTTATTTTTATGTAAGAAATTATTATATTTTGAATACCCAAAAATATCATTATACATGGGTATTAACCAATATGTTAAAATAATTTATTTATTTATGGATTTACACATATGAAACTCACATTCCCTTTCAGTGTAATAAAAATTATGTTATGGTGAAGCCTCTAAACCCATAAACACTCAATGATTTTATATTAATTTTATACATTATTCTCCTCATGTAATTGAAAAAAAGATAAATTATGACCAATGTGGCTTATATAAAATTAATACATATGAAGGTTACACCCAGATAGTTTTCCAATTATTTGGGTAAATAATTTATTCTCTATATATGACATGTTTTATGATACCTTGGTGAATATCATTTCTAATTTTAATTTATGAAAACTCGTTGATAAACCATGATGATAGGTTTATGAATGCATCATTTTTATATCATATCCATATTTCTTGTTATGTTATTTTTATGATATTTCTCATGTTCTCTTGAAAATGTTTTAATTTAATAACCCTTGTTATTATCGATATACCCCATGATCACATAATAAATGCCTCCGTTGATTATTCTCTGACTGTTCTCATTCTCATCCCTTTCATTTGGTGTGTGTCCCCATGATATAATATGTAGTAAAAGTAACTTAGTTTTATCCCATGAAAAATCCTTTCATGAGTATTGTAATAATTATTTATATATTCATTTATTATGTTCGTAATTCCAATGAAACTAAACATTAAAATATCTCATGGTGTGCCATATGTAAGGAAATGTTTTTGTAATAAAAAGGTAGGATTCCATATTAACATTGTAAATACATGAAAATAAAGAATTGTTTTATTAATAATAGTTATTTTCTATTATTCACACAAAAATTATTTTTGATAATATTTATAAAACATTGATCTATGATATTTTTTAATATTTCATAAAAAATGATATCCTTTTTTCAAATATAAATTCTAAATTTCATAAATTATGCTTTTAAATAAAACCATATAATACATATCATCAAATATAGAAAGAATAAAACTAACCCTTAAATATTGTAAAATTACCTCATATTTTTATAATAAATACAATACTATAAAATCTAATTCAAGGAATATTAATAAGGAACTAAATTTATTTATAATTAACATTACCTAGGTTGTTACTCCTAGTATCCCTACTGATAGAATGATTGTTAAAATAGATCTAATATTACTTTTCACAACACAATGTTTTAGTATAGAATGTTTCTCTTATGTTTAACTAATCTTATTAATCAATATGGTTTCATACTTCTTACTCTTCCAAATGATACAAGGATCACTTATTTTATCTTAACATTGAAATCTTCTATAGTGTGGTCTTAAATCCTGACCTATGAACTAAAATGCTGAATAAATACACATACACATCCTAAATCATTAGGAAAACACCCATGTACGTTAAAATGAATTTATCATGGTTAAAAAATCCCTTCTCTTGTAGCTAGTGTGGGATGATACCTCATAATTTCTGATTTGATGAAATTTCCGACCCAGATTCCTTACATTCCCACTTACATGGGATCATCAGGGTTTTAAAAATCTTTATAAACTATTTACTTCAAACCATAATCAAAAGTTATTTTAATATTCTCATCCATCCTCTACTAACTAGAAATTAAAATATGGCACAAAAAATTCCCTCATGTGGTGAATTAGTCTCTACTGAATCCATACACTTGGAGCCATTTCCCATTCGATATTTATTTTATAAAGGACATATTTATACCTCCCTTTTATTTTCCACTCCTTTATTTTGAAAGTAATAAATTGAGGGACTCTACATTCATGGTGGAAAATAAGTAGTCATTCCTCATCTATGAAACGATATGAGATACTAAATTCCCACCACATGATAATGTAACCAGTCCTTTATTTCGATTATGATCCATATTGACATAGAAACCACTTTTCATTGGATAATTAATTTTGTTAAATGGTGTGTTATATAATCAACTTTTTTTAAAATATGAAATCAATGAAAATTGGTATTAATTTTGGTGTGGATCATGATGTTTTTGGATTTCTAATGACTATCTATTATAGTGGTAGTTTATCATTTGATATGTTGTTATATTGGTATTATGATGGTGGAATACATTCCTAGAACATAACGGACTTCATGATTTTCTCTTCTAGAGAATATTGAAAACTAAGACAACCTGAATGGGGAGGGTGAAATAGGGTGTGAATGTTTTTTCATTTATTTGGATATTTTTTCTAAATTGGTTGGAACTCATTAAGCCTTTAAAAATAATTTGTACATCCACCATAAAAAATATATAATTATAAATAATTTATAATTATTTTAATTGGTTCCCAAATAATTTCTAATCAAATGAGTATACACAATACTTTTTTCAATGGTTATACAATCAACTAATAATCACAAGTGTATTGGATAATTTTCATTATCAATAATCACCCTTTTCTAAGCTCACTTCCCTCATAATTGGATTTTGGTATTAGATTATTATCTCCCCCAAATAACAATCACTAACACCTCCATTATTAACTACTTTGACTAAATATGAGGTCCTATTTAATTATTGACATGTATGACACTTAAAAATCAATCATGAATTTATAGATATTTTTCATCATGAATTCTAGATTTAGATTCTTTAGTGAAAACCTTGGAACTAGATCAAATATTTCATCACCCTAGTATGACTTCTCTAATGTATGTCTTCACCCATGTATCTTGCTTCACTCAGAAATATTTTGACCATGTACATTCACATATTAATGGTTTTTATATATTCTTTTGTGCAACCATTTTCACCCTAAATAAATTGATGAATTTTAGTTTGTGAAAATACATTAAATAAGGTGAGTTTGTGAACTATATCTCACAAAAATCCCTTCTCTATACCCTATTCATGGAACTATATTTGTTAAATTTAATTCTCTAAAAAACCATAAAATAAATAGCTCCACTTAGTTATATTCTCTTAAGTATCACTCATAAAAAATTCTGACATATTTTACCATACACTAAAAAATTTCTCAAGATTAGTTGATGAATGTATAAATCACATGAAATGAGTTCACTTATTCATTCTTATATTATTTATTAGTTTCTAATGAATCAAATAGGATACAATTTTATGAAAATTTCCATCCATTATGAAATTATCTGATGACCAAAATTCATGTATCCCTTTTCATGTATTTATACATTGCTTACTCCTCCACTTTTTCCGTCATTAAAAAACCTCTGTTATTCATAATATTCCGACACTAGAAACTTGTATAAGAGTCTTTCTGACAATCACAAGAAACCAAAAATTTCATATATCACAGTCTTAAAATCATAAATCATCCATACTATCAAAAAATTACATTCATAATTTTAAAACAAAAAATATTTCTTAGAATCAAATTCAGAAACCCTCCAAAAAATATCATTGCTTCAAAAATTCCATCATTCAACAAATTTTCTTTGAAACCTAAATAACATGAGAATCATCAATTTCTAAAATATATCATTTTTAACAATATTTTTTCATTTAATCCATAGACACTATAAAATTATCCACTGTGACTATATGAAAAAAAACACAATACTAATCCCCAACTTATAAATCTATTTTTCCAACACTCACCCATTTTGATTTGTTAGCAGTCCAAAGAAAAATTAATATCAATACAAATTCATAAATTTTTTTAGATAACAATATAAATTCACATAAATCAGTCTATTTTTAAAATATTATTTATTGGAGTAGAAAGAATGGTTTCTGAAGTGCATTGTATGCCTTAAGAAGATACTCATTCTAAAAAATCCTTATAGTATTCCATACAAACACTCCCCAAGGATTAGAGAATGTCATCACTAAAACCAATTTTTTTAACAAATATCACTCTCTCCATATATTATAGAAATATATCATTATATTTCATATAATGTCACCAATATTTATCCCCATTTGATAATAAACACAAATAGAATGATCTTTATTCTTTTATCTCCTAGAAAGGTTCTCTATCTATCACAGTAAACTAGATGGATTGTATGTCACCCTTAATCCTACAACACATAACAAATAGTTTGAGACACTCTAATTAATGGGTATAATTGAATTTTTATAAACATCCTCAAGATTATGGATTTGGTAAAACAATGAGGTTTAACCATTGTTTATCAAATACTGATGTTTCTTACGGATTGGTAATTTTATTATCTAGATACACATTAATTATAATAGACTCAATTGTGATCACTACATTTCTTTAAATTTATTTGATAATATTATACTCCATCTTAATATGTTAAATATAATGGTGTTTTTATATTTCTTAATGAATTCATTATCACTCAAAATTAAAAACAATATCATTGGTTTTCTACAATCTACAGCAATATCTATTAAGTGTTTCATCATCAACAAAATTTGAGTTCATGTTATGGTTATAAATATGGTATATCACTTATATAAGCTCAAATATTTACTTCATGTTTTTTTACTCAACAAGTCTATATATTTATTAACATTTAATAATTCATCACCACTTTTATTCCTTTGGTATACAGCTTCACTAGCCTGGTTTTCATAAAAAATGGTAATGAATCGTAATTTTTTCCAATATCTAAGATAGTAATATGAGTCTATATCCTTATTTGTTAATCTAATGCATGTTTTCATCTTGTTGATAACTTATGAAATGCGCCACCATAAACATGGAAAGAAAATATTGAAATATTTTAGTAAAATAAAACAATATTTCAATAATTCTATTATACAATGTAAGGCCCATATATTTCCAATAATAATTCATATAAAGCATGGTTCTAACCATAATTATAGTTTTCATTGGTTTGGAATCACTCGTTTCAAACATATTCAAAAATATCCACAGATTCTTAAATTGTAAAAATTTATTTTATTGATCCTTTTGGAAAATATGATCCCCTATAAAGTATGTGAGTTCACCAATCAGGTATATTTCAAATTATAAACCCATCAGATCAGAAAAAACCTATAAATAATTTTTTCTACCTTCACAAAAAATTATTTCATTAACATAAACTATAAAATTGAACTATCCTAGGTCATAGTATTTACATATAATAAATAGGTTATATTATAATACTTTAATATATAGATCTTATGTATTCCACAACTCAACACATATTAATTATGTATTATAGATCCCATTCATTTTTAAAGGGATTTCATTAATAAAATTAATTTTTTCTTCAACATTTACCTCCACATTTATTTAGATGATCATATTTCTATTCTTGTGGGACTAGAACCCACTATCTATGATTCAAGTGTTATTATTACTTATATCATTGAGATTTTTTTCTAGGATATTGGACTTCACTATTTTTTCATTTATCTCCTTCCATTATAAATTTAGTTTATTTGTTGATTAAGATTTCATATACTCTTTCTCTCTAATACATATGGTATAATAATACTCTTATTCTTCTTGTTCTTCCAACAAGACGATACTATTTTTTTATTTCATTAGGTTTTGGATTTTTAGAATTTAATTAAATTTGATATATATTCTGGTAGCTTCCATTTCCCATTTTCTAATAATATATTTCTTTGTAGACAAAATTAAAATATTAAATACAATATCCATAGAAAGAATTTATCTTTTGTGAAAAAATAAATGGTCTCATTATTATTTATTGACTTTTTGGAGTTTACCTTTTTTATATAGCTTCTTATCTCTTCACATTAGTACTTGTTATAATTATGAAAAAAACATTAATTATATTTCATTAGAGTGAATTAATTTTTCCTTCATTATTCCTTATATCCTAAGGCTTCATAGATATTATAAAATTTTTATTAACCCTTTATAATTGAAAAGTGTTTAAAACACTCTAATTTTCCTTGCTACAAGTTATCTCCCTAGTAAAACCATTATCTATCTATTGACAACCTAATTTGAAACGTTCTTCTTCGATATGTTTTGATATTTCAGTGTTATTTATTTCATTTTCATAGTATCATAGTCTCTACCACATTTACCCATGAACCAAGTAGTTTTTTCAACGAAATTTCTAACAAGATTACCAACCTAGTTATTCAATTTCAAATAATTATCTTTCTGAAAATCATCATCAATATTATTCCATCTTGGAATCAACATATTTTGTTATAGATTCAAGATTACTTATGATTATAACTAATACTTCTTTATCTTTTTAATTTTTTATATATTACTTTTCATACCTATAATTATGTTTCTAACTAACCGTATCATATTCACTAATAATTAGTTTGAATTACAAAACTTACTTTGAGTTCAATTTAATACCTAAGTGAACATCTAGTTCCTTTTAACGTTTTTTAATCAATGATTCATGTCGATCCAGATTCATATTATATTCTTTTCACCGTCCATTGATATTTATATTTTTGATTCATTTAATATTGATCTTTTTTGTGAACTCGCTAATGTTCTAACATTGGTTCTGTTACTCCATCATGTTTATCAACATTTTCTCATTTTGGTTTTTACTTGTCAATAATATCCACCATTTCATCATGCATATTTAATTTAAATAATTTCACCAATTTATCTTTAAAATTTTCATTACCATTTTCTTATTTTCTTACCAAGACATTCCATTGAAACATAATTCCTAATAAACTTATGGATCTCAAGTATATTTTTTGTGAGAATGTCCTTCATAGATCCTATGAGATCTCATATTCATCTATATTTTCATAAATTTTGAATGGTTACCTTGACATAATATTCCCTAATCCATCACCATAGATGAAATCCATGGGTAGTTTACCTTGAAAACTAGCTTCCCCAATCATGGATTTTTTAACCACAAGAGATAGAATTTCGTCATCTGAATTTTATAATTTATTAATTATTTTTCAAATTTCATGTTTTTAAATGTCATTGAGGGTGATAATTTTATTTTTTTTATCTTATATCATATTCATATTTACCCAAATTTCAAATTATAGATATTTTTTTTCAAAAATATCAATATAACTTTTAAAAATATCATTATTTAAAATCTGAAAGAGTGGGTTTGTACATAAGTGAAAATGATCTTATGATCTTTTTTAATTAAAAATTTCCTTTATTTCTTCACGTATGCCATGAATAGATGAAATAAAATCACTAATTTAGTTAAGAATACAGTCCTAATTTTTCTCAGGGAACATATTTTAGTTACCAATGTTGTTCTGGGGAATAAGATGATTCTCTGACCTCACCTTGTTCTCAACTTAATATATATTTTCTAGTTTATATAATATTTTTTATCACTAATTAAAATCATGGCCAATATATAAGTATGATTTTTTAGACCTGAAAAAAATCATTTTTTACTTTTGCATCATCATTGTGCTACCACATATCTAATGTAGTCATGTATTCTTCTCATACATCAACAACCTATATCCCAGTCATAGTTGTAGAGAAAAAATTACCCCTGGAGACTATAAGGGTAATCTCATTTTATTCATTCAAATATATTAATTATATCCATAAAATAGTGGAACCCACTTTACATTCACTATTTCTACATACTAATTTTCATGTGAGATATTCAATTTCTATAACATGTGGCTCTAATACTACTTTTTTCATACCGAGATACATTGATAGGGGATGGCTCAATCAATTTAAAAAAATTCTATTTCATTAAGTTTTATTTTATTCTTATATTGTGAGGAATAGATTGATGATTTCATATAATTTTTTACATCATCAACCAAAAAATGAATTAATGAAAAAATGAATAATAAATTTACATAGATCACCTCTAAAGGGTAGTCTAAGGAGTATACATGTGAAATTATTCTACCATAATAATATAAAAAAACATAACTAGATTAATGGGTACAAATATGTATCCATAGAAAATCCATTTAGGATTACTTCCTTTACAATTTGATTCAGGGTATACCACACTACTTACTTCATATGACTTTCGTTGATCCTTCTTTTAACACTTCACTAAGGAGATTTATTCTTAAAATATTCTTAGGTCAATCTCTTCCAAATCAGTCAAGAATATATAAAGTGCTTCTAATAATGAATTCTAGAATATTATTCTTTAATTGAAAATGTGTGCTTATAGTAGATATTACTTCTCCCTTTTTAAAATTTTCAAGACTATGGATTCACCCATGTATCCTCCTTCACATAGGTATGGTTCACCCAAGTATAATAATGATTATATTGAATATATATATCCATATACATATCATTATTTACCTTGGTGTTATTTATCATGTGTGGTTCACGAAAAATCCAACACTAAGATGTGTTCCCTGAAGTAGGTCTCATTAAAATAACTTCAATATACACTTTTGAAATATTAATGTTAGTGAAGCTATATTTCCTTAAAACCCAATACGTGAAACCATTATTTTAACTATAAAATATTATGTATCCCTCACAAAATAATCCTCACATAGAATACATATCCTTAATAATTCACCCATTTCTAGTGTGTACAAGTATGACTTTCACAATGAGATATCCCTCGATCAACCTTATAAAAATAATTATTTAGTATTAAGGGCTGATCTAATATTTATAGTAAAAACACCAATATTTATGAAACTCTTCACTATCAAAATTTCACAATATATCATTCACATATCTCTAATTCCATAGTACCTACCCTTTCTAAATCATTGTAAAAAACCACTTATGTCATGTATTTTCAAAACATCCAAATGAATTAGAGTATGCCTGAATAGCCTGAGTGGAAAGGAAAATCGCATATCAAGCCTTAACTAGTATCAAACTTGCATACTAGCACGAAATATATTTTACTAGAATGAAAATTTTCCATTTTCATGGAATATAATTTATAATCTCACCAATGGAATAATATAGATCCAAATATTTCCAATTCATCCCCTTTATATTGAATCCTCATAAACTTTTATAATCATTGACATCCACAATATAACCATTCTGAACCCAAGTTTTTTAAATAAGTCGATGTCACAAAAACCATTATCCAATATAATGATATTGATATAAATAACAACAACAATATCTATTTATGATCACCGTTGAACCAACATAGAGTAAAAAATGAGTGATATAGAGAAAATATAGATGTTATACATTTGAGGAATGTTTGGATGGGAAATCATTCAATTAAAATAGAAATTAAATTGATAAATTGACCACATGAGGTACTATAAAGTGATTCAGATTGTGTTTTAATAGGTATGGATTTGGTAAATCCTTTATAAAAACCATTAATAATGTTTCTTTGATGTTTATTGTTCTGGAAGACATCTTAGTCCATGATAAGTTTATGCATGAGTTCATACATTGAATGATTTTGGTTGAATGTCACATATATAGAAATTTATCCCCCCCCCCACTTGTAATAATATCATTTTGATTATTATATTAGTTTGTCTCATTTTAAGAAACATGGTAGTTTCCATATTGATTTTAAAAGGGTGTAAATCACATTTATCCATAAAACATGATCCATTAAGAGTTGGGACCACTCTCTTGATGAATACAATACTAGTAAAAACCCACCAACCTAGTATTACTTATAGGTTTTAAGGTATAATCCTCACACTAATAGATAAATATGGGGGATCTATATGAATCACATTGTGATGAAATGTTAATCATATAAAAATAATGAGTAATGATTAACATAAAAAGGGGTTTAATGATTACACACACTTAATAGGGTGTTGAAACCTCTTTTATCATAAAATTATTTTAGGGGTTTCCCTATAGAAAACATATTTGTAAGGTATTGTGGGAACAAAATATAAAATGTTATGATGAAGCGTGGTATTGGTTGTTACATTGAGGGTCATAGTGGGATGTGTTTATTCCACATAAATATCACCTTATCACTTATATAATTAATAATGTATTCACATATCATAGATCAAGATTTTAGAATTATTTAATAGATACTCATTGATTATGAGATCCATAAATTTTGGTTTTATAATTCTAGAGTAGTCTTATTTGTTCATGGAAATAATATTGTTCCAACTAGAATAATGGATGAATTTATAAAGTAATATGAATCTTGTAAATGGTCTATTGACCCATGTGTTTCCAATATTATTATAATATAAGAAATGTTAAGGTGTTGGTGGGAGTAAATTATGCCTTTTCCTAATTAAATATTTTTATCATTACACATTTTATTCTCTTTTAGGATATTTGTATCATGTTACCAAAAACAATATTCATCGTTTCATTCGTAATGGTTACCTCGCATAAACATAATACAATATCCCGGAATGTAAATCATGGATAATACAAGAGGATTTTACTTTATTCAACATAAAGTGATACATCCAATAAATAGTCATTGAAGTTTTTTCAATGGGACAAACCCAGTACTAATTTAGATCTATATATAATTATTCTATCATGGTTAATTGGAAATAAGGCTCACATCATTATAATGTTTTTGTTTTTGTCACCCCTCACCCAAGTCATGTTGTATTTTCATGGTTCATTACAGACTCATAAAGCACAATTTAATATTCCTCTTATTATCCTTTGGGAACTTCATTGAGTAAGGTCTTATAAAAAATAAATACATGTAGGTTAATCCATGTTTTTTCTAGAACACATCCAATGATTCATCATCATATACATGTTAATGATTCATTAAATTACAAGGATTCTTCAATCATAATTTTCTTAGCAAGATGGGATCAACAACATAGTGCGATGATTGACCCTTTGTCTTCCAAAATTACACAAATGAATAAATTATTTCTCTAGATGAAGAAAACTCTTGAATGGAATTATATTGTTTCTCTACATGTACTATTGACTGTATATAATGACAATATTAATTTTTCTCTTTCTTAACTAGATATAGAATAATGTGTAGGATATCTTCTTATTATCTTTTAAATGATACATAAAAATTTCTATAATTATAGTATAGTTCAATCTCTTGATCATATAAAACTCTATATTTTATGGAGTTATGTATATTAATATCTTATCTTTCCTCGCATGAAGCAATATCCAATATTTTTAATATATAATGAAAGATATTTTAATGTTAAAAAATCCACCATATTTATTTGATTATAATCCACAATATCTTCCTTAAATATTATTGTATTCATCTATCTAATAAATAAAAATTATCCCTTAATATTATATGAACATATTATAAATAATATATTATAATCAGTAAAATTTCCATACATAAAGACATGTAGAAAAATGATCTTTTTTGGAACAAACATAGTAATGATACAAAACTAGACGAATCATTCATTTAAATCACTAGTATTATCACATAAATTTTAATCTCTAATTTTAGTGTGTTATTTCATGTGAATGTTCAAGTGATCTAGAAAAAGATTAATTACATGGAATGTATCTTATACATTGAACAGTTGTCAGCGTAAGGGACTTAGGGAATGACCCTTATGATTAGAGCTAATGAAACTTATGAAGTCTTGATGATAATGGGAATGAAAAATATAAATTATCTAATAAACCATTATGAAAATTTTAATTGACGCCTTTGAAATAAGAAGAATCTTATGAAATCATATAGATTATCCTTACAAAATTGTTTAGTTCTATATTCATTATCTGTAAGATAAAAAATGTTATGAAATTATTTTGGTGGCTCTTACATAACATGATGACCCTAAAATTGATTTTGATAAACCATAAAATTTATGAAAATATCTTACAAATTATGTTAATTTACATTATTACATTTATAGGCTTCAAGTTCTATTTATAATAGCCTTGATGAACCTTAAATTTTAGTTCCAATTTTCATTACATTCTTCACTTGCACATAAAATTTTCAAATTTCCATAGAAATGACTTATACCCATGTGAATAATTACTCATCTGAAGTGGGATCTTTTTCAAATATTACATTAAGAATAAGATAACCTTATGAATTCATATCATTTCACAACACTATTTAAATATTCATGCCATATTTTCTATTTACTCATATGTTTTGGACACAACAATATTCTCAGTAGATCATTATAGAACTAATACCCATTTCCAAAATGATTTGAAATATCCCAAATCACTTGAATCACTTTAATTCCTCTAAATAACCTTCAAGAACCATTTCCTTGTATCCAAATACTTATCTTTCAAACTCCCAACATCAAGAATAACTTCTACAAATTTCTTATAGACATTCCTATTATCCACTCTATATTTCAAATATCTAAAAAATTAAGATATATGAATATTTATTTTGGATATCAATTTAAATTGTCTACATATCAAAAACATTTTATATAAAAATATGAATATTATTCCTCTCCACTTTCTGTTATACCTCCTTAATAACAATAGATAATTTTGGGATAAGTACATAACTAAAATTTCAAAATTTATTATGTATCTTAAATTTCATGTTAACTCTTTACCATGAAGTTCGAAACATATTATTAATATAACATCAACAAATAAAATTTAATTTTTTCAACAACACATCAATAAATCTAGAAATTATTATCAATAAACCCAAAAAACACCCTAAGGGTCATAAAATTTACTGCCTTTGTATTTTTTTGAAAATATATTTATATAATTCATAATCTATCTCAACCATTACATTTAAATTGTAGACTCATAAGTTGGATTTATTCTATAGTCTTTTCATTATTTCCACACCCATTGTATTTAAAATAAAATGTGTATTTTTATAAAAAAAATATTTTTTCATACACTCTCTCATTCTCATTGAATTATATAGGGGAACCATAAAAACTTATTCCTTTGTACCACTAGTCTTAAGAGTTTTAACAAATCATATTTTACACCCCCTATATAAATATATGTTTTTCTATAATAATATTATATATTCTCGATAGAAAATGTCCATTTGGGCTTAGTTGATTCATCTCCACTTGTTAAAATCATATATAGAGATTGTTCACTCCCTTTTTCATGCACCTATTTTCTATAAAATATATGATGGGACTATAAATAATTAATTCAAAATGGTATCCTTTTTAGACTACACTGAAAATCAATTAACAATAATATTTATCTATTGATCATTCATCTCATACAATTCTATTTTATTTAAGGATTATAAACTTCTCACTTGTTATAGTTTCTTCTTATAAATATTATAATTTAGATAACCTCATAAAACAAAAATACATGTTCTTTTGACTTTGAAGAACCTTCTATAACAATGTATTTTCCCTTGATAAAAAATATAATTCCATATTTTCCACCATCCAAACACAATATTATATCCAAATTTCATCTATATTATACATAGAGAGTTTTTGCTTGTGAAAATCCCACTTTTCAATGGTTTTTTAAAAACTAATATAAGATTATAGTGTCTAAATTTGATATATGATACTTGTGTGTAAGATAATAATCTCATGGTTGTCTATGAAACTCACCTAATTCTATATATGATATAATATTAACCTTTTTATAACTCTAAAACATCTAATGATACTAGTAATACTCACACAAGACAAACACAATATAATAAGTACACCAAGATGTTACTCATATTAAATATTATACCAACAGATTCAACTTGTTCAAGATATTATTAGAATACCACATGATAACCATGTTCTTTGTTTCATAAATGTGATTAAACTTTTCCAAATAATATCAACATTATTATAAATTTTTACTATGAAATCCAGATGAATTCTTTCATCTCATAGTACATAATAAGGGAATAATCTTCCATAGCTTTCAGTTTCCTATGAACAAGTAATATTATTTCCATTATTTTTTAATTCACAAATAAAGATTATTTTAATTGAAAAATTCATTCATTCTACATAAACATACATTCGTTTTCATAGTGGATTGATAAAAATCCATATATATTTTTATATCACACATTGATAACTGATGATTTTTTAATACCCCTAGAAAATACAAACAAAGTTTTGATACCTTTGTAATAATAGATATGAAACTTCTTCTTGATTTTTCTGATATTTTATTGAAGAAATGGTTTATTAACATTTATTGTTTTGTTATATTATGACCTTAATACTATTTAATATTTTATATATTATAATTATGAATTTTTTATGAGTATACCACTTTACCCACATTACATTTATCTCCCTTCAATATCATTCCATCTTCTTATATATCATACAAAAGTATTCTCAAAATAATAATTAACTAAAACATCATATCTCCATTCTAAGTCTTATTCCCTTCAAGTAATAGTTAAATAAATTTATTATATTGGTAGTGTGGTACAACCAGCATCCTTAAGGAGAGAAACATGGATAGTATTTTTAGGAAACCCATTGATACCAACATCCTTCCAAGACTTCATAGTGATTCTTCTTTAGAAAATGCCAATTTTGAAAAATTCATTGTAAATATGATATTTAGAGTAATCCATCTTATTTTTGAGTCTATTCATACTTGTAAAACCTTAATCTCTTGATACTTTATAGTTTCCTCCTTTATTTTCTTGTTCTTCACCCAATGTAAGGAAAATTTTACCAATATTCTTATTATTATTTTAGTTGTATTGATAAATCCATTTTATTATTTTCTATGTTTATCTTTGATGGCCGTTAATATTACATTAGATTTATTTTTCCCCAATGAATTTTCCATTGAATAGCCATCAACAATTTAAAAACATTAGGATCATGAATATTTTTCATTGAAATCTCTTTTATTTTTCTCTATAAGTATTTTTATAAGGGTAAATTAATGGGTTTTATATTTAAACATTATCACAATCGATTTTTTTCTCTAAAATATTGAAAATTTTCATACCTTATTATATATTTATTAGGTACAAATTATCTTCTTATTTATGATACTAATAGGGGAATTCCTTATGTCACTGTTAGATCATTTCTAAATACATTATCTATCCACATAAGGAAAATTAGCACAAATATATCATCTCACATTAAAATCATAACACTTATGGTCATTTATATATTTATATGTTCATAGAGATGAACTTATTCCACATATTATCCATTGGTATTCTAGATACAAACTCATATTGAGTCTAATTATTATGAAAAAGTAAAAAACTGTTTATATATTTATTTTGTAGTGTTTTATTCAATATTTTTTAAGAACCATCCATTCCTTCACCCATTATATATTTTTATTTCTATACACATCACTAATTGATGATTCTTTATAAAGAATATCCATGTTTTCTTTTCCCATTTTGGATCTAAACTCTCATTCAATTTCCTTGATCTTCTAAACATTACCGCTTGGATGGATAGTTATTTTATCAAACAATGATAATGATTAAGTTCGTGATTATCTATTTTATTCATGTTTCTTCATGATAGAGTTAATGTTTCCTTAGAACTCATTCTATGTGGTCATTTTTTACATATTTCTCATAAAATCACATCATGTAAGTAACTTTGAAAAAACATATTTTCTCCCAAAATGATTATTTGAAAATTAAATTCCATATCAACTCCAGTAATCCTTTTATTATTTATGATTATAACATCAAGGAATTTTTATTCCAATTCATGCATAATTCCTCATTGATCAAAATTTTCTGGTAGGGGTTGTATCTCAAAATGGTGACTTAAAGGAAAACATCATAATTGGAAGCTTGATGTATTTTCCATAGCAACATTGCAATATGATCTTCTCTTAATCTATGGGGGAAATTCCAATTTTTTTTAATTTCAATATTTATCAAAAAAATAATAAATAGTTTTGAAAATATTATCATAATTTATCACCATATTTAAAGAGTCCAATAATCATTAGTTTTGTTTCATATTTAACTTATTTATTCCTCTTTATAATTGAAAACTATCAATTGATATGATATTTCTAATTAATATCATGGCCAATTTTCTAAAATTTTCATAAGGATGACATGAAAACCTCTTTTGATTTTATTTATCTATCATACAACTACTCTAATAATATACAGAAACCCAATTAAAAAGTATAATAAGTGGTTTTACTTTATACATAACTATTAATACCCATGTTTATAATATTTTATATATCCAAATCGCGGTCACATTCATTGTGATTTATTATGTTAGTATATAATTAGATATAGTATCTGATCTCTTCATTATAAGACTATATAATCCAATACATCTCCATTTCCCCATCCAGAAAATTTAGTACCTCTAATGACTGCAACCTTCATCATTAATACCATGGGAATTATAATTCAAAAATATATTTATAAGTTAAACACAAATATTGAAGATACCTTTGAAACCACATGTTACAAATTGAGAAACCTTAAAGGGTGGGGGTGAGTCAGTGTAATTATCAATTTTTTCATTTTACCACTAATAATTTGATTCGTATCTATGATATTTTATTATTTTTAGTTGGAATATAGTTGGACAATAAAATATTTATGGTTCCCTAGCCCAAGCATGTAAAAATATTTGAAAAAGTTAAACTTGAATAGGAAAATGAGGATTTTTATTGGCTCCTTAGAAAGGTATATGTCCATGGATCACTCATTGATGTTGTTTTGATGATCAAAATATATTAATAATCTAGTTTTGTGGGTATATAATCAATTATTATCACTCCACAGAAAGGATAAAATAGAACAATGCTTGGGATATGGTCACCTGTCCCCCATGATGCTCATTCTTTTCATGATTGATGAAATTCTCACGGAAAACCCAATGAGATCTCCCTCTTCTTATCCTCTACATTATATCATGGTATAGTTAATCAATAGTTTATAGGATTTCATATCCATCATTGTTATACAAAGAGAAATTCAACTATTTTACCTTCAAATATAAGTAGATGAAAATTTGAAATCCCTTGTTTATAAACACTTCCTATTCTAGAATGGAATAGATCAATACAATGGTTATTGGTTTAATAAATTTTCATACACTATATCATATAAGTAACAATTATTTATCTAAATGAAGATAATTAATCATATAAATTATAATACTTCTATCCTCTTATTCAATAATGGATGAGGTGGTAGTATAACATATTATCTTTAAAAGCTAAATATGGTAGTATGTGTATGATCTATTCTTTTTTTCTTTTCATTAACCGAAAAAATTTAAGTAATGCCATTTACAATCACTCTCTTAATCACAAAACACGATAATATTTATGTGGTTTTTTATCTACATATTTTATTTTCTAATCAAAGATATTTTTTTCAAATTTTAAATGCATAATTTATTTTATATCCTCTTTAAAAAATGTAAATTTTTAATTATTTATTCTCCTCATGGTTCACATCCAGTAATGAAGTATGCATCATTATAAATAATTATGAAAGAACCATTAATTTAAAATAACAAAATTATTAATAATATATTATAATTAATGATAATTACATGAACCAAAACATGCAATGCTAATCCTTGAGTTGCGATGAAAACTCATTTCATAACTGACTAAAAATTACTTTTTTGTTATAGTAATCCCATTTTAAGGGGTAATGGGGAACTCAAAAATTACATCCAAGGAAATACCCACAATCATTTATCTAGGGAAAAGTTTTCAATACGAACAAAACATTCTAGACTACAGAGAAAAGCCCCTACCCAGCATCAAAAACATGAAGACCAGTTCCACCAACCCATCACTGCACGACTAGTTGTCCCATTAAAAATGAATAGGACCGATACTGATAGTAGAGTCATACCCTATCGAATAGATAAATCCATATAGTAATGAAATGATAAAACTCTCGCTCGGAACCTCATCTGAAGTAGTCCCAAGTAGATGAACGGGTTGCAAAGGGAAAACTCATTTAATAACAAAACATGGATTATTCCTTATTTTTTATCATCATGATTATCATAAAAAATTCCTCCACTGATTTTATCATGTGATTTCCTTATTAATGATTTAATTTATCTTATATATGAATAATTTCATGGAATTATTTGTACACTTTGTTCATTTTCTACCATAAATATAGTGACCCTTGATTTTCAAAAATTACATCACATAACTTTTTCAGAATAATAAATAATATAAAAACTGATGCGAGAAGACCATACTAGTATAGTTCCTTTGGAAACATGGTAACATTAACATTAGTATATAAATGAGCTAAATTAACTCACACTAGGTCCCTCTTTACTTTCACTATTCTTAGACACCTCAAACAGAATACATATATGCACAAACTAGGGAAGGAAACATAAAAAGGGGTGAGCTCAAATGCTCTATAATGTTAACCAAGGGAGAAATATAAGAATAAAAATGTGAATAACAGTATGATGAAATGATCGTGAATATAGAATATCATACCTTGTATATCAAAGTTCAAATACATGAATCATGGCATAATTATAGGCATTTCATAAGACATGAATCAAAAGGAACTAAAGAACATAAGACATGAATGCATAACATAGGAGTAGTACATGGAATTGTAGAAACATGTAATAATATAAAAAACCTATGTAAAGGTGTTCTACCATGTTTTTTGTACCATTTTAGTCTTGGGTTAACCACTCGTGTACCTACTTCTGGATTGAGATATTCTCCCATGTTTCTTCTTGTCTCAGGATTGGGATGTTCTCCCTTGTTCCCTCTTGTTTTCAGATTGGGATGTTCTCCCATATTCCATCTTGTTTTAGGACTGTGTTGTTCTCAATTATTCACTCTTGTTTTGGTACTAGGATGTTCTCCCATATTTTCTCTAATCTCACAAAACATTTAGCATTACCCAATTTATTGTAGGGAGAAATAGGTCCCACCCATCACATAATGAAATCATACATACATGTTCCATAAGATCATAAAAATATCATAACATGTGAAATGAAATGGGTATATTAAAAACATGTAAACATATCATAACCTAGGGAAATTTATATGTTTCATAATCATTTCATCTTCAACATAACCCATGAAAAGAAGCGGGTTTCAAAAGAATAGAACCCTTGAAAGAGAAATGGGTTTCATAACATCATTTCATCAAATAATAAACCATTTAGGGAAATAATAAGAATGGATAGAATAAATAATTCCCAATAAAAGAATCATTAACACCAATGGATGTTATATTATATGGTAAATAATTTTTCCAGATTTTTTAAATACATTTCTTCAGGAAAATATCCTTTCTTCTTTAAAAAATGATTTATATTACATAAAAACTTTTGAAAACATTTTTCATTGAAAATATATCTGAAAACTTATAATGGAATAATTTAAAACAATAAAACATTTTTAAATTCCATTTTTCTGTAAGAATTATCTTCATGGGTCTTTTGAAAACATTTTTTTTAAAACATGGTTTTTGAAAACAATAGACTTCCAACCAAAGATAGTGGTGGTATGATTTTACTAAAACACGTAACTTTATGTACCAAATAGTGGAAAAATGATACAAAAAATTGAGTTTATCTGAATAATTATATTTTTAGGTAACTTATTAATATTCTTGAATAATGGATCATAATATTTTATCAAAGGAAGCATAAACATAAACAATCTCTAAAAGCAATGAGATTGTCTCAATAAACTCTTATTACATAGTAACATGGGATCATACTCTTAATGTAATAAAAGTTAATGAAATGAATCTTATTATATCATGACAGAAGAATATTAATTATATAACATGTAAAATTAATGAATATTCACCTCAAAAAAAGTTTAGGTGGATCACAAAACATCAGTCTCAATGAAGGCAAATTGAGACAATTTTTTTTAATGATTTGTAACTTTTGAAAGTTAAACCCAATGTAATAAGGTTGATATAATGGATATGTTAATAACAATAAATTTAAGTACACTAAACACATAATATAATCATTTTTAGTACATACAACACACACAAATAAATATTGTCTAACATAACTTGTATCTTAAAGAAATTAATAGGGATGTGAAACTCCCCTTACCTTGTGTCCTCACTCTCTCCATACCCGTACAAGATTCCTACATAATAAATGTAAATTTATCACAAAAAATATTACTATAATTAGTACTGTATATATGTTGATTATGACCTTATATTACCTTTTTTTAATGACCCTATGTTAGAGTTTAACTTTTTGTAATATTTTCCTTGTTCTTCGGATGTGTCTTAATTGTTATAGCATTAGTACTTATAATTATACCATTATTACATAAAATTAAAAATGATAAAAATATCAGTTATATCGATTATATTAACATTATAAAATTCTATATCATAATTAAGTATGAAATGGAAAACATTGTTCATGGAGACGGTAATTTTTTCGTACACATAATTGTTGTTTCTGTTTTTATTTTCGTATTGAAAGAATGTATGTAAATGACATATATATATATATATATATAGTTATATTTATAGATATGCATGTATTTATATATATATATATATCATTATCACAGTATAATACGTAATATATATATATACATCATATATGTCTGTTAGTCCCCTTTAATGTGGTGTGTGAATGAATAACATCGCTTTGAAGGGGCGGAAGTCCACACTTCATCAAACAAGATTATCGTATTTACATCAAATTGAAGGTAAAAGGATGTGTGTTGTAAAAGCAACATAGAATATTAAAGAAATAATAAATATAATATATTACATATATAAAAAAATTCAATCATAATGGAAACCATGATTGGTGGTAAAGGAGTAACGAACAATCATGTTTTCATGAGGTTGTAGTTCACCGTACACAAAAACAGTATGTTCAACATCCTTTAGAGGGAGGTGTGTGTAAGTGTGGGTCAGACCACTTTCATAACAACATACTAGTATATGTATGATAATTTGTTCACTCAATAAGTGATCAAATATAGTGGAGGGGTGGGGAAAGAAAATAAAGGAGAGGATCTTGAGAAAAGATGATACCTCGTAATCGGGTAACTCCTTTTGTTTTGTATCAAAAGGATTACTTGAGAGGGTTACTACCCAAAAGGAGGATTCAAGGGAGAGGGGAGGATTTATAGGAGGCTACTTGGGTAGATATTGGATGAAATTTAGAGTTTTGAGAGGTTTTAGGAATGGGTAGATGTGGTACACTTTAATAGGGAGGGAAAAGTACTCACATAAAATATCTAAAAATAAGTTAGGTGTGCACATGTTCCTACCTAAAAAAAGTCTTAAAAAACCGACAAGACTCAATAATAAAAGGTTTATGGACTAAATATGAATATAAAAAATTATGTTTGAAAAGTATATAGGTCATTTGATCCCATAATATTAAGTTTTAGTCCCTAATTAAGCATAATTTGGTCGTAATTGTTGTGATTAATTCTAATCACTTTTGCTAAGCATTTTGATCAAAACATAACATGGTATAGTTAGACTATAAATATTATACTGAATACTATGGTTTATTTTTGTATTTTTTAAATTCACTTCACACAGGAATAAAAATAATGATAACTTTTAATCCCATAGATGGGCTGAAATAACAGGGTTTTAATATAGGAAAAAGTTCAAAAGATTGTTAATATTTTATATTCAATATCAAAGTGGAAATGATTATAATGATTTTAATTATTCTAATAGATTTAATATACATTTAATCGGACATAAAAACTAATTTGTAATATCATTTATCTCAAATAATTTATTATCCAAGAAAAGGCGTTTAACAAAAAAATAGTATGTTTAACTATTCATCAAAACATGATTTTTAGCAAAAAAATCCCAAAAATTAACCCCAAAATAATATTGACAGTCTATATTCAAAAATTATGTTTATTGTGTTAAATTAAATTTTTCAATGTGTCTAAATTTTTTTATTAATATAATCAGTTTAAACAATAAAATAATTTTTTTAAACATAAAAATGTTTTTACAAAAAAAATATTTTATATAAAAAAAAATTAAACAATATTTGAAAATTATTCATTACAACTAATATTACAATGTTTAACTGATATTTTATAATTATCTTATATAAATAAATGATTTAATAGAAATAGATATTTCAATGAAACTCAATGTTGTGAGTATCGTATTCCAACATAGTGTTACGTGCATCATACACTAAGTCAGTTTTGTGTGGAAGCTACACCAAGTCAGTGTTGCGTACATCATTTTCCAAGACAGTGTTGCATGTAATTCATGCCAATTAGTTTTTTCATGTTAATGTAATCTTTATCATAGTGAATTTCAATATATAAATTGAAATTTAAAATAATTTGAAAAAATAAGTCCACAAAAACTCGGTGTGTTACATTATATCCCCCTCAAAATGAATTTCTCCATAGAAATTCATCACTCGAGTAAAAACATGTTAGGATACTTATGCTTCATCATATACAAAATTTCTCAAATAGATTCCTCTAACAAGTGATTTCCCCACAAAACATTGACCATTTGAGTGGTCATGTTCAGTAGAACATTCTCTGATCAGTCCAGAATTTTAACAGGTTATTCCTTGTAAGAAATATCATGCTCCTACGGTATAAACTTTGAGTTCAATACATGTGAATGGTATTCTGTGTAATTTCCACAGAGCAACACATAGAACAGATCATGAAATTTTGATAGATTTTGAGGATGTTTCAAGTGATAGGCTACTGTCACGATACTATCTGGAATCTCAAAGGGACCAATATACCTAGGGCTTAGTTTCCCCTTATTCATGAATCTCATAACTTTATTCAAGGGTGTGATTCTTAAAAACAAAATTTCACCAGCTTCAAATTCTAGATCTCACTGAATGTTATTATCACAACTATTCTAATAGTGTTGAGCTTCCTTGAATGTTTCGGAATGGTTCTAACATTCTCAACCATTTATTTAGTGATCTCAAGTCCTAATATATTTATTTCTCCAACCTCATCCCAGCATGTTGGAGCTGTACATTTCTTCCCATAGAGGGATTCATAAGGATCCATCTAAATACTTGAGTGAAATATATTTTTGTAAGAAAACTCAACTAGAATAAGGTGTTGATGCTAACCTCCTTTGAAATCCAAATAAAAAGATATAGACATATCCTCTGGGGTTTCAATTGTTATTTTAGACTAACCATCTATTTGAGGATTATAAGAAGTGGTGAAACTCAATTATATGTCACAATATTTCTAAAGAATTAACTATAACTTTGAGGTAATCATTAGATCCCAATATGATATAATAGAATGTGGTACTCCATGAAATATTAACAATTCCTTAATGTATATTATGGAAATCTGATCAAGAGGGAAATATTCTGTGACAGAAATGAAGTGTGTTGACTTAGTGAGGTGATCAACTACCACCCATAGAGCATTAAAACCATTTGAGGTTTTGGGTAGTCCAATGATAAAATTTGTATTGATGTTTTCACATTTTCATTCTAGTATGGGTAATGGATGAAACATACCTTTAGACTTTTGTATTTTAGCTTTAACTTGCTGGAATACTATACACCGAGATACAAACTCCATTATATCTCTCTTCATGACATCCCACCCGAAGTATTCTTTCATGTTCCTATACATCTACATACATACAGAATGAATAGAGAATGAATAACTAGGATCTTCTTCTAATAGACACTTCTTTAAATCTATCATGGAAAGAACACATATAGGGTTCTTGAACCATTTCATTCCATCCCGAGCAAGGTTATACTCACGAAAAGTTTTAACCTTCTTTTCTAGCTCTTCATTTTTCTTATGCACCTCCTTAATCTTCCCATGGATAGAGGTTTAAACATTCATTTGAGAAATATAATATTTTTCCCCTTCATCCAGGATTTCTAGATCTATCCTTTGAAAATATAAAAATATTGGATATTTTTTATCCTCCTCATGGATAAGCAAGAATGATCCTTCTATCTGAAAACATTCGCCACCTTGTTTGCTTTCCTAGGTTGGTAATGTATTGTGCAGTCATAATCCTTTTTCATCTCTAACCATTTTTTCTAGACCATGTTCAAATCCTTCTGTGTGAATATATATTTCCTTCTTCTTGATCAGTATATATATAACACCTTTCACCATAAAGATAATTCCTCCATATCAATAATGAAACAATTACCAATTCTAACACCAAATGATGAGTTGTGAAATTATTCTCACGAATCATCAACTGTCAGGAGGCATAGACTATAACCATGTTATTTTTCATAAGAACAAATCCCAATCCCTTCTTGGATGCATCACTATATATAAAAAACCCTTATCCACTATAGGGTAATGTATGCACAGGTGCATTGACCATACTCCTCTTTAGTTCCCTGAAATTTTCATCATATTCATTTTTTCAGAGGAACATTACACCTTTTCAGTGATTTTGTCCTAGGATTAGTTATTTGTTTGAAATTCTCCACAAACATTCAATCATATGCAGCTAAACCAAGAAATATACAAATCTTCGTCACAGTGGTTGTTCTAGGAGAGCATTCAATAGCCTCCATCTTTTATGGATCTACTGTTATACCATATCTTGAGATTATGTGACCCAAAAATGAATCCCTTTGCAGCTGAGATTCACACTTTGAAAATTTTGCATATATTATCGCCTTCATTAAGGTCTTTATTATAATTCTCAAGTGATAATCATTCTATTCGACGATCTTTGAATATATAAAAATATCATCTATAATGACTACTGAAAATTGGTCATGGTAATATCTAAAGACTCTATTCATAAAATACATGAAAATAGTTGGGGCATTAGTGAGACAAAAAAGCATCACTATATATATTCATATTGACCATACCTTGTACGGAATTCCATTTTAGATATATCCTCCTTCGTGACCCTAAATTCATGACATCTATAATGAAGTTTTATTTTGGAAATGTATTGAGATTCATGACTTTGATCAAACAAGTCATCAATATGAGGAATATGATACATATTATTTATAACGACCCATACTTTACATACATTTTTAATACTTCAAAAATTGAAGCACACTTATTACAACATATGATAAAACCACAAAGGACCGTATAGGTATAGTGTCTTTAGAAACTGGGAAACATAAACAACTGGTTCATAAATCTTCTACAGTGTCTCCCATTTATTTCATCATATCTAGGGTCCCTTTTAGCATATTCTACTTAATATCCATCTTCCTAACCTGGGGAAAAGAAAACATAAAAGGGTGAGCTCAAATGCTCAGCAAGGGCAAATAAAGGAAATAAAAATCATATCATATCTTTATGAAAATCAAAACCTGCAAAAGAGATCATAATATATTAACATGGAATAAATCATAGAAGTGAAAATGAGATCCCCATAAAACTTGAAACTTTGTGGCATGCACACATAATCATGGAAAATCATTTCTTGTTAGTCATGACTCATTGCCAAGACTATCTTAGTGGACAAAGTCCCTTTCTGAACCAAGTTCACTCCTCGTTTCAGTCCTGTATCACTGAACCGGTATAACCTACCGTTCCATCCCTGTCTATCTCATGAGATATAAAATCTTTACCCAATGCATTGGAGGGAGATATAGGTCCCACCCATCTTATAATGAATCCTTTCTTATGTGTGCCACATAATCATAAAACATACATCATCGCATAACACATGTAACAAAAATGGGATTCTTGAAACATCATGACATCATAAATCAATTCATATAAGATAAAGGAATTCATAAAAATAATTCCATCACAACATGAACAAATCAATTTAATAATAGGGATAAAAACAGAATCCTTTATTATCTTAGATGGAAAATCATTTTGATAAAACACTTGAACTCCATTCTTGAGGAAAATATCCTTTCTTCTTAAAAAACATTTTTCCTTTCATAACATGTCATACAACTTTAAAATAAAAGAAGTTGATTAAAAATAAACTTGAAAACTTGTAAAGGAAGCTTTTTGGAAACAATGTTTTAAAAATCCATTCATTCCGTATAAGTTAAAAAAACATTCTTCGTACTTTTGTCGGAAAAGTCAAAAAGTACCTCGTACGACAAAAGATTCCTTTCATACATATTACTAAAAACTCACCGAAGGGTAAAAATGGATTTAAAAAATTGTAGGTGGATGGAAATAATATAACATTTTTATGAAACATGGATGTGGATGATAAAATACACCCCAATAAATACTTACGAATAAACAATCTCGGATAAAAATGAGATTGTGATATTTCCCTTACCTTAGGTCCGATTTGCTTTGTTCGTGTCCAAAGCTCCTGTATAGTGGTTTAAATAGTGTTATTGACTTATTCCAGAATCATACATATTGATAGGATATCATATATGGTCATATTATTAGCTTCTTGTTAGTAATATTTCATTGTTACTTGTTACTCGGGTCTTTATAACTTTTTGTTCTTATGCGTGTTTTGTCGAATAAATTCTTATTCTTATCTTTAGGTTATAGATAATTCATTTCCAGAATGGTATTAGTGTAGTATATACCATATTCATTCAATCAATTCATTTATATAATCATTATGAAATGATGATCATGTAGAACGAGTCGCATCACATCGTGGAGACGGTATTCCGTACGTACGCACGAGTGATGATATCGTTCCTATGATCGTGGAATTGTATTGTAGTATATATATATTATTTCAGTATCGATATTAATTCATAATAATCATATATAGTTACTCATTACACCATTATACCCATCCTTGTAAGGTGATGGTGGAAAATAGATTACACCACGGCGTGGAGACGGTATTCCGTACGTACGCACGCGCGGTGATTTCATTTTTCCGTAGGATGGATAGAAAGTGAATTAGGGTTGTTTAATATTTATAATAACATATCAGTATGTAAGTAATACTGATGTTATTACTTTATCATGAAACAACTAAAGAAGAAGAAGTTGAAGAAGAAAGAAATTGAAAAGATCGGTAATGGATATTACCTCTTCTTTGGAACGCCTCTTTGAATCCTCCACTTAAGGAACTAAGATTGGTCTTTGGAGAAGACCAGGACCTCTAGGATTATTCTAGGGAAGTGGAGAGGAGAAAATGGCAGTGGTTGTCCAAGCTTGAGTGCTCAAATTGGTGTGAGGAGGAGGGGGAGGAGGTTCCCTTTTATAAGGGAGGAGAGGGGCACCTTAGGAATATCTCAAAATATTATTTTATATTAAAGTAAAAATCGGTTTATAATGGTTCCAAAGGGTCTTATTTCGAAGCTAAAGTGGGGAAGGGTCGAAATACTATCTACCAATAAGATTTAGACAAGTTTAGGGTATTATTTTAACCTTATCAATTTGATTTAACTCTAAGTTAAATAATTTAACTTTTACCATGTCTTTTTGTTTTCTTTCACTATATGGTTAATACACTTACTATAACATACCAAACGAACCCCAAATTGTTTATTATTAATATATATATCCTTATCTAAGTCATTTGGCCGAACCTAAGATTTTTAGGAATAAAATAACAATTAATAATATAATATTTTATTTAAAAACTATTTTGTGTCAATTTTGACACTATTTGATATATGATTTTTGTGAAAGTCATAACAGAATTATATGTTCGAACCAAGTTTATTAAATCAACATTAATATATCATAGTAACCTATAAAATTAGTGGAATGCATAAAAATTCTCAAATTACATTTATTTTGGTGTTTATAACATCAATTATGTCAATATTTCATTAATAAGATAATTACTGCATCATCCTTGTGTCATAAATAAATTAAATTATTTAATGTCTAAAAATTACAAATAAAATACCATTATGTAGGAAATCTTTTTATCTTTCTAATGAATATTTATAGTCGAATTTATCTTATGTATAACCCCATATTAAAAATGATTTACTTATTAAACTTTGATTTTAACTATTTTAACCCTTCTTTAAATAAATTAATAATAAATGTCCTAATCTAATCCAAGTGGGCCTAAATGGTCATATTTTATTCCTAAGTTTGTTTTTGGTCGAATTACACTTGTCCAATAGAATTAGGACATGTGTTAGGGTAATATTGATATCATATTTACCCTTAGTTACCCTATTTACTATTAACCGCGGTAAAAAAGGTAAAAAGTTACTATTCACCAAAAAACTATTTTCATCTCATTGAACCACATTTTAGTCCTTGATATTAACCGTGTCTCTCGGATTTTTGAAATTCCATTCACAGAACGGTAAAATTAAGTTTTATGCAAAATTCAGTTTTTAACCTACCACTTAGTGGTTTCACTATTCATCAAAAATTGAAAGTTTTCAGAAAAATACCAAAATTTCACCCTCGGCTAATTTCGATATTATGAGTCCAAAAATGAAGTCCATTTTGAAAAATAAAATTTATAAAATTTCAAAAAGTGGTTATTACTATTCATAACGGCTAGTTTTAATAGCATATTGTTGTTTAGTGAAACTCGGTATTGCGTACGACGCAAGCTATCGAGGAAGGTCGCGATTGCGTGTAAAGCAAGCCAAGCAAGTGTTGTGTAGAAAAAGATCCCTTTGATGATTTATATAACATAAAAGTCTCGGGTGTTACATTCTACCCCCCTTAAAAAGAATTTTGCCCTCGAAATTCGTCACTTTTCAACAAACAGATGAGGATACTTCTCCCTCATCATATCCTCAAGCTCCCATGTAGCTTCTTCAAGTTGGTGGTTTCTCCATAAAACTTTCACCAAGCGAGTGGTCTTGTTTCGTAGGACTTTTTCGCTACGATCCAGAATCTCTATCGGCTGTTCTTCATAAGAAAGATCTTGCTCCAGCGGTACAACTTCTGAGCTGAGTACATGTGAAGGATCTGGTATGTACTTTCTCAGGAGAGATACATGGAACACATCGTGAACTTGAGAGAGATTCGGTGGAAGCGACAATTGGTAAGCTACCTTCCCAACACGATCCAGTATTTCAAAAGGACCGATATATCTAGGGCTCAACTTCCCCTTCTTTCCAAATCTCATAACCCTCTTCCAGGGAGATATTCGTAAGAACAATTTATCGCCCACTTCAAACTCTAGGTCTTTTCTTCGATTGTCGGCATAACTTTTCTGTCGACTCTGAGCTGCTCTTATGTGTTGTTGAATAGATCTGACCTTTTCTACCATTTCATCAACGAGATCAGGTCCTAATAGCTTTCTTTCCCCAACTTCATCCCAGCAAGTTGGAGTCCTGCATTTCTTTACATAGAGAGCTTCATAAGGATCCATCTGAATACTGGAGTGAAAGCTATTATTATAAGAAAATTCCACCAAAGGTAGGTGTTGATCCCAACCTCCTTTGAAATCCATAGAGCAAGCTCTCAACATATCTTCTAGGGTTTGAATTGTTCTCTCAGACTGACCGTCTGTCTGGGGATGATAAGCAGTGCTGAAACTCAACTCTGTATCCAGAGTATGCTGAAGACTTTGCCAGAACTTCGAGGTAAATCTCGGATCCCGATCAGATATAATAGAAAGTGGTACTCCATGCAATCTTACCACTTCCTTTACATATATCCTGGCAAGCTGATCTAGAGATAAATACTCTCTAATAGGAATGAAGTGTGCAAACTTTGTAAGACGATCATCTAGGACCCAGATAGCATTATTGCCTTTGGATGTTTAAGGAAGTCCTGGGACAAAGTCCATAGTGATGTTTTCCCATTTCCATTCGGGTATGGGTAATGGTTGTAACATCCCCTTAGAATTCTGTCTCTCAGCTTTAACTTGTTGACAAACCAAGCATCGAGAGACATATTTAGCAACATCTCTTTTCATGCCATCCCACCAGAAGTACTCTTTTAGGTCCCTATACATCTTCGTGCTTCCAGGATGAATAGAGAATGATGAACTATGAGCCTCATCCAGCAGCTCATTCTTTAATTCGGGGATGGGAGGAACGCAAACCCGATTCCTGAACTTTATTATCCCATCACAATCAAGGTTGAATTTAGGAACATTTCTCACCTTCTTTTGTAACTCGACATCTTCTTTCTGGGCCTCTTTAATCTTCACATGTATAGATGGTTGAACATTCATTTGAGAAAGATAAGATTTTTCCCCTTCCATTATAATTCCAAGATCCATCCTTTGTAAATCCATAAATATTGGATCTTTTGTGATCCTCATCATGGATAAACTAGCATGGTCTTGTCAACTTAATGCATCTTCCACCTTGTTTGCTTTCCCAGGGTGGTAATGGATTGAGCAGTCATAATCCTTAATCAGCTCCAACCATCTTCTTTGATGCATATTCAACTCCTTTTGTGTGAAAATATACTTTAAACTTTTATGATCAGTATAAATATCACACCTTTCACCATAAAGTTAATGCCTCCAAATCTTTAATGCAAAGATTACCGCAGCCAACTCCAAATCATGTGTTGGGTAATTTTTCTCATGGATTTTCAACTGTCGTGAGGCATAAGCTATCACCATATCATTTTGCATAAGAACACACCCCAATCCCTTCTTGGATGCATCACTGTAGATCACAAACCTTTCTCCACTACAAGGCAGTGTGAGCACAGGTGCACTGGATAACCTTCTTTTCAAATCCTTGAAATTCTCTTCACATTCCTCTGTCCAGAAAAACTTAACTCCCTTCCGAGTCAACATGGTGAGTGGATTAGATAATCGTGAAAAATCTTTTAAAAAACGTCGATAATATCCATCCAAACCAAGACAACTTCGGATCTCAGTTACTGTTGTTGGTCTTGACCATCTTTAGATAACCTCTGTTTTTGCTGGATCCACAGATATCCCCTCTTTTGAGATTATGTGACCCAAAAATGCAACATTTTTTGAAGCCAAAATTCACACTTGGTAAATTTGGCATAAAGCTTCTCCTTTCTCAGGGTCTTCAATATAATTCTCAAGTGATCTTCATGCTCTTCCTTTCTCTTTGAATAGACAGGAATATCGTCTATAAAGACTACCACAAATTGATCAATATAGTCTCTAAATACTCTATTCATTAGATCCATGAAGATAGCAGGGGCATTAGTAAGACCAAATGGAATCACTATAAATTCATAGTGTCCATACCTTGTACGGAAAGCCGTCTTTGGTATATCCTCCCTTTTGACCCTTAATTGATGATACCCTGAACGAAGATCAATCTTGGAAAAGTATTGAGCTCCGCGTAGTTGGTCAAATAAGTCATCAATGCGTGGGAAAGGATATTTTTTCTTGATAGTGATCTTGTTAAGTTCTCGATAATCAATGCAGAGTCTCATTGATCCATCTTTCTTCTTAACAAATAGAACAGGTGCTCCCCAAGGTGACGCACTAGGGCGTATGAATCCCTTATCAATATTCTCTTGGAGTTGCTTCTTCAATTCCTGCAACTCAATTGGGGCCATTCTATAAGGTGTCTTTGAAATAGGCAAAGCACCCGGTACGAGTTCTATTGAAAACTCAACTTCACGATTTGGTGGAAGACCCGGTAATTCCTCCGGAAAGACATCACCAAACTCCCGTACAATGTGAATATTCTTAATCGTGAGTTTCTCACCAACCATTTGAGATAAATAACCTTCATTTAGTGGAATCAATACCCATAAGATGGAAGAAATTTCCACTGGAAGGTTATGTTCATCCTTGCATTGATAGACGATCGTAGATTGATCTGGAATATGAAATGTGACTTCCCTTCTTTGGAAATCGATATGAGCTCCATATAGAGAAAGCCAATCCATGCCAAGAATCACATCAAATTCCACTAAAGGAAGGATCACAAGATTTGCAGGAAGCACTTTCCCACAAACTTCGATCGGAGACGAATTATAAACTTTTGATGCGATTGATGTGCCATTAGGTGTTGTCACAGCTAACTCAACATCTAATTGTTGAGGTAATACGGTGATACCCTTAGAAAAGTCTTCAGAAATAAAAGAGTGGGTGGATCCAGAATCAAATAAAACATTTGCTACTTTAGAGTGGATGGTAAGTGTACCTTTCACCACATCGTTATCGTACTCCACATCGCTGATAGAAATTGCATGTGACATTCCTTTGTCTTTAGCCTTAAGAGTTTGTTGACGTCGACCATCATCATCAACCCTTGGATTTGGGCATTGATTGTCATAATGCCCCATCTCCTTGCACTTGAAACATTGAAGTGTAGTAGGTTCATTCTGTGTATCCCTTCCTTTGTTTGCGTCATTAGACATCTTCTTCCCATTATCACGGCATTCAAATGCCCGATGACCTTCTTTTCCACATTTAAAACATTTACTTGTCCCTTTAAGACAACTCCCTCCATGTTTCTTTCCACACTTTGAGCATAATGGAAAGTTCATCTTCTTTTCAGTGTGCTCTTTAGAGTTTCCTTTGAATTCCATCTTCCTCTTCTTATCAAACCCATGTGACTGATGGGTTACTCCAATCTCCATCTCGACATTGAGAGCACATCGAACGATTTTCTCATAGCTATTGAAGTCCCTTATGGCTAACGCCCTTCGAAGACTTGGTTTTAAGCCACTAAAGAATCGATCGATCTTACTCTCAGGTTGGATAATAATACCAGAAGCGTACCTTGCAAGTCCTGTAAAATTTGCTTCATAGGTACCAACAGATTCATCATCCCTTTGCTTCAGTTCAAGAAACTCTTTCTCCATCTTTGTTTGGAGAATACAAGGGAATTACTTATTGAAAAATAAGTTCTTGAACTCGTCCCATTCCATAGACTCAATTTCATCCCTTTGCCTCGTATTCTTAACAAGATTCCACCATTCATCTGCATCTCCTTCCAAACGATACACTGCTAGGATGACTTTATCATGCTCAGAACATTGAAGAACTGAAAATATCTTTTCAGTAGTACTAATCCATTGTTCAGCAACTAATGGATCAGTAGACCTGCTGAAAGAAGGTGGACGCTGCCTCAAGAAGGATTCAACAGAATGTTGCTCCCTCCTTTGCTCGTTTGGAAATCCTGCATGATTCATAGCTTGAGAAAGTTGTGTGAGCATGGCTACAAGATTTTTCATTCCAGCTCCCATATCGTTTGGTTGCTCAGGGGGACAATCATTGCATTGCCCATCGCATTCCGCATTAACACGGTTCCTTCGGGTTCCAACCATTGACTAAAACCAAGAAGAATAGTGTGAGAAACACTAATTATAATAGGAAACCACATAATTCAAGAATAAAATTTTCATGCTTATGGTCTTATCCTAGGTTATTCATGGCCATTTCTAAGATTGTGTTCTATGCTTAGACTTATCCTTAGGGTTCTTACTAAGGCTTTCACATCCTAGTTTCCAAAGGTTGACTATACCTTTCCTCTGATACCAACTATAACGACCCATACTTTACATACATTTTTAATACTTCAAAAATTGAAGCACACTTATTACAACATATGATAAAACCACAAAGGACCGTATAGGTATAGTGTCTTTAGAAACTGGGAAACATAAACAACTGGTTCATAAATCTTCTACAGTGTCTCCCATTTATTTCATCATATCTAGGGTCCCTTTTAGCATATTCTACTTAATATCCATCTTCCTGACCTGGGGAAAAGAAAACATAAAAGGGTGAGCTCAAATGCTCAGCAAGGGAAAATAAAGGAAATAAAAATCATATCATATCTTTATGAAAATCAAAACCTGCAAAAGAGATCATAATATCTTAACATGGAATAAATCATAGAAGTGAAAATGAGATCCCCATAAAACTTGAAACTTTGTGTCATGCACACATAATCATGGAAAATCATTTCTTGTTAGTCATGACTCATTTCCAAGACTATCTTAGTGGACAAAGTCCCTTTCTGAACCGAGTTCACTCCTCATTTCAGTCCTGTATCACTGAACCGGTATAACCTACCGTTCCAGCCCTGCCTATCTCATGAGACATAAAATCTTTACCCAATGCATTGGAGGGAGATATAGGTCCCACCCATCTTATAATGAATCCTTTCTTATGTGTGCCACATAATCATAAAACATACATCATCGCATAACACATGTAACAAAAATGGGATTCTTGAAACATCATGACATCATAAATCAATTCATATAAGATAAAGGAATTCATAAAAATAATTCCATCACAACATGAAAAAATCAATTTAATAATAGGGATAAAAACAGAACCCTTTATTATCTTAGATGGAAAATCATTTTGATAAAACACTTGAACTCCATTCTTGAGGAAAATATCCTTTCTTCTTAAAAAACATTTTTCCTTTCATAACATGTCATACAACTTTAAAATAAAAGAAGTTGATTAAAAATAAACTTGAAAACTTGTAAAGGATGATTTTTGGAAACAATGTTTTAAAAATCCATTCATGCCGTATAAGTTAAAAAAACATTCTTCGTACTTTTTTCGGAAAAGTCAAAAAGTACCTCGTACGACAAAAGATTCCTTTCATACATATTACTAAAAACTCACCGAAGGGTAAAAATGGATTTAAACAATTGTAGGTGGATGGAAATAATATTACATTTTGATGAAACATGGATGTGGATGATAAAATACACCCCAATAAATACTTACGAATAAACAATCTCGGATAAAAATGAGATTGTGATATTTCCCTTACCTTAGGTCCGATTTGCTTTGTTCGTGTCTGAAGCTCCTGTATAATGGTTTAAATAGTGTTATTGACTTATTCCAGAATCATACATATTGATATGATATCATATATGGTCATATTATTAGCTTCTTGTTAGTAATATTTCATTGTTACTTGTTACTCGGGTCTTTATAACTTTTTGTTCTTATGCGTGTTTTGTCGAATAAATTCTTATTCTTATCTTTAGGTTATAGATAATTCATTTCCAGTATGGTATTAGTGTAGTATATACCATATTCATTCATTCAATTCATTTATATAATCATTATGAAATGAAGATCATGTAGAACGAGTCGCATCACATCGTGGAGACGGTATTCCGTACGTACGCACGAGTGATGATATCGTTCCTATGATCGTGTAATTGTATTGGAGTATATATATATTATTTCAGTATCGATATTAATTCATAATAATCATATATAGTTACTCATTACACCATTATACCCATCCTTGTAAGGTGATGGTGGAAAATATATTACACCACGGCGTGGAGACGGTATTCCGTACGTACGCACGCGCGGTGATTTCATTTTTCCGTAGGATGGATAGAAGGTGAATTAGGGTTGTTTCATATTTATAATAACATATCAGTATGTAAGTAATACTGATGTTATTACTTTATCATGAAACAACTAAAGAAGAAGAAGTTGAAGAAGAAAGAAATTGAAAAGATCGGTAATGGATATTACCTCTTCTTTGGAACGCCTCTTTGAATCCTCCACTTAAGGAACTAAGATTGGTCTTTGGAGAAGACCAGGACCTCTAGGATTATTCTAGGGAAGTGGAGAGGAGAAAATGGCAGGGGTTGGCCGAGCTTGAGTGCTCAAATTGGTGTGAGGAGGAGGGGGAGTAGGTGCCCTTTTATAAGGGAGGAGAGGGGCACCTTAGGAATATCTCAAACTATTATTTTATATTAAAGTCAAAATCGGTTTATAATGGTTCCAAAGGGTCTTATTTCGAAGCTAAAGTGGGGAAGGGTCGAAATCCTATCTACCAATAAGATTTAGACAAGTTTAGGGTATTATTTTAACCTTATCAATTAGATTTAACTCTAAGTTAAATAATTTAACTTTTACCATGTCTTTTTGTTTTCTTTCACTATATGGTTAATACACTTACTATAACATGCCAAACGAACCCCAAATTGTTTATTATTAATATATATATCCTTATCTAAGTCATTTGGCCGAACCTTATATTTTTAGGAATAAAATAACAATTAATAATATAATATTTGATTTAAAAACTATTTTGTGTCAATTTTGACACTATTTGATATATGATTTTTGTGAAAGTCATAACAGAATTATATGTTCGAACCAAGTTGATTAAATCAACATTAATATATCATAGGAACCTATAAAATTAGTGGAATTCATAAAAAGTCTCAAATTACATTTATTTTGGTGTTTATAACATCAATTATGTCAATATTTCATTAATATGATAATTACTGTATCATCATTGTGTCATAAATAAATTAAATTATTTAATGTCTAAAAATTAAAAATAAAATACCATTATGTAGGAAATCTGTTTAGCTTTCTAATTAATATTTATAGTCAAATTTATCTTATGTATAACCCCATATTAAAAATGATTTACTTATTAAACTTTGATTTTAACTATTTTAACCCTTCTTTAAATAAATTAATAATAAATGTCCTAATCTAATCCAAGTGGGCCTAAATGGTCATATTTTATTCCTAAGTTTGTTTTTGGTCGAATTACACTTGTCCAATAGAATTAGGACATGTGTTAGGGTAATATTGATATCATATTTACCCTTAGTTACCCTATTTACTATTAACCGCGGTAAAAAAGGTAAAAAGTTACTATTCACCAAAAAAATTATTTTCATCTCATTGAACCACATTTTAGTCCTTGATATTAACCGTGTCTCTCGGATTTTCGAAATTCCATTCACAGAAGCGGTAAAATTATGTTTTATGCAAAATTCAGTTTTTAACCTACCACTTAGTGGTTTCACTATTCCTCAAAAATTGAAAG